>JARYHS010008074.1:26085495-26280630 GCA_031002005.1 Vandiemenella viatica | reverse complement strand
ACATACAGTATTACAATAGTTTATGTTTGTTACTATAAGAAAAACAAACGGCAAATGCATTACTACACACGCGCGAGCGAAGTGGTTGGAAAATGCGAGTTAACTATAAAAATAAGTAAAATTGCACGAAAAACTAGAATAGTTAACCTAAAAGTGGATAGTCTGATGTGGTCTCTGGACCAGCAATATTCACACTGTAACATTTCTGAAACAAAAAACCGCTTATTTGCAGTGTATTTTCGTCTACGTGCGTGTAGTAAGACGTCACGCGCGCCATGTTTGTGACGTCATTCCCTCACGCGTTAAGTAGCGCCAGCAGTATGGTTCACTTCTGTATTACAGAAAGTTTCTCATCGATACCACCACTTGAAGGACATCTATCGAACGTCAACTGATGTCTAAACAGACTTCCAACTTGATGTAGTTGTTTCAAAGATTGTGTTAGAACCGAGATTTGAAAAAGTCAATGACGGAAGAGATTTCTATCAGTTTCATAAGAACTGTCGAATTAAAACAGATGTGAAGAAACACCTCGAACTTGTTTCGTGACAGATTTATTTTAATACTGCTTCGCAGACAAATCATACGATGGCAGGAGTAATGCTATGGGTCGGCAATCGAAACAGCGCAACTTGTTTCGTCAGTACCACGGCATTAAGCACTCAATCACAGGAGAGGCAGAGCTATTTTTTTCCAGAAGACAGGTCTACCAAGGTCAGTCACAACATCAAGGACACAGGCAACCAAAAAGGGTCCGGAGTCGATATCAGATGGGGAACATCTACCGAATGGGAATCTAAACATATATCTCACACGAAAACAAAGATTATATCACAACTTCAAGGTGAAATACTTACTTGAATAGGACGAAATCTGATCGATATTTCCTATCGAACTGAAATCGATATGTGTGATTTGTTGGCGATTGACGTTTCCGTGAAAAACGCCACGCAAACGAATCAGTCAGTGGCTACAGACACCAATGTCAGCTCGGGAAATACTAAGGATCGACAATCGATACCTAAATCGACAGCATGTTTCTTTTCATTGGAGACAGAGCTATCAATCTGGTTATTCACTAGAGAAAAGGTGTAACGCACAGTAAATTTCCGAATGCTGTCCCGCCCGCAAAAGAGGTCCACTCTGTGGAAACACGTATTCTCACTTTCGCGATTTACAAGAGGATGGGTGTCACTATTTTCATCTCAGTTCAGATACACTTCCCAACAAAAAATTTCTGTGGCTCACCAGCCAGCCTCTTCCTCCCCAAGCCAAAAATGGCACAAAAGGGATCTGATTTCAGTGAATATGATACACCCACACGCGACATGAATTCCACTGAGAGAGTGGCCTTCTTGAAATGCAACTACAGAAACGCGGCCAAAGCATCATTAATTTTTATTTTCAGGGCTGGTTTTAGGTGAATAATAGTGTCTTTCAGGAATGAGGTTTGACACTCCTCACAACCTTACATGTAGGCCATTTACGTGTGGAACTACGATGTTATGTGTGGTACAGAAGCTGAAGTTTGTTTTCAACTCAGAAATGTGACACATGAACTAAATAATGGGTACATCAACAAGTTTGTAAATAACAAAAACAACAAGTGTTAATACAGTATGTTTCGCTACTGCTCTTTGTAATAGTAAGATATGACGAAAGCCGCAATTGTGTTAATAACGATCCTATTGTCACGAAATTTTTATTCCGCTCCTTCGTTTTCGCCGAAATTATAGCCTATTGTAAACCGGTAAATACATGTTAAATAGATTTACGTCGCAGCATTTTGAAATGATGAATAATTTATCAAAAACGTTGAAAGAATTTAAAGTTGAAATTTGTAGAGGGCAAATATAGATGGGTGCAAGAAGAGGAAGAAGAGTGTGTAGGGAAATTGCCACCGGAGCGTGCGCTCCATTGCAATTAAATTAAATAATATATAGCGATAACTTTCATTACGGAAAGCAAGGAGAAAGTTATAGTTTACGCGATAACAGAATAATTATCACGGTGCTTCTCACAGTAATGTACAGATGTAAATATAACATGAGGTATGAACGAAGAAAAAATGTTTCGAAAAAAAATATATTGTTTGATTCAGACATATTAAAATACATTGTAAGACTATAAAGATCGCAGCTTTCAAAAACTACAATGAAAAAGTTTGGTAGAATTCTACAGTATTTCTTTGAGGCCCGCAAGAAGTAACTGTAGTTTTAAACGCGTTCGCTTATAAAATACTGCGTAGGACGCTGATTTAACATTGGATTGATCGTCGTTTCGATTCCGAACCAGACCAATAGTGGTTTTAATGATGTGTTTTTCTTTTTCCTTCTGAATGAGACAGTGATGACGTCTGAACTGGCATGGAAGACAAAACACCATTCCATTTTTTTTAATGCCGATGCATACGAAAAGGAAAGTATACTGCAACATATTTTTAATTTTAGATTTTTCGATTCTCTTTTGTCTGTCACAAATTAATATAAATTTTTTCTCGTTTGCTTTATGTTTTCAATATATTGAGAGTATAGTATACGGATAGTGATTTAATGTTAAAGACTAACAGCTACATTACTTACGGAATATTTTCTCTCAGTTATGACTATCTTGTATATTAATCAACCGCACATTAAAAATAAGGAAACTGCGACAAAAGTGAACTCTTGGGAAACTATATTAGAACACCTTAGTATTTATGTCCAATGTGATGATTGTATTTGGTAGGTCCCTTTTTAATTGTCTAACTTTTTCAGCCGCAACATAAAGTAACAAGTCTGAATATGAAGCGAAATCTGCTTCGTTTGATGAACTTACTGCGATTCTTTCTGTGACTCGGATGTTTTCATATTGTGATAATTATGTTAGGTTTTTAGTAAATAGACAAAGCGAATTGTGAGTTCTGATAGTGGTGACAGGACACGTGGCAGAGTATCTGTAGTCGAAAGCTTACTTTACAACTCGTTTTGGCGGCCCCGGAAGCGTTGGGGTTAGCGTGCCAGCTTTGGTGATTCCAGTGCCGCTGAGGACATATCAATAAAGTATTGCTATCGTGACTATAATGTGTAAAAGTTACAAACGTAAGTAAATCTTATACAAATGTAATTATGGCAACTAAAGAGGTATTACGCTGGCTGGAGACAGCAGGTTCAAATCCGTGTCCAACCTACCAGAGCTCAGTTTTTCATAGTATCCTGATATCACGCTAGGAGAATGACGACATAAAAGGCCATGGCCGAATACCTTCCCATTCCTAAAGCCCTTGGCGTCGACGATGAGTATAGCTGTAAGCGGTAAAACAATTGGCTGTGTGGCCCAGATGGCGCAAGCTTTTTTCTTTTCTGTTTGGCCTATCATGGACGAAGCGAAATTGTTTATTGACAGCCCTGCCATCAGGTGACAGAGCATGTTTTCCAAGCATTAATTTTATCTGACAAAGTCATTGCAAAACTCATGCACTGAATGAACACAGCAATCGTATGTAAGTCACCTCAATCCATTTCCTAGAACTTGTACTACATCTGCTTTAAGCAAATCGTAGGTTTGTCGTAGAAACTACATTTACACACACGTGGGCATTATTCAGAGGTTGGACAAAATAATATGAACACCGTGCAATAGAGTACAGGCTGCTGCATGTTGGCACCATTACTTCCGTTTGAATGCTGCGATGCGCTTGCACGGCGTAGTTGAGGTGTCAGGTCTTGTAGCTTACGTGTCAGTGTATTAGACGCTTTGTTCTGCGTTGGTTATAACAAGCGATTGATGAAATGCGTAATCTCTCATACTTCGAAAGAGGGCAAATCGCTGCAGCTCTGTTAGCGGGAGCGTCTGTGACGACAACCTGAACTGTTTAACGTCTCCACGAGCGACAGTATCCACGATAATGACAGCATACACAAAACATGGTAAAACATCGTCGCCGAAAAGGAATAGTGGACGAATACCAAAGTTAGCCGACAGAGGGCGACGAACATTAAAAAGTATTGTAGCCAGATAACACAAAACTACCGCGGTGAAAGTGACTACACAACCATGGAGGAAGGAAATATATGGAGGAGAAGTGACGTTAAATTGGTGAAGCAGGCTCGCGCATGCGCAGTGGCGGCAGCGGCGATATTGCGCTTCCAAACAATTGCGATGTTCCCAGTATATCCCGAAAACTAAGCAAGATTTCGAAAAATGTTATTCTTTATTTTCGATTTGTCTCGTCGTGTTACATAAGAATCGATCATTAAATTTGACTTTTGCGAAATTTTTCTTCTCCATTTCAACTCAAGACACCTCACTTTTGATACAGTATATCTCTAGAACTAGGTGAGATATCGAAAATTTTTATTCTTTATTTTTCATTTGTCTCGTCTTTTTAAATAAGAATCAATCATCAAATTTGACTTTAACCAATTTTTTCTTCTGAATTTCAACCAAAACCATTTCACATTTGGGACAGAATATCTCGAAAACTAAGCAGAATATCAAAAACATTTATTCTTCATTTTTTATTTGTCATATCGAGTTACATAATAATCCATCAACAGATATCGGCGTCACATTTATCCTAGAGTCCCCTTGAGGTTTTTGTACATATTCCCCGTGTCTATATGGAAGCGGCCATGCCCCCTCCACTCCGGCCATGCCCCCCCACTCCTCCACCGCCCTGCTTCACTTCAATGCGTGGTGAAGGTCTCTTGCGTCGTCTCCATATATTTCCTTCCTCCATGTACACAACTCCAACAACATCGAAACAATTGAGGGATGCTTTGGTACAAGAATGGGACAACATTCCGTTGGAAACTATTCAGACAGTCTACAAATCTATACCGCGAAGAATTGCAGCGCTTCTACAACCAAAAGGTGGCCCAACACCATATTAATAAATCAATAGTATGTAAAAGTCAGGTGTTCATATTATTTTGTCCAACCCCTGTATATCGGCTAATTCAGCAGTAGACATTTAAGCGTCGTCAAAGATGACACCATTCCGGTGATTCATTTGCAAGATAGCACCTGCTGATGGACCTAGCCTCAGGTGAACTTGATATGGAGAAATATTGTTAACCTTGTTATATCTCAGTACGCTTCATAGCAATATCGTTTGGATGGTTGTAATGATGGTGTAGAATTTTCAACTGTAACAAATAGAGTCCTTTCCTGAAACATTCTGAGCTCGGAGAGTTCGCAAAAATTTTGGTAAGCCATGTTAGAAGATTAAGAATCACCACGATCAGATAAAATGTTATATATGACCAAGAGAGTGACAATGAGATCCGAGAAAAAGATGAGATCTGTCTATGGAAATAAAAATCCGACTTGGGTTTACTACACTCATTCACTCACAGGGTGACTCCGAATGGCAGCGTTCACTGGACACAAGAAATAGTCGATCGCAAACCCTCATGTAAGTTCCAAACCGTTGCTGATGGAAGACAGTACCCGTTTTCCATGTTTAATTTTTTTTACGCGAAAACCCGATGGTGGTGGGTGAATTGTTAACGTTCTGGCCTCGCATTCGGGAGGACACGGGTTCGAATCCCCGTCAGGACATCCAGATTTGAGTTTTCCATGGTTTGCCCAAATCACTCCAGATGAATGCCGGGATGCTTCCTTCAAAATGCCATGGCCGAATTCCTTCCCGTTCCTTATCCCCCAGTCCCACCCCGCCTCTAATGACCTCGCCGTGCCGTTATTTGCATTTGGGGCTACAAGAAAGGATGGCATATTTTCGATGTACTTGTCGCTATTCGGCATTTCTACATATAAACTTCCCTTCGATTATGGTCTGCGTTAGCATTTATGTTTATTAGCTACCTCTCCAACACATTTGTAGCAAAGTGAGATCGTGCCAGACTATCGATTGAGATATCTCCGTTTCGAACAACTTCGGTTTAATGTGACCTTGACGTCTGTAAAAGCTTCTTGCGCCTAAGCGAAGTACTGTCTTAACTCTGCGGAGGAAAGGAACTGCCCGATGTTGTAATGTTAGAATCCGAGGAAGCCTGGAAGTTTAATACCTGGAATGGTCCTCGAGATTTACTCAGCCTGAAAACAAATCATGGAAGTTTCAGTGAACGCCGTTTGTCGTCTCTAGAAGCGGTTGCAGTTCTTTTCGGAGTTACTGAGTGAGCCAAGAACTCTGCGAATTCGACAATTCGAAGTGGTTTTGTCGTAGATGGGAGCTTCTGAGATACATCACTATTAGACTTGCAACGAATAGTATATTCGCCAATATGCCGAATACTCTGCAGGCTTCCTGGCCAAATAGTTGAATATTCGGCAAAAGTATTCGGCCGACTTGGCCTGTTCAAGTATAGTTACCTGCCCCTGGTATGTGCATGTTTTGACATGCTTGAAGTATGGCCTCAAATATCGACGTTGAGTTATATGTAACAGATTCCTCTTACAAAAACCATTTCCACGAGGTGAAAAGATGGAAAGTTTTCTTGCGATACTTCAATTGATGAACTAATGAAAATCACAAGTTCCGGATATTGCATGCATTTCTGAAATTATTCCGTATATTACTACTCTAATGCGATATTGCGATAAAACTAGCACATCAGAGCTAACAACCAAGTTAAGCCAAGTAAGACTTGTCATGCAACAAGGGCTGAGCGAACGATTTGAAGACATTACCACAAGTAAAAATTATTTGTTGGCAACCGCTTCAGAACCGTGTTTTCAAATGAATGTTTTCACTAGTCAGCTGATAAGAGATAAAGCAAGACGGAATATTTTGATTGGGGGCCTAAAGACGTGCTGTGAAACAAGCAGCGACAGCAGTGCGAATTCGTCCCCTATTCAGTCTCAGAGGATGAGGACAGAAGAGTCGGGTCAACGTGAAAGTACTCACTCATGTTTTACAGGTACGTCAAAAGAAAAAATGGCAACTTAAACTGATGTTTACTTAAATACAGAGAATATATCATGTCGTGATAATCCATACACTTGGTGTCAAAGCAAGAAGAGATAAATCTTCGTGTTTGAAAAAGCTTGCAGCAAAATACAGGGCGCTTGCCGGAAAACGCTACCCTCCCAGTCTGTTGCCGTCGGCAACTTGCTTGGACAGTGGTGCCAGCAACTCCCGCCACACGGCGCCGTGAAACACCGCACTGTAGCTAGTTTATGACTTCAGTCTCTTATTAATCAGTGTTGTGAATAAACGTTTCTTTGCGGTTTGGCTGGTTTGGGGCTTCATACTCTTACTAATCTGTACCGTGTTTGAGTGTGAGTAAAATTATGGTACGTTACAGTTTGCAACAAAGAATATTTCTCTACGATACATATGTGAAGAAGAAGTCGTTTAAAAAGTGTCGCAGTAAATTTCGTCGCGAATTTCCTGGCGCTTTACTGCCAGCTAAATCAACAATTCTGCGTCTGGTTAAAAAAGTAAGAGAAACGGGTTCATTTTTTAACAAAAAGAGACTGTCGGTCAACCGTATTCTCACAGAGGAGAAAATTGACGATATCGCTTTTCGACTAGAACAGTCACCCAAAAAGTCATTAAGTCAGTTAGGGCAACGTGTGTCTCCAAATATGTTCAGAAGATGTGAAATGTGCATTACACAAGAGGGTCAACACTTCCAGCATCTTTTATAAGGTAAGCTATTGAATTACGTCACATTAAATGCTTAGCACATACAAGTTTATGAAGCGTAATTATTATGAAATAGTCCGCGGCCGACGGTCGAACAATGCCCGAAGCTGACCGCTCGCTCGCCGGGAGCAGTTTCTTCCTTGTAGCGCTAACAGTGGGTAGCGTTTCCCGGCGAACGCCCTGTACTTGTCCGCACCGGGAAGCGGCTTTTCTCTGAAGCTGGCAATGTCTACGAGAAGAAAGGTAGGAAACTACTGCCTGAAAATGTAGAAATAATAGTATTTCTGCATCACAATCTTCCACCCCTAAATTTCGATTATGATGATTGATGTGAATAGGTAGACTCTATTTAAAATATATTTTTTTAGTTTTGCTTTCACACTGTGGAAGTTGATTAAGCACGATTATTTTTGTAATTATAAGCATTCGGTATTCGGCCGAAAAGTATAAAATTAGTCCGAAAATCGAATAGTTGCCGAATATTCGATGGAAGGCTAATCAGTAATCACTGTACAACTGTTGAAATATTGGGTCACTGGTGAAATGTTGCGTTTTGTGATTTAATGCCAATCCACTTTTTGCTTCAATAAGTGTCTTCTCAAGACGAGTTAAAAAAAAAAGGTCTCTGAAGTATGTCTCAGCAAGGAGACATGGAGGTTTCGTCACGAAGTAAGCAAAGGACAATACTTTTTCTGATGCTACCATATACAGGGTGTTACAAAAAGGTACGGCCAAACTTTCAGGAAACATTCCTCACACACAAACAAAGAAAATATGTTATGTGGACATGTGTCCGGAAACGCTTACTTTTCATGTTAGAGCTCATTTTATTACTTCTCTTCAAATCACATTAAACATGGAATGGAAACACACAGCAACAGAACGTACCAGCGTGACTTCAAACACTTTGTTACAGGAAATGTTCAAAATGTCCTCCGTTAGCGAGGATACATGCATCCACCCTCCGTCGCATGGAATCCCTGATGCGCTGATGCAGCCCTGGAGAATGGCGTATTGTATCACAGCCGTCCACAATACGAGCACGAAGAGTCTCTACATTTGGTACCGGGGTTGCGTAGACAAGGGCTTTCAAATGCCCCCATAAATGGAAGTCAAAAGGGTTGAGGTCAGGAGAGCGTGGGGGCCATGGAATTGATCCGTACAGTACAGTACATACCAACGAAACTAAAATGAGCTCTAACATGGAAAGTAAGCGTTTCCGGACACATGTCCACATAACATATTTTCTTTGTTTGTGTGTGAGGAATGTTTCCTGAAAGTTTGGCCGTACCTTTTTGTAACACCCTGTATAGTATTCTACCAATTCTAGCGAAATTTCATTCTGACCAATTCTGACTTTATCCGAATGATGTTTCCAGAGGTGTATAGAGGAATACGATATGAGGGACTAAAAGTGGTGGATGAGTGGCAACGCTATGGTTTCGTATTCGGAAGGACACTGGTCGAAATCCCTGTCCGACCATCCAGATTTGAGTTTTCCATGGTTTCCGGAGATCACCCCACGTGACCGTCGGTATGTTTCCTCCAAAAGGCCATGCCAGAATTCTTTCCCTTTCCTCTCCCCCAGTCATTTTTCTGATCTAATGACCTCGACGTTGCCATAAAAAATGAAACATGACTTCGTCTGAGGTGAGGGCAGCTGCAGAACAGAGCCAACCTTCACCTTAGTGTATCGCTGTGGATCAGTGGGTTTCTCTCCTCAGTGACGGCGCACTTTCCGCTGTTCCGTTCGACCTGTCGTTAGTCACGCCTCTTGGAGGTCGCATTCAGCTCCCGTTCCTTGTTTTTCACGGTCTGCCGCTCTGTTAGTTGCCCTATTACCACCAATAGTCGCGGCCGAGCGGTATCGCCCGGGCAGCAGGTTCCGGAGAAGAAAGGTTCCGACCCTGGTCTGCCCATAAGGATTGCAATCCCGCAATGTTTTCAATCCCGCGGGATCCGCACGGGATTTGCGCCAATCCCGCGGGATCCGTGCGGGATTGGCGCAAACCGTTTTTTAACGCTTATATTTAAAACATAGTTACTTAAAACGTTAATAAAATAAATAATAATTAAATTAATAAATCAATTTTAATATTAAATAATAAAAATTAATAATTAACAATATTTTAATTGGTAAAATGACATTAAAATTTTAGCATGTCTTAAGTACATTTCGAGGTTTTACATTATATTTTTAAATCTAAACCAATTTTTAATAAATAATAAAAAATGGAAAATATTCAGTGTTACGTTATATTATGTGCCTTACAATACATCACATAAATGTAAAAACACGGTATGCGTAATGCCCAAGTTACCTGAGTTTTTTTTTTTTTTTAATTCTAAATAAACGTTCCATAACGCCGGGAGAAAACATTCCATTTCACAAAGTGAAGTTAGTATACTCTGTAAAGTGTAGACTTGACTCAGAACAAGATCTCATAACTTTTTGTCGCTGCACAAGCAGGAAACCTGGCTTTTTTTTTACAAGAATTTTTTTGTGAGATTTATTATTATATCTCCTGATTCCTTGATTGATATTACAGTTAATTCAATGTTATTAAAATAAACTACTCGCCAACACGTAAACTGTCAAGTATTTCAGTTTTACTATTGTGGCGTAACGACTTTTATAGAGTGGAAATTATTACGTTTTAGTAAGAAAGGAGACTTTCTCGGCGAACGATTGCAGTGAAACCCTCATAGGTTGTATATCCGGACTTCATTGTAACAACACGAAATTTCACACGTGAGGAAGACGGCGGAGGCAGCCGTCGATGTATGGAGTTCCTACAACACAATTCGTCGATACACCCGTGAAAATTTCATTATAACTTTTTTTGCCTTTAGTCGAAATAATAACAAGGAGAAGAGGTATTAATCTATAGCCTGAGCGGCACATGTAAACAGGCGGCTTTCGTCAAAGAAACCCATTGAGGCAGCGGCCAAAAC
Organism: Vandiemenella viatica; assembly: GCA_031002005.1. Lineage (NCBI taxonomy): Eukaryota > Metazoa > Arthropoda > Insecta > Orthoptera > Morabidae > Vandiemenella > Vandiemenella viatica. The sequence goes on along the minus strand of JARYHS010008074.1, from coordinate 26,270,081 downwards.
AGCAATAAGTCAAAGGCTTTTTGATAGCTGCTAAATAAATAGGTATGCGATTAAAATTACGATAACATTAGTTTCCTATCAAAGAATAATCAAATTTTCAGCTGCAAAAAAGGAAATTGTCACAATAACTTTATCTGCAAATACAGAAAATGGGAATAATGAAACTGTGAATAAAAAGCTGTAACCTTGTGGTTCGGATAACGTTTGCAATAGATAAAAAATAATTATATAGTTAAAAAATCGTACCAGATACGCAACATAGCTCAAATTACAGAAATGTGTACTCGAAAATGAATACATTAAAGTGTATCTATTTACTTACGAATGATGAAGGTTGACAAAAACGTTTGTTCACACGCGCCAAATGCAAACTGCAAGGGTACAGGCAAACAGTGCAATACATCCGATAGAGACCGAGTGGGGCAGCGAGTCACGCACTGACACGCGTTTTATCCGCATTTTGCGGATTTCGGATCCGCTTAATTTTGTGCGGGATCCGCCAGACTGTCTAATGATGCGGGATCCCGCGGGATTGCCGGATCCCGCTTTGCTGGATTGCAATCCCTAGTTCCGACCCTGCTCTGCCCATCCGCAATTTCGTTTTCCGTAGAATACAGCAGGCAGATAATCCTATAAACGCCCTGCAAAAAGAAATTCGCTACCCAATATATCGTAAATGTGTGAATATTTTTTACAGTTTAGTATGAGCAGGAGAATGGTCTGGTAGCTCAGTGGTCACTGACTCTCCCAACTGTGTTAAATGCAGCCAACAGGATACGATAGAGCGCAGACTAACTGACTGCATTGTAGTGGACGAGGTGGAAACTAGGAGTGCTCAACAGAACCTCCGACACAGCATTTAAAATTAAAGACGTAATAACACCTGTATTCAGTTCTTATCAAAAACAATGCAACATACTGCCGACCCCGGCAGCGTAAGGGTAGCGTGCTTGCTTCTCGTTGCAGGGGTCGCCGGTTCGAGTCCGGCCGAGGGCATGGGTGGTTTTAATTAAGTGTTGTGTTCGTCTTGTGTCGTCCTTACAAAAGAGAGAAAACAATCACACTTGGATGAAATCTATACACTGTAAAAACGAAAAAACACATTGAGTTGGCTGAATGGCTAACATGGCCGAATGCCATAAATAAATAAATAAAAATAATAATAATAAAAAAAGATACTGGCTTTTAGCAAACTATGTCCATTACATAATACACAACAAAGAAACAGCCACTCTACAAGAATACTGGTATTACTTAATAACAAAAAACAAACAAGCTATGTCTTATCGATATTACAAAGAAATTATGCTAACCTGAATAACATAATGCCATTTTAGAAAGGAAAAAAAAAGTGGTTAAAGCGCTTGTTTACTGACATTTGTAAAAAAAAAAAATGTTGTTATGACGCTTACTTCAAAAAAAAATCACTAGAAACTCATGCTCAGAACTCTACTCGAGCTCTTGAAAAGAACCCTTTATTTCATGTTGTTATTTGATTTCTCATGTTTTCCTTCCGGAACTAAACTGAAGATCTATTTTATTTTAACAATACGATGGAGCCCAAATTAAACTAAAATCAATATGGTATTTCAACATATACTTTTGATAGTGCAATTAAATTAATTTTGATGTAAAAAAAAAGGTGATTAAGGTGCTTGCTTTCAAAACGTTTGCTGCTCGGGCCCCGGGCTCGAATCCCGGCAGGTGCAGAAATTTTGAGAGTTGTGTTTAGTCATATGAGCTATGCCAGGACGCTCCGTGGTTCGGATTCCACGTTAAACTGTAGGTCCCAGAGGAAAGGAACTGGCCGTCCTACCTCTGACACAATGGCTTAGTACGCCTACTTCGGGAGCATCCAACCAACCTCCGGGTTGTGGACTAAGTCAAGTTTTTTTGAACAGAAAACTATTTCATTTTACGGTTAGAAACATTTACTAAGCCATTAACTTTGTTGTAGGCCATGTTCCGCAGTTGTTGCATAAATATTTTTGAATAAAAATCCGTCTTCTAACAACTGTTTATATTTTTAACTTTCATCTACCAGACGCGTTTCGCCCTTCTGGAGTGGGGCATCGTCAGTGCCTATAAATAACATAATTTTGATCATATTTGTGTTTGCGAATCTAGTACATTAATTATATACATATATTCATGCTGTAATATTGTAACATCTGTAGAGGTTCAGTCTGTTATAATTATTCTATATATTGTTTTCATAGTATCTGTGTTCAAACATAAATTGACGTCTTAATACTAAATTATCTGTATGGTTACAAGCTTCATGTACATAAACTCTACTTACTAACATGTGCTAGCCACTACAATTTTTTTTTCCACTTATCCCACTGTTTCAGGGTACCGGTTTTTTTTTTTTTTTTTTTTTTTTTTTCGGGATTCGACGTTTTGGGATTTGAACGACTTGTCGCTGAGCATGAAGACTTCCGGGAAGTAAAGATGTGTTGCCACCTGTCTTCGAAATGTGTAACTACGTTCTGAGTGTGCCAAGTGTATTTGTGTTTGTAAAATGCGTAGTTTATGAGGCGGAAATGGAAGTACAGTAGAACTCCAGTTATTGCCGAAGGTCACCGGTTCGAGTCCGCCTGCGGGCACGGGTGTTTAAGTGTTGTGTCTGTGAATGTCATGTCCGTCCTGTGGTGTGTCTAATTAGGCTAACTGGAAAAATTCATACTGGAGACTGGAGCACCGAGTGATATTATTAATATCGAGCTGTTGGCCTAACATGCCGGAAGCCATTTAAAAAAAAACACCTCCAGTTATCCGAATCAATTGGGACCTGACCCCATTCAGAAAATTGGATTTTTTCAGAAAAAGGGTCTATTTTAATTAATTACTGTATGTATGTCGAAAATGGGAGAAAAACTATTTTTAAAGAGCTTTTATTTAATTAAATGAAAAGGCAACACTTTTAAATGTTAAGCGGGCAACCAAGTCGCGCATCCGCTTTACAGTGCATTTTTTTTTTTTTTTTTTTTTTTTTTTTAAATTTACTTAATGTATCCCCAACAGCGAGGTCTTTAGAGACGGGTAAGGATGGATGGCAAGGAATGGGAAGGAATTTGGCCATGGCCTTTTGAAGGAAGCATGCCGGCATTTGCCTGGAGTGATTTGGGAAACCATGGAAAACCCAAATCTGGCTTGACAGTGAGAAGTTGTATGTGGTCACACTCGGGATGACGTTCCATCCACTTCAACGCAGTTGCAAGGCCGGCGAATGCTTGACTAGCTGATGGTCCCGTGTCTGCTTCAACTTTGACATTAAGGCCATTTTCTTCCTCGTCACTTTCTTCTCTCACACTTTCAATAAGTTCATCATCATTTAAAATTTCATACCTAGGGTCTGGCGAATCACACACCACTCACTCTCCTGTATCTAAAAAGCGATTAGGATATTCAGCGATTTGGAGAGTTACTACTGTACGTCCAGCATTTCGCCTTGACGATTGCGGGAAATCTCCTATAAACCGCAATTAGGGCGTCCGGTACGCGGGACCAGGGCTCTGACATGGTCTCGTTGTACCTCCCGGACCAGCGTGATGACGCATTAACGCACGCAACCACACTGGCAGGTGGTGAGTGATTCGCCTGGCTTATGACTCTCGCGACGTTCGTTTCTACCACTCAATCCATATTTCCATCTGATAGATGCTATACGGCCATCCTTCACTGCAGGTATGACACTGTTTATTGTAATTTCAAAAGTGAAATCTGTAGTCGTTAATCAAGCTGTGTCAGTGACTCTCAACCCGCTGTCTGCGTGGCCAGCAGGCACAATATTAAAAGTTTAATTTTAGCCGAATTAAAGATTTAAAGCATTAAAAGTTGGTCACTTAAAATGGATACCGCATTCGTACTGCATAAGCCTATAAGCGGGTGTAAGGTTTTAAGAGTCGCGAATATTTGAAAGACCACAAAAAATCTGATATTTCCAGAATATGATGATATGACTGCATTGTTACTATTCGTAATATTCTATTCAGTACATAGGCCTACGTCTACAGTCGGCGTCAAACATAGCGGCGTTGCTTTAAGGGTTAAGTTAATCACCGTTTTATTAAGACTTTGCATTAAGAGTAGGTCTTACGGAATCGAGAAACGTACCAATAACAGTTAATCGGATTAGTCAATTTTAAACACAAAAGTAAAAGAATTAGGTAACTGTAAGTTAGTAGTCCGTAGAATTATTTTTGACATTTTACTGGTTGGAAAAGGTAGATAAACGCTGCTCTATGTGGTTATGTTTGTTGAACACTGAATTTAAAACATATTTACGTATCTCGACACCTGTCTAGTGAAACGACTAAGCAACAGCGCTCAGTTACTCCAGAATACACGGTACTATCGCCCTATAGACAGTAAAACTGTATGTTCTTTAGTGTAACAATTACTTAAACCACGTAAAAACTCTACGAGGGTTAACTTTCACGAGTATTTGTTTATTTTAACAGAATTGTAATATCGGTTTTGATACAAACAATGTACAAAGACAACCCCGCATTGTGTCTGTACAAATCATTTTAATTTCATCCTAATATGATTTGTGTATTTGAAATCAAAACAGATAATGCTTAAGTAACTAATCACTTCATTGATTCGGTAGCTCCATTCTTCATATGTTCGCTATAAAAACTCACTGCCCTACACTGAAACGTATACTTAACTTGCCCTTCACCATTGGCAAAACCTGTATTATGTATGTAAATGGGTAACAACTCCGTCACCAAGTAGTTAAGAACTGGCGAATTTATTTCTGCGTTGCTTAGACTCATTGATGTAGCCAAACTTTTTAGTCCACCACTACAAGGATCCGATCAAAGTGAGGAATTTTCCTGCAGCCTTCGAAGTGAACGTTTGTCTGGTGATTTCTCAAGACTACTTTCAAATGACCACATTAGGTTTTTTTTAAAAAAGTAAAATGTATTTTGAATAACTGGATGTTGTGGATCATTTTTTCCTCAATTGCTGATAATATTAATAAATAAATTACGCCAAAGCAATTGACTTTTTTTGTATTTATTGGTCTCCCGTAGTCGTTTCACTTCTTTTGCAGAAGCATCTTCTGTTAATTAATTATGTACAAAAGTTGTAAGCAGGTTATGTTGTGGTTGGTACAGTGGAATGAATTATTATCTAAGTTATAATCTACTTACATCTTGTGGTCTATTGTATTTCTTTTAGCTCCATTCTCAGCATCAGTGCTCTTGCATTTTTGGTGGGAAGTGTCTTCATTTTTTCAGTTTCACAACACTACACTTTATTGCACTGCACTATGTGTTTTTACTTGCAAATGGCCGTTCTGTTTTGTTTACTAATCATCGAGTTTTGTGTAGTTATGCGGTGCTGTTTAGTTTTTTCAGTCTTCCATTGTTTGGCGGTTTTTTTCAAATATAAATTATTTCAGTAGTTGTGGTTTTGTATGTCCTTATTTACTGTTGTTTTTCTGTGTCGATGTTTCTATTTTATTTTAGCTTCAGTGTTTTGTATAGTGTTGGGTGTGTGAGGTTTGTGTATTCATTTATTATTCGTTTTCCTTCTGTTAGTGCTTTTTGTATGTGGTAATTTTCTTGGAATGTTAGTATTTGTGGTTTGTTGTTGTTTATGGTGGGTATTTGCATGTCTGAGTCAATATTTGTTGGGTGTATTTTGAATCTTTTGTTGAAACGCTCAGCAGTAATTCCATTGCGCTTCAGCAAAATTTGTCCCATTGCTTATAATGTGTGTTAAAACCCGGTAGGTGGCCTTAGGATGCTGCATGGCTGCCGGCGATTGAATGAAGCGAAATTATGGAGCGTGGTAACGACACACGAGGACACTAACTGGAAAAAAATAATTACGAAAAGGAGGAGATAAGTGGAATGAAATAACAGGCTACAGGAAACCGCGTCGTCGACACAGAGACGGGCAGAGCGTGAAAGGTCGCTGATCGAAGCCTCACTGCGTCTTCTCCCGTTAAACAACATCGGTCATTCAACAAAAGATTATACATTTGTATTAAATGGTAGTTCAAATAATTCTGCTACCCTATCAAACGGGTGGAGGAAAGAATAACAAAATTAAGATCTCGAACAGTACATTATTTTTACAATTATAATCACATGAGACTTGTTACTGAATTTAGTGTATACATGTCCTTACTATAATATAAAAAGCTATGTTGTCAGCATTCAACCTTAAGAAATTCCAATTAAGTGCAAAGTGGGGGTACCACGCAGTATCACACATTATTATTTTATAACAGAAAAACTTGACTTTTTTCCCGTCAGCACATCTGTGTGAAAACCGGCTTTTTATTTTGTTGACAACGTGCTGCCCTCGCATTGCAAGGGTTGACGGTTCGATTTTTTTTTTTAAACTGCTTAACGTCTCTTAAAAGCGAGGTCTTTAGAGACGGGAAAGGATGGGGAGACAAGGAATGGAAAGGAATTCGGCCATGGCCTCTTGAAGGAAGCATCCCGGTATTTGTCTGGAGTGATTTGGGAAACCATGGAAAACCCAAACCTGGATGCCCGGACGGGTATTCGAACCGCCGTCCTCCAGAATGCGCGGTTCGATTCTGGCCCAGGGGAAAGAGATTATTATTAGAAACATAGTCATCCATACATGTTTCTTCGCAGAAACTACATACAAATTTTTTTCAAACATTTAGAAAATAAAAAAAAGTGAACCTGAAAGTGTGATCTGGTTCTCAGTCAAAAATTTTTTATTTACTAAAAATGTCTAGCAATATTAAGGATGACCAAAATTTAAACATACTGTAGCCATCTGTCGGCGAACAAAGCAATCTTTATGATAACATGTTCTGTGTTATTCTGTTTGTGTGATGTGTAAACTTAAGACGGAAACTTGGAAGCAGCCCTTCGTTGGGATACATGAATACGCTGAAGCTCCTAAAAACTGGCTGGTGCTGGGAATAGAAGCAGCACCGGTTGGAGGATGTCATTCGGACATTAAAGCGGTGCGAGTGAAGTGCAACCCAAAGATGCACAGCTAGGCGATCTCTATCTCCGCTAGGCTTTATCGGTCACTGGCCTGTAAAACGAACAACGTCTGGATACACAGTAGATAGTGACACACTGAAACAATGGAGTGAATCCGGCGATGTTTCAGATACAACACAGCGGCGATGCTATGTTCCAGCAACTCAACTCGTGTGGCTTGACATCGTTTCTTGTTGCCGCGCATTCCGACCATACCGTGGGTGGACGGACAGTTTACCGTGAAATTTCAACCAGGGAGCTTTCACAAAGAAATCGTTCTCAGAGGTGAAGGTCAGGTAAAGTGATCGCAGAAATGATTGGTGGGTGAGCGCTTTAATGCATAACTACAACGCCACTAACTACAAGGTGTCAAGCGGAAACTTTCGTCTCCTCGTCCCGTTGTGAAGTAGTAAAGGTACGCATCGTGTCTACATTGATGTATCAGTGAAACAACTGCCAACAACTCGCTGACAATAGCGAAAAATGAAAATCCGGAAGCGTGTAATATTTATGTCGTGATTTACGCTATAACTTCCACATGTCGGGGTACACTACTATTTCCGTATTCGCAGATTTCCTTTACATCGTTACGAAATAGGCGATACGCAGCAGAATTACTATCTGAATTGTAGCTCAAAATCATCAGGAATGTGAGAAGGAAATAAGAATTTTAAGCATTAATTTTAGGCTGTCTATAAACAGCAAAATAAAATATTCTCTGAGATTCCATTCATTGTTGCCGCTGTTACAGTAGTCTCAGAAACTGAAAATTCTTTGATATTAACCATATTTGCCTCCAATAGACATAAAGCTTTTCGGATACTTTTCGGATACTCATTATAACCTACAAAATTAGGCTTTTTCTTCACAAAATCTCCGAAGTGCGTAACTAAGTTTGACCGTAGACAGAAATTCTCTTGCTAATAAGCCGCTTTAGCGTCTCCGTTTGCCGAAGTCGCTAATGTGGAAGCAGAACCTCACGTGAGAATTATATTACTATTTTATCCTCCAAATATGGATTTTTTTTTAATCAGAAGCAGTTTCTCACTTCTCATTAATAATTTGATGTTATTTTAAATTTATTTTTGTAATAATATCATACAGCAATTATTTACATCCAGAAAATATTTTATAAGACTTTGTGAGTAACGAAAAAAAAAAAAACATAAAAATAGCCTGGTTATAGGAAAGAAATTTTTTTGAAAAGTTGGGTTAGAAAGTGAAGTTACTTCCATCTGAAAGTTGCTCAGGAGAGTCGGGACTGTACAGTTCCTGATGAAGCAGTGCCTACGAAGATGCGACATACGGCAGCGTAGGTGGTGTGATTATTCGTACTTTGCGACAATCCACCTGGCAACAACAGGTAATTTCGTCTTCATAATTACTAGCATAAATACTATACTTAAATGCACTCATCGCGCTAATCTATTACGTACATGCCAAAACCAAAAACACTTGGCCACCTCGCATCTCTGACTAAAATGAGGGACCGCCTGGTGAACAGTAACATTGTAAGATTATAGTAGCATAGTCTCTGACGAACGTTCAAAGAGAATTTCGGAGAAAAAAGGGTAGAGATAAATAATATTAAATACAAGTGGTGACAGTAAAATCTTATGATTTGAGTAACTCATTACTGCGAATAGTACATTGAAATTAAAAACTTGTTAGTCTATCCTCGACGAAAAAGAAATGCCGAAAATTATCAAAACGACTTCAGTAAAGTTTAATCCTGAAAATATTACGAACTATCGAAAACAGAATTTTTCTGGAATAACAGGACTTCCTCTGTACCACATTATACGTAACGATGGAAAATGGTTAGATCGGAGAAGAACCAGGAACTATCCTATTACTATCCTAAAAATGAGCAATCAATTTCCGCAGCCTGAATTTCGATTGCTCCAACTCGTTGCTAGCGTTTCAGTATATCTACGTTATTTCCTCTTTTCAGAGAATACATAAAAAAAATAGTACATTTAAGTAACCTCCTGCTTTTCAGGTAACATTGGGTGACATACTGTACTTTGATCGTTCGTTACTAACGAAAAGGGTGACTATGTGTTTTAAGTAAATCAAGTTGTTTTGATATAAATGTAGAAAAATCAAGGTAAAAAATCAACGTTAAAAATCGTAAATAATCACTGACGCAGCGGCAGTGAGAATGACGAAAATAAATCAAAAATAGAAGAAGAAAAAAAACATTAGCCCTTGACAACAGTCACCCGAAAAAGCAACTTGGAGAGAGTAAATACTCTTTGTATAGTCATAGAAACAGTGTATTCCCGTCTGCAAAGTATATATATCAGAGAAACACAGTCTGACTACAATTCATGTAGAAAATTAGCAGGTATATTACTATCGTAAGAGTTACAATCTAATTCTAACGTCTTGGCACTAATTTAGGGGAAACAATTACTCAGCAATTCAGATCCACAGCAGTTTTTTTCACGGACGTCTGTCAGTCTGCCGTAGGAAGACTTTTGCGGTTTGGCACGACTGTACTGCGCAACTACCAAGGTGCAACTTACGGCGGAACTGTAAAAAGTTGACTCTGTTAATGATACGGAACACTAACCGAGTACGTGCGGCTGCGTACAATGTAACTTCCGTCTCGAGTCTCTCATTTCACAACAATGTCTACGGCCAGCCGTTTCGAGTGCTCCTGGCACTGACTGACAAGACAGGTAAAACGATAATCCAGTGACTGCTTTCTGTGTTAAAGGTGCGCGTATCATCACGGAAATGGGTAACGGCATATGCTTGTCGCACTCAAAAGGAGGTTATTTCCTGATTCTTGTAAAAATTAATTGTTGTTACCTCTTAAAAAGACGGGTAAAGCAGTTCCCATATTAATTATATAGCCATAGTTTCTAGTGGCTGATAGGACTAGTTATAATTTTCTCAAGGATGAATGCATTTCGTTGATCACTTGACACAGAGCGCATTCTCAAAATCTCAACATTCTGAGAATGAATTACTAACAACTAATTAATTTGTGTAGTAGTTCTATTTGCAACCTGAGATCAACTGCTTTTTTGGGGAAAAGGGGGGGGGGTAATTGTGAGTCGACATGAATTAACCGTCGTTATAGTTCATTTACTATTTGTGCGAATTTCCCAGCGCACTTAATCTGAATATGCATGGAATATTCAGTGAATAGTTCAACGACGGGAAAATTTTAACGAATATTTGACTACCTTTTTCAAAAATTTCGTTTGTCCGGCGTACCAATACACCATAACAAGGATAAAAACTACATCGATAGATGTAAATGTCGTATTAACTCTATAAAAGCTACAGAGGAGCGAGTAATAGCACCTGCCTTAATATACTGCATCACTTTTTCAGCCTCGTCCCGTGTGATTTGACTGACCTAGTAACAGAGTTTCCAGTTCTATTCTTTTTGTTCTACTCAGGCCTCACCATTACTGATCGAGCGGATCATTGGCTCACGAAGTTCGGTGGTTATTGCGAAACAGTTGTAAGGAAATCCGCCGTAAATTACATCCTTTTTTTTAAAAAAAAGTATAGAAATCGAATATGGCATGACGTATTCTTCAAACCGGGCCCTCTTTTGATACGAGTCCAAACACCATACATACAGTTGCGCATTTCATACTTCGCACTCATATTAGCTTGGCAAGCTAGTAGATACCAAACAGGTACGCAGATTAACGTGGATTGCCAATCGAATTAAGGGTCTGTCATCTTCCGAATCAGTGTATGCAAGTTTTCGACAGATCTGAATGGGATGGGCAGAAATAAAGAAAGGTCCAAAACGCCGAAACTTCAACCGTTGACCTTTCGCGGCGTTCTTTCAGGCACTTCCAAGCAGAACAGTCATTGTTGGACAAGACAGTTTGACATCGTTAATCTGACAGCAACAAATGATTCCAAATATAACGGTACGGAGAGGAATGTGAAGGATGGAGGTGAGGTGAGTGGGACGTTTCGGAGTGGTGGGCGCGCGGCATCGTCAAGTACCTCTTGGCCGCGACGGGCCGCACCATGGCCGAGGCAGGGGCGGGCCGCTTGCTTTCGGCGGGCAGGCGCAGGTAGTCTTGGTCGCCGAGCAGGAATAGGTCCTTCGAGATTATCATCTCCGGCGGCACAGCGGCCTCGTCTCAGGACAGCGGCGGCAAGGGTGGGCACATGACATCAGCTGAGCGACACTCCCCGCCACTACTAACCGGTCGCACACACGCACTGCCGAAATGCTCGCTGCCGAGGTCGGCGGCGCACTGACTGACTGACTGACGGGAGACCCGCCTGGCCGGCGGCCCCGCACCGAGCGTCGGCAGTCGCGCCGCCAATCAGCGGCCGGGCCTGCGCGCGCTCGCGAATTTTCGAGGCCGGGCGGCGGGGTGGGGCGGCGAGGAGGGGGGAGAGTGTCACTGACCGGCCTCCGCTCCCAGCAGCTGTGTTGTGGCGGCCGAAAGCGAAAGTTCGTCGGCAGGCCGGGCAGGGCATTGCTAACCTATACGATACCGCCCATAACAACAGACCTTTTTTGTTTAGCCACTCTGAAGGTGCTACGTCGAAACCGCTGGGTTGTTAACAAGTAAGAGTTGCGGAGTTTCAGTGCCAGTTAAAATTAGACGTTTGAAATGGAAGCTGACCATCAGCTTTGTTTACTTAGGGTATTATCGAAGCAACACACAAATATAATAGCAAACACCTTCACGTTATTTGTAGCGACATTAGTATTTACTAAGAATAAGATAGAAATTAGTAATACTTTTTTAAATATCTTCATTAATTTTGGATCAGGAAAATTTGACATTCCTGTGTTGAGTTTGATGTGTCTAATTTGCACCCTGAATTTCCTAAGAAGTGCCTCTTAGAGTGTTTTTATCTCTCAGAGTTCTTTCATACTAAGGCAGGTAGATCGGTCCCATATCTCATATAGCTGTTTTCTTTTTTTTCGTTTTGGTTGCATTTTGAGTGAGACATGTTTTAAAACTACCAAATCTCTGCGACTACACTGTTGTAAGAAACAATTATTTTCTTGAAAACAGTCTCCCACTTAGTAGAAATAATTAAGGAAGCTATCTGTGGGAATGGAATACAAATGGATAGTCTCTTTCCTTTGTGACTCTAATTGGGTTCCTTCCATGACATCTTCAGCTAGGAGAATCCGTAAAATAATGACGATCAGGATAGCTGAAAACAAAAACAACACGTTTAGCTGAAGGAAGGATTTTCGGCTTCCCTCTTTCGTAGGTAACCGAAATTTAAAGTGGATTCATCTGTAGAATCAACAAGAACTTCATGACAGCTCAAGAAGCTTCGTATGTGAAAAAATTAATTCGTCGGATTGTGTTTGCCGTACTTACAGTCTGAAGTAAGACAGATGATAAACTCGTAAAATGAATATTATTCTTTTGCTATGATCATTAATATTATATATTATTGCCAAGTGTTATGACTATGTGGGCTCGCTAACAACTAACTTAGTCCACAACCCGAAGGTTTGATAGATACTTCTAGCGAGTACGTCAGAGGTAGGACCTGCACTTTAACGTGGAATACAAATCATTGAGCGTCCTGGCATATCCTTACTTAAACTATGTCCGTAAAAATTCCTGTCCACGTATAGCCACTCACCACTGACGTAATAAAAAACAAACTCTTCCGGTCTGCTCATACTTGTTACAAGAAGACAACGCAAGACATTAACATTGCTTCCTTCTGTAAAAGAAAGGTTAAAACGTTGATAGGCTAGAGATCTGAGAACAGCTTAATTTAATTTGATTTCTAGACAATAATGTTGTTGTCTATGCTGTTAATATTAACTACTGCATGGTTCGGATTCCACATCAGACTATGTCTCCAAGAGAAAAGGAACTGGCAGCCCATTTTCTGATAGTATCTTAATGTGGCTTCTTCGGATGGACCCTACCAACCTCCAGGCAGTGATATAACGAAAGATATTTATGGATAATAACAATATGTAACATTACGAGCTCTGTAATTAAACAATTTTTGGTGCCTCTGCATGGCTACGTGACGACAGTTGAAATATAGTTCCTTAGGGGGCATCCACAAATTACTTGAGGTGTTTTTCCGGATATCTGGACCCCCCCTCCCCCCTGGCGAGATTTCGTGAGATCTGGTCCGACCCCCCCCCCCCCTCTGGTGAGATCTGGTCCGTGAGAACCCCCCCCCCCCCTACAAATCGCCCGAAAAACTTTTGTAGACCCGAAATACTCTCCTAAAATCGACTTTGGCGCAAATTGTAGACCTTTTTTTTCCTTGGCTCTACTGTCCCCAAATTTTTCACAAAATCACACGTGAGATTTCCGTAGACCCCCCTCCCCCCTGGTGATATCTGGTGAGATTTCGCCGTACCCCGCCCTCCCCTATTTCACCTCACGTAATTAATGGAAGTCCCCTTAAAATGAATAAACGATTTGCGTAGTGACATTACAAAACAATCTCTGAAATTACACGAACTGAACAAAATATTTATTTATACCCATAAAATAACAAAAAATTCGTTTATGATCTATTTTTTTCAAGTAAATGTAGAAACAGAAACAAGTGGTAGTTGTATTCATTTAATAAATTTACGTGAACTAATTTCCTAAACAATTTTAAATGAAACTCTCTTCTTTCATCAGAAGTACTGAAAAATTACATTTTCACTTAAAATATTTAAAATACTAACCTAAATTTGAACGCTTTAAACATTTTTTTTCCGGAAATTTTACATAAAAACTGAATATTGCAGAATGCATTTGGTAGAAACAAAAGATCCATTTTTAGGGCTATATACCTTGTCGGCATCGCGGAGAGGACTGCGACAACGAATGGGAAGGAATTTGGACATCGCCTTTACAAAGAACCGTACTGGCATTCACTTGTTGGTATTTCGGGATATTATGTAAAACTGATATGTTAATGGTTGGACGGAGATATCAACCCACGCCAAGCCAAAGCGTTACCGCTGAACAAATGGACGTGGTTAGGAAATCAAGAGTTGACACTACATGTAGAGGGACATTGGTTACGATAAATCACGGCAGAGCGACTATAAAAAAAACAATCACGGCATGCGATGAAAAGTGAAGTCGTAGTGAGAAACCATTCTCCAAGAAGAGAATTTGATATGCATCTTCATTTTACTCTTTGGTAGAACTTTAGAATAAACTTTTTTCCCCAGTCCTCTTACAGACTCTACACATAACATAGCGTAGATAGCTCAGGGCAATGGTATCAGAGCGCAAGGGAGAAATGGAGCGCCTATTAATCACGTGAGGTGTTTTTCCGGTATTCCGTACCTCCCCCTATCTGGTGAGATTTAGTGAGATCTATACCCATTTTTTTTAGCTCTCCTGCTTCCGAGGACAGTTATAACCCCCTCAGAGGCGATATCCACGCCGTTTCTAGTCCTTAAATCCCCCTAAAGTCAACATTCGCTTCGTTTTTGGACCTTTTTTCTTTAGCTCTACTGTCCTTCAAGAATTTCAAAGGCTCACATGAGATTTCCGTCCCCCTTCGTGAGATTTGGTGAGATTTCGCAGGACCCCCTTCCCCCCCCCCACCTTTTCACCTCACGTAATTAATGGACGCCCCCAAACGCTATATGAGGATATAAGATTGTTCGAAAACAGTGATTCCTTAATGTTATATAATAATAATTCTATTTAGTTAAGCAAATGCAAAGAAATGAGCTGCCAAAACACTGCGCTAAACCCGTCATTTTTAGAAGCTAGTATCGATATAAATCTTGGCAGTAAGGGGACATCCATAAATTACGTGAGGTGAAATGGGGGAGGGGGGGGTTCGGCGAAATCTCACCAGATCTCACCAGGGGGGAGGGGGGGGGTCTACGGAAATAGCACGTGAGATTTTGCGAAAAATTTGGGGACAGTAGAGCAAAAAAAAAGGTCTACAATTTGCGCCAAAGTCGATTTTAGGAGTGTATTTCGTCAAAAAAGTTAGGGTGTGACCTAAAAAAAAAGGTCTACAAAAGTTTCCAGGGCGATTTGTAGGGGGTTTCTCACGGACCAGATCTCACCAGAGGGGGGGGGGGTCCGGCCAGATCTCACGAAATCTCACCAGGGGGGAGGGGGGGGTCCAGAAATCCGGAAAAACACCTCACGTAATTTGTGGATGCCCCCTAACAAACAGCACAAAACATGTCTTTCACCTCTATAACTATTATTAAATAAACAGGGCTGTTGAAGGTAACCATACATCGCACATGAAGTCCTCGTGTAATTTTTTTTCAATGCTTGCTAGTTAAGAAATTATTTAAATAATAAAACAAAGTTGTAAGAACTTTGTGAGAATTATTTGTGCAGCTACTCCCCCAAAAATACACAAATAAATTTAGAAATCCAGTACAATACTTTTGTTTACACAGGGCTTTACGCCTACTCGACGTCGAAGTCACTGGAGGCGGGAAAGGATTGAAGACGAGGAGCGGGAAGAAATTCGGCCATGGCCTTTTGAAGGATCCATCCGGCATTCCTCTGAAGTGATTCCGGGAAACCATGGAAAACCGAAAACTCGATAGCCAAACGGAGATTCGAACCCGCGCTGTCGGAACTACGAGGCCAGAGCGCTACCGTTCACCCACCACGCTCGGTAACACAATACAGGGTGTTTCAAAAAGAATATACGTATTACAAAGTATTCTTTTGTCCAAACTATCGATCGCTGCGCCCCAGCTCGGCTATTGGAGAAACGAATACATAGTCCAGTTTATTTAATAGCCGCTAGATGTCAGTCGTCTCGTGTTATTCTTAGTAACCGTCATATGTTTAAAATGGCTACTCCACAGCAGAAATCATTTTGTGTTATCGAGTTTGCGAAGTGCAATTCCGAGATTACAGTGCAAAGACGTTTCAGGTTGAGGTACCAACTGCATCCTCCGAATGGGTGGAACATTCGTAGATGGTATCGACAGGTTGTAGATATAGGATGTGTATCTAAAGGAAAGAGTCCTGGCCGCCCTCGTGTTTCTGAGGCACATGCTTCACGAATTCAAACTGCTTTCCAACGTAGTCCTTCAAAATCAACTCGTCGTGCCAGTCGGGAGTTACAACTACCTACAACAACAATTTGGCGTGTTTTGAGACGTCGCGTCGGTTCGTTATGAAGCCGTACAAGTTACAGTTATTACAAGCTCTGCGTCCTGATGACAAACGGAAATGTGTGGCATTTTGTAACGAAATTAATGATGCTATTGACAATGATAACACTTCGCACAATGCATCGTTTTCAGTGATGAAGCGACTTTCCATGTTAGTGGTTAGGTAAACAAACACAATGTTCGAATTTGGGGTCTACAAAACCCACATGCAGTCATTGAACATGTACGAGATTCGCCTAAAGTCAATGTGTTTTGTGCGATATCCCGATCATCTGTTTACAGCCCATTCTTCTTTGATGGAAACACGGTTAACGGTCAGCAGTATCTCGCTATGTTACAAAACTGCTTGTTTCCGAGGCTGCACGAAGACAACTTCATTTTTCAACAAGACGGGGCACCCCCTCACTGGGGTCGTCAAGTGCGTGAATATCTGAATGAAACTCTACCGAACCGTTGGATTGGTCGTCAAGGAGCTGGCGACTTAGCATGCATCAGCTGGGCTCCACGGTCACAGGATTTGACACCCTGTGACTTCTTCCTGTGGGGTTTCATTAAAGGCAACGTTTATGTACCACCACTCCCACAGAACCTTGAGGACTTGAGGAACCGGATCCGTACTGCCGTAACATCAGTGACGAAGGACATGCTTGCCCGAGTATGGGAGGAATTTGAGTATCGATGTGATATTGTTCGTGTGGCTGATGGAGGACTTATTGAACATCTGTAATCTGAACGTAAGAGGTTCGTAAATATGTGTGTAAAGTTTCATATTCTTATGTCGTACAGTTTAATAAATATATGCAATCGAAATACGTATATTCTTTTTGAAACACCCTGTATACTGGTATGTGCTTCCTTCTATCTTGGATACTTCAGTCTCAATGCCTGCATACAACTAAAATATACAAATCGTTGCCAACTGCACAAAGAGATTTAAAATTATCTTTAGCTTTTTTCTATTAACTGAGCTGACGCAATTTACAATTTGTTATCTACAAGAATCTGAGTTTCTGCAAATTCACTGGAAGTGTTTTTGCTTGTGTGGAAGTATTATTCCCCGACGTTACAAACTGTAATATACTAACAATATTACGTGGTTTTGTGTAAGTAAGCGAAAATATCAAGCCTGTCCAAAATCATTGATGAATTGTGTATTTTTTATATATACAGGATGTTACAAAAAGGTACGGCCAAACTTTGAGGAAACATTCCTCACACACAAACAATTAAAATATGTTATGGGGACATGTGTCCGGAAGCGCTTACTTTCCATGTTAGAGCTCATTTTATTACTTCTCTTCAAATCACATTAAACATGGAATGAAAACACACAGCAACAGAACGTACCAGCGTGACTTCAAACACTTTGTTACAGGAAATGTTCAAAATGTCCTCCGTTAGCGAGGATACATGCATCCACCCTCCGTCGCATGGAATCCCTGATGCGCTGATGCAGCCCTGGAGAATGGCGTATTGTATCACAGCCGTCCACAATATGAGCTCTAACATGGAAAGTAAGCGTTTCCGGACACATGTCCACATAACATATTTTCTTTGTTTGTGTGTGAGGAATGTTTCCTGAAAGTTTGGCCGTACCTTTTTGTAATACCCTGTATATATATAAACTACACTAGTGTTTCTGAAAATTGCAACACACAGAAGGAATGGTCTGAATAATTCCAATCTTTGGAAGTGTGTAGAACAGTGTAACCATAGCAATATATAAAGATCGCAGGGAAATGGCGTGCATGTAGACCCAGCAGCGCCCTCGTTTGTGTGATTGGAGAGGTCAATTTCGTGCCACGCGCAGTTGGCGTAGAGCAGTGTTTCTCAAAGTGGGGTACGCGAACCCCACCCCTAGGGGTTCGCCAGTTGACCGTAAGGGGTTCGCGACAATATTTACGCAATGGCGGAGAGGCTGTCTCAAGCGTATAACACGCACTATGGTGAATATAGCTCATTGTTGCCAGTAGTGGAGCTAAAAAAAAGACGCAGTTTTTTGATAAGAGGACACAGTTGCGAACAGGCCCAAAAAAATAGATTTTTTTAAAATCTTGTTCAATGCTCCAATTATTTAGCTACAAAATGCCGTTTGTTTCATACAAATTTGACGATTAAATTCGGAGTTATTAATTTTTTCGTGATGCGTGGTAATATTGTGTCTGTATTGTAATGTGTATTAGTTTCTTGTATGTAGTACTTTTAATACAGTTTTATCTCAAAACTACATTTTTTTGATCTTCTGGTACACTTTTCTCCAAAAATAAAACTTAGAGCGTCTGTTGTTAATTAAACGATGATTAATCAAATAAAAAATGGGACCTGTCGTAACAACAAGAACAAACTTATAAGGTCCAAGGTGTTTACAAAAGTTATATTTTTTTGTCTTTTAGAACAAAAAATTACTACTCATAAACTATATAAAATATAGTGACAAATCTTTATGTGATTTGCATATGATTTTCATCTGTATATTGCAAAAGTTTCAGGTCTGTATCTTCGTTAGTTTCTTCAGTAAGTGTAGCTGAAGACTGCTTGTTTTAACATTGATTTCTTATGGGAGGTCCATGGGTTCGCCATTGCCTGGTAAATTTTATAGGGGCACATGGAGCTAGAAGTTTGAGAAACATTGGTGTAGAGCAGGGGTGGCCAACCCGCGGCCCGTCTTGAATATTTTTCCGGCCCGCGAGATTCATCACACTTTTACAAAATATATTAGTTTTATAATTGCCAAAGTAGTGAAAATTATGTATTAAAGAAATACATAATTTGTGCATCCTTATTTTCAAAATTTATTTCATTTATATTTATGTATCTTTTGTATATCATTTTTAGTGTTATATATTTCTTTAAAATGTGCGTTTAGTATCATTATTATTATAATATCTATTTTTACATGTAAGAATAATAGTAATCACAATAATAATAACTCATTAAGTTTAAATTTTTTACTCCAAAAAAAGTCTGTAGTGGGTCTAAATCTAATATGGGGTTATATAATTTTATATGCGGCCCACGGAGTTATGATGCATTTCCGTAATGGCCCACGAGATCATTTGGTTTGGCCACTTCTGGTGTAGAGCCATCAAACGAAGTAGAAACGTGCAATAAAATGGCGGTATGCCTCGTCGACGACAAAAGGCGTAAGGCCGAGGTTACACAGTGCGAGCTAGCATGCGAGCTGGCCTAGTCAGTTACTGCAGGGCAGCTACTCGCACCGTGTGACCGACGTCGTACGAGTTACTGTCACGTCAGTAGCTCGCATGCGAGTTACTACAACATTTTTTGATTTTACTCGCCACTCGCCTTCCCCCACCACGCCACCAGCAGTAGCTCGCGTGCGACTCGGGCGTCAACTTGCACGGTACTGCGAATTGACAGTAGCTCGTAAGCCCGGGACCACGCCAGGTGCATTAGTCGTTGTTTTTGTTAAAAACAGAACAAAAAATGGTGGATTGATGGACTTCCGAACAAAATATAAAGTTTTTGGAGCATTACAAGGACCAAACCAACTTATGGAATTGTTTAGATCCGAATTATAAGAACAGTAATTTGCGTAAAACCTCGCTTCAACACATTTGCGTGGAATTCGGTTCACAAGACACGAATGAAGTAACAAAAAGGATTAAAAAATTACGTTCTATGTATAACCAGCAGTTACTGAAAATTGAGAAAAGCAAAAAAGTGGACGTGGCACTGATGAGCTCTATAAACCATCCATCAAATGGTTCGATGCTATAGATTACATTAAGAAAATAATTAATCTAAAAGAAAGATAAGTAATCTGGTAAGTATTTTATTATTATAATGTGTTTATATTATAATCATATTATTTTGCCAAGTAACCGCTCCCTCGGCAATGAAGTAATTTTTCTCGCATTTTCTCTGCTATTGCTTTCGATCTATTATTGATCCGCGAGCAATGGATGCTTTATAATTCATGAATTTCTGACCTCCACTGCCAAAAATTGATTTGAAAGTTCATGATGTCTTCATGATCTGTCATTCCTGGTGGTGTATAGGTGACACGTAACCAGTTGTGTAACGTACATGCACATAAGATCTTTATCGCAGTGTGCTCTTTAACTTGAACTGGTTTTCCCAACACGCCACAACGAGATGCTAGGATGCCAAAGATTCTTGTTGCTCTGCTCAATCTATAATTATAAATTTTTTCTCTGGTAGTTGGTGTATGTTTGTAGGCTTTAGTAAGTACGGGGTTCTTCATTATATAGTTCTTTAAATACTATCTGCGTTGCCTCTTTCCTTCGCATCCAATTCTTGACCCATATCGTTCTGTTTTTCTTCTTTTTTTTGCACAGCACTTTCAGTATTTCACCGCATTTTTGTAACAGCTTTTATTACGTTATGAACTGTGACCAGTCGTGTATTTTGCGACAACAATAGCTACTGTAATGCGAGTACACAGGGGCAGTAGCTGTCTACTTTTACGCCAGCGACTTGCACTTGTGTGACCGGGCGAGACGAGTCGAGCTACTGTCGTGCGAGTACACAGGGGCAGTAGCTGTCCACTGCCAGGTCAGCAACTCGTACTGTGTAACATCGCCCTAATGTTATGGTACGCGCGAATTGGAACGTGGGCGAGTGATTCGTCTGCGGGAAATAAATTTGTCGAACTGTGGTATTGCGTATAGGGCTTGCTACTATGAGAATAATGGTTATGTGCAACCTGCGGATAGAAGAGGATCGTACACAGCGGCGAGCACAATGTAACCACAGCCATGTTGTCCGCATGGCCGTAGTGACAGTGTTGGCTCGACGTTGGAGTACTGCAGTGGGTGTGGTCTAAGGTTCGACGCCGTCTGCTGTGGGCTGTACTGTGGCACGCATCCCAATGCGTCGGCTTCCATTGACCAGAAACCAGCAACGCCTCAGGTAGCAAGGGCCACTTCAACGCCTTCACTGCCGTGCTGAGCGACTAAATGTAGTGTTCCCGGAAGAGTCCCGCTTCAACCTGCCCTACAGTTGTGGCTGCGTTCGTGTTAAGCTAGCTTTGTAGTGACCCGACTGCCACCCTCTGGTGACCCTCGAGGTCATTCTGTCGGGCCGAGCGGTTTAGACATAGAAGTCGACGATTGTTCAGATATGAGTCTCTTGATAGGATTATTACGAGAAAATCAGGGCTAATAACTGCTGAATATTTAAGTACAGCAACCACTCCACATTCGCCGAACATCTAATACAAAACGATCACTTACCAACAGACATAAACAAAGACATGCAAATACTCACAATCAACAATTACAGACACAATACCCTCACTCTACAAGAAAACAACCACATGCAAAAAGCAATAAAAATGGCAAGCAGGTACTGAATGGCCACATAAACTTAACAAACCAAACACTGTTCAAATTGGTAAACATACAATAACCCTACAGTAAAGACACACACTTACATAAAATTAGATATAAAATCTCCCACGCAATTTCAAATCTGGCGCCGTCAGCGCATCACCACCTTTGACAGTAAGAACATAAGATGGCCACCGAAAACAAGCGAATTGTAGAAGACGCAATGTTCATATCGTGTATACAACAGCAAAGACAAATGGCTGTAATGGAAACATACTTTGGAGAGAAAGCAAAGATGTGTGGTTACTATCCTGAAATCCACTAATGTAAATAGTAAGTGTAAATAATAAGAAAATGTATCAATTTAGCGTTATGTCAAATAAGTTTGTAAACCCAATGTAAATTTTAAAATAGATTCGTCGCTGATGATGCCTCGAGGAGAGGCGAAACGCGTACGGCAATGAACCTACATAATACATTTGCATTGGCGTTATTTTATGAATTAATTTACATGTTTATTTACACAAGGTTTCTGAAGGAAACAAGGTTTCTGTAGGAGAGAGCCGGACAAAGTGACCATGGAGGGCAAAGTGGTCATTAGGGTTTTGGGGGCCAAGGAATGGTGCCATCATGAGGGAAAAATCTTAAATAGTGCAACTTAATGCTTTCAGTAACCTTGAGAAGCCAGATCGGGTTAGCGTATCATCCCTCGAAGTAATTAGAATATTGTGGTTTTTGATGAGCCTGATGTTTGGTAAGTGGTTAGTTTATAAATTAATTACTAAGAAAGATTTTGTTTTTGTTTTTTTTATCTGCTTAACGTCTCTCTGACAGCGAGGTCTTTAGAGACGGGAAAGGATGGGGGGCAAAGATTGAGAAGGAATTTGGCCATGGCCTTTTTAAGGAAGCATCCCGGCATTTGCCTGGAGTGATTTGGGAAACCATGGAAAACCCAAATCTGGATGCCCGGACGGGGATTCGAACCGTCGTCCTCCCGAATGCGAAGCCAGAACGCTATCCGTTACACCACCACGCTCGGTACTAAGAAATCATATGACGTAATGCTTCTGACGAAAATCTTTTGCAAGAGTGATGTTTTTGCTTCGAGTTCCTGATTTGGTGATCGTTATTGTTTCTTTTCGTCGTTAAGATATAAAGTCGTTTCTATAACGGCGCCAAATCGGGCATCTGTCTGCGCACGGATTCTGTTTGTTCCTTCTAGATTATTAACATTATACAATGCTTTAAATAGATGTCTCATTATCATGTGAAGTTGAACTGAGTGTATTAATAATAATCAAAATATAAAAGTTATTAAATTATATCTATTTTGTGGTGGTATTTCAATTACCGAAAACTTCAATTTCTGTGAGCCCAAAGGATATTGCCGTGCAACAATAGCAGGAAAAAGCAAATGCAAAGGCCGAAACAAAGGTCCTTTGTAGATGTTCACATCAATTTCATATAAAAATGTACTTTAAGCTGCAAAATCAAACAAAATGAAGAAAACAAAAAAGAAGGAAACCAATAGTAGATATAAAACCACCAACCGCAGGAAATCTAACCCAAAAACAGTGTTATTTCATGAAGATAACGTTGATCAAGAATACACTTAGTGCCTGTACTGCAACGAAAGTTTTTCTGCTCAAGATTACAAGAACGATGGATCGAGTGCCAAACGTATTACTTTTGGGCTCAAGAACTCTGTGACGGACTTTAACGAAACAACTGTTCCTTCATTTGCGAAAATTGCCTTTAAAATGCCTTTTGCCGGTTATAATTTCTATTATTTACAAGTTATATGACTTTTTTAAAATAAAGTACGTTATTTTGCAAGTTAAGAGAGTTTTTAATCACTCATTTCTGATTTTGAAGCTAAGTGGCCACTTTGCCCTACAATGTCGTGCAAAATGGTCAATTGGGTACTTTTTGAAAAATTGGTTATTTTTAGTACTGAGCTTAATGCAACGTTAATTTAAAAATTCTTGTATGTACTACGATAGTTAAACTTCGTAAACCCTGATTTTGATGCCTTTAGGTATATTGTAAGTTACCTTAAAACATCGTCAAACCTTAGCCTGGGCATTTTTCCCAGCCTTCCCCTACAGATATATATTCAGGGTGTTTCAAAAAGGACTTTACAACTTTGAAATTCATATAAATTTTATGAAACAAGGTACAGAGCTGGTTTTGGTGTTGTTTTAAAGGAAAACACTTCAAGTTTTTTTATCCTTAAACTATCCCGTTGATGGTTCTCTCTTGGAAAAAAAGGGGCCGTACATTTTCCTCTTGCTCAACGCACAAAAAACGTTCACTTTAGGGCTATCACCAACATGTTGCAATGTTTCATGTGGATTTTCACAGCCCCAAATCCTACAGTTATGTGTGTTAACCTTGCCACTTAAGTGAAAAGTTGACTCGTCAGAAAAGATTATGTTGTCCAAGAAATGTTCATCATCATCCACTCGATTTAACATATCCACACAGAAGTTCATACGTGCAATCTTATCAGTGTCTTTAATTGCTTGTAAAAGCGAATATCGGTATGGTTTCAAATGCAAACGTTTTCTCAACACACGCCAAACCGTCGTATGTGGGACTTGCAGCTCACGAGATGCACGCCGGGTCGATTTCGTAGGGCTGTTGACAAAACTTTTTCTCACTTGCTCAACGACCTCGTCAGATGTGATTGGACGACCTGAGGATTTTTTATGTTTTACTGAGCACCCTGTTTCTACAAAACATCTATGCCACTCATAAATTGTAGGCCTACTAGGAGGATCTTTAGCGTACTTAGTACGAAAATTACGCTGAACTGTTGTCGCAGACTTCGATTCTTCAAACCAAAACACACAGATAGCACGCTCGGGTCCAGTGAAGGCAGCCATATTTTACGTTACTGCCGCTAGCGCTTGTGCAACGTGATTAGGCACTAGCGGACTACGCGAGTCAAAACTTGAAGTGTTTTCCTTTAAAACAACACCAAAACCAGCTCTGTACCTTGTTTCATAAAATTTATATGAAATTTCAAAGTTGTAAAGTCCTTTTTGAAACACCCTGTATATATATATATTACTACGGCTTTGGTTGGAGGATATATAGGTTGTTTACATTTTTCTTTTTATTTATATTTTTATAAATTTTCTTATAATTACATTTATTGATTTTTGGGTTCAATATGATTCATGCCTTTTTTATCTACTAATTTTGTAATATTACATCCCCTTAATTATGGTTATAAAATTTTAAAGAGTTTTGATCATGGATGAAATGAAAATATTGGTGGTCAAGGATTATATAATTTATATATTTATTTGTTATCTTATTTACAGGGTTGATACGATTTAAATTATAAAACATATTTATTGTTTTTTACTACATGAATATTGATTCTGTTAATTTTATTTATTTAACTTGAATAGCTTATTTAGAGCAATACATTGAAGCTGTATAGGAAGTATATTACTTTTAAGTATTTATAAATAATTAAATATGATTTTTACAATGAAAATGTAATGTTTTATTTAAACTATATAAACAAGAGAAATTAACGGAATTTAACCGCTATTATTATAAGTTAGCAGCTTATATAATGTCATTATTTCTCCTTAATTGGAATATTAATATTCAATTATATTATTAACAGTAATATGCCTCTTTTTGGCTTCAATTATTCTTAAATAAGGGTTATTGAACCAACTTTTCAGGTCGAAACTGAATGCGATAATCGCTTCTTATTTAAGATAATTGATTTATCAATACTTTTTGAATGCAACTCAAATATATATATATATATACATAAATGGAAATAACTGTAAATAACATTTCAGGTTGAACTATTATTGTCTGAAAATGTTAAAGCTGGTGCAGTGGCGCCTTGCTAACCACCACCATTCTAATGGAAACGAGGAGAGCGAGCTATGCAATATACCTCTAACCCAAAAGCGGTAGGGCTATTGCGATACATTGTGACTTCTGCAACACTGACTAACTAACCCAATCCGTTTCCACATCCAACCCTTCCCTCAGTAGAGCCAACCCGCTGGTTTGCTGTAGATCATCTCTTGTGGCTGCAATGGTTCCGTTCTGAGGCGGAGACAGGTAGCTTCTGGCGTCGACTCCCGGCTGCTTCAGTGCTGCTCAATACAATGCGACAATCAGACAGACCCGAGCTAACAGTGCTGAGGGTTTAACCCCCACTCCGCTGCAGCTGTTTGGAGAGGGCAAACACTACCGTACTTCATGCGGTCATAGTGACAGCTTGCATTCTCGTTTCGGCACTTGACAACTGCCGAATCGCTGACCCGTGCTCTACTTTGCCAGTCGTGGCTCTTTTAATGTTGCTTAATTTTGCTCGTTCGCCTGTCCTCGATCCCACCCCGAAGAAATATGTAAAAAAGGAAAACCTCTGGTTTCACTGCAGATTTGCCGACAAGATCGGTCCACCAATCAACAGCGGGCCGTGGGAAGGGTCCCCAGCCGGTAAATATCAAACGTCCGTTTAGCTGAAACGACACTAGATGACGTGTTGGGCGGCGGCTGCGAGGTGGCGAGGGCTAGCATGTGGCGCGTGATCCGTACAGTCGCGGCCTACAAAACCACGCGCCGTGGGAAGCTTGCTTTAGACCAAGGGTGGCCAACCCACGGCTCTAGACCCGCATACGGCCCACTTGATC
This sequence comes from Vandiemenella viatica, assembly GCA_031002005.1. Taxonomy (NCBI): domain Eukaryota; kingdom Metazoa; phylum Arthropoda; class Insecta; order Orthoptera; family Morabidae; genus Vandiemenella; species Vandiemenella viatica. Next base: position 26,243,989 of record JARYHS010008074.1, on the reverse strand, counting down.
TTCTTTCCGGCCCCCGAGTTTCATCACACTTTTACAAAATTTATTTATTTTATAATGGTCAAATTATAGAAATCCAATGTATTTTAAAAAAAATCATTTTTTGTGCATCCATAGAGGAGAATCGGGTAATATGGAATAGTCTGGTAATATGGAATACCGAGGTTTCTCCTCTGCCGAATGCTGCTGTATAGTGGAAGTACCATCAACTGCTGCTAAAAACTGCTCTGATGCTTTGTGATGAAGGTCGGTCATTTGGGAGCTGAACTGTGTTTGTTGTCCAACAAAGTTTGTTTTTCCACTTTCGAGAATTTTTGCAGATAATTTTTCTAAAATATATAAAAAAAATATTATATTTATTTTGTTGATCGCTAGTCTTAGTATAATCTGTACTAAAAGAGTGTTGGTTTGTTGTACAGTTCTCTTTTCTGGCTGGCATCTTTTTTTATAATATCATCAAGCCTATTTTGTCCAAGATGGCGATTCGAGTAATATGAGATACCTAGTATTCCACAAAACCAGACATGAAACTGTGGTATTTCATACAACCCGAAAAATAATTACTGAGTTGAAATACATTTTTAGTAATATTTAAGTGTCGGTAATACGATTTTTGTTAATATTGATTGAAATTAATAAAATAACAATTGAAAAAGTAAATATTTCTTAATTTAATTAATTAATTATGTTTTGTTTTAAGATTAGCCGAAAAAGAAATAAGCGAAAGCTATTGAATCCGACAAAGATGATGATGATGATGACTAAAAAGTATCATTATATCTGTTTTCTCAATTTCAGATAGTTTACGTTATTTGAAACCTTCTATTCCATATTAGTCGCCTATTCCATATTACCCTCCAAACGACAATTTTTTAAAAAACTAAATTTTAATAATTAAAAAATCTGTTTTGACAGCTTTTTATTAGATATATATTATCACAAGAAGTTGAAGGTTGTATTGGTTTTAGTTTCAGGTGTTAACTTATTTTTAGTACTATTTTGTACAACAAAACATAAACTGTATTCCATATTACCCGATTCTCCTCTATATTCAAAAATTATCTGTAGACATTATGAGTATAATTATTGTTATATTATGTATGTTTACATGGAAGAATAATAGGAAACACAATAAATAACTCATTACGTTTCAATTTTTCACTCCAAAAAAATGTCTAAAGTGGGTCTAAGTTTAATATAAGGATATATGATTTTATATGCGGCCCGCAGAGCTATGGTGAATTTCCAAATTGGCCCGTAAGATCATTTGGGTTGGCTATCCCTGCTTTAGACACTACTGTGGTAAACGCAATCGACAAGACTGCATTGTTAACCAGCATAGCGAAAAAACGCCAGGTGTGATGGGTTGCGGGAGCCGTTGGCCATAACATGCTATCTCGTCTCCTACTCATTAAGGGTAATATGAAAAGCAACCGCTACATCAGGAAGATTGTAGATCCCAAGGCATTGCCCCTCCTGCAGATAGCTCCACACGCCATATTTCAACACGATAATATCCGGTAGCGAGGAATTTGGAAGCCTTCTTCGAAGAACGACGGGTACTACTGCTTCCCAGGCTGCTCGTCACCCGCCAAACATATCCAGGATATAGTCGGCTGAAACTTGTTCGTTCTGGTCCTCCTGCAACCACTGTCTGTGCTGCGAGTTTCCAACCTTTTTCTTACCACGCCCCCCTTCCATCAAAAGAAAAGATCCCACAGCCCCCCTCCCCACCAAATTTTTATTTTTAAAACGGTAAATCCCTACTTCTTAGTACTAACAACGACGTCTCAGAGGAATCTCACTAAGTATCTGGTGTTAGAATAAAGGTTTTCAACTCTAAGACGCGTCCATTAACCACGTAAGGTGAAATAGGGGATGCCGACTTTATGGACTTTAGGGGGTACGGGAAGTATAAGGGCTGGAAACGACGCGGATATCGTCTTTGTGGAGGGTATAACCACCCTCAGAAGCATGAGAGCTAAAAAAAAGTTTTCAAAAAACTACGTCATCTTAGGGGAGGGGGTGGGAGGGTCCGACCACATCTTACTAAATCAGACAGTTCCACACGCCATATTTCAGCACGATAATATCCGGTAGCGAGGAATTTGGAAACCTAATTCGAAGAACGACGGATACCACTGCTTCCCTGACCTGCTCGTTCACCTGAGCGGGGGGGAGGGTGAGTCTGGAATTCCGGAAAAACTTCTCACTTAATTAATGCACGCCCCCTTACAACGGTGTAAAACTACGGTAAAAGATACCTCGCTCCCCACTCCCAGTGACATGGAGGGCGGGGGTGGGGGCGCCCCCTAGTTTTTGAACCCCTACTCTATGCTACGTTGACGCGCCTAGACTAGCAGTGTGTTCCTCAGCAGCATATATCCAGGCTATCATTGATGCCATGCAACGATGCCTAAAGAATCTGATTGTAGCACGTGGTGGCTTCACACAGTACTGAATTCTCACGACCCAAGTGCATGTACAGTCCTGTATTTCTAACCATTTGTGTGTTGTGATATTCCATACCTGTGGAGTAAACTTTATTGTTATCATATGTCTCCTTCTTGGTGTTATAATTTTCGCAAAGACTAGTACAACTGTATCAGTTTAAAGACTCTTGAAAATTATATTCAGAATTTGCATTCAGCATTGTTATTTGTGTGTTTGTAGTCAACACTGAAAACGGTGCGTCATTTTATGATGCTAGGTTATACATCTGTTCTTACTTCGTAATATTACTGGTCTGTGAGGAACATATTGGACTATTCCAATCCCTCTTCTTTTTTGCTTAGGGCTTTTTAACATTGAAGCATTTATGGGCGGTGAGGATTGCGGACAAGTAGCGGATAGGGATTCACGCATGGCCTTTTGAAGCAACTCTCCCGGCTTTCTCCTGGAGTGATTTAGGAAGTCTATCGATCTATGGAAAACCGAAGCATTGATGGCCGGATGGAGATTTGAACACGCATCTTCCCGAATATCATTTCACATCTCCGAGATTGTTTTCGCTAGAGGTCAAAACAAACGTATATAATCTAATTCTATGTCACAATTGCACCCCTACTAAAAAGTTAACCAATACCTTACATATCAAAATGTAACACACTATCCTGCCTCTTCCCTTCGTAACGTTATTCAATAAAGAGTTTTATTCACCCATCATTTCCATTATTCAACATCATTGGATACCGTCAGGTTACAGATACTACAAATTTCTTCCAAGTTTCACTTCCGCATATAACCGTACTCCTTACATACAGTGTTACAAACATTCTTTCGGATTCTTTTTTCTTACATTCAGGAAGACTCTTTACATTAGAACTAATTTATCTCCATTATTACATAGTTGTTGAATTGGCCAACTTGGTTAATTATTTCATTATCAAAGATTGATTCAGGTTCACCAAAAAAATTATAAGGCAAAAACTTACAGAATTACAAACTCTAATTATTTTTCCAGTACTGAATTTTGTGAGACAGAAAAAAAAGAACGTGCCAAACAATAAGGTAACTTCGGTAATGTTGTGGTTTGTTCCAGTTGAATCCCTCTGTGCTCATAAATTTGAAAATGATAATTTTAAATGGAACAGATAATATTTCAACGTTATTACTGGATTTTTTTTGGTAACAGTTTAACGTCCCTTTTTAACAACGTGGTCTTTAGAGACGGGAAAGGATGGGGGCAAGGAATGGAAGGAATTCGGCCATGGCCTTTTGAAGGAAGCATCCCGGCATTCACCTGGAGTGATTTGGGGAAACCATGGAAAACCCAAATCTGGATGCCCGGACGGGGATTCGAACCACCGTCCTCCCGAATACGAGGCCAGAACGCTATCCGTTACACCACCACGCTCGGTGTTATTACTGGAGACACTGTTTCGACTAAAATAAATGTTCAGGAATTGGCTGTGGAAACCAGTCGGGATTACTTATTTTTTAACTGCTTAACGTCTCTTAACAGCGAGGTCTTTAGAGACGGGAAAGGATGAGGGGGAAGGAATGAGAGGGAAATCGGCCATGGCCTTTTGAAGGAAGCATCCTGACATTTGTCTAGAGTGATTTGGGGAAACCATGGAAAACCCAAATCTGGATGCCCGGACGGGGAATCGAACCATCGTCCTCCCGAATGCGAGGCCAGAACGCTAACCGTTACACCACCACGCTCGGTCGCGGGATTACTGGAGATCGCGATACCACTTGAACTACTATCCGACGCGCGAGGTGATGACATCATTATACTGATATAGAGAATGGTAGGATGTATTATTTTCAAGCAGTGATTAGGATGAAACACACCTTGGAGCAGCGTGACACCTCTGGGTGTAGTTCTCCCCGGTAAAAATTATTTCCTCTTTCGGATTCCGAACTTGTGGGGCTCTAGGTAACAGTTCCAGTGGCTGATACCTCTAACAGTTCTAACAAACACTCACCTGACGCGACCGCTCACCAGACCTCCAGCGACGTACTATAAAGTTGCCGGGGGTGATACCTCACGCAACACAACTGTGGCGCTAACCAGTGTTCCCCCCGCTGCAGAATCTTACCTTCCTCAGCACACCTCTGCTCGCTAACCAATCTTGATTGCGATGCAGGGGTGGGGGTGACAGTTTTGGGAGCACCTTGCAGAGCTCTGGTTAACATTTAAAGGGGTGGCATCTACCGCAGCAAAGCTCTGCTAATCAATGTTCACCGCGCTACGTTCAAGCTGAATGATTCACTAGAATTAATGTAAAGGTCAAATCAGCTGTATTTTTGTTTATTTACTAGCTGGTGCCCACGACTTCGTTCGTGTTTGTAAAGAGTTCTGATTTACAGCTACCGACATGTAACAACCATATTGCACGATGGGAGACTCGATGCTACTACCACCCACAAACACCAGTGGTCTGCGTTATATAGTTGTGGCAGGAAACAGAAATATAGGGACACACAAGTCTTTGGTCGAAATATGAAAATGCCCTACATCGACCACTTTTAACCATCATACCTCCCACGCCCCCACAGCTATCGGCATTCGGCCAACGTTGTGCACGACAGGAAACTCCAAGCTACTACCACATAAAAACACCAGTGATCTGCACTAGGTAGTGGTGGTTGAAAAGTGAAATATAGGAAAACACACCTCTATTATATATATATATATAAAAGTTCTGCATGTATCACTACTTGACAAATAATTTTTGTATGATCTAATCTTTCTTCATTCGGCAGTTTATTTCTCTGATATGTATACAAGTTCCTGTTAATTTTTTTAAAACTTATGGTCTTGTCGACGTTGAGGTCATTAGAGGCCGGGATGGGATTGGGGATAAGGAATGGGAAGGAATTCAGCCATGGCCTTTTGACGGAATCATCCCGGCATTCACCTGGAGTGATTTCGTGAAACCATGGAAAACCAAAATCTGGATGCTCGGTCGGGGATTCGAACCAGCGTCCTCTTGAATTCGAGGCCAGGGCGTTACTTAGCTCATCCCCACAGCTCGGTAGTAAAGGATAGTGTTTAACTATGTAATGGAACATTACAAATTAGGTTATTTTTCTTTGAAATAAGCAAATAATTCTTGAATTTTAAGTTATGTATCTCTCGGCTGGTATAAATTTTTGGAAACAATCATTTATTACTATACACTGTGCTTCTGTACCCTAGATACTACATTCATTGTTTTAAAAACTAGAAACATTAGATAGAGTATGGTGTTATTTAGTACTGCAAAGAAAATATTTACTTCATTAAAAATCACACCAGTTTTTTCTATCAAAGATGGATTGATACAAAATATGTTGCAACTATATATATGGACATGAGCATCAAACGCGATGCTTTCAATTAAACCAAGACTGGTGGGTGAACGGTAATGCTCGGGCCTGTCATCCAGGACGACGCTGGTTCAATTCCCCTCCGGACATCCAGATTTCAGTTTTCCATGGTTTTCCCAAATCATTCCCTTGGGATGATTGGGATGGTTCCTTCCTGTTCCTTGTCCCCATCAACTTCTAATTATAATGACCTCGACATTAATGGGCAGTAAAGCCAAAGCAAAAAGAATATATAAATTTTGTCGATTTTTGTGTCTTAAGCACATAGGAAGTGCATTCTTTAAATAAAATGAAGAGGATAAGGAATCGTTCTAAGGCGAGTCTTGTTCCACTCAGAAAAAAAGCGGTTTGTTGAGATGTGCATAATTTGCAGTTACTGGATATTGCTCTCTCTGCTGTTAAGTTATTGTGTGCAAGTGTCACAAGGATGTAAAAGAATTAAGAACTTCGAAAGTGAAGTAATGTCTCTGACTATGGGTCGAGAGACCAATGGTTTGAATCTCGATCTGGACTGTAATTTTTATGGTTCCCTAAACCAAGCTCACCTCTGACGAAGGCTTGCTACGTATAAGTACATTCTGAAATACTCTTGGATTTAAATTGATTTTTTTATTTTTTGTCGTGCTAAAGTTTCTTCCGATTTTCACAGCGTAAACTTTTTTAACTGATAGTTTCCTGCTTGCAAAGGCACTCTGTTGCTGATATCTAAACTTCAGTTGAGGGAGCCATCTGTCTGTGAAATTTGGAAGGTTTTCTTTACGTGATTCGTGTTCATTTTCATTCTGAAATGACTAGTTCCTAAATCACAAAATGGAAACCATCCCAGAAAATGATTACGTAAAACCGCATAAATAAGGTAACGATGACGACCGATTCGTATGAGCGGGATCTGAGTTCACGGCAATCGAACCTCCTCAACGCTTTAACATTCCCGGCGAGAGCGCTGTTGCTTGAGTATCTACTGTAGTGTAAAACTGCTGAAGACTGTCCGCCCTGTGCCCAGTCGTGACTGGCGTACAATTCTCTAATCACTGCTAACCAGCAGCAGGAGCTTCTTTTCCCTATTTACGTTTTCTTCTTTGCTAACGTTGAGAGTACAGTACTTCTCAGCAGTTTCCAAATGCATCCTACAGTTGGTTAAGGATCTTCCGCATTTTTATTTATTTTTTATTTTATTGGCATTCGGTTTGAGACCATACAGCCATTCTACATTTTTACAAAGCTTCTTACATCCATTTGCGTAACTTATCTATTTACACATTTCCTTATCTATATTAGATTAACTTATTACAATCTTGTTGAATGAATATGCTATTTACAATATTCAAATTTCAAGTGCCTTCTTAAGTACCGTAATCTAAAAAGCGTTGCTAGACAATACATCAACTAGACTTAGTAATCGTCGGTTCTGTATATCCATTATTTTCTATTGATTAGTCTAAATCGCCGTATTTCTTTGACAAATCATCTGTAGAGGGTTGATCTATCTGGTGTTGGCCTCAATCGGTAGATTGGTGAGGATACTGTTAATTTTGCCAAGCTAGTTGTTGTGCTTGCGCGGAAGTGGGGTTGTGCTGTGGTTTGGGCTTTAGGTTTGAAGTATAGTCATTTCCTGTTTTAACTTCCAAGATTCTATCCCTCCATCTTTTAAGTATCTGGCGAGGATGCTAAGTATTACTTTGTTGTTGCTGGAAAGTAGGAGGGTTACGTTTGTCGGAAGGGGGAAGCCGTTCTTGGCAAGATCTTTCATCATTTGGTCCTGGAGTTGTTGGTATTTAGACGCTGAATCAAACATATTGCTACTTTCTGTTTAAAGTATACTCATACTCTCTCCTTTTCACGTGAATGCGATGAAGGTCTTTTACTTTTTTACTTATGACTTTATGCCTTGTCGACGTCGAGGTCATTAGAGGCGGGATGGGACTGGGGACAAGGAACGGGAAGGAATTCGGCCATAACCTTTTGAAGGAAGCAACCCAGCATTTCTCTGGGGTGATCTGGGGAAACCATGAAATCTGGATGCTCGGACGGGGATTCGAACCGGCGTCATCCCAAATGCGAGGCCAGAGCGTTGACCACTCACCCACCACGTTCGATATGAAGGTCTTTACACTCGCTAGGCGGGGTGTAGTGTCGAGTAAAGTTGTTTAATGAAATAGTGTTCCTACAAATTTAGCACGGCTCGAGAACAGCTGAACTGGGCACCGCTGAAGTAAGGGCAAGATCCCGCATGATTTCCATTAGGTAAAAACTCCCCTCACCTCTCGCACTTCCTCTGATAGTGGCTGTTCAGTACGCCTCGTGTCAGTTACAGTTTCGTACATCTCAGTGACAGTCGTCTTAATAGATTATGAATGTTAAACTTCGTGGACGATACTATTACTTACAATTTGATATAAAGGGTTCCAGGAATGAAAGGATAATCCTGCAACTGCACAAAGATTACATCATTTCCTACTATATAACAAAATTTTATTTTAGAAAAAGTCTCACCATTTTCTAGATATTGATTTTTTTAATATTTTTTTCTCGAAACAGGTGACTTTGTTCAGTATATTCCATGCTGTTTCTACAAATCAAAACTTTTTGAACCCTGTTTTTTTTTTTAAATTTACTCAAGAATGTTTGTGTCATCTAAAACAATGTTCTTTTTTAAAAAAAGTAAAAAAAAACTTTAAAAATCTTATTTAAAAAGTGTATACAAATTTATTAACCGGCTAACTTTAACAATCGGTGGCGTAAATAAAGAATATACTAAGCGAATCGTGCCAATTACATTAAAAAATTGCTTCGTTATTAACAATTTTAAAATTGTATAATTGTTTAACATTCCTTTTAAAAATGTGTTTTTATGGTAGTTCTAAAGCACGTAGGTTGGTATTTTGAACTTCATTAAATTAAAAGTCTATCGAATTGAAGTTACCATGCAAGTATTTTTTCATTGTTTGGGACATTTGGACAGTAAATTCGTAGAAATCTATCTTGTTGTTGAAGTGGCTACAAAGAACACTTTTGAGACTTTTACTAAAATAAAATTTTGTGATATGGTAGGAAATGATGTAATCTTTGTGCAGTTGCAGGATTATCCTTTCATTCCTGGAACCCTTTATATCAAATTGTAAGTAATAGTCTCGTCCACGAAGTTTAACATTCATAATCTATTAAGACGACTGTCACTGAGATGTACGAAGCTGTAAATGACACGAGGCGTACTGAGCAGCCACTATCAGAGGAAGTGCGAGAGATGAGGGGAGTTTTTACCTAATGGACCTATCCTCCGTAGCAGGATTGTCCTTTAATTTCTGGACACCCTGTATAACTGAGTACTGTGTAACCAAATTTGTTAGTTTGACTTACTAGATGTGAAAATGCTGTAGACTAAAAAGAGAAAAGTAGCCCAAAACCTTCAAAAAATATAGAGCGGATGCATTTTAACAGATTAAAACAGAAATTGGCCAATAAAAATCCGCCCGGAGAAAATTCAGCTGCGAGTGAAAAGCAAGATCGGAGTATTGTCGAAGAGCAGGCATCTAAGTCACGTGTAAGTCGAATAGCGACATATTTTAATAACACTGTTAACCGTAGACATTTTTGTAAATATTTTAAGCATTTACGAATGTTAAAATAAATAAATAAAGAAAAATGTATGTACAATTTTTGAACATACATGTTAATAATGAAATAAATATCTTAAAAAGTGCCTAACCAACTTTTTCACATTTTTATATTGTTTTCCGTTTTAACTCACCTTTGATGTTATCCGAATGAAAAAGAAGTGTCCGTATTCTCTGCTAATATTACATAATCTTTTGTGTCCCTGCTGTATAACCCGAAAAAACTGAAGAAAGTAATATAGTCTGATTCATAATTTTCCCTCTGGTGGAATAGTTTGTAACGTACCCTTATCGTTACTTTATTTGTTTTGTAGTAATACATGTGAGTTTTACTTTACCATACTTTGAAATTAATACTTTCACTTATATTTCCTGCATCAGACTAGTACATAAGGATTTCCTTGATCCCTCTTTGTCCGTTGCTGGTTTTATTCCGATACTCACGCTGTAAATCAAATTATTATTAATCAAATTCTTACCATACAAACTTAAAATCAACTCCTTTGTTTATATTTATATTTCAGTCTCAAATAAAACACTTTCTACTTATCTCACAACTTTTATATTTTCCATTTAACAGACAATTATCTTTTCCAAAGTCATATTACATTATCTTTATTAAACCCTAATTTCCTTGCCCTGAGGCTATAATTTTCTTGTTATTAATCCCGCCAGGATTCTTCGTGGCTTCCATCTAGCCATTCTGTTTTATCTTTTCTCTTAAATCATATTCTTTCCACAACCAACACGTCTTCTTCCTTCCAAATCTTTTCTTCAACTCTCTCGACTGTTATTTATTTTCCAGAGATCTCATTATATCCATCTTGACATGCTTTGACCTTGTAAATTAAAATTCAGAGTTAGTAACTTATATACAATTACAATTATTAAATAAAAAAATAGCTTTAATAATGTCAAAATCACAAAATGTGAGGTTGTGTACGTCACAAGTTCCAATAGAAAACGCATTGCAGTTCTCCCAAAATACGCGTGAATTCGTTCTCTGGCGTAATGGCTTTTCAGCGCAATATCGGTTAGGCTAAAATTACCGCAAAATGCAAGTCCCGAGAAGTTCCTCAGGCTCTCGTGCCAGTCGGTCGTAACTGAGACTACGTTTTTGTGACTGGAAGACTGATCGGAACGAAGTGTAGAGAATAAATGGGCGTCCATAAATTACGTGAGGTGAAATAAGGGGGGGGGGAGGGTCCGGCGAAATCTCACCCAGGGGAAAGTGGGGTCAACGGAAATCTCACGTGAGGTATTGGAAAATTTTGGTGGACTGTAGAGCTAAAAAAGAAGGTATACAATTGGCGCGAAAGTCGATTTTAGGGGTTTTTTCGTCGAAAAGTGGGGTTGTAACCGGCTTTGCAAGGGTGAGACCTAAAAAAAAAGTCTCAAAAAGTTGCGAGGGCGATTTCTAGGGGGGAGGGGGTCTCACGGACCAGATCTCACCACAGAGGGGGGGGGGCGACCAGATATCACGAAGTCTCACCAGAAGGGGGGAGGGTCCGGGAGTCAAGAAAAACACCTCACGTAATTTATGGATGACCCCTAAAACAGAAAATGAAACACGTTTTTAACAATGCCTTATACCTACTCCCTACATTTATATTTCTCTGGAATAGATAATGAATCAAAATTATTTTTGGTAATGTGTGAAGCCACAGTTATTTAAAACATCGCTTTACCTCAAGTAGTTGAAGGAAATCGACTTAAGTTACATTGTTTTAACATTGACTGCAAAAATCAACATTTTTTTTTCTCATCAATGATCAGAACTTATCAGATATGTATATCATATGCTGTTAAGTACAATTTCTCTGCTGTCGCATCTTCACTAGTTAAATGCGCTGCTTATATGTGGCTGAATACTTAATCCCCTTAAATAAGCATTATGTTACTATTCGTTTGAAGGTGGTCTTATTCTCAATAATGAGACCAAAACGGGGGGAAAACACAATGCAATTCAAGGAGCCAGTAAAAGAATCTGTCAAAAGGAGCCTCCACAGATTTATTGAAAATGAAATTATGCAAGAAACAAAAATATAACATCACAAACATATGCAACAGGTGTTTTTGGTTTTACAGCGAAATCACTGTTGTGGATAAAACAAATGTCGTAGAACAAGGAACAATATGTTATGCATTTCCTAACATAATAAGAATTTTTTTATGTCTCTTTAACAGCGAGGTCTTTAGAGACGGGAAAGGATAGGGGGCAAGGAATTGGAAGGAATTCGGCCATGGCCTTTTGAAGGAAACATCCCGGCATTTGCCTGGAGTGATTTGGGAATCCATGGAAAACCCAAATCTGGATGCCCGGACGGGGATTCGAACCTCCGTCCTCCAGAATGCGAGGCCAGAACGCTAACCGTTACACCACCACGCTCGGTAAGATAATAAGAAGAAGCAGGTTCCATTCATTCCACGTACAACAGAGTCCGTTAAAACAGGTGTAGGGAAACATCAAAATGAAATTATACTGAACAGAAGTTCAATGTTTTGTAATTGAATCAAGTGTGATGGTCATAGAGTTCAGTTTTTTTTCCCGCTTGTGGAGAGCTTCGTATGATAAAATCAGGATTGAAGTTGTTGTATCAAGTGAAATAGAATTTTAAAATTTAATTATGGCGAAAAAATAAACAGGAACTGGAAACATGATAAAAAAAAGGTGTCATTGTTATATGAATAAAAGTTAATAAGAAAATTAACTTGTGCTCAGACACAATTACAAACCAGAAAATGCGACTGACACACTGTTACGGAACTGGACTGCTTTTGGTGTCCATAAAATATGAGGCTGACCGGCAGGGCGAGAAGGACGAAGGTTCGAGCCCTGCTGCGCCCATTACTTCGCAGCCAATTTCTTTACCAACAATCCGCTCTAGACACTAATGACGCTACCGTGAACGAGCCAGAAACAGGTCAACGTTGAAGAAATTTGGTGATTATCGCACCATTAGTCTAACATGACATGCTTCAAAATTACTGACCAGAATAATATACACAAGGATGGAAAGGGTAGTAGAAGAGATAGTAGGTGAAGATCAGTTTGGGTTTAGGAAAAATCACGGTACAAGGGAAGCAATTCTGTCTTTAAGATTAATACTTGAAGGGCGGATCAAGAAAAACAAATATACTTTTATGGCATTTGTTGATTTAGAAAAAGCTTTTGATAATGTTAGGTGGGACAAGATGTTCAAAATTTTAAAGAAGTCAGGTCTAAAGTATCGAGATAGAAGAATACTCTATAAACTATATAAGAATCAAGTAGCTGTAATAAAAGTAGAGAATCACGATAGACATGCGTCAGTTAAAAAGGGTGTGAGACAGGGATGTAGTCTATCCCCGTTAATATTCAACTTGTATGTAGAAGAACCAATGAAGAAAGTCAAAGAAAAATTTCCATGTGGCATAAGTTTTCAGGGAGAAAAAATCAGTATGCTACGATTTGCTGATGACATTGTCTTGTTAGCAGAGAGGACTGAGGATATTGAGAAGTTACTGAATGGCATGAATAAAATACTGAAGGAAGATTTTGGACTGAATATTAATCAAAACAAGACAAAAGTGATGAAATGTAGCGGAAATGATACCATTACTAGCAGATTAAATATAAAAATAGGATCGGATGAAATAGGAGAAGTGAGTGAGTTCTGTTACTTGGGAAGCAAAATTACAACCGATGGCCGAAGCAGGAATGATGTTAAAAGCAGAATAGCACTAGCAAAAAGAGCCTTCATGAAAAAGAGAAACCTTTTAGTTTCAAATATTGATCTGGGAATTAGAAAGAACTTTTTAAAACTCTATGTGTGGAGCACTGCACTTTACGGTAGCGAAACATGGACTTTAGGAATACCGGAAAGAAAGAAACTTGAAGCATTTGAAATGTGGTGCTACAGTAGAATGCTGAAAATTAGGTGGACAGACAGAGTAGGAAATTAACGAGTTTTGGAAATGATGGGTGAGAAAAGAAGTTTATGGAAGAAGCTTACAGGAAGAAGAGACAGGCTGGTAGGTCATATTTTGAGACATGCTGGATTGGTTAATTTGTTAGTGGAGGGAACAGTGGAAGGTAAGAACTGCAGAGGTAGACAGAGATTAGAATATATGAAGCAGATAATTTAGGACGTGGGTTGTAAGGGGTATATAGGAATGAAGAAGTTAGCACAGGATAGGAAGGGATGGAGGATTGCATCAAACCAGTCTAAAGACTGAAGACAGCAAAAAAAAAGAAAAGTCTAGGCTGAAATTCCGTTATGAGAGGAAGAAGCCCGCCAGAGTAGCTTAGTGCGTGGGAGGTACAACGGCACCGGGCACGAGTCCCCTCACCCCACCCCAACGCTCCGACCCAGCCAGACTGCGGTTTTAGGCGCTTTTAGGTGGTTTTCCGCATCAATCAAAGCGAATGGCGGGACGGTCCACAATCCGCGCCTCATAAACTAAACAGTTCACAAACAAAAAATACACACCCAGAACATAGTTCCATATTTTGCAGACAGATGGCAACACTTTACTTCCTCCATTGTTACGTAGTACGATCTGGCAGTAGGTATAAAAAAATGCATGGTGTCAGCTGGCTGTAAAACCAATGCTCCAAATTTGATCATGAGGATGATGAGTAAAACTAATAAAAGCCACCCGACCCTTAATGTTGGGACAAGGTGGTGAAGAAGTAGAAGAAGACATCTGGAGGACACTTTAACTAAATTAGCTAGACATTACGTCACTGCAAAGATAGATACAAAATTTACCGAGCGTGGTGGGTGAATGGTTAGCGTTCTGGCCTCGCATTCGAGAGGACGCGGGTTCGAATCCCCGTCCGGGCATCCAGATTTGGGTTTTCCATGGTTCCCCCAAATCACTCCAGGCGAATGCCGGAATGCTTCCTTCAAAAAGGCCATGGCCGAATTCCTTCCCGTTCCTTGTCCCCAATCCCATCCCGCCTCTAAGGACCTTAGCCGTCGACGAGGCGTAAAAAAAAATAAAATAAATAAAAATGGGAAATTTGTTCTAAGTTGTAATCACAGTTACCGGGTAAAAGTTTCATTTTTTGTTGGAGCTCTGTCCATTGTATGTCGGTGAAATTAAGCCATGGAGTGTTGTCTTAATGTGTAGCTTGTGTGGCGGAAAGTATAGACCGTTCATTAACTTGGCAAGGGGAATACGGGAAGTGTTGTAGGTGAGCAGTAACGTTCTAGCCCCGCATTCCAGAGGACGCAGGTTCGAATCCCCGTCCTGTCATCGAGACTTGAGTTTTCCATGTTTTCCCTAAATCATTCCCCGTTCCTTGCTTCCAGTCCTTTCCAGTCTCTAATGACCTTTTTTTTTAATGGCTTTTGGCATCTTAGACAGCCAGCCTGATGAGCTTTCCCAGATAATTAGATGCACCACAGGACGTACATGACATTCACAGACACAACACTTAAACACCCATGCCCGCGGCCGGACTCGAACCGGCGACCTTCGGCACGCGGAGCTAGCACTCTAGCCCCTACGCTACCGAGGCCGGCCTCTAATGACGTTGACGCCGACGAGGTGTAAAGCCATAAGCATAACATGGAAAACAGTTTAATAAAACCGGGCTTGCGGTAATCGAGTCACACTCTGATCGCCTTAAAATATATTAGTGTGATAGGAGAGACGGCAGTCGAATGCTTGTGAGATCAGGTAGCAAACTCCGTTCCACGAATAAAAACACTTCACCACGTTGTCATTCGCCCTACCAGTCCAGTCGTTAAATTCCTATTATACTTAATACATATCCCATCCATTAGCATGCAAAGCACTATAAACTAAGAACCCCTCCAATGAAATAGTACTAACTCAACCCTGCGGATATTTTGAACAATATCATGATCAGTAACCGAATGGTAGTACAATAATGTGGAAAGAAGTAAGTGCAAGTATTTGTTAATGAAAGGTATTTTATTTTGAAGAGTAGTAATAAATATCAGTATTATTGCAAAACTTCGTTATACATGTACACAATACAATACATATACAATATGGAAAGGGCAGTGCACATACGTTCAATAACCAAAGTGACAGACATCTTAAAAAGAGTCATGACCCAAAAATGGTAATGGGCTGGTCATACTGCTCACAAAAGAGATGAAAGATGGACTACGGCAGTACTGGATTGGATACCAAGGAACCTGAAAAGAGCAAGAGGAAGACCCCCGGTTCGCTGGGATAAAGACATACGTCGAGTTACAGGCGTGAACTGGAAGAGGGTGGCTCAAGATCGATCAGCCCGGAGAGAACTGCAACAAAACTACTTAGAATTAAATTTTATTATATAGCCCATTGGCTTGAAGAGGCTGCATCCTGAAATAGGCTGATAAAGCTGTAATAATAATAATATGTATAATTGTAAAACATTTATAAAGAAAATATTTAAAAAATAGATATTGGTTTTGTCAGATGTGATTTTTTTAAAAACATCTATACTTTACAAAACTTCTTTGGAACAATGTTAGCAGTTATAATTTGATCGTAGTTTACTTTTTGTCCTATATGTCTTTAAGATAGATACAAAAACCACTGAACCTCCGAATTCGTGAAATAGCTTCTATAAGTTTCCATGCGAGGTTCTGGTAATTACAATGCTGCCGTTTGAAACGTCTGACCTTTTGCTTTATTTAATGCTCATATTTATTGGTAATTGTTTTCTTATCATTTGTAAAGGCACGGTTGGATCAGAAGGTGTGAGGTTAATGCGCGTATTAGCATAGTTTTATCGGAGTGAGTGAATTTAACAATGATGATGTACTCGCCTAAGTGAGTTACCGCTAATTAATCCATGATTAGCGTTAAGATTCCCAATTAAATAATAATGCTGCCGTGCACGTTAGTTAAACAGATTGTCAACAGATGGCACCTTCTACATTTTTATGCAAAGCGGTTTTTATAAAAAGAATTTTGAATAAAGTTTGTCAATAAAAATATTTATTTTAATCCATTGTTATCTTTCGTCATTAGCGAGCAGCTTAATCTTAAAAATTAGTCTTAATCATTAATTTTTATGGAAGTATTAAGGGAGATATTACGTAACAACAAAGAAATACCTTTGAGAAATAATATATGTGATTAATAAAAAAATTTGCTGGAAAAGATTATTCGCTCTTAAAGTTCCGTAAGCAAAATGGTAAAAGCTGAAACAATATCATTTCGTAATGTCCATCAGTAGCTACATAACTGCCTCTTAACTTTGCCTCCTCTACATGGATTGTGCTGAAATTTCATGGTTGACAGGAAGATAGAGGAAAAAGTCACGTGGGGCTACGTGGGGGGGTTTCACAGGAAGCCAAAATGGAGCTACGTGGTTTATGCACGCTCCCTACTTATCAGCTGAAAAACCTAAAGTTTTAGAAAACACTTACAGACGTCACAATGCTAGGCGCAATATTGCGGGCCATAAACATTGTTATTTCCTTTTTTTTGCCACAAAACATGAAAGTTAAAACCACATTCTCTTGAGACATGTCTCGCGGCATGTTAAGTTAAATGTAAGATGGCATTGCGTTTAAATGTTTCAAAGTAATTAACATCAGCAACCTGTAGAATGCTAACTGAACGGTTGAAATATTTGGATACGACCATAACCAGTAGCAGATCTATTTTTAGGGCTTTATGCCTCGTCGACGTCCAGGTCTTTAGAGGAGGGAGAAGACTTAGGGAAAAGAAGTCTCCGAAGGCCCTTTGGAGAAACCATCCCAGACTTCGCCTTGAGTGATTTTGAGAAATTGAAATCTGGATGGCCAGACGGGGATTTGAACCCTTGTTCTCCAGGTTACCACTCACCAAACAGACTCGGTGGAGGTATGTTGGAGCACATTGAGTATGGAAAGATATTGCAATAGGTATGAAAAGTAGCATGGAAGGAAAAGATGACCATGACCACAAGCTGGCACTCGATTTCAGGCACAAGGGTGTGGGAAAATTCTCTTTTTAGGTAAAGGTGTCAGGATTGGATGTTGAGAATGATGAATAATTTACCGAAAACTTTGAAGGAATTTAAAGATAAAATTTGTAGTGGGCAAATGTAGGTAGGTGCAGGATAGGGGGAAGATGGGTGTGTAGGCAAATTGCCACCGGAGCCTGTGCTCCATTGCAATTAAATTAAAAAAAAAAGCAGAACTGTGAGTTACATCATCATCAAGGGTTCTCTGCTATACAGCTGGTCCACGCACAGTGACAGCCCTCCATGCCTTCCTCTGTTCCGCCATTCTTTTAGTTTCTATATATCTCCCGTTTATCATTATATCATCCATCATTTTCATCCTTCGCAGACCTCTTCTCTTCTCTCCGTTTACAGTCCCCTCCAGAGCAGTCTTAAGCAGACATTCGTTCCTCAGCACATGCCTAATCCAGTTCTTTTTTCTGTTTATTATTGTTTTTATGAGTGATCTTATCTCTCTTATTCGTTTCAGCACTTCCTTGCAGCGTTATCGTCATTTCTTTCTTACTTTTTCCCACCACCATACATTTAGTTTTAATCCTACTGATTCTCATTCCGAATTCCTCACATCCTTTGTCTAAAGTCTCTAACATTCTTCTGAGTAGCTTGACACTTTCTGCCAGAAAAACCATGTCATCAGCAAACCTTATGCAGGTAATCCTACGCCCACCCATGCATACACCTCCTTTACCTCTTAAACTTCGTTTCATAATTTCCTCCAATTATATGTTAAATAATATGGGTGACAAACAACCTCTTCCAATCTTTCCCTCTTCTGTAAGATCATTCTCCACTTCCACTCCTTGCTCGATGCCTCCTTTCCTTCCAATCAATACCTTTATTTTTTAGAATCGTCATTAACTTCACCCATTGTACTCTGTCAAAAACCTTTTCCAGGTATGAAAACCATTTTTTAACTACTTACGTCTCTCAACAGCGAGGTCTTTAGAGACGGGAAAGGATGGGGGGCAAGGAATGGGAAGGATTCGGCCATGGCCTTTTGAAGGAAGCATCCCGGCATTTGTCTGGAGTGATTTGGGAAACCATGGAAAGGTGCGGAAATAGCCTCCCAAATTGAAAAGCAGAAATATCTGGAGCGGAAGAAAGCTGAGGGCGGAAACCGACGTAGACATCCATCATGACCTGCTGTAGCCACATCTGAGTTTCCAGAGGAATCTCACTTCTGAGTGACTGCTGGAGTACTTCATGTATTCCAGGAGGGCAGCTTCCTGAAGAGCTGGGGTCTCCGCCGCAGTCGATACCAGGAGTGAGAGCTATGGTCTCACGTCACACACTCACCCTTCGACCAACCACCTGGGTGTGAGGATAGAATGAGACTTCATTCACTAGCTGGACAGTCCAAAGAACTGTTTAGTACATAATTCAATGAGTAGGATTAGGAGTACATTTTTTTTTTTTTT
The DNA here is from genome assembly GCA_031002005.1 of Vandiemenella viatica. Classification (NCBI taxonomy): domain Eukaryota; kingdom Metazoa; phylum Arthropoda; class Insecta; order Orthoptera; family Morabidae; genus Vandiemenella; species Vandiemenella viatica. The sequence goes on along the minus strand of JARYHS010008074.1, from coordinate 26,225,174 downwards.
TTTTTTTAGTGTAGTTTTGTAGTGCTGATTTATTAGGATTAGATATTTAACTGTAACTTTTTCCGTTTTAGTTGCTACCGCATTATGGGATTATTTACATCAATAGTATTTAACATAATTTGTTTTTTTAAACATGGTCTTAAGGGAAGATGAGCGGCCCAGTTTAGCCTCTAGATCAGTGTTTCCCAATGTGGGGCCCACGCCCCACAGGGGGCAATTTGGTTTTTTTAGGGGGGCAATTTAGAAATTTACTTGATACGACTTTACCACTTTCTCTTCGGGTTATTTAAATGCAATGCTAGATATAGGTACAAAATATAGCAAAAAAGCAAATTCTTAAAACAGTGCTGTAAATAATTATTAGGTATGGTTTCCGTTTGATGTTAGCAAAATATATCATCTGGATGATTTGAGTCGTCAACTTGACCTTTTTGGGATTCACCGCGTAATGTGCCGCCTGTCTCGGCATGTTATCAGTAAATGATTTACTGATAAAAAAAGAAATCGACTTGATATACCACAACGTGGAGACTTGAGATTAAAGCTTACTAAATTGGAGCCTAATATAAAATCTCTATGTAGCAAGCATCAAGCGCAAGGATCACACTAAATTGCCATAGTAAATCTTTATTAAAATCTTTTGAATTTGAATTTTAGTATTTCATTCTATTTTTTTAAATTTACTTTTTTTTTTTTTTTTGCTGTCGTCAGTCTTTAGACTGGTTTGATGCAATCCTCCATCCCTTCCTATCTTGTGCTAACCTTTTCGTTTCTACATACCCCTTACAACCCACGTCCTCAATTATCTGCTTCATATATTCTAATCTCTGTCTACCTCTACAGTTCTTACCTTCGACTGTTCCCTCTACTAACAAATTAACCAATCCAGCATGTCTCAAAATATGACCTAAAAGCCTGTCTCTTCTTCCTGTAAGCTTCTTCCATAAACTTCTTTTCTCACCCATCATTTCCAAAACTCGTTCATTTCTTACTTTGTCTGTCCACCTAATTTTTAGCATTCTTCTGTAGCACCACATTTCAAATGCTTATTGTGTTTTATAGCAATATTAAAGTGTTTTCTTTCAAAAACCTTCTTATATGAGTTTCTTTAATAACAAATAATTTTTTTATTTAAAATTATGTAGGGGGGGGGGGGGGCAAAAAAAAATGTTTAAAAGTGGGACATGACCCAAAAAAGGTTGGGAAACACTGCTCTAGATGCTGGGTCAAATGTAAATGTAAATAAATAAATAAAACCATGGAAAACCCAAACCTGGATGCCCGGACGGGGATTCGAACCGCCGTCCTTCCGAATGCGAGGCCGGAACGCTATCCGTTACACCACCGCGCTCGGTTGTGAAAACCATGTAACAATCTCTTTCCCTTTCAATGTTTCTTTCTCCTATTGTTCTGGGCAAACCGATAGCGTCTCTTGCACTTCTTCCTTTTTGAAATTCAAACTGTTCTTCAGCAATTGACATGGACAGTTACAAAGGAATGGTATTGACGCTCATAAATGAGAGAAGTTACGTGTGGAAAACCGACTGGAAACCCAATTAGCGAGCCTGCGTATCAGGGTCCAGTGGTCCAGTTGCCGGGCTGCAGAGAGGAGTTGCGTGGGCGGAGTGGGGAAGCGCGAAGGGCGTTACGAGAGAGGTCGTTCACCCGCAGGCGCCTCGTAAAGAGCTTAAAGTGGGCAAATACGACGCGTCGTCACGAGGTGTAAATACCCACCAGGCGGCGACAACATTTTCTGCACAGTCAAGACGCTCTGTGGGCGGCTCGAAGCCACAGGTGGCATCGCTCGAGCCCGCTGTCGCCAATACTGACACGCAAAGCTGGGCAAAGTTAATACAAAAGTTAACTTCCACAATCGTTTACGTGTTACTTTTTGCAAATTTAATGCAACTTACAGCTATCCGATAAAAGTTAACTATCAAACCGAACGTGGTGGGTGCACGATTAACGTTCTGGTAGGGATTGCAATCCAGCAAAGCGGGATCTCGCAATCCCGCGGGATCCCGCAATCCCGCGGGATCCCGCATCATTAGACAGTCTGGCGGATCCCACACAAAATTAAGCGGATCCGCAATCCACAAAATCCGGCGGTAACGTGTCAGTCTGCCCCACTCGGTCTCTGTCGGATATCTTGCACTGTTTGCCTGTGACCTTCCAGTTGGCATTTGACTCATGTGAACAGGCGTTTGATTCTGTCAACCTTCGTCATTCGTAAGTCAATAAATACACTTTTACGTATTCATCAAAACTTACTTTTGTTTCGAGTACACATTTCTGTAATTTGAGTTATGGTGCGTATTTAGTACGATTTTCTAACTATATAATTATTTTTTAAGTGTCGCACACGTTATCTGAACTACACGGTTACAGCTTTTCACTCACGGATTCATAATTACCATTTTCTGTATTTGCAGATAAAGTAATTGTGACAATTTCCTAATTTGCGGCTGAAAATTTGATTATTCGTTGATATGAAACTAATGTTAATGTAATTTTAACGATCGCGTACCTATTTATTTAACAGATATAAAAGGCAATTGTATATCCTTTCACTTCTTATTGTTTTGGGCGCTGCCTCAATGCGTTTCTTTGACGAAAGCCACCTGCTTACATGTGCCGCTCAGGCTGTCAATTAATCCCTCTTCTCCTTGTTATTATTTCGACTAAAGGTAAAAAAAGTTATTATTAAATTTTCACGGGTGTATCGACGAATTGTGTTGTAGGAACACCATACTTCGACGGCTGTCTCCGCCGTCTTCCTCACGTGTGTAATTTCGTGTGTTTGCAATGAAATCCGGAGATACAAACTATGAGGACTTCACTGCAATCATTCGCCGAGAAAGTCTCCTTTCTTACTAAAAAATAATAATTTCCACTCTAAAAACGTCGTTACGCCACATAAGTAAAACTGAAATACTTGACAGTTTAGGTGTTGGTGAATAGTTTCTTTTAATAACATTGAATCAACTGTAAGATCAATCAAGGAATCAGGAGATATAATAATGAATCACGCAAAAAAGGCCAAGTCTCGTGCTTGTGCAGTGAAAAAAAGGTATGAGATCTTGTTCTGAGCCAAGTCTACACTTTACAGAGTATATTCACTTCACTTTGTGAAATTGAATGCTTTTCTCGGTGTTATGGAACGTTTATTTAGAATTTAAAAAAAAAAAACTCTGGTAACCTGGCCATTAAGCAAACCATATTTTTAAACGTATGTGATGTATTGTAAGGCACATAATATGACCTAAGACTCAATATTTTCCATTTTTATTATTTCTTTAAAAATTGGTTTAGATTAAAAACAAAAATGTAAAACCTCGAAATACACTTAAGACACGCTAAAAAGTTTTAATGTCATTTTGCCACTCAAAATATTGTTAACTGTTAATTTTTATCATTTAACATTAAAAAATATTTATTAATTTAATTATTATTTAATTTATTAACGTTTTAAGTAACAATGTTTTAAATATAAAGGCGTTAAAAAACTGTTTGTACCAATCCCGCACGGATCCCACAGGATCCCGCAAGATTGGCGTAAATCCCGCGCGGATACCGCGGGATTGAAAACACTGCGGGATTGCAATCCTTAGTTCTGGCCTGGCATTCGGGAGGAATCCCCGTCCGGGCATCCAGATTTGGGGTTTTCATGGTTTCCCCAGGTCACTCCAGGCGAATACCGGGATGCTTCCTTCAAAAGTCCATGGTCGAATTCCTTCCCGTACCTTGTCCCCAATCCCATCCCGTCTCTAATGACCTCAAAGTCGACGAGGCGTAGAGCCCTAAGTAATTTTTTTTTTTAAATTAAAAAAGTTAATTATCAACAACACGTCTGGCTTATGTCTATCTGGAAACTGAGTTCTTACTAGGAAGAGATGGGGGGGGCAACGTTTTAATCAGCTACTCATAGGTATCGGATTCTACAACATGTAGTGAAATCATATTGGCAATTAAAAACGTTTACAATGCGTTGGTCCACACTAGCTTCAGATACGCCATTGTAGATAACTACCATGCTGAAAGATTCACCAACCTTTTATTAGCAGATGGACCGAAAAAAATCACTGCTGTATACTTAAGAAGAATCCACAACTTTGATTGTTTTTCCTACGAGTTTACTCCGATTTTACTTCTTCTTTAAACTGTCAATATTTGGAAGTATGCATACTCTTCATTTGTTGTTTAAGATCATGAAGGCAAGAAACGAGAGTCTTGATTGTAAAAAGTTTAGTTAAACACAGTTTACGTTCATAAATGAACTGTTCACCCAGTCTTGATTTAAATTAAACATAATCGCATAAAAGCGGCCAAGGATTTTTAATCTTCTCGTTGCTAGCGTTACAGATTCTAGATCTTCAGTTTCCATGATATAATCATGTAACGAATGTCAATCTGATTATTTTCCCTAACAAACACCAAACCAACACAAACTAAAAAGTGAGACTACTTTCCTAGCAGTAAAAAGTTAGGTCATAACAGTATCAAAATCGACCACCGATAGAATTTGAAACGAGTAGTGAGCGACGGTTTGCAGACGTAAAAACACTCCACAACTTTAAAGCTACTGCTTACATAACAATTATATATGCATACCGAGCGTGGTGGATGAGCGGTTAACGCTATGGCATGGCATTTGGGAGGACGGTGGTTCGAATCTCCGTCCGGGCATCCACATTAGGGTTTTCCATGATTTCCCCAAATGACTCCAGGTGAACGCCGGGATACTTCCTTCAAAAGGCCATGGGCAAATTCCTTCCCGTTCCTTGTGCCTCTAATGACTCCGACGTCGACGAGGCGTAAAACCATAATATACAGGGTGTTACAAAAAGGTACGGCCAAACTTTCAGGAAACATTCCTCACACACAAACAAAGAAAATATGTTATGTGGACATGTGTCCGGAAACGCTTACTTTCCATGTTAGAGCTCATTTTATTACTTCTCTTCAAATCACATTAAACATGGAATGGAAACACACAGCAACAGAACGTACCAGCGTGACTTCAAACACTTTGTTACAGGAAATGTTCAAAATGTCCTCCGTTAGCGAGGATACATGCATCCACCCTCCGTCGCATGGAATCCCTGATGCGCTGATGCAGCCCTGGACAATGGCGTATTGTATCACAGCCGTCCACAATACGAGCACGAAGAGTCTCTACATTTGGTACCGGGGTCAACACAAGCACCGACGTCAACATTACCTTCCTGCAATTGGGCCAACTGGCGGTGAATCGAGGAAGTACAGTACATACTAACGAAACTAAAATGAGCTCTAACATGGAAAGTAAGCGTTTCCGGACAAATGTCCACATAACATATTTTGTTTGTTTGTGTGTGAGGAATGTTTCCTGAAAGTTTGGCCTTACCTTTTTGTAACACCCTGTATATATATGCATCATTCTCACACTCGCACTTCGCATTACCTAATTCGCTCGCTATTCGATGCGCTGAACGTACCTGCGTTCCGTGAGGCAAAATTCAAACAAACGAAATGACGTCAACAACTAATGTAACTGATTAAAATTAACGGAAGTTCAATTTAAGAAGTGGAGAAGAACGCTAATGAATTTTTAGGTTAACCTAAAAATTACATTTTTACAATTTTGTTAACTTCGTTAAGTAGTGATTAACGGATTAACGGCTTTCTGTCCAGCTACGCTGATACGCCATTAGATTGCTTAAACAGTTTGTACGATGTTAGCGCCAGGTTTACTTCTTAAATTAAGAAATACGAGTTCCTCAGACGAATGATTCTAAAAGATTTTTTTTTTAAAATTGCTTAACGTCTCTTAACAGCGAGGTCTTTAGAGACTGGAAAGGATGGAGGGCAGGGAATGAGAAGGAATTCGGTCATGGCCTTTTGATGTAAGCATCCCGGCATTTGCCTGGAGTGATGTGGGAAACCATGGAAAACCCAAATCTGGATGCCTAAACGGGGATTCGAACCGGCATACTCCCAAATGCGAGGCGAGAACGCTAACCGTTACACCACCACGCTCGGTGATTATAAAAAGAGCCATCAAACAAAAGTACTTTTCATTCTTTGAAGATTTCTATATGCGTGCAAAATGCAGCCTGTTCGGATGTATGTATAACCTGCTCAATCCTATCAACATTATGTCCAGCAGGTAATGTTACTCGAGATATGAATCTGGAAGCTTATATATATAAATAAGCATTTGTATGAGGGAATAACTCCCGCTTACCACAGATGAACGCTGAATGTGTTGACTTGCAGACAGACATTAATGCTCTCGAGATTGATTAGAGAAGAGTCACACGAATTATTTACTAACGCTGCGAAATACTTGTCCCACCATCGTGCTTGCGTTGCTTTGGTAAGACGAGAGTAATAAGTACCAAACTAATGCCTACATGAATTCTTTCTTCTATCGTGTCGTTACGGATAGGAATTTCACAGAATCGAGATTAGTTTTGCTACAAAGCATCCGATGCCACACACATTTTCTGTTTAATCAATCGTATGGATGTAGATAATTTAAAGCGCTATTTAGTCTTCTTAAGATTAAAGGAAAATTATAGTTATCATCCTGGAATTTAAAGCTATCGTAAAAAAATTTAAATAAATAGTTTCAGCAAATTTGATTCTTCAATAGATAGGCTAACGTTTTCGACAAAAAAAACATACTTATAAGTAGGTAGAGTATTTTGTGAATCCGATAGTAAATATGTTGTCAAAATAAATTTCGAAAAATAATTTTTCATTTCCTACAGCAATTACTTTTTTAATAAAGTTTTTAAGATAATTTTTCTTACTTAATTCAGTTTAATTCATAATTTGGTTAAGGATATTTTTCGGAGGAATGAATCTTTAGATCAGACTTGAGTTTTTGCGAATGGGAAGACTAAAGAGAACTTTTGACGTGATAAGCCAAGCTATTTGCTGCGGATGTGTGTCACATCATTGATTCAAGTATAACATGTCACACCATGGCAACTACTTTTCTCCCAGAACGAATCATGACACGTGCCACTTCCGTATCCTTATTTTTTCAGCACACTGTGTCAGTAGAACAGGCAACAGTAAGGCCGGGCGCACATTGACGCGCAGTCGACGCAGCGCAGCGCAGCACAGTTTCTGTGTCTCTATGTTTTTGGAGCGGAACAGCGCGTATTGAGACGCAGAGCAGGGCAGCGCAGTACTGCGCCGCACGTGGCCTGCGCCACGTTGTGTTCACGATACAGAAACTGTGCCACGCAGCTCACTCGTGCCGGTTTACAACGTAACACTTCTTGCGTTATTTATAATCTTGCTTTACTTATAATCATTTTCAACTATGGAATAAGAAAAATTGATTAATCTGGTGCGTAACCAACCTACGAGTCACAATATCAGTCATAAAAAATACATAAAAATTATATTTAAACAAGAGATTTGGACAATGAGCCCAACAAGTGGCGAGTAAATTAAGCATTTATTTATCATACAACTGTCCACTTACAATTTTCACTTTTCTTTTTTTGAATTCATTTTTAATAAAACTTCGAAAAAGATTGATATAAATAGGCTATTATCGCATTATTTGTTTTCTTATTATTTGTACTACATCATTCAATAGTGTCCCCGAGAAACACTTAATTTGTTGACACTGCTTTTTTAGTTTCAAGTGTTTATGTTCTGTTATATAGTTTTCTTAAAAATGTAATATGAAATAAAAGAGAGAAACATTCTTATAAATGTCAAGTACCGTCAAACGCTTAATAATTAAATAAATAACCACGAAAATACAGCGAGATTTTCTTCAGTTCTAATAGATATTTGAGCTTTGTCGAGAAAATAACAGGTTACGCCGTGAATCTCCACTCGAGTCATCCAGAAATTATCTTTTGAGAATTCTCTTGTCACTGCAAAAGCCAGATGAGAGTTTCTTCTTTTCATATACTCACTTTTGCACAGTTTTATCTAACTCAGCTTCTGTTAAAGTAATAACAATTTTCCAAGCTCGGCATCCCAATCTGATTCAGTAATCAAAAATCGAGTTTTTGCATCGACATGTTTTTGGTTGCGCTTTATTGTCGGTTTTTCGCACAACACAATGCTTTGTAAACTGCCGCACGAAACTGCGCTCTAATATGCGCGAGTAACTGCCAGTCTGTGCTGCCCTGCCCTGCTCTGCGTTGCCCCTACTGCGCCACGCAGCTCAATGTGCGCCCCGGGTAATGCGCATATAGAGACCGGTAACCAGATCTGGTGGACAACAGCTATACAGGTCGCCTGATGAGCGAACAAAGTACTGGATCGATAGCTAAGAAAGCTGAGACACTATTAACACTGTGACAATAATTGCAACATACCTGCTAGATGGTATTCGTCCAAATGAATAAACTTTGGACAAAAACACTATACGCCTATTTGAAATGAGCATATGAAGTAAATCCGTATTTAAGAGTCACTGTATCAAGATAAAATGTTTCTTCTACACCGCAAGACGTACTGGATAAATGACGTCACACTAGCCGTTTTAACAGGTAACAACGATCTTCTTTACAATACTGCCACATAGTGGACAGTTCTAGGTTCAGCACAGGATGTGGCCTATGAAGATTGTAGTTTCTTGCCAATCGCCAGTCTAGATAATTAAAGCAGGCCATCAGGAAGATCTTTTTGGATTGTTTAGAAGCGTGGGAGAGAAACTAACCACGTTGTATGTCATATGATCCACATTGAAAGATAACATGCGAAATCAAAACATTGTTGAGGAGCGAATGAAGATCGGATGGCTAGCCTCGTTCACAGCGGTATGCGCAATGAAACTGTTGACTACGATAAGTAGGCACAACGCTCAATGATTTGCTTCGCAAACGTTATATTAGAAATAGCTTCTGAGTCTGTCGTAAATGACGGATTGAACCAAGTGTACTGGCAGTTAATTCCTTCCCTGCTGCTTAACTAAATGGAGCTGTTATTATATGACCTTATTACCTTGTGTTCTGGCAATTAATTTCTTTGAATTTTGCTTATTAAATAGATTTTTTTACAGCCCTAAGACCCTGTTACCACCAATTTCTACCCTTGTAATTAGCTAAATTTGTGTCTGAAACGATTGTTGTTGTTGTTGTGTTTGGGCCTATAGGGTCGTCGACAGCGTGATCATTAGCGCCATGTGTCTGAGAAGAGAAGCGAAATGATCGATTGTAAATTTGTACAGTTATTTTATGAAAGTGTGATGTTTAGATGGGTGAAAGTGTTGAAAATGAATTGAATAACTGTTGTAACGGTATTAAGAGCAGTGCAATGCATGAAATATTAATTAAAACAACTATGATTTTTCATGCTGCACCATAAATATATTTTGAGTGACATTTTGACTGCGTGAAAGTGTTAAATATTGTATGTGCAGTTAAATGCTCGCAAATATTTTCTGTTTCCATTTAAAAACTTTTTTGTGATTTAAAGTAATTTTCAATAAATTTTAATTTTTTTGTATGTTTTATGTTGTTAACGTAATTGTCGGTGCTCTAGAAAGTACTGTTTGCACGTTTTATTACAGCATTCCAGAACATGTTACGATGCCTATAATATGAACTCACAATAATCGCTGTCGGTAAACGAAGGCTGTCATTTGTTATTTTAACGTGAGAGAAGGATGTTGTAAAAATTGTGTATGTTTTTCTGGCGTTCCCATCAAAATAAAAGTTGAGTAAACAGTGTCATTAGGGATTGTCCATAAACTACGTGGCTTGGTCTAGGGGGGGGGGAGGGAGGAGGGGTTGGCTGGAAAGCAACGTTGGGCTACGTGGGGGGGGGGGTGTTTCGAGCCAGGCCAAGTAGCTTTTTGTTCATATTATTTGTCATAGTTAAAATGAGATACAGGACACACAACAGCATGTAAATATTTATAATCTTACAAGAGAAAACAGAACAAAATGTCTTCTGGAGTCAATAGGGAAAAAGGCTACGTGCTACGTGGGAGGGGGGGGAGGGAGGGGGAGGGGGGGTTCACAGGAGACCAAAACAGAGCTACTTGGTTTATGCACGCCCCATTATTTGAGAAGCTATCCGTCATTTTGAAAAGTTCTAGAAACCATAGTTTATTGGAAGCTTAAAGCTTCTGGCGACCGGAAAAATCTTTGCGAATCGGTAAGAAACACCCATTAACATGGGGACTAGGTAATTTCACTATCAACGAAGTTTCAGTTTTTAACCAATTTCTTATTAAATGTATAATACAATCTTGTATATTTTTACTAACTTACTATACCGTCAACCTACGGGCAGATAATATAATGAAAAAATCTGCAGCGAACGAATTTAAGTAAAAAAAAATCAACAGATAATTTATGTAGCTGAACGAATACACACTTCAGTTGCTGTTGGGTTGAGAAATTAATTTCAAACCATTATAGAAAAACTAAAGATATTTTAAATGCTTTAATAGCAACATCATGGATAATACTTGTCCAGTGAAGGCGCGGCACTTGACGATGACCAAAGTAGTCCTTTATTAGTATTGATAAAATAATAGTAATAATAATTAAAAACACTTTCTGATCCTTACGATATCGTACTGACATAAAGGGAAGTAGTTTGTCCTCAGTAAAAATTACTTCTCTTTAATGTGGGAGACATAGACGGAAAACTTGTTCCTCCATATGCAGATGACAGTCAAGAATATGCGTAGATGTTCATAGCTTATATTTGTTCAAGAACACGAAGGGGACAATTATGCTCAAATATCTCTACTAGTGGTATCCACCATCGTGTCTGCGTACACAGTCTATTTGAGCCAGGCATTTACTACAGTCCAGTAATCAGGAGCTGCATATCTGTATTTTTCTTTCCCTGTTGACCGAATGCAGAATGATAAACACATCTCCGGGATTCAAATGAAAGTAATGGGGACAGAAGACAACGACTACACCCCCAGTAATCTTTTCTGTTTCTTCGCCTCGCTCTAATATATAATTATGTACAGCATCCCCTTGCTCGGTCAAATTTAGGTTGTGACGGCGGTGAGAATAGCTTTTGGTCTCGTATACTCGCGTGAAAATTACTAGTGTTAAATGCTTCAGAACTACTTTCGGAACTTGGATTTTAAATATAATAAAAGGCGCTAAAATATTATTATTAAACTGAAATGATGCATAATAAAGTCACGAAAAATGAATCAGGGAAATCTTAAGGATTGGGAGGCATATTATCAAGTCAGCTCCTTATGCTGTTGATTCATCCTGTTTTCGAAGAAGAGACTATGGCGAATAAATGACTGCCGGTATGTCGAGTTCCCCACTGTTTACCAACGAGTTTCTCTTAATAGCGCTGCATAAAGCATAAAAGGCTCAGCGCACGTTATTGCCTTGAAAGACTGAATCGCAAATGTGTGTTCGACGGCATGGCACGGCACATTATCGAGAAACCAGATCATTAGAGACTCAAAGCGTATTCAGAGGAAATATAATCCCTTTAAATTCCATTGTGGTGGCTTTTTCCTGGATAAAATGTTTCGGACGTAAAATAGTTCCTCATTATTATCACCGGGCGACTTCTCAGCAATGAGACATAAGAAGAAAAAATAAACTTTTGGCTGTTTGGAGAGTAAAATATTACATGTTTAAAGAAACCGGTTAGTTTAGAGAATTCAAAGAGAGAGACAGACCAGGTTTAGATAGATTTTGTTAATATTAGTGAGGTTAACCGGTAGGAAACTCAAGCTTTCTGATCTGGAGTATGCATGTTAATGAAGACATTAGTTGCAAATAAGATTATTCGACTGGGATTTGTAAAAAACAGAGAAATAGCATTAATAGTGGGTTTCAGGGAATATTTTAGTTGCAGAATTTTAATAAGATAAAAACTTTTTCGTTAGGGCTTTACACGTCGTTGACGTCGAGGTCGTTAGAGGCGGGAAATGACTGAGGGTGAGCAACAGAAGGAATTCAGCCAACGCCTTTTGTAGGAACCATCCTGTTAGTTATGAGGGGTTGTTTAGGGAAACCACGGGAAAACAGAAATTTGGATAACCGGACGGGGATTTGTAATTGCAATATACCACGTGGTTAATTGTAATTAAAACTTCATTTAGTAGTTACATTGTATTATATATTCTAGCGGATATAGCAAAAGGTAAAAATTCTGATTCTCTCCAGTTCCCACTATTCGTATTATTTTTACTTCCATAAAAATTTAACTGTTGTATCTGCGTAGACTGAATTTTTGATTAGGCATGAAATGGAATTCAATCTTTGTTCAGGTCAAAATCTGTGGTTTATAGGCACGTTCATAAAAATATAGTTTCATTGACTCATCTATTTCATATTTATCTGTATAGTTATTAAATTCAACATTAATAATTTTCATAATTATTTTGTTTCGTGACACAAATTAATAAACAATACAGAAAATTAATATATACATTCATATAAATACAAGTGTGAATTTTTAATCATTTATGTACATATTTTAATACAATACAATTAGAAAGTAGCCATAATGAGTTCTCACAACGCGACTGCCTAGCCAGGGTGTTAACCCTATCCCTGCACGGCTGTCTAAGTATCTTGTGAGTGAAACTCTCTCAGATAACCCATCAGCATGTGCGTAACCGTCAACCCTTGCTAACGGTCCGAGATTATTGGTTGGCAGTTATTCATTTCTGTATATTTTATAATGAGGTACATAATTTTTTTTTCTAGGGATACATCATGCAAACAGCAAGCAACATTAACCAAATGATCAATTGTTTCTGGCTTTATACCGATCTTCTAACATTATACGAAATGTCAGATCGCGCTCACTAATGACCTTCCAGCACCAGGATCGGTGAGTGACTCAATCCCAGTCAGACGCTGGTGTTTGACCCTGCGTAGGAATCCCACCTTAGGGAGCTTCCATGAACTACGTGGTTCGGTCGGAGGGGGAGGGGTTGGCTGGAAAGCTACTCTGAGCTACGTGGTAGGAGGGGGGAGGGGGGATTAAGAGCCAGGCCACGTAGCTTTTCATTCATATTATTCATCACAACAGCACGTGAATATTTATTTACATTTAATTATCTCCGTACGTGATTTACGATAGTCTGGATTCAATAGAGAGAAAAAGCTACGAGCTATGTAGTAAAGGGGGGGGGGGGGCTGGAAATTGAGGCAAATGCCACGTCGGGCTACGTGGAGGGAAGGGGGATTCACAGGAGGCCAAAATGGAGCCACGTGATTTATGGACGCTCCTTTAACATCAGAATCAGTGCAGGTAGTCGAGGGCAGGTATAACAGCCCCCACCCACCGCCCTTGGATTGTGCACTTATTTCACTGTGTGCTTATGTCATACTTTTTTTTTGTAACTGCTTTACGTCTCTTTTTAACATCGAGGTCTTTTAGAGACGGGAAAGGATGGGGGGCAAGGATGGGGGCAAGGAATGGGAAGGAATTCGGCCATGGCCTTTTGAAGGAAGCATCCCGGCATTTGCCTGGAGTGATTTGGGGAAACCATGGAAAACCCAAATCTGGATGCCCGGACGGGGATTCGAACCGCCGTCCTCTACACCGCCCCGCTCGGTTGCTTATGTCATACAACCATTAAAAGCAAACTCTATTAATTACTGCGAAAACGATGACAACACAAGAAAATGTATTGCGAAGTCGAAGAGATACATGGTAAAATAAATTTTGGAAAATCTGATAAGGATCGGTGAAAAACCCGAGAAACCTGTCGGTATCGAAAAATAATCCACGTTTCAGAAATCTCTGTCATTGTGTATTACAAGTGCTCTTTGTAGATGTGAAAAATGTATTTCTAGAAATTTCACCACGTTTGAGGTGAAAGCAATTAAATGTGATCATAAATAACAAAGTATAGCGACATTAAGACTCCAGCAGTGCATAGATACGTAATAACAAATTTATTGAATCTGGGGTAATTATTATTCTTGAAAAAATTTTACTGGTTAGCAACAATAGAAACTGACAGAGAACAAAAACTGCATCAGGGAATAAAAAACTGCAGTTATTCAAATCATGATTCAAAGGCGTGGTGATAATACACTATCGTAAAGGGTGCTTAGTAATGGAGAAGTAGTAATTGACGGGACCTGTGCGTCATTGTCATCCATACTCCTGAAGTGTATGCAACCACCATTGCCTTGCGGCTACAGTGTTTGTGGACTGTGTAGGGATAACAAACTAATAGGGAAATGTCCTCAACTTCAACTCTGTTGGAACAAAGAAGTTGATATGTAACGGAAGCAGCAATGATCAGATCGGAAATACAACAGTTTTAAAACATTAATATGGCATAGCATTAGTTTACACTTTTCATATTAGAACTCCTACGTGTTTCTATGAGTGTGATATGCAAGAGATTGACTGTAAGACTTGAAAGAGATTTTTCTACATATTTTCATAAGATTGAGAGCTGTCCAAAACATCTGAAAGTTTTAAAACAGAAATTTCTGGAATGTAGTAGTTTATCAGATAATTCTTTTACTGCCACTTGAAGTCTTATGAAAACAGAAATCACTAAGGCTCACTTAAGAAGGGTTAATGAGAGCTTTCCATCCATCATCGAATACTGCAACATTTAACTTCACTATTTATGTTAGTCTGTCAACCAAAGTAATGTTTTTTCGGAAGCAGACTGTTCAGACATTTAAGTTGACGATTGCAGGAACCCTTACAAAAATACTAACAAGTATTACAAGCTCACGGTTGATTGGCTATGAGCCAACGACCGAATCTGCAGAATTGGCGGTGAATGCTTGAGTGTGGTGTTTATAAAAACGCGGTTTCTATGCCCCCAACAAAAATGGTGTTTTCACTGGTTTGCTCAAATAACTCCATGCAAATGCCGAGCATATTCCCTTAGACGGCTATCGTTTATTAGTTCCCTTTCCTTGACCCAAACCCTCTCCCGGCTGTAATGACATTGGCGACGACCAGCCTGACATATTCTCAAGTTTGAAAGCGGATTTTGCTCCATGTCCCTTCAACGGTGCACAGTGCAAACGTTCAGTTTTAATCAAATTTATAGATGGTGATTCGTCCGTCGAATGGTGACGTTAATACTGGCTGCCCTTTAGTGTCTTTCGGAAGAGTAGGCCTGAATGGGCCGGCAAAAGGTATCACCCTCTCCGTTCTTCATTTCATACACCACTTTGCACTAAATACACACAATATCACAGTCTCCACACCTACAATAATAAATATGAACAAACAATATTAAAGTAAAAGGGAAACAAACTCAGTTCATCTTACCAGACGTTGCCATGAGGGGCAAATAGCCCGTAGTAACCCGCCTGCTCTCGGACAAGGGCAAGACGTTCATAGAAGAAGTACCTCCGCTTACCAGCAGGAATCCATTAACTCTGAATTAAGAGACCCATCTCTAACAATATGTGGCAAATAACGGCAAAATAGAAGCTCTTTTGTTTTATTCGCAACATAAAAACTATGTTAGGTATAAGAATTCTTAGTATTTGCTTAGATGTAAGTATTCTTAGTATTTGCTGTTTAGCGTCAGATTATGTTCAATATTGGAAAATCATTTAGAGTTATTAGTCAAAACAATTTTAGAGATAGACCTGGTAAAATAAATGCTATAATATTGACAAATTTCGTCCGACTCTCCCATCCTTATTTCTCCGTGAAGAAATAGAAAAAAGATCATACTTCTTTTTTCCCCAAGCTATTAACTACAATTTTCCTATGATGACTGTACAAAAAAATATTATAGCTCATTAATTTAGGTGAGACCCCTCCAAAAAAAATGATATTTTTAACCATATTGTAAGTATGATGTTGGGCTCAAAATCAACGAAACACATAAGTTATGCAAATATGAAGTCTGCAATTTATTTTGTCAACGAGCTAGACGCCTGTGACAGACAGGGAAGCGACAACAGTAGGACTCAATTTACCTTCGGGTACGGAGCCATACTGACTATAAGAGAAAGCGGAGTAGTCCAAACACTGTATGGTGCGTTACTTTTTTTTTTTTTAATGGCATTTGGATACTGGAACATACAGCCAGCTCGATGTGATTTTTTGGTATCAAGTATTGACACAAGGACACTACAACACGGACAATACATTCACAGACACAACACTAAACAGCCATGCCCTCGGCCGGACTCGAACCAGCGACCTTCGGTACTCTAGCCCCTACGCTACAGAGGCCGGCTGGTGCGGTACTTCACTCAGGAAGTTGTAGCTTGGTAAGCACTCACCACCAGCAGGGCCGCTTCTTGCCGCGCCACAGGGTGAGGTCGGGCCAGTACACGTTCATCGCGCGCCGCTCACTGTCGGAACACTGCGGAGCAAAGGCCGCACTGCCAGGTTACGAGATTAAGATTCCCCGCACCGCACCGCACAACATGCTGTAAACACAACTCACACCAGCTTATCAGCTACCGTCCTAATACACAAAGGGTACTGCGACTGCACAAGGTATCTTATTCACAGTGCCACCTCAATCTGATATCCCTGAGATTTATATTTATTGCTGTGTATCCAGAATTGCGCGACTCGAATTCCGATCACAGCGTTCATTGACCTTCATGTCAATTAATGCACTGATTTTTTTATGCTGACACTACAGTCCGCGTCACGAACGAAGGCGGGTGGCGCAGAGAGAGACGTTGCCGCGTTTCCAGCAGGAAACGAGCGACGCAGAGAGAGAAAGAAAGTATAGTAATTACGCTACTTCTACTAATATTACTGCTGTGTAATGATAATAAAAATAATAATATGCGTTTTAGCAGCGCTTTATGTGCTAATACTATTAAGAGAGACAGGAATGTGAGAAAGTTTCAGCCACAGCAAACAATCAAAACTCGTGTAACCACGGCAAGAGCTGGATTGTTACTGAATTCTATTGGTTACTGGCTGAGCGATGACGTACTGCCCAGAGCCTCACTAAACTGGGCCGCCTTCGTTTGCGACGCGCACTATAGCCGAGTTCCCGACGTTGCCCGGTATGATCTTGGTTGATTCGCACACACAGTAATTATTGAAGTTCGTAACAAAGGTCAGTTTTTTGCACTTTTGAATCAAATTTCATGTCAGTCGCTCCATTTTCTATACGTATTTAAACAACTAACCCCCGGTGTAGCAGAAAAGAGATGGGATTGGCTTTGATTTATTTCTGCAATATTTTTAGCCATTCTATCAGGAATATAAGTACCAATTTTCATTGAAATAACCACAGCGATTCGTGTAGCAATAGAAACAATTATTTTTTCAGGAAATGTGCTAAAGGCAGAATCGCTTAATGATAAATTACAACAATACTATTATGTCAACACTAAAGGTTTTAAACAGTTCACTCTCATAATCAAACCCATCAAATACGCATTACTTACTATCGACAGCGAGTAAAATTTCACTTCCAAGCAGCAGAGATTGTGGCAGTGCGGCCTGAGATGGTAACTTCAAGAAGCAGAGAAGATATCGAAAAAAACGCGCGCGGTGGTGTAACGGTTAGCGTTCTCGCCTCACATTCGGGATGACGCCGGTTCGAATCCTCGTCCGGGCATCCAGATTTGGGTTTTTCATGGTTTCCCAAATCACTCCAGGAAAATACCGGGATGCTTTCTTCAAAAGGCCATGGCCGAATTCCTTCCCATTCCTTACCCCCCCCCCCAATCCTTTCCCGTCTCTAAAGACCTCGCTGTTAAGAGACGACGCTAAGCAGTTAAAAGAAGAAGAAGAAGATATCGAAAGATTTTTTCATTACATTACTAAAATTAACTAACATACTTTCCACTTTACATAATTTCCTCTTCGCATTCGATATTCTATAGGGTTTAAAGACAAAAAAACAAAATTTAAGAAAGGAATTGTCACATGCGACAATATGACTATTATTTTTTTACGATGTATAACGTACACATCGTATCTCATCTTTCAGGCTGTACGTTCAGATTTTCATTTACCGCTCCGGCGTTATGTTACGTTGAAGGATAAGACATACCAAACAATTCAGTTAAGATTCTAATCTTTAAAACGGTGAAAACCCCATCGAAATCTGCGAAGTAGTTTTTCAGTTTTTCTGGGATAAATATACCCGGTTTTCGTTTTTAGATATAGATAGATAAGATGTGTGTTTTTTTTTGTTTTGCTTTAGCCTTTACTAGTCTTCGACGTCGATGTCGCTTGAACCAAGAAAGGATGCGGGGAAGCGAGCTAGGAATGGGGAGAAATTCGTCTATGGCGTTCTGAAGGAACGGTCCTCGTATTCGCCTGGAGTGATTTGGGGAAACCATGGAAACCCGATATCTGGTTAGCCGGACGGGGATTCGAACCCGCGTTCTCTCGAATGTCAGGCCCCGAGCTTTAACGTTGCCTCACTGGGATTCCACGTTAAGCTGTAACCCCCTTTCACCCTGTAGGATTTGGTTTCACGTCCAATATTGAGGCGAACCTGTTCAGGGCCAGCGCTAGTATTCTCGGGCTCCGGGTAAGCATTTTTAGCAGTGAATTAGCTTTTTATTTATTTTTATTATTTTTAAATCTACCACTTCCCGGGTGGATTCTTGGGCTGGGGGCCCCTTCGGTCATCGGGAGCCCCCTCGATCGGTGGGCCCGGTATCATTTGCACCGCTTATTCCCCTCCCCCCCCCCTCCATCCCAACGATGCTATGCTCCTCTTTCAGGTTATTGCTTATCGAGTCAGAGGTGATGCCCCTCCATTTCGGTTGAGATAACCCCAACCCTTTTTTATGGCGAGGCTCTTCCAAATAGATCGGACTGACCCCTGGCTTCGGTCACATTTGCGGCCAAGGTGGCCCTTGCGCCGGTAGAGTAAACCATCCTAATTCCTGTTTTCCATGATTTCCCGAAATCACTCAGGCAAATATCTGCAGGTTTCATTTAAAGGCCATAGCCGAACGCCTTTCCGTTCCTTTTATGATACCGTGGTTTAACCTGGGGTAGCACAAACCTCCAAAGGAAAAAAGCGAAATCGAAACGTGACGTAGGAAATCTCTATGGGATGCCTAGGATCGGATCATCGTGTTTCATCACTGACTAACAAAAATGATGATTGCGTCCAGTTGTGGTAAATTTTTCTATTTTAAGCGGTAAGAAAAAAATATACTTTGTTTCGCAGCTATTAGTACTTTAGGCACTTGGCATTAGAACCTTCCTGTAAACAGATGTTGAAACAACCATAAACTGCCTTCAAAACACATTTCTTTATGTCCCACAGAGTGAAATAGCTCTCAGTGTGGGGACCTTAAAACCATGATACCACTGTTAACAGGCAAATTAGAAAACAGCGACTTCTCTGATGTGCACGTTTGAAATGGGAGATGTCCTCTCATCGCTTCCTAGCGTGAGGACTCCGACTAACGGGAATGTTTTCTCGACCTAATATGCAAAAGACTTCCGCCTTTTTCTTACTTTCTCCTCTTGTGTGCTAGGGAAGGACTCCAAACTAAATGTATTTATCAGTTAGGTACCGAACCATTTCATAGATACCTGTTGTACTGAGAAAAGCGACATGTTTAGTTTTCAATGAAATTTCAATGTATAGTGTTTGTGTCAGTTATTCTACAAGTCTTACAAAACCTACAGATATCTTTTCATTCAAACTTTAATTCTTTCCGTCTCCTTTGCTAGCATTATCGGCTAAGTAACTACTGATTCAACTTTACAGGCACTATGTGTCGCAGACTTTCAGTAAAACTACCTGAAAGGTAGTTCTGTTTTCCAGTTTTGAACGCAACACACTATACTCAATCACATGGCGAGCGCCAGCGTTCCTTATTCCTATTACGACGAACGAACATAAATCATCGATTTGCTAAAAGATATTATTCTCGCCCCTGCAAAACAGTTAATGTGCTACTTTTGCTTTCGCGAAAAAGTTTGACTCCCGAAAAAGGTCAGATAATAGAGGATATAGGTTCCCTTTGTAGGAGTTTCACTAAAGACGATAGAGTAGTGATAGTGGGAGGTGCGGTAAATATTATTGATAGAAACGTGAGTTATAGTATAGAGCGTGACATGAGGAAGGTGTTGATGGCTCCAGGGTGGAACTATTGCAGGGTCTAATTCGCCATGACCGGCCACAATTGAACTGTGTTGTGAGGCGAGTAAATGTGGATACGGAAGTGCTTCTTGGGAAAGGCATTGTTCTATTTTGGGGGCTGCGCCTATGAACACCATTGGTAGGTGGGGTTTCATTAGGCATGGCCTACACCTCAATAGGAGGGGCAAGGGAGTACTTTCTGAGTTGTTAGCTAAAGCATTAAGGGAGCCCATTTCCAGTGATGATGAGGTCATTACTGTGCCTTTTTTAGGTTAGGAGCTGCTGGTGAAGGGATGGGGATAGATGATCAAAGTGATAATAACTCTAGATCCACAGTAGGAAAAATCACAGATGTTGAAGAAACAGATGAAGTTACTGAAACAATAATAAACTGGGTTAGAACTTGAAAGGAGGATGTAAATGTTAAAAATATACAGCCAGTAATAAGGGTGTTATTGGTGAACTGTAGAAGTATAATGAACAAAGTAATCGAATTTGCAAACTTAATTGAAATACACGAGCCACAAGTAATAACAGGGGTAGAGAGTTGGTTAAAAGAAGAAGTACTAGACAGTGAGGTTTTTCCTGATGGTTTACAGAGTGTACTGCAGAGATAGAGGAGCAATTGGTGGAGGAGTTTTCATACTAGTTAACAAAACTTTCCACAGTTCACTGGTGTTCATAGATCAAGACCATGAGTTACTTGGGGTAGATTTCTGGGGTAGTGAAAAAATAAAAAATCAGAGTGTTGGCTGTTTACCGCAGTGGAAGAATGACAGAAGAGGATGAGGCTCTTGGGGAGAAATTAAATTCATACTCAGATTTCAGAGGTGAGAATAGAATGATGATCATCAGTAAGGATTTTAATTTACCAGGTGTAAACTGGGAAGGAAATAAGATAAATAACACAAGGGAACAGAGATTTGAAAATATCTTAATAACGGAAGGAGGATCTACACAAGGGGTTGAGCAAAACACTAGGGGACAAAATATTTTGGATATATTTCTAATTAAGCCCGATGAAAACCTTTTGAGGTGTCAAGTAACGGAAGGAATAAGTGATCATGAAGCAGTTCTGATGGATATTAGAGGATTCAGTGAACCAGCAGCCAAAATTGAATGGGAAAATAAGTACAATTATAAAAAGGCATACATTTCGAATTTGAAAAGATATTTCAGAGAACGTTTCAGCAAATGGAAGGAAGGCACAAGTACAGTTAATTCAAGGTGGGAAGAGTTCAAGGAGATAATAAGAAAGGGGGAAGGAAAATTTATTCCAAAATAGAAAATAAAAAGAAGTTGAGAACCTGTGTACTATAACAGGGAAGTGAGGAGGTTGAAGAGGTTGGTAAGAAGAGAACATAACAGAGTTAAGAGACAGCAGGGTAGTCGGGAATATTTAAAACAACTAAACAAGGACGTAATAATAGCTAAGAAGGTGGCTAAAGATGCATTTATGAAGAGTATTGTCAGTACAGGGGAACCATTGACTGATTCATCTAGAAATTTCTATAACTATGTTAGAAAACTGAGAGGATGGGGTGAGGGGGGGGGGGGTGAGAAAGTGATTTATTGGATAGAAGAATTTTTAAAAGGTAGAAAACAGAAAGTTAGAGTAGGAAATGCAGTCTCAAAAGAAGGGGAAGTAAAAATGGGAGTGCCACAGAGTAGCGTATTTTTTATTTTAATGAATTATTGTGTTGATTGTTTACTATCAGAAATTAGATTGTTTGCAGATGACATAATGCTATGTAAACGGATCAAAACGGTTGAGGATTGTAAATAGTTGCAGGATGATCTGCACAGGATATGTAGTTGGGTTGGTAAACATGGGATGCAGATAAATGCAAAGAAGAGTCAGCTTATTAGATACATAGATAAAAAAACTAAAGGTTTATTGTGATTATAAGGTGGGGAAAGAATTGCTTATTGAAGACTTGAAATGTAAATATCTTGGCATTACATTTGCTAACAAGCTTAACAGGGCAGATCACATTGGACAGGTGGTAGGAAATGGTTTCAAAATTCTGCATCTGTTGAGAGGGTGATGAGGGGATATACGAGAGAAGTAAAGGAATTGGGTTACAAAACTTTGGTCAGGCCATTGCTAGAATATGGTAGTGCAGTACGGGACCAATATTGTGAGTATCAAATACAGGAGTTGGAGAAGGTGCAAAGAAGGGCTGCTAGATTTGTTTCTGTAAATTATCGCAGAAACGCAATCAGTAACAGATATGATGAAAGAGCTGGAATGGGACTCATTGGAAGACAGGAGGAGGGTCATAGGAGTGTATAAGGCATATATTGGTGATGAGTCATGGAAAGATATTGGTGTAAGAATTGAAAGTAATGCACGGAAGGGAAACGATGACCATGACCACAAGCTGGCACTCGATTTCAGGCACAAGGGTGTGGGAAGATTCTCTTTTTTAGGTAAGGGTGTCAGGGATTGGAATAAGTTACCAAGAAAAATGTTGAATAATTTTGCCAAAAACTTTGAAAGAATTTAAAGTTAAAATTTGTAAAGGATAAATGTAGGTGGATGCAGAAAAGGGGGAACATGGGTGTTTATGCGCTCCATTGCAATTTAATTTAATTTTAATTTTAAACTTTTTCAGTACTTAACGCCAACACCAAAGACAACCTTAACTCTGGATACTGCAGATATAGTTGGAAACCATCATCATCGTCCCTCTTTTTGCGTCTGCTTGACGTTAAGGCACTGCGGCAGGTAATTAGTAACATTGTCTTCTTGCATTGTTATCATGGTGATCGCAGAAAATAAGCTTTGTTTACTTCGATCGATTTTATACGGTGTAATGCTCAAACCTGTACTTAAACTGAGGAGTACATCCGACTGCTACTGGAACCTCGGCATCACTGGGCCTACTGCCCGCTTCGTCAGCACGGTCTCTAAGATGCAGCAACTGGCCGCAGTGCTATGACAGGAGGGAAACAAAAGGAGCGGTCCCCATTTCATGATCACTACATTATATACGACAGGCCTGGATTAGACTCTCTACTCTGTATGGGGTGTCAGGGCATTGTTGAATGTGGTTCATTCGTGGGATGATGGTACTAAACATGTCGGCAGCAAGTATGTTTCGGAAGAGTAGTCAAGGG
The DNA here is from genome assembly GCA_031002005.1 of Vandiemenella viatica. Lineage (NCBI taxonomy): Eukaryota > Metazoa > Arthropoda > Insecta > Orthoptera > Morabidae > Vandiemenella > Vandiemenella viatica. The sequence goes on along the minus strand of JARYHS010008074.1, from coordinate 26,202,049 downwards.
GTTCGGCGTCAGGTTTTAGTGTCTCCATTCTTTCTACCCCAAACGCAACACAAATAAGTCACTACATTTAATACAGACTTATGTATATATATATGAGGGAGCGTCCATAAACCACGTAGCTCCATTTTGGCCTCCTGTGAACCCCCTCCTCCTTCCCCTCCCCCACGTAGCTTGACGTGGATTTTGCCTCCCCCCCTTTCCCTCCTCCCTCCCCTACATGAGACGTAGCCTTTTTCCGTATTAATTCCAGAAAATATTTTGTACCGTTTTCTCTTGTCTTGACAAACAGATTAGCTTTGGTGCTGAGCACCCTCTGCCACCACAATTTTGTGAATTGCAGAGTATATATGTAGATGTAGATGTAGACTATCCTAAATTACATATGGAGATAGTTAATCGACGGAAATAAATATACACATGCTGATGTGTGATCTGTACCTTATTTTAACTGTAACAAATAATATGAATGAAAAGCTACGTGGCCTGGCTCGAAACCTCCCCCCTCCCCCTTTTCCCACGTAGCGTAGTGTAGCTTTCCAGCCAACACCTCCCCCTCCCTAGACTGAGCTACGTAGTTTATGGACGCTCCCTATCTAGTGAGCTCAGAGAGTTGGAGAAATAACTTGCGTAAGCTAAAACGCATATACACTTCGCAGTTCAAAGATTTTTCGGAATAGCTTAAATCGATTATCATTGTCATCAACTACTGACAAGAATTTAAGTGTCAGTATACATATTATTTATCTGCTTCTACGTAAATCACATATGGCGAAATGTGAATATAAAATTTATCCTCAAATTTAGATTAACTGAATTGACTTTGATAAATATGATCGTCTCGAACATGATAGTAGGTATGTCTCGAGCGTTTCACTTTAAACTCAAGGTCACGCGCCCCGCCCCCTGCGGCCGCTTCCCCTATAATTAGGCACCTGGCCGACTGTGCGGCCTGTAATTATCTACCTGGCTGCCGGCGCCGCTTACCGTCATTATCTTTTGTAGGTCACGCGCCCCGCCGGCGCCACCGGCCTGTCATTATCTTTGTAGGTCACCCGCCCCGCCCCCTGCAGACACGACGGCGCCTCTTCTTGGTGTGCAGGCCGCTTCCCCTATAATTAGGCGCCCGGCCGACTGTGCGACCTCTGGCCTATAATTATCTACCTGGCTCTTTGTAGGTCACGCGCCACGCCGGCGCCGCTCTCACCGTAATTATCTTTGTAGGTCACGCGTCCCGCCCCCTGCAGCCACGCCGGAGCCGCTCGAAGCAATTTCTGTCATGGGGAAGCTGAAAATTTGTTATGCTGAGGGTGCGTCCATAAACCACGTAACTCCATTTTGGACACCTCGCTACCGTTCGCGAACTAAACTGAGCGGTACCGTTCGCGAACTAAACTGAGCATTCCCGGTCCCGAACTATCACCATTCGCCGCTAGGATTACCAACAATGGTAGAATGTTTTTTTTGTTTTTTGTTTTTAGAATAACCTATAAAAATATAGTACACTTCAAAAATATAATATTTTTACGAAAGAGTAGAAAAGGACAAAGGATATGGTTTTTTTTACTATTTTATTTTTTAAGCTATATTTTTTTTTTTTGCACTTCTTGCATCTTTAACAATTTTCTGTCTACAGTAAAATTTTAATATGCTTTATCACTTTCAGTTGTTAAATTAATGTCGATCAAAAGCTCATTTTTACTAATGAAATACTGCTCTTTACTTTTACCTAGATTTCGTGTAATATTGTTATTTCAGAGTAAAGTTCGTTCACTTTGATATTAATTTTTTCTCATAAATTTAGAACCTCTAATATTGTCTCACAGCCTTCAAATGAAACCTCGTGTATTAAATTTAATTTTTGGATTTTCTATAGCCGATTGCTTTCATTAAAATCTAACTATTTACTAAGATACTTCAGACTTTTATCAAGGAATACTAAAGCGTTATTTTTAATATTATCACTTTCTGTGGAGAATCCGGCTTACACAGTTCTTTCCAAAAAGTTATCGCACATCAGGTTTCAGTTTAGCGTGGTACGTGAATAATCATTATTATTTATAAATGTGTTGTTCTCGAGTACTAGATGAAATGTGAAGTGATAGGATGATTTCTGAGATCTTGTCAAACTAAGTAGCTCATGGATTGCAGTGAACAGTTGTAAGTGTAAAATATAGATTTCTAATGTCAAGGTAGTGGCACTGATCAAACTCGACCGAACTATTTTCAGTGTTACGTTTTCCTGTTTGTTTGAAAACACAGAACTGTCGTGGTCATTAGAGGCGGGATGGGACTGGAGACTTTGAACTGGAGGGAATTCGGCCATGACCTTTTGAAGGAAACATCCCGACATTCACCTGGAGTGATTTCGGGAAACCATGGAAAACCCAAATCTGGATGCCCGGACGGGGATTCGAACTGCCGTCCTCCCGAATGCGAGGCCAGAACGCTAGCCGGTTCACCACCACGCTCGGTGAAATGTAGCAGAAATGATACCCCATACTAGTAGATTAAATATAAAAATAGGATCGAATGCAATTGGAGAAGTAAGTGAATTCTGTTACTTAGGAAGAAAAATTACAACCGATGGCCGAAGCAGGAATGATGTTAAAAGCAGAATAGCACTAGCATAAAAAACAGCCTTCATGAAAAAGAGAAATCTTTTAGTTTCAAATATTGATCTGGGAATTGGAAAAAACTTTTTAATACTCTATGTGTGGAGCACAGCACTTTATGGTAGCGAAACATGGACTTTAGGAATACCGGAAAGAAGGAAAATTGAAGCATTTGAAATGTGGTGCTACAGAAGAATGCTGAAAATTAAGTGGACAGACAAAGTAAGAAATGAATGAGCTTTGGAAATGATGGGTGAGGAAAGAAGTTTGTGGAAGAAGATTACAGAAGGAAGAGACAGGCTTGTAGGTCATATTTTGAGACATGCTGGAATAGTTAATTTGCTGGTGGAGGGAACAGTCGAAGGTAAGAACTGTAGAGGAAGAAAGGGATTAGAATATATGAAGCAGATAATTGAGGACGTGGGTTGTAGGGGATATGTAGAGATGAAGAGGTTAGCACTAGATAGGAAGGGATGGAGGATTGCATCAAACCAGTCGAAAGACTAATAACAGCAAAAAAAAATTTATTCTGATCATTAACTGAAGCTGGTTATCGCTTTCTCAAAATGATTGATCTTAATATTTCGTTGAACGCGATACGTGGAGAAACTTTAGCTATATGAATTGTTTCCGAATTTACATCGTGAGACAACAGAATACACATATCACAGTGTTTTATTAGTGAGCTATGCTTCTAGTAGAACAATGTTATCTAGTAAAAGAAACAATAAGCCTCAAAAAAAAAGAAGGAAAAACCACTAAAATAGATCTTGTCTGAAGTATAAACAAACCTGGTTTTGAGTTTAAACCAATCAGCCCTCTTTCGATGATAAACGGTTTCAACAAGTCCAAGTCAGTTTGTTGGAAACAAAACCTTAAAATTCTACTTCGGTTATGAACGTTCGACAATTTAATAGTTTTACTTGAAATTTATACCAAGCGTCTTGCATTTATACGCCTTCAAATTCTACATTATCACTGAAATTTCATTTACTGGCTATTAAGAAGGCATCTGCATTGATAGAGGAAGGTTATAATGACACAGTTTTGCAGTTATAACCGGTAGGGTTAGAAGATATTAGAGTATAAACCGATTAATGGCATGTTTTCGAAGAACAAAGCTGAAGTATAGTTTCAGAGCAAATAAAATCTCTTGCCGTGATGGGATTCAAAGCGAAAACATTACTATTCCATCTTATTCTTCCAACTACCATTCAGTGTGTTAAAAAATGCTGTCTTGCCAATATAGTTACTAAGGTTGATTCTTTTACCGTTTATCCGTATTGGAGCCTTGCAATCTGGCTGAAGACTGTAATTTATTTCTTCAAAATTTCGTGTGGTTTAAATGATTTACTAGGAGAATCTATACCTGTGGCTCAATCCATCTCCATCGTATCCATCTAAACTAACCCGGTAATCACACCTGGTTATTGACCTAGGAATTCAGCCACAACTATTTGAAGAAACCATACCGGCATTCCCTTGGCGTCATTTAAGGAAACTATGGAAAACAAAAATTCAGGTGACCGGAAGGTTTCGGCTTCCATAAATATTAAAAACCCCGACTGTGCAAGGGTAGCGCACATGCTTGCGTTGCAAGGGTCACCGGTTTGAGACTAGCCTGGAGCCTGAATGGTTTGATCAATTGTTTGACAGCGAAAAGTGTCGGACGACAAATAGTTTTCTTTTTAATATTACATCAACAGTCTCGAATTTAAGAAAATTGTCGAAATCATGTGGATCTGAAACAAGCATAGAGGTTGGCGGTCCACATAGCTAACTCTGGGTGTGACAATGCAGCATGGAGTAAACTGGTGGCAAAAAAATATTCTTGGCTTAAGAAGGTTTTAAAATAGACTACAAGCCACATTTTAAAAGGAATATTGCAACTGTAAGTAGGAATGTAAACCGTTTTACTGCGTAAATCTCGGAGTCTAACCGTCATGCCTGCAAAACTTTTCTGACTTGGAGCTTAACTTTTTTCATAAAACTCTAAATTTTATGAAACAGGCGATATGCCTCAGTACTTAGGTTCTTGATTTCTAGCGCTGAGATACCAGCACTAAACACTGGCGGCAGATAATGGAGTTACCGAAGTTCTAATAACTGATCTTCAAATCCTTAGCCAGGAGCGTAGCAAGTTTAAGGTCCCATATCTGATCTTCACTCTTCAAGTAGCTGGCAGTCAAACGCGTGAAAAATTACATCACCTTACACTGATTTCAAAATGCCTATAGTCACAATACAGAAATTCACCGAAGATAGCATCCACTAAGTTCTAGATCATGTTAGATCATTCCTGAAATTTTTCGTCAGTGCCAGTATACGAGTCTGTTTCGTAGACTAAATGGATCTCGTGTACAACCTCCAAAGGGCACATGTGAATAGTTCTTATCCCGACACATGCGAAAAATGCGGTACAGACCAAAGTTAGTTGGAAAAATGGAAGAATGCATACTTTCTGCAGAAACAGCGGTAACAGATGCATAGCATATTGTCGGGGATTGGCACGTATCTAAAACTGTCACGAACTGCACCACTCAAGAACAAGCTAGGAAAGGTGCCAAGCACAAACTTCGAAAATATATACCTTTTAGGACTTACAGAATATTGACAACTTATACATGCACACACCAGTGTCAAGGATCATGAAAATATGCTCGGCCTCACAAATATTGACAGATGTTTCGGAATTTCTTGAGTTAACAGTCCGATCCTCATTCTGTTTCTATTTACCGCATACTTTGACAAGGCGCGTAGTGGGCATTTGCCTGGAGTGATTTCAGGAAACTATGGAAAAAATAACTTAAATCTGGATGGTCGCTTCCCGAATGCGATGCCAGAGTGCTATCGCTCGCCCAACAGTCATCGTCAATCCTCTTATGCACCCCACCTCATAAAATCCCGAAATGTTATGAAAACCGCAAAACATAGTGAATACAGGTAAAACATCGCCAAAATTATTTAATATTCGCTCTACGAAAGAAGTTATAGATTGATATGGTTAGAAGATGACTGAGGATGTATCAGTTTCATTAAGAATTCACCATTCCTCAGTTTAGATGTCCTAAATTACTTTATATGGACACAGTTAGCTTGGCAGGTAGAGTTCCATAGTGAAAAGGTTGTCGGTGTTATGAAGGACGATGCGAATTGCACCCTGATTGTGGAGTTTGCTGGGTTACGGGGCAAAAAGTGTGCATTCTGGCTCGAGACCGACCGAACCTGTAACATTTTTATTTTTTTTATTTTTGCTGGATACCAGTTAACCAGTGGAGATGCTACATTTTGTGCTTAGGTACATCTCTTGTGGTATAAACTCGTAACCTTTCTCCGGAGCAGAGCCTTCGTGGGTGAATCCTCAAAAATTAGACCATACTTTAGGTATGTTTTCAACCAGAGTGAGAAACATCCACTTCATTCATAAATGGTTACAACAGCTATCCATTCACCCACATGCATAGAAAACCCTAATCCGTATGCCTAGATCAGGATTCAAACCGGTATCCTCCTGAATGAGAGGCCAACACTCTCGGTGAAATTATAGGTGACAAAATTATAAGTGTTTGATTTAAAAGTGACATGTTTACAGCGTCAGCTAATCGTCTCCACAATTTGAGTAGCTATATGGTGCAAATTGAAATCGACGTTTCACGAAATACGTCTTATACCCGTTGCGTTTTACAAAATAGTCTTCATTTATAATGACAGCCTATATACCTCGTGTTGCTAAGTTTCGCTTCACGCACGTTTAAACTAGCATCAGAGGCCATATTGGTGAACTATGGGACAAGCGGTCTTCCACAAACAAGATTTCACAGGATTACACCCACCACCACTCGCCCCGAAAAAGTCCTTTATCAAGTTATTTTTCATGAGTCCTTCATCACTTACTAGTCTTAAGACCCAATCGTAATAGACACCAACACTCGATAAGACATAAATTTTTTCCGGATATAAGTACAAGTATGTGCCACTTTCCACGAATATTATTAAAAAGTGTGAAAATGTGCAAAATAGATAGAAAAATAATGAAAACTGACCAGTCAGAGAAATAGAACAAAGTATCGAGCATTACAGGGAGCAAGAGAGAAGCATAATTTCGTGAAAAATATACAGTTTCAGTAAGAAGCATGAAAATCCTATAACTTACCTTAAATTTCATAAAAATGGATAAAAATGATTAAAATACATAAAATATTGCCAAAATTACGTAATTTCCTTCCAAAACAAGATGTCGTTGGTTGACATGACAATTACACCTGCGTGCACCACAGAGTGCAGTGCACAACTATATGATGTGTTTTTCATTACTACAACTGGCTACAGAAAAGTGTCATATATGTACAAAAATGTATGTTTCGGCTGTAGCAACAGTTCTCAGAGAAACCTGCACGGCCACCTCCACCACACACATCACATTACCTTCAGGGGAGTGCAAAGGATGAAAACTACAGATGTTATCGATCAAAGGGCCAAAGGTTAGGAAAACTATGTGATGAGTATTCACAACGCATACAATCTTCCAATCATGATAGGGTGAGCAAAGGATGAAAGCAAAATATGTGTGCATCACAGAACTCAATGAATTCGATCAAAGGTGCTGACATAACGTATCAGCCACACAAGTCATTACAAAAACCACTATCATGAAGGTGGGATAAGTTAGCGTAAGTTCAGGTTAATTCCTATTTTTTCATAAATTGGGAGTGCATGTGAAGCGATAACTTTATATAATGAGGGTTAGATGCACTAGAGGTTAACACGTAAGCTAAGACATAACATCCTGGGCCTGCCTTACGAAGGAATGAGGTAGGATAAGTTAGTGCAAGCTCAGGTTAGCCCTTATTTTTTCATAAATTCATAGCGCGTGTGATGGCAAATAACGGTAAGGAGGGTGCGATGCACTAGAGGTTAACCCCAGTTTTGGGTTAAGAAACCATGACACCCTTGCACTAATTGAGGTTAACCCTAGTTTTGGGCTAAGAACCATGAAACCCATACAGTAATTGAGGTTATTGTAGATAATTTAGGTTAGGCAGGCTCAGCATGTTACATTGTGTTAGCTTAGGTTAACGCGCGAGCGCGTTAACCTAAGCTAACACGTAACATGCTGGCCCGCCTAACCTAAATTATCTACAATAACCTCATTTACTGTAAGGGTTTCATGGTTCTTAGCCCAAAACTGGGGTTAACCTCAATTAGTGCAAGGGTGTCATGGTTTCTTAACCCAAAAACTGGGGTTAACCTCTAGTGCATCGCACCCTCCTTACCGTTATTTTCCCATCACACGCGCTCTGAATTTATGAAAAAATAAGGGTTAACCTGAGCTTGCACTAACTTATCCTACCTCATTCCTTCGTAAGGCAGGCCCAGGATGTTATGTCTTAGCTTACGTGTTAACCTCTAGTGCATCCCACCCTCATTATATAAAGTTATCGCTTCACATGCACTCCCAATTTATGAAAAATAGGAATTAACCTGAACTTACGCTAACTTATCCCACCTTCATGATAGTGGTTTTGTAATGACTTGTGTGGCTGATACGTTATGTCAGCACCTTTGATCGAATTCATTGAGTTCTGTGATGCACACATATTTTGCTTTCATCCTTTGCTCACCCTATCATGATTGGAAGATTGTATGCGTTGTGAATACTCATCACATAGTTTTCCTAACCTTTGGCCCTTTGATCGATAACATCTGTAGTTTTCATCCTTTGCACTCCCCTGACGGTAATGTGATGTGTGTGGTGGAGGGGCCGTGCAGGTTTCTCTGAGAACTGTCGCTACAGCCGAAACATACATTTTTTGTACATATATGACACTTTTCTGTAGCCAGTTGTAGTAATGAAAAACACATCATATAGTTGTGCACTGCACTCTGTGGTGCACGCAGGTGTAATTGTCATGTCAACCAACGACATCTTGTTTTGGAAGGAAATTACGTAATTTTGGCAATATTTTATGTATTTTAATCATTTTTACCGATTTTTATGAAATTTAAGGTAAGTTATAGGATTTTCATGCTTCTTACTGAAACTGTATATTTTTCACGAAATTATGCTTCTCTCTTGCTCCCTGTAATGCTCGATACTTTGTTCTATTTCTCTGACTGGTCAGTTTTCATTTTTTTCATCTATTTTGCACATTTTCACACTTTTTAATAATATTCGTGGAAAGTGGCACATACTTAGTACTTATATCCGGAAAAAATTTATGTCTTATCGAGTGTTGGTGTCTATTACGATTGGGTCTTAAGACTAGTAAGTGATGAAGGACTCATGAAAAATAACTTGATAAAGGACTTTTTAGGGGCGAGTGGTGGTGGGTGTAATCCTGTGAAATCTTGTTTGTGGAAGACCGCTTGTCCCATAGTTCACCAATATGGCCTCTGATGCTAGTTTAAACGTGCGTGAAGCGAAACTTAGCAACACGAGGTATATAGGCTGTCATTATAAATGAAGACTATTTTGTAAAACGCAACGGGTATAAGACGTATTTCGTGAAACGTTGATTTCAATTTGCACCATACAGCTACTCAAATTGTGGAGACGATTAGCTGACGCTGTAAACATGTCACTTTTAAATCAAACACTTGTAATTTGTCACCTATAATTTCACCGAGAGTGTTGGCCTCTCATTCAGGAGGATACCGGTGTGAATCCCGATCTAGGCATACGGATTAGGGTTTTCTATGCATGTGGGTGAATGGATAGCTGTTGTAACCATTTATGAATGAAGTGGATGTTTCTCACTCTGGTTGAAAACATACCTAAAGTATGGTCTAATTTTTGAGGATTCACCCACGAAGGCTCTGCTCCGGAGAAAGGTTACGAGTTTATACCACAAGAGATGTACCTAAGCACAAAATGTAGCATCTCCACTGGTTAACTGGTATCCAGCAAAAATAAAAAAAAAATAAAAAATGTTACAGGTTCGGTCGGTCTCGAGCCAGAATGCACACTTTTTGCCCCGTAACCCAGCAAACTCCACAATCAGGGTGCAATTCGCATCGTCCTTCATAACACCGACAACCTTTTCACTATGGAACTCTACCTGCCAAGCTAACTGTGTCCATATAAAGTAATTTAGGACATCTAAACTGAGGAATGGTGAATTCTTAATGAAACTGATACATCCTCAGTCATCTTCTAACCATATCAATCTATAACTTCTTTCGTAGAGCGAATATTACATAATTTTGGCGATGTTTTACCTGTATTCACTATGTTTTGCGGTTTTCATAACATTTCGGGATTTTATGAGGTGGGGTGCGTAAGAGGATTGACGATGACTGTTGGGCGAGCGATAGCACTCTGGCATCGCATTCGGGAAGCGACCATCCAGATTTAAGTTATTTTTTCCATAGTTTCCTGAAATCACTCCAGGCGAATGCCCACTACACGCCTTGTCAAAGTATGCGGTAAATAGAAACAGAATGAGGATCGGACTGTTAACTCAAGAAATTCCGAAACATCTGTCAATATTTGTGAGGCCGAGCATATTTTCATGATCCTTGACACTGGTGTGTGCATGTATAAGTTGTCAATATTCTGTAAGTCCTAAAAGGTATATACTTTCGAAGTTTGTGCTTGGCACCTTTCCTAGCTTGTTCTTGAGTGGTGCAGTTCGTGACAGTTTTAGATACGTGCCAATCCCCGACAATATGCTATGCATCTGTTACCGCTGTTTCTGCAGAAAGTATGCATTCTTCCATTTTTCCAACTAACTTTGGTCTGTACCGCATTTTTCGCATGTGTCGGGATAAGAACTATTCACATGTGCCCTTTGGAGGTTGTACACGAGATCCATTTAGTCTACGAAACAGACTCGTATACTGGCACTGACGAAAAATTTCATGAATGATCTAACATGATCTAGAACTTAGTGGATGCTATCTTCGGTGAATTTCTGTATTGCGACTGTAGGCATTTTGAAATCAGTGTAAGGTGATGTAATTTTTCACGCGTTTGACTGCCAGCTACTTGAAGAGTGAAGATCAGATATGGGACCTTAAACTTGCTACGCTCCTGGCTAAGGATTTGAAGATCAGTTATTAGAACTTCGGTAACTCCATTATCTGCCGCCAGTGTTTAGTGCTGGTATCTCAGCGCTAGAAATCAAGAACCTAAGTACTGAGGCATATCGCCTGTTTCATAAAATTTAGAGTTTTATGAAAAAAGTTAAGCTCCAAGTCAGAAAAGTTTTGCAGGCATGACGGTTAGACTCCGAGATTTACGCAGTAAAACGGTTTACATTCCTACTTACAGTTGCAATATTCCTTTTAAAATGTGGCTTGTAGTCTATTTTAAAACCTTCTTAAGCCAAGAATATTTTTTTTTTGCCACCAGTTTACTCCATGCTGCATTGTCACACCCAGAGTTAGCTATGTGGACCGCCAACCTCTATGCTTGTTTCAGATCCACATGATTTCGACAATTTTCTTAAATTCGAGACTGTTGATGTAATATTAAAAAGAAAACTATGTGTCGTCCGACACTTTTCGCTGTCAAACAATTGATCAAACCATTCAGGCCCCAGGCTAGTCTCAAACCGGTGACCCTTGCAACGCAAAGCATGTGCGCTACCCTTGCACAGTCGGGGTTTTTAATATTTATGGAAGCCGAAACCTTCCGGTCACCTGAATTTTTGTTTTCCATAGTTTCCTTAAATGACGCCAAGGGAATGCCGGTATGGTTTCTTCAAATAGTTGTGGCCGAATTCCTAGGTCATAACCAGGTGTGATTACCGGGTTAGTTTAGATGGATACGATGGAGATGGATTGAGCCACAGGTATAGATTCTCCTAGTAAATCATTTAAACCACACGAAATTTTGAAGAAATAAATTACAGTCTTCAGCCCGATTGCAAGGCTCCAATACGGATAAACGGTAAAAGAATCAACCTTAGTAACTATATTGGCAAGACAGCATTTTTTAACACACTGAATGGTAGTTGGAAGAATAAGATGGAATAGTAATGTTTTCGCTTTGAATCCCATCACGGCAAGAGATTTTATTTGCTCTGAAACTATACTTCAGCTTTGTTCTTCGAAAACATACCATTAATCGGTTTATACTCTAATATCTTCTAACCCTACCGGTTATAACTGCAAAACTGTGTCATTATAACCTTCCTCTATCAATGCAGATGCCTTCTTAATAGCCAGTAAATGAAATTTCAGTGATAATGTAGAATTTGAAGGCGTATAAATGCAAGACGCTTGGTATAAATTTCAAGTAAAACTATTAAATTGTCGAACGATCATAACCGAAGTAGAATTTTAAGGTTTTGTTTCCAACAAACTGACTTGGACTTGTTGAAACCGTTTATCATCGAAAGAGAGCTGATTGGTCTAAACTCAAAACCAGGTTTGTTTATACTTCAGACAAGATCTATTTTAGTGGTTTTTCCTTTTTTTTTTTGAGGCTTATTGTTTCTTTTACTAGATAACATTGTTCTACTAGAAGCATAGCTCACTAATAAAACACTGTGATATGTGTATTCTGTTGTCTCACGATGTAAATTCGGAAACAATTCATATAGCTAAAGTTTCTCCACGTATCGCGTTCAACGAAATATTAAGATCAATCATTTTGAGAAAGCGATAACCAGCTTCAGTTAATGATCAGAATAATTTTTTTTTTTTGCTGTTATTAGTCTTTCGACTGGTTTGATGCAATCCTCCATCCCTTCCTATCTAGTGCTAACCTCTTCATCTCTACATATCCCCTACAACCCACGTCCTCAATTATCTGCTTCATATATTCTAATCCCTTTCTTCCTCTACAGTTCTTACCTTCGACTGTTCCCTCCACCAGCAAATTAACTATTCCAGCATGTCTCAAAATATGACCTACAAGCCTGTCTCTTCCTTCTGTAAGCTTCTTCCACAAACTTCTTTCCTCACCCATCATTTCCAAAGCTCATTCATTTCTTACTTTGTCTGTCCACTTAATTTTCAGCATTCTTCTGTAGCACCACATTTCAAATGCTTCAATTTTCCTTCTTTCCGGTATTCCTAAAGTCCATGTTTCGCTACCATAAAGTGCTGTGCTCCACACATAGAGTATTAAAAAGTTTTTTTCCAATTCCCAGATCAATATTTGAAACTAAAAGATTTCTCTTTTTCATGAAGGCTGTTTTTGCTAGTGCTATTCTGCTTTTAACATCATTTTTGTTTCGGCCATCGGTTGTAATTTTTCTTCCTAAGTAACAGAATTCACTTACTTCTCCAATTGCATTCGATCCTATTTTTATATTTAATCTACTAGTATGGGGTATCATTTCTGCTACATTTCACCGAGCGTGGTGGTGAACCGGCTAGCGTTCTGGCCTCGCATTCGGGAGGACGGCAGTTCGAATCCCCGTCCGGGCATCCAGATTTGGGTTTTCCATGGTTTCCCGAAATCACTCCAGGTGAATGTCGGGATGTTTCCTTCAAAAGGTCATGGCCGAATTTCCTCCAGTTCAAAGTCTCCAGTCCCATCCCGCCTCTAATGACCTCGACAGTTCTGTGTTTTCAAACAAACAGGAAAACGTAACACTGAAAATAGTTCGGTCGAGTTTCATCAGTGCCACTACCTTGACATTAGAAATCTATATTTTACACTTACAACTGTTCACTGCAATCCATGAGCTACTTAGTTTGACAAGATCTCAGAAATCATCCTATCACTTCACATTTCATCTAGTACTCGAGAACAACACATTTATAAATAATAATGATTATTCACGTACCACGCTAAACTGAAACCTGATGTGCGATAACTTTTTGGAAAGAACTGTGTAAGCCGGATTCTCCACAGAAAGTGATAATATTAAAAATAACGCTTTAGTATTCCTTGATAAAAGTCTGAAGTATCTTAGTAAATAGTTAGATTTTAATGAAAGCAATTGGCTATAGAAAATCCAAAAATTAAATTTAATACACGAGGTTTCATTTGAAGGCTGTGAGACAATATTAGAGGTTCTAAATTTATGAGAAAAAATTAATATCAAAGTGAACGAACTTTACTCTGAAATAACAATATTACACGAAATCTAGGTAAAAGTAAAGAGCAGTATTTCATTAGTAAAAATGAGCTTTTGATCGACATTAATTTAACAACTGAAAGCGATAAAGCATATTAAAATTTTACTGTAGACAGAAAATTGTTAAAGATGCAAGAAGTGCAAAAAAAAAAAAATATAGCTTAAAAAATAAAATAGTAAAAAAAAACCATATCCTTTGTCCTTTTCTACTCTTTCGTAAAAATATTATATTTTTGAAGTGTACTATATTTTTATAGGTTATTCTAAAAACAAAAAACAAAAAAACATTCTACCATTGTTGGTAATCCTAGTGGCGAATGGTGATAGTTCGGGACCGGGAATGCTCAGTTTAGTTCGCGAACGGTACCGCTCAGTTTAGTTCGCGAACGGTAGCGAGGTGTCCAAAATGGAGTTACGTGGTTTATGGACGCACCCTCAGCATAACAAATTTTCAGCTTCCCCATGACAGAAATTGCTTCGAGCGGCTCCGGCGTGGCTGCAGGGGCGGGACGCGTGACCTACAAAGATAATTACGGTGAGAGCGGCGCCGGCGTGGCGCGTGACCTACAAAGAGCCAGGTAGATAATTATAGGCCAGAGGCCGCACAGTCGGCCGGGCGCCTAATTATAGGGGAAGCGGCCTGCACACCAAGAAGAGGCGCCGTCGTGTCTGCAGGGGGGCGGGGCGGGTGACCTACAAAGATAATGACAGGCCGGTGGCGCCGGCGGGGCGCGTGACCTACAAAAGATAATGACGGTAAGCGGCGCCGGCAGCCAGGTAGATAATTACAGGCCGCACAGTCGGCCAGGTGCCTAATTATAGGGGAAGCGGCCGCAGGGGGGGCGGGGCGCGTGACCTTGAGTTTAAAGTGAAACGCTCGAGACATACCTACTGGCATGATGTTGTCTTCATTGCAGCTCCGAAAGGCTTTTAGAGCGACTAGATTCTAGAGCAGGGGTGGCCAACCCAAATGATTTTGCGGATCACTTTTGAAATGCATCATAACTCCGCGGGCCGCATATAAAGTTATATATCCCCATATTAGATTTAGACCCATTATAAATATTTTTTCTGGAGTGAAAAATTAAAACATAATGAGTTATTATAATTGTGTTTACTATTATTCTTATATGTTTTGGTGATGCTGCCAAATTTTAAAGTTTTCAACATGTCATTAGTACAACCCACAGTACTACAAACAACGTTTCTCAATTTCGGTTGAGAGATTTCGACGGACGCTCGCATTTTGTGGTTTACCGATCCGATTAGACTGTTATGGATCAGTTTGAGTCTAACAATGCTACTGATCAAGCTCTCATGAACTGTGAATAGCAGCACGCTGTAGAACACCTGTTGAATCCCATCGCTAAGTAAACTGCGAATGCCAATACTCTCTATTGAATGAAGGATTTTGATTCATTGAATGGATCTTTCGATACGTAAAGTTCAACATAGATGTTTGCATTAAGGGCACGGGTATAGAGCTTGCAGATACACAAATAAAAAACAAAAGGTTGATTATGAATATAAGGTGGGGAAAGAATTGCTTGCTGAAGACTTGAAATGTAAATATCTTGGCATTACATTTGATAACAAGCTTAACTGGGCAGGACACATTGGACAGGTGCACTTGTTGGAGAGAGTGATGAGGGGATGCACGAGAGTAGTAAAGGAATTGGGTTACGAAACTTTGGTCAGACCATTGCTCGAATATGGTAGTGTAGTATGGAACCCACATTTTGAGTATCAAATACAGGAGTTGGAGAAGGTGCAAAGAAGGGCTGCTAGATTTGTTTCTGGAAATAATCACAGAATGCAATCAGTGACAGATATGATAAAGGAGCTGGAATAGGATTCATTGCAAGACAGGAGGAGAATGAGGAGGGTCATGGGAGTGTACAGGGAATATACTGGTGATGAGGCATGGAAAGATATTGCAATAGGTATGACAAGTAGTGCATGGAAGGGAAAAGATGACCATGACCACAAGCTGGCACTCTATCTCAGGCACAAGGGTGTGGGAAGATTTTCTTTTTTAGGTAAGGGTGTCAGGGATTAGAATGAGTTACCAAGGGGAATGATGAATAACTTACCGAAAATGTTGAAAGAATTTGAAGTTAAAATTTGTAGAGGGCAAATGTAATTGGGTGCAGGATAGGGGGAAGTTGGGTGTTTAGGGAAATTCCCACCGGAGCCTGTACTCCATTGCAATTAAATAAATTAAATTAAACTTCAATATGGCCACCGAAATGTGGTATATATACTCAACTTCCGGTTGCGCTCTAGCACTATGTTTACATGTGCTACAAGGCTTCTTAAAATCGGAATTACGCCGGTGAATCGTTGCAGCTAGGGTGTTTGGCGGTTTTGGTGAAAAATAGGGACTTAATTATCATGTTTTTTTTTCCAAAGATAAAGAACGGCGAAAGCGGTGGTTTATACAACTGCGGCATGGAAAAACTCCATCCAGGTGGACCCGAGTGCGTAGTTGTCATTTTGCTAAATCGGTTTTTAATTCATCGCTTGACAGCTGTGGTAATTGGTTGCTTGATTTTCTCGCCTTGAATTAAGAGTATGAAGTGATTGTATAAACCTCGTAAGCGCCTTCGCTGGAAATCAATTATTTACGAGAGCTTTGCTCTGATTGCGGCAACATAGCCTTGATTTGCTGTGGATTGTTTACCTTTTTCTGCTAAGGACTACGAGAAAATTAACTTTAAAAAAACTTTAGATCGACTGAAAATCTATTTAACTGTCAAAAACTTAAAAAAAGATCGACTGAAAATCTATTTAACTGTCAAAAAGGTATTAAATAATTTGGCCAAGGTAATCGTTTTCATGCGATTTTTTTTTTTTTTTTTTTTTAAAGTAGGAGATGACAAAAACATGTTGCAGTCAAGATTCTTCTCGAAAATTGAACAGCACTTTACGGGAAGGTAAAAAAAATAAATAGTTAAGACCTCAAGTGGTTCTAAGATTAAATTTGCCTTCAATCGACGCATATTTTTGTGGACCGATCTTTTAAACTCAACAAAAGTAATAAAAAAACTAATTGCTAATATTACGTATCTTAGTGAAAGATCAAAAATTTATTTTCAAAGTCGGCATGAAACTCGTTTAACCAATCTTTGTGAAAATGGCATACAGAAGAACAAGTTCAACGTCAAACAATGTTTGGCTGGTGTTCAGCAGTTCTTCTCTCCTATGTTACCTGTAAATAGAGCGCAAAAACTATTCTAAAAACAGTGATTAAAAAACTTTGGCCTAAAATAAGATATTTATAATTTTAAAATGATTTCAAGCTGTTCAAAGGAATGAAACGGAGGCAAGAGGCCCAAATTAAACAGTAAATTCAAGGTTTAATTGGTTTCGTTGTGAATTCTTACCTGTTAAACAATTCTTGCTTAGTATATTTCTACAGATTACGTGCTCCGGCTTTAACTTCAGCTTTTTAACTGTTAAATTCTTGTACACAGACTACATCGCAAACTAAAACAAACGCACAGTAGTCAACCGGAAGTTAACAATACCACACTTTGCGTGGTGGCGCTGCAGGTGACGAAAAAATAAACTAATAATTTACAAAGCTCTATTGAATGGAATTCGCGAAAGTGCTACTAACAAATTCGTTTATGTAGACGTATAACAGGTGGAATATGGTTTGGGTGAATAGCCGTAACAGTTACATGTTTAGTCTCGTTTCAAGGTGGTTATCATTTCGAGTGTAGCCGAGGGCCAGATTTGTGTTGTTTACAACGTCGTTCATACGAAAATAAGGAATAATATGCCCTTAAAATGATCAGAAAGCATTCTTCAGTTTCTGCCGTTCGTTATGAAAGCTGCCACCTCTCTGAGCCCATGTTTTGCACATTGCCAGCACTCAAAGTTACCGCTGTGCTCAAGCTAAATTACGGTACGCTAATATTGATTAGGCCAATACCTGACAAAGGTTTTACATACGGCAGATAATGCCATGACTCATAGAACCGATAGTGTGAGTCAATTTCTAAAAATTATTTTTACTAATAACATTGGGTTAGTTGACACGTATGTGCTTTTAATTACACTGAAGCATGCAAGCCCACCACTTGGGTTCAGTTAGTTGTGGCACTGTGATGGTATCAAGCTTTAGCAGGGAGTTAGCTGGTTCGGGTCCTGGTGGTAGAAGACAAAGTAGGAGAGGTGATGATTCACAATTCCTAATCGCCTGTGTGGTGAGACATAGAACCACATTAACATGAGGTATGTGGGTAACGAAACAAGGCTCGCATTACGCTGGCTTAGAAGGACATTCTCCAGGACAGGGGTCAGCGAATTCAAGTGCATTACGGCGAATTCTCCATTCAGGTTGGAAGAAAGACGAAAACACAAGGGGACTTGCCATTTTGTAAATGCAGATTTACGACCTTTCACTGCTCAGTATGGGGTCGTCCGCAGTTCAGTGCATGGACAGCGTTGACGGGTGAGATATATATCGCGTGACCAATGCAGATACGTGATAACGTCAAGACACGCCAAATTAGAGATTCTGCGAATGATTACTGCGAGAAACGAGTAAAACCGAGTGAACATGAAAGAAAAACGACATTTTCTGAATAAATCCTCCAACCCCGTCATAGGAATTATTTGTTGAACCTGAGAGTGCTTGGAGGGGCGAATGTTTTGCCAATAGTATTTTAGTAAATAGAATAGTTCTTATTTTTTTTTTTTTTTTTTTTTTGTATAATCTTGTTTCATGTCCACCAATGAGGAGAGAGGCAGGAACGTCTACATCGACGATAGGACCAGAGAAAAATCGGTGGAGTAGGAGAAGCAGCCTCCCGAGGTTTTAAAAGGTGGTGCGAGATGCTCTTCGTGGTCTTTTGGGTCTGACTGGTTCGTGTTCAATTGTGCTGGCGCACAAGAACGACCCAGAAAGCCGACAGCATATCATGCAATCGGTTGTGTCTTTATTTTGAGTCACAAGGTGACAGATAAATTCAGTGTGGGGTCGGAGTTTGCTGACTACACCAATGCCGGACAGACGGTAAAAAGATAAACATTGCACCAGTTAATAATATTGTGTTTGCACTTTAAACCTCCGTGGTTGCCCAAACAACGCTCTGAGCGGAGAAGTCCGCACGATGAGAATTCTCACTCTCCGATATATAAACTGAGAGATTAGCCGTGGCATTTTTACTAAATTGAATTCTGTAGTTTCTGTGATTGAAACGAAGGACATTAGCATTTAACAAATAATCTCATTACGTGTCCTGCCGAAAACTGTAAACTGTTAATGTGTTTATGAAAATCTGAACGGATATTTTGTTATCTTGTATTACTTAATTTTAATGGCCATTAATGTAGGACAAAGGTGTTGTGTGTGAATAATTTTTGATTGTTTATAATTATTAAATTTAAATCACCTTATGTCTGTTGGCCTTCATTCAAAGAATATTGTCAGGTTATGACTTTTTCATTCTTATTAGTGATCAATAAATCATGTTGAGAACCCTTTTCAATCCACAATATAAATACTCATATGCTTTTGGTTAATTTAAAATAAATATTAATTACCATTCAGTATAGCGGTATACCGTACCCGCTTCACCTGATTGTACGCCACCGTCCTGGGCTAAATCGCAAACCTCTCTTCAGTGCGTTAGAAGTGAGGGCATGCTACATTGTTTATAGTGATTCGTCCGTGCTCCCTCCAGGGGTGTATTTCGGAAGAGTAGACCTATTACTATTACTCCGCGATTCACTAAAAGTGTTTGGTGGAGGGTGCATTGCACCTATCAGGAAAGGTAATGGTTTGGAAAGGATATACGGGATATGGCAGGAGGCGCCCATGGGCTATTGTGAGGAACCGTCCCAGCATTCGCCTGGAGTGATCTAGGGAAACCATGGAAAACCCAGATCAGGCCTGCATAGGATGGCGCTGTATTTCACCCTATTCCTTCTTCATCTCTCATTTCATACAACAGAAAGAACAATCTACACGCACACTATCACAATCAACAACACCTACACCAACACTTACGAACAGAAACTGAGGTAGGAAGCGGGAAACCATTCCACTTCATCATACCAAAAAAGTTCTCATGGAAGGGTATGTCCTCCATGGTAGCCGGCCTACACCCAGAATCGGGTATGGCATCATTACAAGAATACAAGATACATTAAACTACACCAGGGGTGATGTGAAATATATGGCACTCTGGAAATTGTTCCGTTAATAAGTTTACAAATATTCATATTTATGTGCGGAAAAATATCACCAAATTCTATCGTATTCCCTATAGACCCGTGTGCAGCGACATCTGTAGTGGCTGGTGGAGAAATTTTGAAACCATTCTCGTGTATGATTTCTGAATACCAAAGGAATACTACTTTTGGTGGTGAAAGAAAATTATTTTAACTGACACTGCTTAGGACGTCGGGATACATCTTGCGATTCGAAATTCTAGTTGTGATCGCCAATATTATAAGCGACTTTGTTGCTCAGAGCTTTTCGCTGTTATGGACCTCAACGAAAGTGAAAGCTGCTCAGCTTGTGGCATGTGAGGCTCCACTTGCCGAAAACTCACAGAGGCAGGTGAATGAGTAGTTACGTTCGTCTCTGGTATTCCGTAGAACCGGCGGTCCATTCATGTGAAATTTCATTCAAATAGGTGCAAAATTGGCAGAGTTTCCAGCTTGTCACATATGGAAGGAAGGGAGCGACCAATTTATAAGGATTCTTTTTTTTAAGTGAAAACTACTACAGTCGCGTTCCGCGATGTTTGGGCGGAGGTAAATCTGTGAGTTCGCAAGAAGCCACCTGTTGCGCGCGTTACCATCCCGCCACCCGTGCCACCTGTAGCGCGTATGATATGCGCGCTGGGCGCTTTTCGCAAAATCTTTATACATACACACAGTTTTTGATGGAATATTGCATACGTATACAGGGTGTTTCAAAAAGAATATACGTGTTACAAAGTATTCTTTTGTCCAAACTATCGATCGATGCGCCACGGCTCGGCTATTGGAGAAACGAATACATAGTCTAGTTTATTTAATAGCCGCTAGATGTCAGTCGTCTTGTGTTACTCTTGGTAACCGTCATATGTTTAAAATGGCTACTCCACAGCAGAAATCATTTTGTGTTATCGAGTTTGCGAAGTGCAATTCCGTGATTACAGTGCAAAGACGTTTCAGGTTGAGGTACCAAATGCATCCTCCGAATGGGTGGAACATTCATAGATGGTATCGACAGTTTGTAGATACCGGATGTGTATGTAAAGGAAAGAGTCCTGGCTGCCCTCGTGTTTCTGAGGCACATGTTGCACGAATTCAAACTGCTTTCCAACGTAGTCCTTCAAAATCAACTCGTCGTGCCAGTCGGGAGTTACAACTACCTACAACAATTTGGCGTGTTTTGAGACGTCGGTTGGTTATGAAGCCGTACAAGTTACAGTTGTTACAAGCTCTGCGTCCTTATGACAAACGGAAACGTGTGGCATTTTGTAACGAGATTAATGATGCTATTGACAATGATAACACTTTCGCACAACGCATCGTTTTCAGTGATGAAGCGACTTTCCATGTTAATGGTCAGGTAAACAAACACAATGTTCGAATTTGGGGTCTACAGAACCCACATGCAGTCATTGAACATGTACGAGATTCGCCTAAAGTCAATGTGTTTTGTGCGATATCCCGATCATCTGTTTACGGCCCATTTCTTCTTTGATGGAAACACGGTTAACGGTCAGCAGTATCTCGCTATGTTACAAAACTGCTTGTTTCCGAAGCTGCACGAAGACAACTTCATTTTTCAACAAGACGGGGCACCCCCTCACTGGAGTCGCCAACTGCGTGAATATCTGAATTAAACTCTACCGAACCGTTGGATTGGTCGTCAAGGAGCTGGCGACTTAGCATGCATCAGCTGGGCTCCACGGTCACCGGATTTGACACCCTGTGACTTCTTCCTATGGGGTTTCATTAAACACAACGTTTATGTACCACCACTCCCACAGAACCTTGAGGACTTGAGGAACTGGATCCGTACTGCCGTAACATCAGTGACGAAGGACATGCTTGCCCGAGTATGGGAGGAATTTGAGTATCGATGTGATATTGTTCGTGTGGCTGATGGAGGACATATTGAACATCTGTAATCTGAACTTAAGAGGTTCGTAAATATGTGTGTAAAGTTTCATATTCGTATGTCTTACGGTTTAATAAATATATGCATTCGAAATATGTATATTCTTTTTGAAACACCCTTTACATATAGAAAAACACTGTTGAAGTTCGATTTACGGAAACCTAAACCCTCTCCTCCTGCTCACCTCAATTTCTGTCACCGTTGTTCATGCAAACAAACAGGTTTTATTCAATTCTGATAGTAGTTAGCAGACGTATACTTCAAAATGAGGCGGTCTGGTAGCTCAGTGGTTAGGGCGCTTACTTAGGAAAGTTTTCCTTTTGGGTCGTCGGTTCAAATCCCGCAGTGAGTAGGATTTTTTAGTAGTTGCACTTGATTATATTAGCTACGCCGGGACATTCCGTGGTAGGTCTCTGAAGGAAGGAATTAGCCTTCTTGCCTCTGACACAATAGCTTCTTTCATGTCCTTACTATTCCTATTACTCCGCGATTCACTAAAAAGTGTGTGGCGGAGGGTGCATTGCACCTATCCGGAAAGGTAATGGTTTGGAAGGGATATACGGGATATGGCAGGAGGCGCCCAAGAGCTAATGTGGGGAACCATCCCAGCATTCGCCTGGAGCCATCTGGGTAAACGGTGGAAAACCCAGATCAGGATCTGGGAAGATTCGACGAACTGTCGGTATGTGAATAGGGATTGCAATCCAGTAAAGCGGGATCCCGCAATCCCGCGGGATCCTGCAACATTAGACATTCTGACGGATCCCGCACAAAATTAAGCGGATCCGCAATCCGCAAAATCCGGCGGAAACGCGTGTCAGTCTGCGTGACTCGCCGCCCCACTCGGTCTCTGTCGGATGTATTTCACTGTTTGCCTGTACCCTTGCAGTTGGCATTTGACTCGTGTGAACAAGCGTTTGTTTTTGTCAACCTTCGTCATTCGTAAGTAAATATGTACACTTTTACGTATTCATCAAAACTTATGTTTGATTCGAATACACATTTCTGTAATTTGAGTTATGGTGGGTATTTTGTACGATTTTCTAACTATGTAATTATTTTTTAAGTGTCGTACACGTTACCTGAACTACACGGTTACAGCATTTTATTCACGGTTTCATTATTCCCATTTTCTGTATTTGCAGATAAAGTAATTGTGACAATTTCCTAATTTGCGGCTGAAAATTTGATTATTCGTTGATAAGAAACTAATGTTATCGTAATTTTAACGATCGCGTACCAATTTATTTAACAGCTATCAAAAGGAAATTGTATATCCTTTGACTTATTGTTGTTTTGGCCGCCGCCTCAATGCGTTTCTTTGACGAAAGCCACCTGCTTACATGTGCCGCTCAGGCTTTCGATTAATCCCTCTTCACCTTGTTATTATTTCGACTAAAGGTAAAAAAAGTTATAATGAAATTTTCACGGGTGTATCAACGAATTGACAGTTTACGTGTTGGTGAGTAGTTTCTTTTAATAACATTGAATCAACTGTAATATCAATCAAGGAATAAGGAGATATAATAATGAATCACGCAAAAAAAAGGCCAAGTCTCGTGCTTGTGCAGTGACAAAAAGTTGTGAGATCTTGTTCTGAGCCAAGTATACATTTTACAGAGTATATTCACTTCACTTTGTGAAATGGAATGCTTTTCTCGGTGTTATGGAACGTTTATATAGATTTTTTTTTTTTTAAAAAAACTCTGGTAACTTGGCCATTAAGCAAACCATATTTTTAAACTTATGTGATGTATTGTAAGGCACCTAAGACTCAATATTTTCCATTTTTATTATTTATTATTTAAAAATTGGTTTGATTAAAAAACAAAAATGTAAAACCTCGAAATACACTTAAGACACCCTAAAAAGATTTAATGTCATGTTGCCAATCAAAATATTGTTAACTGTT
This sequence comes from Vandiemenella viatica, assembly GCA_031002005.1. Taxonomy (NCBI): domain Eukaryota; kingdom Metazoa; phylum Arthropoda; class Insecta; order Orthoptera; family Morabidae; genus Vandiemenella; species Vandiemenella viatica. The sequence goes on along the minus strand of JARYHS010008074.1, from coordinate 26,178,355 downwards.
AATATTCAACATTAAAAATTATTTATTAATTTAATTATTATTTAATTTATTAACGTTTTAAGTAACTATGTTTTAAATATATGAGTTAAAAAACTGTTTGTACCAATCCCGCACGGATCCCGCGGGATTGAAAACACTGTGGGATTGCAATCCTTAGTTGTGAATTAAGTTAGATTTTTAGTTTTTGAAGTGAAAACTTCTTTAGGCGCGTTGCGCGAATTTTGAATGGGTAAAAATCCTATGAGTTCGTATTACCGACATGCTAATGTTAACAACATATCTGTTGCGGTCTAATTCAGTGATTAAGGTGTCTGACTGGCGAACGAAAGGTCCCCGGTTTGAATCTCTGTCTGTGCGAGGATTTTCATAGATTATTAACCTGACCTTCACATTTGGCGTAGCTAGCTGTGTAATGTGAAGCACACTAGAATGCTTCAGTGGTTCTGATTCTACTTTAACTATAGGTCCCTTGTAGCGAGTAAGATTAAGGCGACTAAGACACGGGTGGAAAGCGCAGGCAGTAGAAATCCAGTCACCAGGTTATTATGTCCACATGGAATTATTATTATTTAGTATATCTGTAGCTATAAATATGACATGTTGCGCGTATGATATAAATAGTTTTAAGTTTTCACTGCTGTCAGCAGTCCCCAATGAGTGCCATGTTTTTATTTTAACTTTTGGTTGCGGAAACTGTCACATTACAGTAGGCTTGCCCCCTTCAGTAATTAACTTATTTTAATTATTATATTTATTCTATGCCAAGTACCGAATGCTATGAGTATCGGTGACTTGCGAGACTGACAGATGAGGAGTAGGTCAGAGTGTGTGCCTGGTTTTTGTGAAAGTGATTGAAAGAATTGTTTTTACACGCTGAAGAACCTGCACCTTATAGTCACTTCCAGTAATTTTACTTGTATGTGCTTTAATTACTTTTTTTTTCCATTGGTGGCCGGGTACATTTGTGCAGTACAAAACTGTGAATAAATCCTTGGATTGTGTTCTGCATACACGTGGATTTACTTGAAGAAACTTTTCATTATATAGGTATTGATTTGTACCCTAGCCAGCCAATGGTGGCGGCCGAGATTAATTTAATTAACGAAGTCTGATCGTCCTTACCTTAGGTGGTCGAAACTAATCATATAGGGGACTAATTTGTGAGTCGGAAGGAACTGTTATCAATCCCGGTACTATTCAATTTGTTCTCCTAATATAGAGAGGAAAAGTTTTAAGGTTTACAGCCTTAACACAGATCGGAGATAGATGCAGACTGAACAAATTAAATAATATGATAATGACCAGAATATAATTGTCGCATAACAAGGAGAAGAAGTAGAACAGGTCTCTGGAATAAACAGCGAATGAATCTCGACTGGACAGCTTTTGTTCCACGGAGTTTCAAATTTAAATTATTATTTACTCAAAAAATGTTAATGGCGGAGAGAATGGCCACAGCAGGGGTGCGGCGCCGTAGGATCACACACTAACACGACTCGAATGAAAAAACATTTCAGGGATGGCTCTTCCTCAGTGAGTTGAGTGTCGAAACGCTGTGACTGAAAATGAAGCCAGGGGGACGGGTGTAATAGCCTTCTTGTAAGATGTGACAAAACAGAACTACGATGCGTACGTACACAAACGGGACATCCATTAATTACGTGAGGTGAAATAGGGGGGGAGAGGGGGTCCGGCGAAATCTCACCAGATCTCACCATATTGGGGTGGGGGGGTCTACGGAAATCTCACGAGAGATTTTGCGAAAAATTTGGGGAAAGTAGAGCCAAAAAAAAAAAGTTTACAGTTTGCGCCAAAGTCGATTTTAGGAGGGTATTTCGTCAAAAAAGTTAGGGTGTGACCTAAAAAAAAAAGTCTACTAAAGTTTCCAGGGCGATTTCTAGGGGGGGGGGTTCTCACAGACAAGAAGGGGGGGCCAGATCTCACGAAATCTCACCAGGGGGGAGGGGGGTCCAAAAATCCGGAAAAACACCTCACGTAATTTGTGGATGCCCCCAAACAACGATTAAAAGGAAGTAATAACTTGTTCGATAACAACGGAAAAAGGAGAAACAACAAAACGCTATTAATGACCTCTGTTTACGAGATTGTAAGGTGTTTTTACTGTGCACAGTGGAAATATATTGGCAGAGAAAGAGGGCAGAAGAGAGGAGAGAAGAGAGAGAGTTGTCGAGAGAAAGTGGACGAAAGAAAGAGAGTAGTGTCTACTATAGTTATGTGACGGCCTTTTTCTCTATCTACAATAATATCATCCTTTATTTTCAACGTAACCAATTAATCCTAAAAGTAAAATAAAACGAATACCATGTTTGTTTTGAATATATTCTGTCTCTACTGGAGCCATCTTTTCGCTAGCTTATTTATTCCATAAAAAAAAAAAAAATCTTTTGATATAGCAGTTTTTGGATATGGAGAGTGAAGTTCATTCTAATCAAATAATCTGCCGTATTTCAAGGCTTTACTACACTTATTTAACAAAAAAATTGCCCTCCATGTTTCCTTAAAGTATTTCAAAAATTCATAGAGAGTTCCTGTCTCATTTTTGTAATTCTTCTTCTCGTTTCGATGACAGCATCAAATACAAAGTATATTTTTCGAAAATGGAATGGCTTTGTCACCAGTCGATTGAAGATATGATTGCGACATGTTGATTCTAAGTTCTAGACATTACAACAAATGTACCATGGTCTGGATCTCGCCGCAGGAACATGTGGTCTCTACTTGTTCTGCCAGTTATCCCCATGAAGGGAGAGTGTCTCCTACTCACTGTTCGGTGAGAGTGGATGTTCAGACCCTCTTTCAGCTTGATTCAGTCGGTGTTATGTTCTGTTCTCCGAGACCGATATTCTCTCGCTGATTGGTGTTCCTTTTAGTGGAGCTGAGGTGCGTAAGAAATCTAGATGGTACTGGTGAACGACCAGTGGTAAAAGGTGTCCGCCGACTTCTTCCACCCTGAGTAACCACTTTCTGATGCATGTCTGCATATGCGACGTCAACAAATATCTTCACCTTTATCGCAGGCGACGATTTCAGGCATTATGTGAAAAATCACATTATAGCGTATTGGGACCATTGCTATTCATTATTCTAATGAATAATTGTGTTGATTGTTTACTATCTGAAATTAGATTGTTTGCAGATGACATAATGCTGTATAAAAGAATCAAAACGATAGAGGATTGTAAACAGTTGCAGGGTGATCTGGACAGGATATCTAGTTGGGTTGGTAAACATGGAATGAAGATAAATGCAAAGAAGAGTCAGCTTATTAGATACACAAATAAAAAACAAAAGGTTAATTATGAATATAAGGTGGGGAAAGAATTGCTTGCTGAAGACTTGAAATGTAAATATCTTGGAATTACTTTTGATAACAAACTTAACTGGGCAGAACACATAGAACAGGTGGTAGGAAAAGGTTTCGAAGTTCTGCACTTGTTGGAGAGAGTGATGAGGGGATGTACGAGAGAAGTCAAGGAATTGGGTTACAAAACTTTGGTCAGACCATTGCTCGAATATGATAGTGTAGTATGGGACCCTCATTTTACGTATCAAATACAGGAGTTGGAGACGGTACAAAAAAGGGCTGCTAGATTTATTTCTGGAAATTATCGCAGAATGCAATCAGTGACGGATATGATAAAGGAGCTGGAATGGGATTAATTGCAAGACAGGAGGAGGATGAGGAGGGTCATGGGAGTGTACAGGGCATATACTGGCGATGAGGCACGGAAAGATATTGCAATAGGTATGAAAAGTAGTGCATGGAAGGGAAAAGATGACCATGACCACAAGCTAGCACTCGATTTCAGGCACAAGGGTGTGGGAAGATTCTCTTTTTTAGGTAAGGGTGTCAGGGATTGGAATGAGTTACCAAGAGAAATGATGAATAATTTACCGAAAACTTTGAAAGAATTTAAAGATAAAATTTGTAGAGGGCAAATGTAGGTAGGTGCAGGATAGGGGGAAGATGGGTGTGTAGGGAAATTGCCACCGGAGCCTGTGCTCCATTGCAATTAAAATTAAATTAAATTAAAAAGTTATTGCACACGACAAAAACTTCTGCTTAAAACGAACAACAAAGCACTCCTATTGCTAATCAGTTAAAATACGTTAGCACTTCTTCCGGTCCATCAGGAAGTGCCACTAAAGTCGGCAGTTGTTTCTTTTATTGGACGCTAAATTAATTGTGACCAGCGCAAACGAAGTTGTGAGGAAAATTGTTTTATTGGATTATGAATCCAGTGTGTAAGATCATTATTAACAAGGGAGATTTCTTCAGCTGTTAATTTGATCTGTACTGAATTAGACACATACGCACAAGTCACGGAACATGCTTTCCTGGCGGCCTCGGTAGCGTAGGTCACCGCTTCGAGTCCGGCCGGTGGCATTGGTGTTTAAGTGTTGCGTCTGCGAATGTCATGTCTGTCCTGTGGTGTGTCTAATTAGCTGGAAAAAATTCATCAGGCTGGCTGTATGGCCTAAGATGCCGAAAGCCAAAGAAAATAAAAACGTGCTTTCCCTCTTCGAAGCTGATCTTTAGTTTCAGTGATTACTACGCTAGAAGGTCCCACGCGATATCTATCATGAATTCCATTGGTGATCCCGTTGATGTTCTTTATGTTTCCTTACCTGTTGTGAAGTGTATATGTTTATTCGAATTCTCGATGTAACTCTCAGATATTTCACAGAGTTTACCTTCCCTGCAATTGAGGAGTTAGTTTAATAGTCCACCTTGAGTAGATTCCCCCCCCCCCTTTTGGTTTTTATGTATAGCTTCTTAATATCGAGATAATTAGAGGCGGGAGAGGACTAGGAGTAGGGAACTGGAAGTAATTCGGCCATTGTGTTTTTTTAATCATCCTGGCATTCGTCTGGAGTGATTTCGTGAAACCACGGAGAACCTGGATCTGGTTGGCTGGGCTGGAATTCAAACCCGAGTCCTCCCGAATGCGAGGCCAGAGCGTTACCGATCACCCACCACGCACGGCGGCTGGTTTTTATGTTAGTACTGATGCGGATGGATTAGTAATTCATCTTCAGTGCTGATGAGCACAGTATTTTGAAATTCATTTCATACCTCTTTGGAGTAAGTACTTAATTATCTGTTGAATTTGTGCGTAAGATCGTGCACATTTCTATGTGTGTAATGGGTCATCCATAAATTACATGAGGGGCTTTTTCGGATTTCCGGATCCCCCCCCCCCCCCGTCTCTGGTGAATCTTCGTCAGATCTGGACCCCTCCCCTAGAAATCGCCCTAGCAACTTTTTGATACCTCTTTTTTTTTTAAGTCACACCCTTCCAAAGCCGGTTATACGCCCACTTTTCGACGAAATACCCCTCTAAAATCGACTTTGCGTCATTCGTTGTTTTTTTTTTTTTTTTTTAAAAAAAACAAAAAAGAAAGCTCTACAGTTTTTTAATTTAAAACCTCAAGTGAGATTTCCGTTGACCCCCTCCCCTCCTCCCCCCTGGTGAGATTTGGTGAGATTTCGCCGGACACCCCTCCCCCCTATTTCAACTCACGTAATTTATGGACGCCCCCTAAGCAACTCTGAATAATGTGAAATTATTTCCCGTATTGTGTTGAACAGCTATTGCACTTGTTTGCGTAGCCGCTGACGCGGCATCTAGATTACGCGAACTCCCACATTTACGGCATATTGCGACAGTTTTAAGAAATGACACATTCATTGTCAAACGTATGGCGAAATACCACGTGCTGTTGCTTCGTTGTTTAAAAGATCATCAGATGCTACAGTGTTTAAAATTTACTAAATATCCAAGGCAGTAGCATCAATGGTAGTGACAACATAATTCCACCAAAGAATGAAACTATTTTTCTCTAACTCACAATGGTTATTCAATAGTATAAAGTTAGTAAAAAACGTGTTTTCCCACGTTTCTTTCAATTGCTTTTAAAGCCCCCTTAACGACATTTTTTACTGGATGAATATACTTCGCTGATTTTTTCACATAAATTCAATTGAGCTACAGAGCCTTATGATTGCGCAGCAACGTTCGTCCAAGTATCGAGGAAGAATAATAGTTCAAATCCCCGTCCGGCCATTCAGATTTTGGTACTCCATGGTTTTAAGAAATCATGTCGGGATGGTACCTTTAAAAGTTCGTGTGTTAATCGTGGCAGTGGTTCAGAATAGCCAGCACTTAGACCGAAAACGGAGGAAAAGTTGCACCGGATTATATGCAACACAAAAAGCTAGAAATATGCATGAAAAATGCTTTAAATTCGCATTAAAAGTGTCAAAATATGCGACACTAACTTAACTTAGTCCACAACCCGAAGGTTGGTAGGATCCTCCAGAAGGAGGCATATTAAGCCATTGTGTCAGAGGTAGGACGGCCAGTTCCTTTCCTCTGGGACCTACAGTTTAACGTGGAATCCGAACCACGGATGCAACATTATAGAATATTAAAATAGTAATTTTTAGATTTTTTTAATTTCAAAATCAGCATGCAATTTGTAAGTAGATGAATAACATTTATAAATTCGATAGTAAATAATTATTTTTTAAAAAAATCCTTTCTTTTGTAAATGTAAACGATCGGGTACTGTTCCAAACATTCAATAGTAAGATTGTTTCATCAATCTCTCAAAATATTTTTATAAGTGTATATGAACCGTCCCACATTCACTGATGTAACTGGGCTGTATTTGAAATTGGGTGCTGTGTTAGTAGTAATTGTTTCTGGAAAAAGTTCACCCTTCCCATTACTAAAGCTATCAGTTTTACACAAAGGTTCAAAGCCTGGGTTATTGTTCAAAATATTTTCAAACTTTAAGTTTGCACAGGAATACCTCTGGCAATGCGGATTTTATTAACTAACTGAATAGATTCAGTCTACGTGAAACCTTGAGTTTCAAGCTTTTTAATACTCACAGGGGAAAAACAAATGCTAATCACAGTTGTTGTTGTAATACTATAATTGTTAAATGCTTCTACTGACAAAATGTCGTAGCCTCTCCACTATCAAAGTCGTTTACTACACCGTTAATAGCCTCGAAATGTTCATTGTGAACAGTACAGCTTCAACCCAAGTCGCCCATCGAGTTACCACTGGTTCCGCAGGCAAAGGCACATTTGGCAATATTTTTTATTGGTATTATTACGAGAACGTGTCTTAGGAAACGCTTTCTTTGTTGATAAAATCAGTTTATTTAAATTCCCCAACGTGGATCGTGGATCTTCAGCGAGTTGTCGTAGACTAAGAGCTGTGCTGCTAGTAGGTTTTGCCGGCTACAACGTAATATTTTATTTATTAACAACGTAATATTTTATTTATTAACTGCCGAAAAATATAGGAAGTATAGGGAAAAAAATGCATCATCATTAGATTTTTTGTAAAATATGCAATAACCGGTGAAAATAGGCTTAATATGGAAATGCATATGCAAACATGCAAATGCATATAATCCGGTCTCTTTTTTATCTGTCTTTAGACTGCTTTGACGCAATCCTCCATCCCTTCCTATCCTGTGCTAACCTCTTCATCTCTACATACCCCTTACAACCCACATCCTCAATTATCTGCTTCATATATTCTAATCTCTGTCTTCCTCCATAGTTCTTACCTTCAACCGTTCCCTCCACTAACAATTTAACCAATCCAGCATGTCTCAAATATGACTTACTAGCCTGTCTCTTCTTTCTGTAAGCTTCTTCCACAAACTTCTTTTCTCACCCATCATTTCCAAAACTCGTTCATTTCTTACTTTGTCTGTCCACCTAATTTTCAGCATTCTTCTGTAGCACCACAGTTCAAATGCTTCAAGTTTCTATCTTTCCGGTATTCCTAAAGTCCGGTCTCTAGTCATCAGTATTACGTCATGGAGAGAACATCGGTTCCAGGGTGAGATGAAATCACTCAGAGCAACATGGAAGAAGTAGAGTCAGAGTTTCTTTACTTCATCCTTGAATCTTCACGGTTATACGACAGGGGTGTCATCAGTGGGGGGAAACGCCAAAATGAAGAATGTCAAGGAGTGACACTAGCAGACCACTGGAACCGAAATGTACAATACATGGCAACAGTCTGGGTATTATACGAACCTTTGACGCTAACAAAACCCCGTCTAAAATTTGGTCCCAATTTAATTTTGCCTTGCTTTGGGATGTGGCAAAATTTTATCGGAGAAGTCTATCAAGTAAAAGATCCGTCGAAGGATGATAACGGCTTCCTTAAGGGCAGAATATCAGGTCATGATGGCGCTGATTTACTGTTACGACATGGAACGAATAACATAAAATGTAGAAAAACGTATCCATCTTGGGGAATATAAGTTTCATATGCGAATGCAGGCTTTCCCGGCGAATAAATGACCACAAATCTTCTAGGGTTTGCAGCCGGATTTTATTATAAAGCGACAAGCTTTCGGCTACTAGCTCAGTAGCCATCTTCAGGTCGATTATGTATCGGCGATCTTGCCTTGATGGATACCAGGAGTTTACTGGTGTCGCTTAGCATCCTCATGACGCTCGCAGTCCCGCTTCACTGTGATTGGTCGAGGCGGCGGTCACCCATCCAAGTGCTCACCACGCTCAGCGTTGCTTAACTGCCGGAATCTAGCTGTGCAGGCAAGCAGTTTCTGCCAACGCCGTATTTGGGGAGGGGTACCTATTGCCCTTTGGCAGTATTTGCCCCTACATTTTCCTTTAGCAGTAAAATTTCATTACATTTCTGGGCTGGTCCATTGCTATTTGCTCTATGGGTGAGTTTCATTTCGTTTTTTTTTTTTTTTTTTTTAATATATACGTAAACAATTACCCGTTTAGTAGAGACTTGGGCATTTTATGGCGTAGTTTCAATATGTTCGTAGCTTCCCAGGTTGCGTATGAGTTCATTGTTGCATTTGAGGCAATTTCGTAGAACTTTTGGGCCGCGGAAACCATCCGTGACTTGAGTTTCGGTGTTTTTGCCAGGTGGTGGAGGTCTTCCGTTGGGAAGTCAAAGGGTAGATGCAGTGCTCTTTTCAAAGCACGGTTTTGCAATACCTGCAACTTTTTCATATGTGTTGCAGCCGCATATCCCCATACAGGACTGGCATATTCGATGATAGGTCTAACAAGAGCCTGGTAGACCTGGACGCCGCATCTTGGTGGCAGTGATGAGGCATGGTTCAGGACTGGGTATAGTGCACCCAGTCGCTTGTTCACCCTGCTGCAGATATCCTCCACGTGGTGTCGCCATGTCAGCCTTTGGTCCAGTGTGATCCCCAGGTAGCGCACCACCGACTTCTGGGGTATCTGCTCCGCGAACAGCGTCAGGCCCATTGGTCTCGGTGTGCCTCGCCTACTGAAGACGATCGCCTGTGACTTCGCTGCGTTTATCTTCACCCGCCATGTGGTCGCCCACTCCTCGAGCAGGTCCAGCGCTTCTTGCAGTCGTCTGGCGATGAGTGGCAGGCTCCATGACGAGGTGAAGTAAGCCGTATCATCGCATAGAGTGCAGTAAAGATAGAGGCGAGTCTGGGGATGTCAGCTGCGAAGATAAGGAACAGCACTGGTCCGAGGACTGATCCCTGCGGTACGCCTGCCCGAACGCGTCGTCTCGTAGAACAAGATTTATCCACACGCACTCTGAAGGTTCTCTTCCTGAGATAGCTGCGGAGAAGTTCAACGAATCTTCTTGGGACCCCAGCTGACTTCAGTTTGAAACAGAAGACCCTCGTGCCAGACGGTGTCGAACGCCTTCGCAACGTCAAGCAACACCATTCCACAATATCTGCGTCGATTGAATGCGTCCGTCACCTCTTCCGCCACTCGCATCAGCTGGTGGGTCGTCGAGTGTCCTGGGCGGAAGCCGAACTGCTCTTCTGGGATGATGTTAAGTCGCCGCACATATACCATTAGTCGACGCAGCAGAAGCCGCTCAAAGGTTTTTGACACCGCTGGCAGTAGTGAGACTGGCCTGTAGTGTTGCGGAAACGTTGGATCCTTGCCAGGTTTAGGAAGGGCAACTATTTCCGCCTCCTTCCAGGCATCCGGGAACTTCCTCTGCTCTAGTATGCTGTTGAAGATCAGCTCTAAAGGCCCTATTGCGGCCGGTGGTAAGTTTCGCAGCATGAGGTTATTCACCCCGTCGCGGCCTGGTGCCTTCCTCGCCTGGGATTTGCGTAGCGTCTCTTGTATCTCCTGCACATCGACAGGCTCTATTTCTTCGTCTTCGTGTTCGTTGTTTTCCCAGTAGCGCCGCATCTGAAGGTGGCACTCTTTCTATGTGGTCATCATCGTAGGGTTCGGGTACAGGGCGAAAGTTTTCTTCGAACACGTCTGCAAGGACATTGGCTTTGTCCTCTTCGGTGTACACCAGGCCTTGCGCACCATGCAGCGCCGGGGTGCGTGTTCTGGTGCGTGTGAACCTCCTAGTTTGTTGCCAAGCGGTTCCATCCTCTACCCGCAGTTGGGCCACCCGGTCGTCCCACTGTTGATTTCTGTGCGCCTCTAGCTTGGCCTTCACCTCGCGTGTGAGCCTGTTGAGCAGCGTTTGAACACTCTGTCCCGGGTTTGCTGCCAGCTTTTTCCACCCGATTCTTCTCTTTTATGAGTTCTAGAAGATCTGCAGGCAGTTGCCCAGGCTGGCGATTTCTCCTCCGTGGCGCCACATTTTCCGCGGCTCTGAGAGTGAGATCTGACAGCACTTTGCCGATTCTTCTATGTCATTAGCGGTTTGTTGGACTTGCTCCTCCATCTTCTGCTGGAGCTCGGCTCGAAACTGGTCCCAGTTGGCTTTGGTGTAGTTTCTGCCTTCGTCTTGATCTCTCACGCCATCCATCTCCCAGTCCGCCACCACTGGGTTTGTGGTCCGATGATAGTTCTGGCACCGACTGCAGTTGTGGCCGCGCAGGAATGTCTTTCGTGACGAAGACGTCAAGGACATCCGGCCTGCGTCCCTCTGCTGCTGGAAAGAAGGTTGGCTTTTCAGGGGACCCCACCGCTAGCCCCCTCCGCTGTGTTTCCCTTTGCAGCACCCGCCCGCTAGGGTTAGTTGTCCTGCAGTGCCAGTCGGTGTGCTTGGCGTTTAGGTCACCGCCCAGGATTATGCGCCCTGTGACATTGCTGATCGCCGCCACATCTGCAGCGGAGAGCGTGGTTCCTGGAGGATGATAAGCTGCTATCAGGGTGATATCACCAACTGTTGTCGAGACGACAATTGCTGTTGCCTCAATGCTGGTGAGATTTGGTAGCGGTGTGCTGTGGTGTCTTAGTGACTTCCTCACATACACTGCTACACCGCCTCCAGCTGTAGGCCTGTCCCTCCGATAAGACAGGTAATTTGGTACAGTTACTCTAACTCCAGCTTTGAGGTGCGTTTCATTCACCAGACAAACGTCGATTCCGTTGTCTTGAATGAAGCTTTGGAATTCTATCCGCTGTTTGTGCAGCCCATTGGCGTTCCACGCACAGATCCTGAGGCCGTCGAGTGGTCTAACAGCCATCTTCGTTTTGTTGACCTGCGGTGGATTGCGCTGTGGGTGACTGCAGCGCTGCCAGAAGGACCGTTTGAAGCTGGGTAGTAAGGGCGCCGATCACATGTACCACTTCTGCGAGCTGGCTGATCAATGACCTCATGTCCTGCGGCCCAGTGTCGGGATTAGCGGTTAGGGTGTTGGCGTCCGCACTTGCTCTGGTTGACTCCTTCCTCTGAGATCTTCTTGGTGGTGGATCAGGATCATCTTGGCTCGGTTTCGTCTTTCTCTTTATGTGTCGTCCAGTCTGCCTCTTCTTTGCCTCCTGGTATTTGATACATCCTTTGTAGGATGCTACATGTGGGCCAAGGCAGTTTTCACATGTAGGCTGACTTTCCCCTTTGATAAGGGAGCATTCCTTGGAGGTATGACCCCCGCCGCACTTTATGCATGCCACTGGCAATCGGCAATGCCGGCTGACATGACCGAACGCCTGGCAGCGGAAGCACTGCACTGGTCCCTTATCTGCCCTCTTCTTTTCGACCCTGACCGCCATGTTGAGAAGTCGGTCAAGATCAAAAATAGCCCTGTTCTCTGGTGAGTCTTTCAGCGTTATCATAAACAACGGCATTGGTCGCTGTGGTAAGTCTCTTGTAGGGTCCGCTGGGGCCCACAGCTGTTCAGCGGACTCGATGGTGAATCCAGCCTTGAAGAGGGCAGTCTGTACTTCCTCGACAGGCAGCCATAGTGGGAGACCTCTCACTACCAGCTGCATCTTCCTCTCTGTGACAAGGGGGAATGAGTAAAATGGGACTCCCTGTTCCTGGAGACAGGCTGTAACCTTCTTGTAGTCGTCAGCCGTCCTTACTTTTATGTTTAGGCCATCTGCCGTTGGTTTGAAGTCGAAGGCTGATTCACAGAACGATTCAATCTTCTGGCTAAGTTCGGTGACACTGCCTTCGAAGCGGGTAATAATGGGTGGTATTCGTCGACTGTATCCTTTCGGTGCTTCTGCTTCTGTTGCTTGTTGTGTCCCTGGGTCGAGTGGCGTGAACTGATTTTCTGTTTCTGGAACCTGTGCCACGGTATCAGTCAGTTGCATTGCCCTTGCTGTCTTTTTCGGTTTTTGCCAGCCTTCTGCTCGGTCAGCTTGCGTGTCACCTTGTTTAGATGTTGAGGCTACTGCTGGCTGTTTGCCCTTGACCGTTGACCTGGTAGCTGGGCGCTTCGACACGGCTCCCCTGTCAGCTGTTCCAGTCTTTGGCTGGCCGCTGGCGGGACGTGTTGAGCTCTTCCCACTGCTGACCGTTCCAGCCTGCGGCTGGCGGACGACTGAGCGCTTGGAGACGCTGGCTGGTCGAGGTTGCTTCACCCCTTCAGCGCCCCTCGCCGCTACCCCTCCCGCTGCTGAGGCGGGAGGCTGGGAGCAGCTCTGGCTGCCTGCGCTCCGGCCTGCGGACGGAGTGCGACTGGCCGTTGACTGCCGGGTACCACGCTCTCCCCTCCATGCTGCGGTACTGTCACCCTGTCGGTCGGCTGGCTGGATGCGGCCTCCCCTCCGGGCGCTGGGTGGACTGGTCCTGTCTCTGGCACCCCCTCCGGCTCAGGATGGACTCGTCCTTGGAATGTGATCCCAGCTGTGCATGCTGTGCCCGACGCGGCTGCCTGTATACCCTCGATTTCGCGCGGCGCGGCAGAATTAACGCTTACGTTTTCGCGCGACGCGGATGTATGTTCGATTTGCGGCTTGGTTGATGATTTCTTCTTTCTGTCCTGCTGCATTTGTGGCGGGCTGATGGCTGTGTCTGCAGTCCTTTTCCCGCGTAATTCGGACGAACGATCACACGCCGTAGTGATTTCGACGCGGCTGGTTCCGTCACTTTTTCCGGAAAAATTGCCTGACGCTGGCGTACGGCGTCTAGCGGGCTTCTCCGAGGTGTTGTTTATTTCCTCCATACTGGCGACAACGTGCTTCACAATTAGATCAGCGACTCTCGCTTTTCCCTCTAAGGAAAGAAATGTTTTTCTGAGTTGATCTGGATCCAAACCCATTACATTCTCCCGGTCGAGTGATAGTGAGCGTCTCTCTTGCTTCGTCGAAACTCTCGCTTTCGATAATTCCGAAAACGGTTTTTCGTTCGGGAACTGCCGGTCCGACAACTGTCTGCTGGTACTAGTTATAACGTTGTCCAAGGCGGCATCCGTTAGGCATTGCGTGGTCGTCGATTCTGCTGCGGCATCCATCGGCAAAACTGAGGGTGGTAAGGCCCTCGGCCCGCCTGGCACGGATGGGCAGCGCTCACTTGTAACGAGGTGGTCCGACATACGTCTTAGCAGAACGGAATACTGTTTTTTGACTGGAATCTAGCTGTTGTGGCACGCAACCAATAGGTACCATAGTTAGGCAGTCGTCGAGTCCCCGCCCTGATTGGTCGATTGGGTACCTCTCACTTGGCTGTCCACACTCCACATGTAATTGAAAATGGCCACAGAATGGATTTTGACAACGTGAAGGTGCTGACAAAATGTTCGTTCTTTTGGGAGTCTATGGTTAAAGAAGCCATAGAAATACGGTTACATAACAACCTGGTTAACCGTGACGTGGGTTATTTGCTGAGCAACGCTTGGAAACTAGGGTTATCTATACTTTGCGGGCCACGTTCCCTGGTTGCCGGCGATCCGGTGGAGTGTGGACAGCCAAGTGAGAGGGACCCAATCGACCAATCAGGGCGGGGACTCGACGACTGCCTAACTATGGTACCTATTGGTTGCGTGCCACAACAGCTAGATTCCGGCAGTTAAGCAACGCTGAGCGTGGTGAGGACTTGGATGGGTGACCGCCGCCTCGACCAATCACAGTGAAGCGGGACTGCGAGCGTCATGAGGTTGCTAAGCGACACCAGTAAACGCCTGGTATCCATCAAGGCAAGATCGCCGGTACATAATCGACCTGAAGATGGCTACTGAGCTAGTAGCCGAAAGCTTGTCGCTTTATAATATAATCCGGCTGCAAACCCTAGAAGATTTGTGGTCAATATAAGTTTCACTCTCTAATAACAATCACAGATACGGATGTGATTGGTTCGACTCGCATTCGGGAGGACGCCGGTTCGAATCCCCGTCCGGGCATGCAGTTTTGGGTTTTCCATGGTTTCCTCAAATCACTCCAGGTGAATGCCGAGATACTTCCTTCAAAACGCCATGGCCGAATTCTTTCGCGTTCCTTGTCCCCAGTCCCATCCCGCCTCTAATGACCTCGACATCGACACCAGGTAAAACCGTTAGTAAAAAAAAAAAAGTAATTGGTTCGACGGCAATTGCTTGACGCAAGAATCTGTCTAACGATGCCCCGTGTTGCCGCTAGCGTGGCAACAACCATCTTTTAAATGTAATCATATGTTACAGAACCGATTAGGATAGTTGTGAGGTACACAACCTCACATTTCTGTGATTTTACATTAATTAAACTATTCTTTTATTTAATAAATTGTAATCGTGTGTATTAACTCGGAATTTTTATGTTCAAAGGTCAAAGAATAACAAGATGAATAAGGAGATCTCTGAAAAATAAAAGAAGAGTCAAGAGTGAGTTGTTGAAGAGAAGATTTGAATGGAGAGGACGAGTTTTGGTTTTTTGGAATGAATAAGTTTGAAAGAAGAGATGAAACAGTTTGGCTCACTGGAGAAGCCACAAGAATCCTGGCGGGATTATTAATAGTAAAATATTAGCCTGAGGGCAGAAGGTTTAGGGTTATGGATAAAGATAATGTTATATGACTTGAGAAAAGAGAATTGTTTGTTAAATAAAAAATATACAAGTGATGAGATAAGTAGAAAGTGTTTTGATTTGAGATTGAGATATATGTAGATATAGACAAATGAATTAATTTGAGATTGTGTGATAAGAATTGGAATAATAATAATTTTGATTTTTCAGCGTGAGTATCATATTAAAACCAGCGCCGGGCAAAGAGGGGTTAAGGAAATCTCTATATACTGGTCTGGTGCTGGAAATAAGAGGCAATAAAGTATATAAATATATTTAAAGTAATATACAAAATAGAGACGTTACATATAAGTACGTTACATAGTGTTTTCACAGTTTGAAAGCTTATGGTCTAGCTTACAATCCATGATGTATGTAACGTCCCTACGTGACCGGAGGACGAAGCAAAAAATGATAATGTGTTCATAGCTTGAACAGATATGAGCAGAAGGTTCTAATACAATCACAGCCAGAGATTGACCATCAAAGATGAATTCCTGCAACATGTTTGAATGGTTTAGGTTTTCACTTAAATCTTCTCAGCGACATTCTAAAGTTAATATAGTTTTAAAAGCAGCTTAGAAACTTTCATACATTAATTGTAGTTTACTATTAAAATCTACGGGCATTTTGGCAGTCCTGGCAAGAGATTTCACATTACATAAAGATATAACATGCTGTTTTATGAGTGTTCCCTTCATGAAATAAGAAAACAATTCGTTATGCCATCTATGAAAGACAATATAACGCATACTATTTTTTTGAGCATGTATTCGTGGTTTTTTTGCTTTAAAAATTTTTGCGACTTCACGAAACTTTAATATTTTTAGGTCTCCGAATTGTGAGATTGAAAAATTATTACAATTTTTTTATGATAATGTCTTTACGCATCGTCGACGTCGAGATCATTAGAGGCGAGAAAGGACTGGGGGTTAGGAAAGGGAAAGAATACGGCCATGGCCTTTAAAAGGAAACATCCCGGCAGTGAGACTGAAGAATTTGCAGTAGTGACTGGCTTATTTATTTATTTCATTGAGAGATAGTATTCGTAAAAGAGGCATTCGATGGAATTTTCACTGTTTGAAAGGTTCGAGTTTAACTTAAAATATGCGTCGGTAGTTTCTTACGTTATTATTTTTCCGTCTCAGGCGATGGAAAATTTTTTCCCTCAATCACATAGGTCCGTTTGGGTGAAGTTGCTAGCAAATACGATACTCGCTGATTGGTCATCAAAATACTCTGATCAGTCAAAACGTTATGACCACCTACTTACTGGTGATCTGTAGCAGAATCTAAATTCTTGTGCTCTGAAACACATCTGGAAGCACCAGAATTGTACTCTTCTGTCAGATCTGCCATAGATCACCCCCTATCCTGTTTACAGAGCGAGCAAGGCTCCGACCTCCAAGTTCTATGATGAGGGGTGGGTTTCCACAACATTTTCGCCTACTACACTTTTACCGAGAGTGGTGGGGACGCTGGTTCGACTCCCCGTCCGGGCATCCAGATTTGGGTTTTATATGGTTTCCCCAAATCTCTCCAGGCGAATGCTGGAATGCTTAATTCAAAAGGCCATGGTCGATTTCCTTCCCGTTCCTTGTCCCCAGTCCCCTCCCGCCTCTAATGACACTTTACATAGATACTCACTACAGTAGCACGTGAACAACCGACCAGCCTCTCCATTTCCGAGATGCTCGTTCCCAAGCGCCACGCCCACAAACCGCTGATCCTTATTTAAGGGGATTTCGTCACCTGCGAGTAGAAAGCTGGTGTCAGATACCTCCGGAAGCCTACCAAGGACTTGTAGAATCCATGTTACGCCGAATCACTGCGTATGTTTTAGCTGATCAGTGTATATAACTTACGCAAATATATTTCGTTGATGAGCTACGGGTCTATGAAACGCGAACAGACAGCCAATAGGGATCAGTTTCCTTTCGGATACGGACCTCTAAATAAACACTAGTCATACAAACAAGGGAGGTTAAATTGATAGTGTAGCACTATAGCTTTCGAAGACTTTTCACAGAGTGAGCCATAAAATGGCAGGAAATAAGGTAAAAACTATTGGAGTGGATGAGAAAATGATTTACTGCGTAGAAGAATTTTTAAAAGGTAGAAAACAGAAAGTTAGAGTAGGAAATGCAGTATCAAAAGAAGGGGAAGTAAAAATGGGAGTGTCACAGGGTAGCGTATTGAGACCATTGCTGTTCATTATTCTAATGAATAATTGTGTTGATTGTTTACTATGAGAAAATAGATTGTTTGCAGATGATATAATGCTATATAAAAGGATTAAAAAGGCAGAGGACTGTTAACAGCTGTTAGGGTGATCTGGACATGATATTTAGGTGGGTTGGTTAACATGGGATGATGATAAATGCAAAGAAGAGTTAGCTTATTAGATACACAAATAAAAGAACTAAAGGTTGATTACGATTATAAGGTGGGGAAAAAATTGCTTGTTGAAGACTTGAAATATAAATATCTTGGCATTACATTTGATAACAAGCTTAACTGGGCAGGACACATTGGTCAGGTAGTAGGAAAAGGTTTCAAAATCCTACACTTGTTGGAGAGAGTGAAGAGGGGATGTACGAGAGAAGTAAAGGAATTGGGTTACAAAACTTTGGTCACACCATTGCTTGAATATGGTAGTGTAGTATGGGACCCACATTTTGCGTACAGGAGTTGGAGAGAGTGCAAAAAAAGGGCTGCTAGATTTGTTTCTGGAAATTATCGCAGAATGCAATCAGTGACAGATATGATGAAAGAGCTGGAATGGGATTCATTGGAAGACAGGAGGAGGGTGAAGAGGGTCATGGGAGTGTACAAGTCGTATATTGGTGATGAGGCTTGGAAAGATATTTGTGTAAGAATTGTAAGTAATGCATGGAAGGGAAAAGATGACCATGACCACAAGCTGAACTCGATTCCAGGCACAAGGGTGTAGGAAGATTCTCCTTTTTTGGGTAAGTATGTCAGGAATTGTAATAAGTTACCAAGAGAAATGATGAATAATTTACGAAAAACGTTGAAAGAATTTAAAGCTAAAATTTGCAGAGGGCAAATGTAGGTGGGTGCAGGAAAGGGGGAAGATGGATGTGTAGGGAAATTGCCACCGGAGCATACGCTCCATCACAATTTAATTAAATATATATTGTATAAAAAGGGGGGACGTGGTGATTATCTCCAACACCTACCTTTCCTTCCTTTTATACTTTAATTATTATGAATATGATTTTAATTAAATGGTTGCTAAAAAGGTGAACTAGAACCATGAATATTTTACACAAGAAATTATACTCAATTTATTTAGTCTTCTGGCTTATACAATGCCGGGTAATAGTTAACGTTACGTTAAACATATAGACAACAAAACAAGCAATACCCGACGTTTACAATCCGCCGATGAAAAGCAAACATAAAACTGAATGAAATATTTCAATAATTAGCAAAGTCGACATATTATCAACGTGGCAACACAGGCGATCAAGTTGAAGTTAACATTTACCACAAAAAGAGTATCCCAGGGGCGCCGTTTAATGTTAAAAGCATCGTCTTGAATTTTACACAAAATCAGCAAGATGCTTGGAATTTGAAGTTAAACATGGAAAGCTTGGTTAGCTCAGTGAATTTAGGATGAGAGCAGAGTCTTATCTCAGGAGCGCTTAAGGGTTCGCAAGCCTCGTTAAAACCCAATGAACTGTGACCCTATGCGTCGGTACATTACCATAATCGCATCTTCTTGGTGTAGTATGACAAGCTCAGTGCCACTGCAGCAACGAATGCCGGGTTTGTGGAAACGTTCACATTAGAATAACATCTCCCATTCTATGGCAGATGTATCGCTCAGCTTCCAGCCCTCCAGAGCCAGAAAATATGATCAGACACAGTCACTGATCGACGGCTAAGAGCGTGTCGGCTGACACGTCTACACTGTAGCTCGTCTCGGCAGCAAGTGAAGAAGAATATGGCGTCTTCTTTTCTCCTCGGAAATAGTAGCTTCCCATCTCGGCACATGTAACAAAACCCTTGAATTAACAACTGTGAACCCCTTTAAACGTTCACGATTGGTGCATTAATATATGTCCATCATCACGTGTTTCATATCGTAGCTGGTATTTGCTGTCCGCTCGCGCCTATTCTGGTCGACCTTCAAGACACCAGGGTGGGGGTGCGAGGTCGGTGGACCCTCCAACTAACGGTCCGCGCGCGTCCTCTGCTTTGTGAGTTAAGGCGCCTGTCTGCCGGCGAAACTTGCGATTGTCCCGGTCTCTGAGCGTTTAAAATGGCAGTTCCAACTTCCCATATTCAATACATTACGGAATAGCAAGTTTTACAGAAATTGAAGCACATAATAATAATGACTCTGGCTGCCCGGGTTTAATACACAATTATTTACCTATCAATTATTCCTATTATTTACAATATTTATAATTTAAATAACTGAATATTGCAAAAAAATCTGAAATTAATTAATTAAATATATATAATATAACTCACATTGTTAACGGACAGATGGCGACAAGTACGCTCCTCCATTCGAATGCAAGCAGAAACCAGTCCGATCAATACGATACTACCTGGAAACATAATACGCATCTCATACGGCAAAAAAAAAAGTTTTAGAAATAGGATATTAATACTGTTTTCCAAGTTTTGTTTTGCTTCTGTATATATTTTGAATCGTATACTGCAAGAATAGAAAGTCCGCAGTTAGCAAGAAGCCATCAATGAATTACTGTTGTCCTTGACAGTGGTTAGTGTTCGCCTTGGTCTTATTAGGAGAAGCTTCGAAAGTAGTCATTTGGTGTCATTTAGCAGCCGGTAGCTTGCCTGTAATTATGGCTACTTTGTGAACTCCGATGAACGCTGAGTTTTTTCCCGAAAAAAGCGGCAATTATATACAGCTCGAATAAGACACTAGTCTTCCTGCAGCTAATTGCTTTGAGACACGAGATCAATACGAAAAAGTTCGCAGCGTCTAACTCTAACAAACATTATTACATGTTGTATAGGAAATTAATGAACAGAATGCCGTAAGAAACTTACGTCTGTTTACTCCAATGAATTATTCTGTCCAGAATTTTTTTTAATGAAGTTATATGTTTTCTAACCTTCTTACATTTCCCTATGGTAGAATTTGACAAAATTTTCACATCACATACATAATACATATATAATCAGCATTACCAAAGTTGTGATAATTTTATTTTGCCGTATTTATGGAACCTGCTAATACGTGACGGTACTCGTGCATAATAACGTATCAGGGCAGCGATCCTTTTATGTCAGCTTCATAAGTGAATATAGAGGAGAATCGGGTAATATGGAATACCATTAATGTATTGTTGTACAAAATAGTAATGAAAATAATTTAACACCTGAAATTAAAACCAATACAACCTTCACCTTTTTGTGATAACATATATCTAATAAAAAGCTGTCAAAACAGATATTTTTAATTAGTAAAATTTTGTTTTAAAAAATTGTCGTTTGGAGGGTAATGTGGAATAGGCGGGTAATACGGAATAGAAGGTTTCAAATAACGTAAACTATCTGGAATTGAGAAAAACGGATTTAATGATACTTTTCAGTCAACATCATCATCATCATCTTTGTCGAATTCAATAGTTTTCGCTTCTTTCTTTTTCGGCTATTCATAAAACAAAACATAATTAATAAACTAATTCAGAAATATTTACTTTCTCAATTGTTAATTTATTATTTTCAATCAATATTGACAAAAATCGGATTACCCTCACTTATATTTTATTAAAAATGTATTTCTGCTCTGTAATTATTTTTCGGGTTGTATGAAATACCACAGTTTTATGTCTGGTTTTGTGAAATATTAAGTATCTCATATTACCCGAATCGCCATCTTGGACAAAATAGGCTTGATGGTATTATAAAAAAAGATGTCAGCCAGAAAAGAGAACTGTGCAACAAACCATCACTCTTTTAGTACACATTACACTAAGACAAGCGATCAACAAAATAAATATAATATTTTATATATATTTTAGAAAAATTATCTGAAAAAATTATCGAAAGTGGAAAGACAAACTTTGTCGGACAGAAAAAACAGTTCAGCTCCCAAATGACTGTCCTTCATCACAAAGTATCATAGGACTTTTGAGCAACAGGTGATGGTACTTCCACTATACAGCAGCATTTGACAGAGGAGAAACCTCGGTATTCTACATTACCCAACTATTCCATATTACCAGATTCTCGCTCTACAAGTAGCTCTACTTTGAGTCCTTAAACATTTCAATAAAGAGTTTTCTTAGTTTTTCGTTATAATTCAGAATTACAAGTTTTTGTGATTATTGCTTCAGAAAATAAATCGCAACTTGTTTGTTCCTTCAAAAATAATAATAGAATGCCGTCACTGTTCATGGTTCGATTTTGATTGAGTTCTCATTTGAAGTGATTTCCGTAGGTTGTGAATAACATTTTATTCTTTATTTCTTCCACTGTTGTTTTTTTTTGTATATATTGTAATGATCCGCGAGAGACAGAGGTGCGCGTGTTTCTTTTCTCGTCTGGTGTGTGTCGGTCCCCGGTCCCAGGGGAGGTTCTGCTGGTGTTTGGGGAACGCCAGCCCCTGAGTGTTTCCATTAAATGTGACTTATGGCATAACAGCCTCGTGACAAGGCCTGCGACTCAAGATGGAGTGGGAGACTGGGCTGTTTTAGAAAACAAATAAAATAAAAAAATGTATATCTGTATCCAAGAACGAAGGGTGAGGGGAAGCCAGGGAGTACACAGCCAATAGGAAAAATTTGTATTTTTATTACAAAAAAGGGTGGTTTTGTTCCATGTCCTGAGCCAACCAACGGAAAAAGCTTCCCTCCAAAGACAGTGATTGGCAGACGTCATGAAGAGGGGGCGGAACCCGACGCTTCTTGGAGGCAGCGCGAGAAGACAGGTGACTTGTTGACTACCGACGGAGAGGTGTGGATGGACCGAACAGCTGACTACTGGCGACAGCAGTGAGGCAGCCGGCCATGATGGAGAGCTGGTCAACCCACCGACTGCACAACGTAGATTCGCCTGCACGGTAACCACCATTACGGAAAAAGGAACTTTTGCATCATCGTCGTTTTTTTACCCTAGTTATCGCCCCGAGACAGACTCTCTTGCTCCACCGAGAAAGTTATGTACCCTTGTGTTGCAGAAAGAAAATTAATCTTTGTAAAATCTTGTCAAGCAAACAATTAATGTAAATCGTAAAGTCAGATTGTGAACTTTGTTTTCAACAGATCTCATCCAGTCATATAATGTGTCATTTGACTTTATTAATAA
This sequence comes from Vandiemenella viatica, assembly GCA_031002005.1. Lineage (NCBI taxonomy): Eukaryota > Metazoa > Arthropoda > Insecta > Orthoptera > Morabidae > Vandiemenella > Vandiemenella viatica. The sequence goes on along the minus strand of JARYHS010008074.1, from coordinate 26,155,824 downwards.
TTCTATTTGTCCAATAATTCATGTTTAAATAACAATACTTTGAGATCTGGATGTCGCTTCCCTCAGAATAGGGTACACTCCAATCTCTGGCGCCCACCTGATTTGTTTTTATGCTTAATATTAGTTGCAAATTAATAACTGGTAATGAACGGCCACAGTATGGTCGAGAAGTCGCTTTCCTGACATAGGGAACACTTCAAATTATGACGCCCAGAACGTGGGGCTAACGAAAAAAAAAATAAACGAGCGGATGCAAAAGTTTCAATCCCAATATTATTTAAATATTAATTTTATTTCAGTGCAGTGCCGAACCAGGTGGAGATTTTTTTTTTAAATAATCATATGATCTATGTTAAACATACAGGTTTTGTTATGTCATATGAACTTTGTTTTATTTAGTTTTGGATGCAGGCGAAAGCAGGATGGAGAATATTATATGTTTGATGTTCTGTTGAGTTTTTTTAGTCGATGTTCAAAGAGTTTTGAGTTGGCATAGGACTGAAATTTGATTTGTTGGTTTTTTTCTGTTCGCCTTTTGTGTTGTCTTGATCTTTTGTGTGATGGTCGTATATTTTTTGTTGTTTTGTCATTATTATGGATTTTTTTTTTGAAAGTTACGTTGAAATAACTTCCAAGGTTGGTCTGAAGGTAAGAATTTTCATCTGACCAGCGTTGAAAAATTCTGTGTTTGAGTGTAGAATATCTGTTTGACTATGCTGAGACTAGTATCAGTTTCTTGCTTTCAGTATTTTGGTGCGGACCAAATCTTTATGCATTTGGGTAATCGGAAAGTTTTTTTTGTGTGTTTTACTGATTTTCCGGGTTAAATTCGCGGTGTATTTGCATTTATTAAAAGTGTGATGGTTGTAAATGCGGTTTACTGAGTGGTTTAATTTAACGTTGTTTGAAAAGAATTTTATAAATCATTGCGTCAGTGCGTGGGATTTGAAATTTAGTAACGCGATCTTACGCTAATGAATTAAGTGAATGTTACTCAGGTCAGGAAAATCAACAAACATGTCGCAAAGTACCTATCAGTCAACTTCAGAAACGATAGACTCTGTGAGTGTAGAAAGCGCACAGTTTCCAGTCGATGCCGGGATAATGGAAGTTAGAGAAAATCCTTGTCAAACCGGAAGTGAGGACACAATCACGTGCCCTCCAACTAATGAACCGATTCAACAATCGGTAGCTCAATCTGAAAGTAGTACTCAGACTACGGGTTGCGAAAATGTTGCTTCTAATTCCATGATGGTAATGTTGCGACAAATTCTGCAACAACAGAAAGCTATGATGGAAAGACAAAATGAAACCGAGAATCGAATAAGCGAAAAATTTATGGCTCTCAGTGAACGCTTGAAAATTGATATAAGTCTGCAGTTGAATGAACAGCGAATCGCCATTTGCGAACAAGTAAGATCTGATTTCAGAAGCGGGGATGCCGATATGAGAAAGATCGGAACTGAACCTGCACGTCAGTGCATGGAAAAAAAGTTTGGAGAGACGGATCGAAAAATGACAGAGCATTCGCGAAAAACAGTAGACCAGGAAATAAAACCTACAATTAATGTAGTGGAGCATGAAGATATGAAAAACACTGTAGCTGTGGTTGTTGATAAGTGGAAAAACGAGGTGAACAATTTGAATGAAATGATTATCAGTACGAGGGAAAATCAAATGATTGAAGATGAAGTTTCTAAGGAAACGGAAACAAGTGATCCTGGAAGACAATCTGAGGATGATTTGCGAACTGTAAAGTCTTGCGGAAAATTTGCTGAAATTGAAAGTATCATCGGAAGAAAAGAAGAAAACAATGCGTGTGAAAATAGTAGATTTTCACGTTCGATTACCGAACTCGAAAAGAGTATGTTGAAGGATGAAATTAAGTCGATTCGGCTACAGCTGTCTGTCAGTGGAACAATAACAAACAGAGAAAAAAAGAGACAAATACATCAAAGATCAACAGTCTGCAGCGAACGAGAATACATAAAGTATGTCAAGTTCTTAAAGGTAAATGAAACATCTGCCGGGATAATGGGAGAGTTTCAGAGGCAGAGAACATTGCCGAAAAACAGATGTGTGAGGGGGACTGCTTTCCTCCGGTTGCCTGACCTCACAGCTGGAAGGGCGGTTGACAGAGGCGCAAAAAATTTTCTGGATAACAGGCCCACGCTAGAAAAAGTATTCGACCGGGAGTCCTTCAGAAATATTATGACAACAAAGAGAAAACAAAGCTGTACAGGATTGCCGATCGTAAATGAACAGCACTGCTTGGAGTATCGAGCGAAAAGGAACAATGATAATTTGGAAAATGAAAAATGGAGACAGATTGTGCATGGCCGTTTGAAGTTTTAAAGAATATATGAAGCATTTTTTGATCGCCCGATATTGGAAATATGACCATGCAAGATTATAATGTTTGGAGTTAGCAATAAGTGAGTATAGAATAGTAACTGTAAAATTAATGTTTCGTACCGATAATTATTCGAGTAGTGTAGGATCCGTTGGAAAACATAGAGATGTAGTTTCATCAAAAATAATATAGAACGGAAGTTAATGTAGCAATTTCGTTGAAAAATAAATAATAATAAGAGATGTATGAGAGACGGCTAAAACTCTGAGTGGACAGAATACGGAAAAATTGATCAATTGATGTTCCCAAGTTTAGAAACTTTCCATAAAAAAAAAACACCATTATTCATAATACTAAAAGAAAATATCCTCGACGAATTATAAAAAGAGAGAGATCTGGTTTAATTGCGTTATGTTATATTAATTCGAGACGGGTTTGCTGAAATGTTTACAAAGGTAATCAAATCTAAAATACTATGTGACATTAAGATGTAGTTTATAATCGGAATGATAATAATTGGCGGTGTGTTGATGTTGAAAGAGACAAGAGAAAGGAAGTGCTCGTGATAGTAAGAATGACGACGAAAATTTGCGAGAAATGATATTGAAAGATTGGTAAGGATATATGCTGACCGAAAGACCGTTGAAGGTAAAAGGGGCATAAATGATTTGTTGACGGATGAAATCGTCAATTAGAATTCAATAGATGACAGAAAAAGTCATTTCGTCGTGGAAGCTAGAACGAGCGCGGAAATATAGTCGCATTACGAAAGAGGAGAGTGGTCCAACACGCTGAGAATTTTCCGAAAAGAGGATTGTAAACGCTTGATAAAGAATATACATAGAACACCGGTTAGAAGATTTCACGAAAGAAGTAATTGTGGCTTGATAAAAATTAAAGTGGTTTGAAAAGAAATGTGAATAATCATGAACCCGTCATGAAAGATTTTCCGAGGATGCAATAAGAAAATAATTTGAAGAGGTGGTAAACGATAAAAGATAATTAGATTTACTTAAGTAGTTAAAATTGAACTGGTCGTACTAAGATTGTTTTGCTGTCTAAGAGCCCTGAAATTTTAATTTTACAGATGGGAAACGCCGATACAGAATGAGTTGATTGTAAAATAGTTTGAAAAACGTAGAAGTAAAAAGAGTTAAGCACTAGAATTAATCCAAAGGATCGTTGAATATTTAAATAGTTGATGATAATCTAGAACCTATTTTATTATTGTGAAGAGATTTTTAAGATTAATTTTCCTGCTCTAGCAGTAACGAAAACTATTGTTTTGTTTCACCGGCATTGTTTGAATCCACTTCTTTAACAACGGCGTGGTAAGTGATAGACTGATAGGTCAGTGACACACAATAAAAAAAAAAAAAAAAAAATCAAACACGGGGTATCAACATGCCTTAGAGAGGGAAGGAAGAGTTATTCCCGAAAAAGAAACCAAGGATCTTACAAAACTCAGCTAGAAAATCATTGGAAAGACTGGCTTCTGTACTGGTCAGAGGAAAGACATTCATGTAATTACGCTACACATTGCTGTGTGAGAACTTAAACTGTATACTGATCTTGGAAGTTGGTTCAATGAAGGTATGTGGTCAGAGAAACCACTGGTGAAATAATAATAATTAAATAAAAAGAATATAAAAAAAACTTATTTAGTAAGGTTTTGTAGTAAGGGTACGCTCATCACAAATGATTGTGTGAAGGATTATAAAAAAAAAAAAAAAAATGGTTTAATGAATATAGAATTGTTAGAAAACATTAAGAGAATGTGAATGATATTGTATCTTCAGTGAATTAAGAATTTTCAAAGTTATATGTCCATTTATTTCATGTTCCATTGTCTAATTATAGATGCAACATTTTAGATAAGTAATGAATGTAATATGTTTATAAATTAGATGATGTACTCCATCTGGTTTCGCTCCACACTTGTTCAGGGGATTGAAACAGATGCTCAAGGATAATACGCTCTTGAATCATGTTAAATGACATATTAGCTGGGATGATTGAAAGCAGGGTATTTTATTACTCAATTTGATATTTTGTTAGTAGGTATGTGGAGTGGTCACAAGGGACAGAGTAAGACAGGGCATAATTAAATAGTGATGCTGGCTATCGCAAGTGTGTTTAATGAACAATTATTAAGAAATTTAAAATTATTCAGTGAATAATTTTAAATTATCGGAGTTGGTGGATAAAGTTGTAATGATCCGCGAGAGACAGAGGTGCGCGTGTTTCTTTTCTCGTCTGGTGTGTGTCGGTCCCCGGTCCCAGGGGAGGTTCTGCTGGTGTTTGGGGAACGCCAGCCCCTGAGTGTTTCCATTAAATGTGACTTATGGCATAACAGCCTCGTGACAAGGCCTGCGACTCAAGATGGAGTGGGAGACTGGGCTGTTTTAGAAAACAAATAAAATAAAAAAATGTATATCTGTATCCAAGAACGAAGGGTGAGGGGAAGCCAGGGAGTACACAGCCAATAGGAAAAATTTGTATTTTTATTACAAAAAAAGGGTGGTTTTGTTCCATGTCCTGAGCCAACCAACGGAAAAAGCTTCCCTCCAAAGACAGTGATTGGCAGACGTCATGAAGAGGGGGCGGAACCCGACGCTTCTTGGAGGCAGCGCGAGAAGACGATAGGGTGGGACTTGTTGACTACCGACGGAGAGGTGTGGATGGACCGAACAGCTGACTACTGGCGACAGCAGTGAGGCAGCCGGCCGTGATGGAGAGCTGGTCAACCCACCGACTGCACAACGTAGATTCGCCTGCACGGTAACCACCATTCGGAAAAAGGAACTTTTGCATCATCGTCGTTTTTTTACCCTAGTTATCGCCCCGAGACAGACTCTCTTGCTCCACCGAGAAAGTTATGTACCCTTGTGTTGCAGAAAGAAAATTAATCTTTGTAAAATCTTGTCAAGCAAACAATTAATGTAAATCGTAAAGTCAGATTGTGAACTTTGTTTTCAACAGATCTCATCCAGTCATATAATGTGTCATTTGACTTTATTAATAATTCTATTTGTCCAATAATTCATGTTTAAATAACAATACTTTGAGATCTGGATGTCGCTTCCCTCAGAATAGGGTACACTCCAATCTCTGGCGCCCACCTGATTTGTTTTTATGCTTAATATTAGTTGCAAATTAATAACTGGTAATGAACGGCCACAGTATGGTCGAGAAGTCGCTTTCCTGACATAGGGAACACTTCAATATATATAATATTTTTTTTTTTTTTTGCTTTAACTTTATGCCTTGTCGACGTCACTAGAGGTGGGAAAGGACCGATGGCAAGAAACGGGAAGGAATTCCGCCATGGCCGTATTGGAGGAACCATCCCAGCCTTCGCCTGGAATGATTTAGAGAAACCGTGGAAAACTTGGATGGCCGAAGGAGATTCGAACCCGCTTCCTCCCAAATGCGACGCCAAGAGCTTCTCCGCTCACCTACGACGCTCGGTAATAGCACTTGAGTTATATCCAAGATGCCGGGGTTCGTTCCCATTGTCGACGTCTATGTATTTAGAACCAGGAGAGTATGGGGAGCAAGGAAAAAGAAGAAATTCGTCAGTGACATTTTGAAGGAACCATCACGGCAGTAGCCCACAGTGATTCTGGGAAACCATGAAAACCGAAATCTGGATAGCTGGCTCGGTGATGGAACCCGATCATGGCATCTGATCGCAGATTTCGTGACGAAACTTCCCGATGCTATCTGTTTCGTGTAAGTGGGTGCATTTCACAGTTGCTAGTTTTTCAAGGTTAAAACGCAAGCAAAAGATCCACAGAAAACTTCATTTCCAACGCCGCATTCAAAAGGCCATTGCCGAATTCCTTTCCTGCCTTTAATAACCTTGACGTCGATGACGCGTAAAGTCATTAAAAAAAAGTCAGTTGGCAGTCATTCGGGACTGCCGACACAAGTGAAAAATTAAAACTATGAATATCATATGCGCAAGCGTAATACTTATAGCGGCACAGATATAATAAACAGCAGTAATTTCGTGTGGACGTATTGACCTGGTGACAGGGTTTCTACTGGCTGCGCTATCCGCCCCTGTCTCAGCCGTCTTAACCTAACCAGGTAATGCTATCAGGTTCAAGGGACCTACAGTTTAACGTGGAATCCGAATAACGGAAGCATACTAGCGTACTTCACATTACACAGCAAGCTATGCTAGGTGTGGTGGTCGGTTTAATGGTCTATGAAAATAGGTGCCGAGACAGAGATTTGAAGCGGGGACCTTTCGTTCACCAGTCAGACACCTAATCCACTGAGCCACCAGACGGTAACTGATATAATATTAACATCAGCATGTCGGTAATGCGAGCTAATAATATTTTACCCATTCAAAAATCACCCAAAGCGCCTAAAGCATTTTTCACTTCAAAAACTAAAAGTGTATCATATAATCAAATAAATATACATTCTCATCGCGGGATTTGAACCTACGACCCGGAAAGAGAACTTTAGGAAGTAAGAGCCCTAGCTACTTTTTTTTTTTTTTTTTTTTTTTTTTTTTTTTTTAATTTTTTTTTTTTTTTTTTTTTTTGTCTGGCTTTTGGCTTCGAGGCCATACAGCCAACTCAAGTGTATTTCGAATCATCCAGTGTACTTCAGTTTTTTCACAGTGTATTATTTTCCAAGTGGCTCTACACACAACACGATGGACATGACATACAGACAACACATACACTAAACACCCATGCCCTCGCCGGACTCGAACCGGCGACCTTCGGCACGTGCAGCTAACACTCTAGCCCAGTGTTTCCCAACGTGGGGCCCACGCCCCACAGGGGGGAAATTTGGTTTTTTCAGGGGGGCAATTTAGAAATTGACTTGATAGGACTTTACCGCTTTCTCTTCGGTTTATTTAAATGCAATGCTAGATATAGATACAAAATATAGCAAAAAAGCAAATTCTTAAAACAGTGCTGTAAATAATTATTAGGTATAGTTTCGTTTGATGTTAGCAAAATATTTTTTTAATTAAAAATTAGGTATGGGGGGCAAAAAAATATTAAAAGTGGGACATGACCCAAAAAAGGTTTGGAAACACTGCTCTAGCCCCTACGCTACCGAGGCCGGCTAATACTGAGCTATCATACCGCCTTGGTTTGAAGCATATGTTTGCTAACTACTACCAAAATCGGATAAAAAGAGTTTGTATGAACAACGGTGACAGAAATTAAAGTGGGGCAGGGCCGAATTTAAACTTTGTTTTAGTGTAGTGTTCATTTTGTGCCACCCTTTTCTCCTTCATACTTATACTAATAACTAATTTGTATTACCTTTATTAGGTACCAAACTAATACATGTGAATGGATATAGCTTAAGATTGACTTCATTACTTGAAAGTATTCAGAATGTTTATTATGAAACAAGAATGCAAACAAGGGAATAAGAAATGTAATACATAATTATAGTTTTCTAGGGGTTTTTGATTGGTGAAGTCATCTATAAGATCATCATAGTTTGTGGTGTTCATTATATACGAGGCACGTCCAGAAAGTAAGTTCCGTTTGGTAATAAAATGAAATTGTACACAGATACAGAAGAAATTTTTATTGCACAAAATTCTACAACTCTTAAACTACTTTTCCACATAACTGCCGAAATTTTGCAGGCATTTGTCATAGCGTGGCACCAGGTTTTGTATACCTTCTTCATAGAAATCTGCCGCCTGTGTCTTCAACCAGTTGGAAACAGTTTCTTTCAGCTCGTCGTCATTGGTGAAGTGATGACCGCCAAGGAAAGACTTGAGATGTAAGAACAGATGAAAGTCTTGCCAGTTATTCTGTAACCAAAGGTGGACGCCCACTTCGTTCTTCATCGTGCACATCACTACGCCCGCCATTGAACTGTCGGACCCATCTTCTCACCATCGAATCACTCATCGCATTTGGTCCGTAAACATCGCAAATTTGCCGATAAATTTCACTTGGTTTCACTTTCCTCGCATTCAGAAACCGAATCACAGACCTGATTTCACAGGCGGCGGGATTTTCAATCAACGCCGACATTTCAAACAAGCACAACAAAGCGTACGTAACTGACAGCGATCTCCAAATGGCGCACGTTCTTCCCCTTGATACACATCGTCTACAGCGCATGTGCGGAACTACAATCGCAGCGCTGCAGCGGAGATAAATTGAAACGGAACTTACTTTCTGGACGCGCCTCGTATATATAGAAGAGCCAAAGAGTTTAGTTTCTTTCTTGAGCTAATGAAGACCTCTGGTAATTCTTCACGCGTTTTAAGCAGGAAAAGCTCCTTTCTCCAGAACAATTTGTGGCTAGAGTGAAAAGTGCTATGCGGAGAGTTATATCCAAGTTCGAGTAAATGTTACACAGAGATTGCTTCCTCAAAAATCTGGAGAGATCAAGTAACGACTTACCTAAATGAAAATTGATAGTAAACGTATATTTCTTTCCTATTAATTGTTCCGAGTTTGTCACTTCACTACTAGATGTCACCACTTAAATGAAAATTTATAGTAGATGTTTCTCTATTATGTTTATAATCACACACAAATTTGACGGCTCACTAAAGCGGGCACCCTAGGAAATTTGCCGCCCCTAAAACGTTGCCGCCCCTAGGCTGGAGCCTATACAGCCTAATGGGAAATCCAGCACTGAAGTGGGGGGGAGGGGGGGGACGGGGAGAAAGGAGGAGAGAATTTAGCTTTCTGTGAATCTAATGTCAACAGTGTTTTTTTTTTTTATTTGTTTTAAAGTATACGTATGAAAAATTCCTTCAACATCGGATAAAAACAATGTGTTTGTATCAAGATTTGGCGAAAAGCGTCCTACGCGCAAATCATACGCACAACAGGTGAGCGTGACCTGACGCGCGCACAGTGCTGCCAATTCTACGGATTTATTATTATAAAAAGTTAGGATTTTCGGATTTTGTTAAAATATCTACTGATATTTAATTCTTTCTATTTTTTGTTGATTTTTCCTTATATTGGGTTGGGGTTTTGTTAAACTTTAAGCGTAAAGTGTTAATGCATTAAGAAATTGTCAATAACTGCGATTGTTTCTTTGCAAACGCTTGTGTCAATCTACGATTAAAATAAAGCTCATATTTCACTTGATTATAGATTTTATAGATCTTAAAAGACCGTAATACAAAACTATCGGCGCACTCTTTATGCACGGTGACACCCTCGTTTGCTCGGTTTACAAAGCAGTGCCTTCTGAGAAGGTCTACCAACATTCGAGAATCAAAGGCGTCGCAGTTTTTAACATTTCCTATTATAGATGATATGCTAAATTTAATGTCAACAAAGAAAATGTATGTTTCCTAAAAAAAAAAAAAAAATGTACAGCAGCGTGAAAAAAGTGATTCTGTTCAGAGATATTTCTAACTTTCAACGTAGAATATTATTTTGTATTTCGAATTTTAAAGACCTGGAAATAAAAAGTATTCTTAATTTTGACTCTATCTTCAATTATTATTGTTTCAGTCTTTAGATAATGACTGTCCGGATTTTTGTACCCCATCTACGGAAATTTTAGCGGCCATCTACGGATATTCAAAGCCAAGAGACTGACAGCACTGGGCGCGCAACAGGTGGCTTCTTGCGAACTCATAGATTTATCCCCGCCCAAACATCGCGTACAAAAAAAAAAAAAAAACTTTCTGGGGTGGAGCCTGGATTGGGAAGAGAACTGGATGCTAGCAATAGCGCTGCTCACGCCCCATGTGTCAGCCAGCTGGAAACAGCTAATGTCGCCTATATATGTTGCTATTATAGTGACATTTACCGAGTTTCAATAAAAACTCACTGAGAATTATACTATCTTCACGATAGCATCAGGAATTGTAGAGGATAAGAAGTTCTACAAATCTACTATATAATTTCCTAAGCTCACTCACTCACCTCGACAGATATTTGCTCAAGAACGGTGACACGTGTCAGCCTTCGCTCGCAAATCAACAGCGACCAGAGATATCATTTGAAGAAATTCGAGATTATGTTCACAATTTAATAGCTAAGCAGCTACTATCAAATTAATTACCATAAGTTTGCTTTAGTTAAAAGAACATCGTTAAACTTTACGGCTGAAAAAAAGGTGGAACTACTTTTCAGTAATATGTTGCTAATGAAAGTAGTATAAAAAAACTTTTAAAAAAATGTTAAAGTACTCATGGTCTGTACTGTAACCACGAATACCAATTGACATTCCGGCCTAGGCTAGATTTCAGTTTAATTAAAAGTTTCGCTAATGTTTATACATTACAGTTTATTTGCTTGTTACGTATTCTACTGACCACTTTCGGTAATGGTCTTCGTCCATGTTCGCTGTACGTGTGTTGTTAGGTTGTTTAAAGTGGACATCAGGTCAAATATGTTACCTAATCGAGTGTTCTGGCAATTCATTTGCTCAGCTGTTTAATAATCTGGACGCTATGACCAAATATTACATTATGAATACACAATCTAAAAAAAAAAAAGTGATGGTTTTGAAGGAAACATGAATTTTTCAAATTTTGTAAAGTGAACTTTAGGGGCCAAATACAAGTCAAGTTTGTAAGCAAGTTCGAGTTTAAGACCTTTGAAACAATTACACGATAGCGCGATCGCCCCTGTCAGTGTTTAATAACTACGTCTATTAATACCTTTGAGTTCTGCAGGCTCCAAAGATTTTATTCACCCAAAGGGTGAAACACAGATCAAGTTAGTATTTCGTCAGATCAGGTCAACCTGACATAATCTTTGACCCTAAAACCTGGAATTATTCTAGGCCCGTGACGATACGCAAAAAACGGTCACGCTATTACAAATAACTTACAATAATCATTTTTCGGTTTAACTTATGGAATTGCAGACCAACAGAGACGCGCATGCGCCATCCGTCATCCAGCCCACGTAGACTGCACACTGCAGAAGTGTTTTTGCTCCAGAGAGACTAAATCAGTTGTGCCGTGTTTTTACCTCTGGTGTGAGCACAGCTTCGCTCCCGGCACGGAGACAGACAGATAGCAGCGTGTCCTTCCGCAGGCCGCCGACCTGCGCTCTAATCCCCCGACCTTGCGCCGCCATCTCGTAATCCGCACAGGCTCGGCTCAAAATGGCGGCCGGCCTTGCTGGCGCCTGTAATCCCCTCCTCAGCTGACAGTCTCTGACTTGCTAATCTCCTCTCTAGCAGCACTCAACCGTTAATAGACGCGGGAATAATCGACTACTAACAATCTCAGAATGGTGCGGTGACTGCAGCCAATATAGAAAAAGAGCACCAGTTCAGTTCTTTTTTATTTATTTCATTTTTGGCTCCAAACAAAGTTAATACAGCCAATATCACTGTAGTACATCCAGTGGCGTAGCTAGGTCAACAAGGGCCCCGGTGTAAAAAATTTATTTTGGGCCCTCAGGCCAGACGGGCGACCTTTTTTTTGCTTTGTGTGCTGGTAGGCCCCCTGAACTGAGGATGGGGGCCCTTGAATTGTTCCTTAGGGGCCCCTGAGCAGTGGGGCCCCCCCTGAGCAGTGAGGGCCCAGGGCCCTTAGTGTGAGGGGCTCCTGTGTTCTCAGGGGCCCCTTAGACGACGGTAGAGCTAAAAAAAAAAAAAAAAAGGTTGCCGTGAAGGCTCCTGGGATCTCTAAACTGCGCTTGAGGGCCCCTAGAAGTGCGCTTAGGGGGGCCCCTTGAGGTATGCTTGGGGGCCCCCTGAGCGTGAGGGCCCCGGTGCACTGCACCGCCTAGCCCCATAGTAGTTACGCCCCTGAGTACATCTCTGTATGGTTTAACTTGTTTGTTGGTGGTATAGAGTACATCAAGAGCTTATATCCGTTATATCTGGACCATTTTCCAGCAGTTTCTTCCATGTTGGTCGATATTGCTTTCAGATCGTAGTGGGACATATCGACGAATCGACCAACGGTGACGTGCCACCTAACGATGTGTGTCTTCTCTTAAGTCAAGTCAGCTCGTCAACGTGTTATCTTGTTTGCTCAGCAATGCCGAATCTAGGGGGAGGGGAGGGCACATCGGAACACTTCCCCCCCCGGCAACTTCAGGGGGGCTTCAAAATCGTGTTCAAAAGGCTAAATGGCATATTTCACTATTGTCCCGGTCGGCGACAATGGTGTGGCAACAATGGGCGACAGTAGGGGTGGCGACGCTCCGGGTGTCGACAATGGGCAGGGACGGCATTCCCACAGAGTTGCCCCGTCTCGGAAAATTCCTAGTTCCACCATTGCTGCTCAGCTCTAGTTGAAATTACAATGACTTGCCGTCGACGTTGGGGAGCGTGCATAAACCACATAGCTCCATTTTGGCCTCCTGTGAACCTCCCCTACCCCCCACGTAGCCCGACGTGGCTTTTGCCTCAACCCCCCCCCCCCCCCACGTAACACGTTGCTTTTTTCCCTTTTGATTCCAGAAGACATTTTGTACTGTTTCCTCTTGTCAGGCAATTGTAAATTACATACGGAGGTAATTAACAGAGAAATAAATATTCACATGGTGTTGTGAGTTCTGTTCCTCATTTTAACTGTGAAAAATGTTATGAAAGGAAAGCTACGTGGTCTGGCTCGGAACCCCCCCCCCCCTCCCCCCACGTAGTCCAGCGTAGCGTTCCAGCCAACCTCCCCCCCCCCCTGGACCGAGCCACGTAGTTTGTGCACGGTCCCTTGTTAGAGATGTCTCGATCCATTCCCTTTCCTGGTGGTCGCCAGAGATACGTTCTTTATCTGTCTCTCTCTCACACACAGATTTTTTTTTTTTTTTTTTAATTTCCAATGTTGCCTTCGTCTGTGCAGGATACGAAAGTTACCTCTCTTTCTGAAACACTGAGATGAGTATGTGATTTTCTATGAGCAGCTTCATTTCCTATCACTCCGACATGGACCGGCATCCATTGAAATCGCACTTCCTTACTGATGCCGTCTGTAGGTCCCTGTCTATGTTGAACACTAAATAGTTTCTGCACCTGCGTTTTGGTAATCCTGTGATTAATTGTAAGGCATTTCTAGAGTCTGTGCATATCATTATGTTCGATTAAGCTGTCTTATGCACGAGGGAACCCAAAAAAAAAGTATTTTTTTTTAAGTTATATATTTTTCAATTTTTTTTAGAAAACAACCTTATCCCATTAAAAATACAGGGTGTTTCAAAAAGGACATTACAACTTTGAAAATTCATATAAATTTTATGAAACAAGGTACAGAGCTGATTTTGGTGTTGTTTTAAAGGAAAACACCTCAAGTTTTTACTCGCGTAGTCCGCTAGTGCCTAAAATCGCGGCGCACAAGCGCTAGCGGCAGTTACGTTAAATATGGCTGCCTTCACTGGACCCGAGCGTGCTATCTGTGTGTTTTAGTTTGAAGAATCGAAGTCTGCGACAACAGTTCAGCGTAATTTTCGTACCAAGTACGCTTAAGGTCCTCCTAGTAGGCCTACAATTTATGAGTGGCATAGATGTTTTGTAGAAACAGGGTGCTCAGTAAAACATAAAAAATCCTCAGGTCGTCCAAGCACATCTGACGAGGTCGTTGAGCAAGTGAGAAAAAGTTTTGTCAACAGCCCTACGAAATCGACCCGGCGTGCATCTCGTGAGCTGCAAGTCCCACATACGACGGTTTGGCGAGTGTTGAGAAAACGTTTGCATTTGAAACCATACCGATATTCGCTTTTACAAGCAATTAAAGACACTGATAAGATTGCACGTAGGAACTTCTGTGTGGATATGTTAAATCGAGTGGATGATGATGAACATTTCTTGGACAACATAATCTTTTCTGACGAGTCAACTTTTTGGCAAGGTTAACACACATAACTGTAGGATTTGGGGCAGTGAAAATCCACATGAAACATTGCAACATGTTCGCGATAGCCCTAAAGTGAACGTTTTTTTGTGCGTTGAGCAAGAGGAAAATGTACGACCCCTTTTTTTCCAAGATAGAACCATTAACCGGATAGTGTACATTGATATGTTGCAAAAATTTTTGATACCACAGATCGATGAGGATGACCGAGAACGAAATGTTTTCTTTATGCAAGATGGCGAACCACCACACTATCTGACTGACGTCCGGGATTTTCTCAATGACCGCTTTCCAGGTCAATGGATTGGCCGTGATGCGTCAATTGCATGCCCCCCCCCCTGTTCCCCAGACCTGACACCGCTAGATTTTTTCTTCTGGGGTTTCATAAAAGATATGGTGTACGTACCTCCTTTGCCAGCCACTGAACTTAGAGCAAGAATTTACGCTGCTGCTGAGCAAGTTACACCTTAAATGCTAGTGCGAGTCTGGGAAGAAATCTACTGCCGATGTGATGTCTACAGAATAACCAACGGAAGCCACATAGAACATATTTAGTTTAAGGTAATAAAACTTAAAGTGTTTTCATTTAAAACAACACCAAAACCAGCTCTGTACCTTGTTTCATAAAATTTATATGAATTTTCAAAGTTGTAAAGTCCTTTTTGAAACACCCTGTACTCTCAATCACAATTAATACATTTGTCCCACCGATGCTTCCACTGTTCGAAACATTTTCTGTAGTCATCTTTAGAAATGGCTGACAGCTCCTCCCTCGTTTTTTTCTTGACCTCTTCAATGTTGTCGAATCGGTGTCCTTTCATGCCCATTTTCATGCGTGGAAATAAAAAAAAAAGTCGCATGGAGCAAGAAAAGGCGAGTAATGTGCGTTGGGCAGCCATGCCACGTTAGCCAAAAACTGCCTAACAGAGAAAGCTGTGTGTGCAGGTGCATTGTCGTGGTGGAAGAACCAGTCCACTTTCTGCCACAAATCGGGTCTTTTTTGGCGAACACTATTGCGTAATCGTTTTAAAACTTCCAAATAAAACGTTTGATTCACGGTCTGATGTGGAGGAACAAACTCTGAACGAACTAAGCTCTTGGTATCAAAAAAGCAAATGAGCATTGTTTTGATGTTTGATTTGACTTGACGAATTTTTTTTTTTTTTGACATGACGTCTTCCATTGGCTTGACTATTGCTTTGTTTCTGGGTCGTAACCATAGTACCATGACTCATCACAAGTAATGACCTTTTACAGAAAATCTGGATCAATTTCAAGCTGTTGTTTCAAAGCAGTGGCGTAGCTAGCGTGGGTGACACCCGGGGCGGATATCGATGGTGTCACCCCTTGAAAACTTAAATCCAAAATTGAGTATATTATATCATCTTTTAGGTGTAAAATATGATATTAATAAAACATAATTAAATAAAAATTTATTGTTATTTAAAAATAATAGTTAATAAAATTGTAAGATTAACAACATTTAAAAGATATACAAATAAAATAAAAACAATTGCTTTCACAATCTCCTCTTTCTAGCTTTAACAACTGTAAACCAGTAAATCACATTTTCGAAATTAAAAATTTGATTTACTTCATGTTCAATAATCAATATGGCAAGATTTTAGCCACGTGTTGATCACTGGTGATCGAAAGTGGTTTTAGATTAATTTTAACTCCTCTGAAGATCGGACCTCACTTGCCTGATACTGTTCCGCACCGTCACCGCACCGACACGTTTCTTACTATTGGCGCTCACTCGGTCGAAGTTTGTCCAAACACGCGGCCATCATTTGATTGGTTTATCTTTTGACAGTGTGGACCAGTGTCGGTCTGCTGGATGTGGAGAAGCGCATAGAGAGAGTTCGGAAATTTCCCTTCCCTTACGACCAAATGTTGTTTTCATGTTATTGTTGGTCTTAAAACAAGTGTCTTTTTTCATTCATGTTCATAAGATGTTCTTAACATGTAGGAATTGTTCTAGCATCTTGGCATTAATAAATCAAAACATTGCCAGAGTTGAAGATCAATTTTAAGACCCACAAAAATTGCAGCCGAGATCTGCATTTGTAACGGGGACCTTCCACACCCGTATCGCACGCCGTAACCATACGCCAGACTAATCTAGAAGTACTGAAAAATATGTATTCAAACACATAAAAGTTGATTCGTGTTTTTTGATAGTGAAAATAGATGGTATGGAAAAAAAGTATATTCATTGTATCATGTTTGCAAACTTATTTTTCATTACATCTACATTCGGACTGGTGACAAATGACTGCGTGCGGTTTGGATACTAAAGGTCCCGGTTCAAATCCCGGACTCGACTGTAATTTTTGCGGACCTAAAAATTGACATTTACCTCTGGCAATGCTTTTATCTGTTAATACGAGGATTCTAGGACGCTCCGTGTTCGAATTTCACGTTAATCTGTAGGTCTCCTTTCGAAGTTAGGTGACTACGATATAGGTGCACTGCGAGTTTCCTAATAAGAAACTCTGACTAGAACTTTGAGATAACATGAAATTATTATATTTATTATACAAAATCTTTACGACCTAAATTTAAATTAAAATATGTTATAACCTCATTCTTTGCTAAAAAAAAAAAAAAAAAATACTGAATGAATCGAAAAGAACCTCAAGTGCGAAGTGATTGACATTTCATTGCGACTGCGTTGAAATATGCGAGAATCTTTCATTCCGGTACAGTGTGGTAATGATTTGTTAATACTGCGCTGCAGGGCCGGATTAAGACAGCGCGGGGTCCGTAGCAAATGTGAAGAAGAGGCCCTTGATTTTTGCCGTCCTGTGGAAAATTGTGGAGCTAAAAACAAAAAAGGTCGCCCATCTAGCCTAGGTGCGTGGCCCCCCTAGGAGGCGCGAGGCCCCCTAGAAGGCGCGAGGCCCGTGGCATTTGCTACCTCCTGCTACGTGGTTAATCCGGTACTGCTGCGCTGGGATACTATTTTTGTACATAAAAGATCAACCAGATAGGTGATTATATGAGTCAGATAAAAAAAATATTTTAATGTACTTTCGTACCAAAACTGTGCAAAATAAAGTAATTTTTTTTTTTTTTTTTTTTTTGTAACAGTTTACCGTCCCTTTTTAACAACGTGGTCTTTAGAGATGGAATAAAATAAAGGTATCAAACCTACCTGTCATCCCCAACACTGATTCCCTGTAACAATCACTTGAAAACGTTAAAGGAGACTAAAGACCGGGTAGGAACACGGGCGAGCTATGGAAAATTGTGGACGCGAGGGGGCGAGCTGCCACTCGGCCGACTGTCTTTGCGGTGACGGTACAGACCAGTATTGGCAAAATAGAGCTCGACCTTTACACGTAGCAACTGATACACACACTGGCGCAAATTAAAATCCCAACATCCATACGATGTTGTGATAAATGAATGAAATTTGGCCCCAAGTATGCCCACATGAAGAGTATTAAATGATTTAAAATTGAAAGTTTTACATGTAATAATACGAGAATTACGGTGCTATCTATTATGTAAATTGCTATTTTTTTATATTCTTTTAACGTACTAGTGGCGTACATTGTGGTGTAACATGACACTTTGTTGTCCACGAGTTCTTGTTGGCTAAGTATGCCCAGGCGAAGAGTGACAACTCTATACACTCAAATGTCTAACTGTGAGAGGTTGGAGAATTGACGTGTTTTAAAAAGGTGCATCATATCGTGAAATCTCCCAAAGGATTGGCCGTAGTGCATTGTCAGTATACAGACTTGTTACACAGTGATGAAAGAAAGCTCTAATACTCCAGGTCTATACTGATGGATAACAGCACGTGAAGACCGCCAAATTGTGTGGGTGGCTGCTGCTGGCAAACGGTTGACTGCAGGCCAGATCCAAACAGTGGTTACAGAGAGAGTCAACCCCCTCCCCGGACGATTGAAAACCAATTGCTTGAAGCTGGAGTACGCTCTCTGAACCCTATGCAATGTGTCCCATTAATCTGATTTCATTGCCAGCATCATCTAACCTGGCGTAATGCAAAACATAAAAGGACATGTAAATGGCGTACATTTGTGTTCACAGACGAGTCTCGATTCTGTCTGTGGCAAAGTGATAATTCACGACATGTTCGGAGGCGTATTGGAAAACGGCTTACCTGCTGTGATTTCAGAACATCACACAAATGCAGTCACCGGTGTCATTTTTTGGCGGCAATCAGTTTCGACAGCATGACTGAGTCGGCTGTTGTTGATGGCACAATGACAGCCCACCACTATGAGGACAGGGTACTGCATCTTATTGTGATACCCTTCATGTTCACCATTCAAATCGCATCTTACAACAAGATAATGCCCGTCCTCATATTGCGGCCATCGTTACACAAGCCTTAAAATGAGTTTCGATCACAATTTGAACAGCACAGTCCCCAGATTTGTGCCCAATAGAGCATGTCTGCGATACCAGGAGTAGACACATTTGATCACATGGTGACCCAGCACAAACTGCGCAATAACTGACTGCAAAAGACATGCAGGCGTAAAGAGAAATACCCCAAGAAGACATTCGAAACACTTGTTGATTCAATGTCGGCAAGAATCCACGAATGCATTGGTGCTCAAGTTGGACGCATTTCTTACTGAAAACTGTATCTAAAGTATAAACTTATACTGATCCATTTCCATTTGCTATCATTTCTTCTGGGTATGGCTCTGGATATATCTTCAAAGTTTCCTAAAATTCTACCATTCCTGTATGCATGGTGAGATTCTAAATTTTGCCAGTGTAACTATAGGGCGATCATAATATTTCGCTATAAATTTTTAAAAAATCAAAAACTACCCAATCATTTGTTGCTGAAACGTACATAGGTTGTATTTAAATGACTTCGCAAGGGATATCGAGAGGAAAGTTAACAGAAGAGGCTTGATCCAAGTAGAAGCAATTCCAGACCCAGATGAGGTTCCATCGGTGCAAACCCAGAATCCGGGTCCCACAAGTCGTGAGACCCTGGGAGAGACTGTATAGTCAGAGAAGCAACTCCACATTAAGTTCCTTCATAAAAATAGAACAATAAATGCAATATAAAAACAACGAAATGTTTAAAAAAAAAAAAAAAAAAAAAAAAAAAAAAAAAAAACGGCTTAGGTAATATAATAACATGCCTTTGCGGTATCTGCCGTCTTTACATGAAATACTTCACAAGTGAAGTATTTTACTATCCGCCTAAGATACACGTAGCTACAGACTTCTAAATATGACATTGTATGTACTGAAGACCGTCTTCACGTGTTAAGTTTACATTTCAAGCGCCGCTATGTAGCATATAAATAAAAATGTTGTAAACGGCTTGAATGTTCGCTTAGTTTGATCGGGAACAAAAGTTCGACATCCCTGTCGATTTAAGGAATACACCTGTATTCGACAGAGGGGTTACCCATAATACAAATTTTCTTCTTCTCTGAATTTATTATGGAAAATTCATAGAAAATTATACGCTTATTTGTTTCATCGCGATCATATTTGCATATTATCGATCAGCAGAAAGCATAGCAAACTTAAATGAACCTAGAATTTAAGTGCTTACTAATGTTACGATTTCGCTAGCAAGATACGCGGTTCCGACTTTTTTTTTAATTTATTTATTTAAATGGCTTTCGGCCTTATTAGCCACACAGCCAAGTTCTTTGCGTTTTATGAAAATTCACATTTCATTACTTTTACAACAGTTACGGTTCCGACTGTTTTAAACACAAGCTTTATAAAAACTGATTACCAACGACGGACGACACCTTCAACGAACACTTGCACCCGTTCAGATTGATTTGAAACCTGACAGTATTGCTAGTTTAATGCACAGTTTTTACTAGCGTAAATTCGAACATGATACTATTTCATGTCGAATATAGGTGCACTGTCGATAATAGGCAGGTACACAGAGTGTAAATCGGATAACACGAAATGTACTCAGTTTGTACATCACGAATCTGTCAGATAATAAATTCAAAAATTATTAGAAAAACTTCAAAGTACTTGTAAATCTTAGCTTGAAAGCTAATGGAATTCTAAATAAGCAAAACAATTTTAAAACCTAGACTACGCGTATTCCGACATACGCTTGGTTTTCATTTCCAAATTTTCTCTAAATATTTTCGAGGATTTACAATTTAACTGTCTAATTACTATGATTTTAACAATTATATATAAATTTTAATTTTAAAACTTCCTCTTTTTATACAAGAAAACTTACATTATATCCACCGCCGCTTCTAACAATCCAAACAACAGTGACGGACGGCAAGCACAACAATGAACGATTTCTTGTGATTGTTGGAGCTACAGAGCGGTGCTCTCTTTGTTTAAGCGCACGGCATTGCCAACAATTATATTCTATTATAACGAATGAGCACAGCCGCTTGGATCGCATTTGAAAAAGCGCTAGATCAACCTAAAAACAAATATTGATACCAATACACCAAAGGATAAAAGAAGTTTATTTTTATTTTTTTGTGCCACACTAATTTCGATTACTATTTTCGAAATGTGGGTGTCACCCCCAAACGGGTGACACCCGGGGCGGACCGCCCCCACCGCCCCCCCCTAGCTACGCCACTGTTTCAAAGCACGACATGTTTCAACTCAATGTTCTTTTTGATTGTTAATCAGAGCCCGAGGAACCAACTTGGCAGCTATCCTTTTCATTCCCAAATCTTCGGTTAAAATTCGCTGAACCGAGCTCCAAGATAACCCATTAATCTCTGACAGTTGATCAACTGTCTGTCGACGGTCTGAGAGCACAAGCTCTCAAATTTTTTTCAACATTTTCGTCAATTCGGACAGTTGATAGACGTCCAGAACGAGGTTTGTCATCAATCGACATGTCGCCATTTTTAAACAGAGCGAATCAGTCGTACACTTGAGTTTTTCCCATGACGTCATCTTTGTAAGCTGTTTTCAACATTAAAACAGTTTCAGCAACACTTTTACTGAGTAGAAAACAAAATTTAGCTGCACGTTGTTCACTTAAACTTGCCATCATCAAAAACGAAATAATAACAAAACAACGCTAGCAAAAACAATCACTGTAGATTAACAGAACAAGCCAGGTCAACAACACATGCGGCACTGAACTGACAATGAGTTGAGCTATAAACGCCTAGCTGCAGAAACGCGAACTACACAAGTTCCGACCACAGCAGTGTTATTCCGGTTATTTTTGGATACCCCCCCTCCCCCGTAAATCTTCTAACGTTTTTTAAGACGGTATAAATCTCTGGGGTGAATCTGTAAACTTCATAAACACAGCGAACCATGTCCACACATTCTTTGTTGCTGCACTCCTTCCTCATGTCCAAATTTTCGCTGCTCGTTATGTCCTAAGATAAAAGTATTCTCTGGTGGATATGGACTCACGGCAGTATGCACGCCTAGTAGAATCACAGCCTATTATTTTCGCAAATTGATTCTGCTCATTTTCGTACCTTATCCTTCGTGCTGAAGCTACATGTCTCATCTATATAAATACCTTAATCATCATCATATATATTATTTCTATAAGTTATTTTTTTGTCATAAGCCTGTATCATCCTTCATATTTAACCGAAATCAATGAATAAGGTGTCATTTTAAAGCATATGGTCTCCACTTTGGGGAAATCACATTTTAAGAAATGAAGTTTTCGGAATTCGACCCTTAAAGGCCAAAAATGTCAATTTTTCTAAAATGCTTTTTTGTATCTCGAACCATTTATCTCCATGAATATCTCACCAAAATCGATAAATGAGGTAGGATTGTGATGAGTAATGTCTCAGCTTTGTGACATCATATTTTAAGAAAGAATTTTTTGGAATTCAACCCTTAAAGGGAAAAAGTATAAATTTTTCTATAACGCATTTTTGTGTCAGGAGGGATTTATCTACCTTAATATCTAACCGATATAGATAAATGAGGTATCATATTAAAGGATAAGGTCTCCGCCGTAGTAAAATTATATTTTTAGAAAGGAGTTTTTCGTAATTCGACCCTTAAAGGGCAAAAATGATAATTTTTCTAAAATGGGTATTTTGTATCTCGAGCCATTTATCTCATTGGATATTTAACCAAAATCGATAAATGAAGTAGGAATATAAGGAGTAATGTCTCAGCTTTTTGAAATCATATTTTAAGAAAGAATGTTTTTGGAATTCAACCCTTACAGGGAAACAGTATAAATTTTTAAATAACACATTTTTGTGTCACGAGCTATTTATCTCCCTTGATGTCTAACCGATATAGATAATTGAGATATCATATTAAAGACTAAGGTTTCCGCCGTGGTAACATTATATTCTAAGAAAGGAATTTTTCGTAATTCAACCCTTAAAGGGCGAAAATGTCAATATTTCTAAATACGTTTTTTGTGTTTCGAGCCATTTATCTCCCTGGATTTCTAACCAAAATCGATAAATGAAGTAGGAGTATGAAGAGTAATGCCTCAGCTTTGGTGACATCATATTCAACTTCACTATTCTTCACATTTTATTCGCGAAATTTTCGCACGGATCGTCAGGTTTAATCGCGTTGCTTTACCAAAAGCTGTAAGTATACAGAAGTCAAGATTTACCTCGCACTACTTTCGGTTCGGACAAGTCTTGCGTAAATTATACGTATTTCAGTTCAGTAAAAATTATGACATGAGTTCTAAGGTTTCATTAAAAAAATCGACGATCCATTTCATTGAGAAAAATTATTCTTTTACGTCAAGTGCAAATGACGAATTACGAAATCAACTTTAGTTTTTTCAGTGAGTTTTTCATGTTTAAATATTCAAGTGGTAGCTTGTTTCACTGAGACATTGGCGTATATGTTTTTCATGTTTTCTCAGACGACGCTAAAGTAAAAGCAATGTATCATGCAATCTAACTAATTCACAGTAAATACGTTTTTTGTGCGAAAATATTTACTTCTCGTTTCAAATAAATTTTAATAAAACGATTTTTAATATACTCTCACTTCTCCATTCGACCTCAATGTATTATGCTATAAAATACGGTAAAAAACATTTATCTGGTTACGCGTTTGTTTTCGCATTCAGTGATAAAAATTAATATTCAGATTGCGTATAACCATCCATGTTTCACTTCAATTGTGTTTTGCTATAATTTCCATAAGCACATAACAATGCCCCCCTTTTTTTCCCCCCTCCAACTCCTGCATTTGGTATCCAAAATGTGGATCCCATAATGCAACACCATATTCAAGCAATGGTCTGTCCAAAGTTTGTAACCCAACTCCATCTCTTCTCTCATACATCCCCTCATCACCCTCTCCAGTAAATGAAGGATTTTGAAACCTTTTCCTACCACCTGCCAACTGCATCCTGCCCATTTGAGTTTACTCTCAAGTGATATACTGAGATACTTTGACCTCAGGTCTTCAACAAATAAAACCTTCCCCATCCCTTAATCATAAAAACACCTTTAGTTGTTTTATATTTATTTATTTATTTATTATTGTAGCTATATCGATCCTTTTTTCAGGATGTAGCCTCTTTAAGCCTAATGAGCTATATATTAGAATTTAATTGCTGTAATTCTTCCAGGCCGATCGATCCTGAGCCGCCCTCTTCCAGTTCACGCCTGTAACTCGACGTATATCCTTATCCCAGCGATCCGGGGGTCTTCCTCTTGCTCTTTTCAGGTTTCTCGGTATCCAATCCAGCATTACCGTAGTCCATCTTTCATCTCTTTTGCGAGCAACATGACCGGCCCATTGCCATTTTTGGGTCATGACTCTTTTTAAGATGTCTGTTACTTTAGTTATTGAACGGATGTGCACGGCCCTTTTCTTGTCTCTTCTTGTAAACCCTAGCATTGCACTTTCCATACTTCGCTGTGCAGTTCTCAGTTTTTGCTTCGTGTGACTATTTAGGGTTCAAGTCTGGCAGGCATATGTGAGGACCGGTAATACACATTGTTCAAATACCTGTTTTTTTAAAGATGTATTGGCATGTTCGATTTAAAAACTATGGAATTTCTTCCATGTGCTCTCCATCCCAGCTTTATCCATCTGTAGATCTCAGGCTTTGAGTCACCATTCATATTGATCAGTTGGCCAAGATAGATGTACTGATCTACGGACTCAATACCAGAATCTTTCATTTCCGCCTTGTGTTTGTCTTTGTTTTATATATGTACCTAATAATCTGACTCTTCTTGGCGCTTAATTCCATGTAGACCTACCTAGTTAGTTATCCTGTCCAGGTCACTCTGGAGTTGTTCATTCTTATCTCCCGTTTCTAACGCGTTCACAGCATTATGTCATATGAAAACAACCTACAATCATTAACACAATTATTAATAAGAATAGTGAATGGCAGGAGGCCTCATACACTACCCTGTAGAATTCCCATTTTAATTTCACCTCTTTTAAATTCTGCATTTCCTACCCAAACTCTTTATTCCTCCTTTTAAGAATTTTTCCACTCAGAAAGTAGCTTTTTCTACATTTTACCTTATTTATCACCACTTTGTGGCTCTTGGGAAGGTATAGTGCTACACTATTAATTAGTCCTGCCTTGTACATTTCACCTGAAATATCTTGCATGCAGCCCACTAACTGGGAAACACATCAATACCATTGCCTAAACCCTGCTGCCAATTTGTAAACCAGTTTCTTTCCTCACAGACATTTCTCAAGTGACTGTATGACAATTTCTCCACCAATTTGCCTTTCACTGATATCAAACTAATCGGCCTGTAATTTTCAACCCTTTTAGCCAGTCCTCCTTAATGGACCAGTACTACTATAGCACTTTTGCAGTATTTTGGTTATCAGTAAGTTTCCAGGCTCATTCTAAGTAATATTACCTATCTTTAAAACATCTGTGGCATTATTAACCACATCAGCGCTTTACGGCGTTTTATCTTTCTGCGGTACACTTTATAACCATCGTCGAAAACCTTGCTGTCTAATATCCTGTCCTTTAACCAGGATAATACATCTTACAATTACTTGTGTTTTGTATATCTCTACTAGCAGAGATCCTGGCGTTATCCTGTAATAATGAGGTTGATTTGCCCATACTGTAATTTTGGTCGCACAATTTGGAACTCGGGCATCATAATCTCCACAGCCTTTCCGGAAAATAAAATAAAAAAACTTTTTTAGACTTTTCGAAAGATATCTCAACCGGTGGGAGAAGGTTAGATTAGAGAAGAGATTACACAATTTTAACCCTCGTGTTTTCATTATCAAAATTTTACTATGACGAAGACCATTAGGACGAGAAACGTGAGGTGTCATACTATTTCCATGTCCACACTGAATGAATACATCTCATCGTGATCTTACAGAAATGAGTGAAAAAGAGATTAAAAAATAGTTCGAAATTACATACACATTTTTATGCCCTGATCATAAGATATACGCAGATACTAAGTCAGATCCAAAGCTTTCTAATCTCCTAAGTCAGAATACAAAGTTTTTTACTGTGAAATTCACTTCAAAATCAATTTAAGTTTTCAAGTTATGCCAGATTATTTGTTAAAAAATAGTTCATACCACATGTCAATTTTATGCATCTGTGAATAAAATTTCATGTCAATTGCTCTACTTGATATACTGTATGTAGCTTCAAGAATCAAAGACGCTCTCAGGCGTTTTACCCATAAAATTGAAATGCGATCTGGACCAAAAACCTTTTGTCGGTAAGACCACAAGAATTACAAGCTGGATATGCACAATGGGTGTTTTGGTTCCATCCTAGTGGTTGTGGCCAAGTTGAAATTCTGCTTGAACCAGAAGAAAACGTCACCAAAAGCACAAGGAACTATACCTAAAACTAAATTTTAAGATTCGATATCTCGAGGACTAAACGAAATATCAATATATCTTAACTCTCGATTTATCTCATAGAGCTACATAAGAATCAAAGCTATATTAGAGCCAAATGTATCGTGATCTACAGTACTTCTGTAAAAATTTCTTTAGAATACCAACGGCTTTCGTGTTAAAACCATCTTTTAAACATTGGTTAATGTGAATATTGAATCCAAAAACTCCTTCAAATGTCAGAGATTGTGGTATTAATTTTACCTGTATAATTGAACATAACCTATTATCGTAAATTGCTTTTATTGTGAACAGAACATAAAAGGCATTGGTCAGAGACATTATAGTTGAGAGGCCAGAGATCATGAGCAAAGAAAATCTCCGTCGCTTTTTCATTATTAGTTCGTGTGTGTCTCGCTTTCAATACGGCCATCAATAAGTTTAAAAACTGAATACCACAAATTTAAGAAAAGAACCAGTGCCTCGCATTTCTAGAGCGTGTTGTAATAAGAGCACATGTTTGAATTTTAAATAAAACATGGTTTTCTGTGACAAAGTGTTGAAGTATTTATCGATTTATAATGTACACATGTGGGAATAATGTAGGGAACAACACATCCGTTAAATGGTCGCCACGGCTTTTGTGATACAGGAGTAATTTTCTGGCAAAATTATCAATAACGATATTGCATGAATGTCGCCATATTTCTTTGACACAGCGTTCAGTTTAGGCCTTTAAAGCTTAGTTGGTCGTAGACTTCTCGGCGTAAACCTGAGACTGGAAAATAAGTTTTCCCTGTTGCCAGAGTTAGACAGGGATGAGCCTTCTGTACCTGTAGGTGTAGGGAAAAAGCTGCAGACTTGTAGGAAAACCCGTGTAATAAAGTATGGTATGCAAGGATGAGGGAAAAAGAAAGTCTTGTTGTTAGGTAGTAGTCATGGAAGAGGTGTGGGCCCATTGATGCAGGAAAAATTAGGATCATATTTCCAGGTCATGAGTTTCTTCACACCTAATGCTAATAGTGCTCAAGTGGAAGGTATAGGTTCTTTATGTAAGGATTTCAGAGATCAGATGCTATTGGTAGGTGGGGTTATACTAGACATGGTTTCCATCTCAGTTATATAGGGAAGGAGGTTCTTTAAGCTCTGATAGCCAAACGTTTTATTTGGGACACCATTTCTCATAAAAAGATTCCTGTTGTTAATGATGTTAAGGTAGCTCTTTTTTTTAGATTAGGGTCAATTATTAGGCAGAATGTTTAGATAAATCTGAGACGGGAAGTACCTCAGGAAACCATATTGGGGCCACTATCTTTTTTAATATATACCTAGTGTTGCATCAAAAAACTCAAAAATGTCATATGGAATAATATTCTGGGCAAATTAAAGTCACTGAAAGAAAGTGTTCGAAGCCAAGAAGAGAGTAATAAAAATTATGTGTGGGGTTAGCAGTGGACCTTCATGTAGAGAGCTGTTCAAGAAGTAGGGATTTTAACATTGGTGGCTGAGTATATATACACATTAATGTCATTTGTAATCACAAATTATACTCTGCATGAAACAAATAGTAAAATACGCAATTATGGCACTAGAAGTAAAAATGATCTTCACAAGGGTTACAAGTTGTTGTCATATGTTCAAAATGTCTCTGATATTCAAGGATACATGTCTTCAATAAACTCCCAACACATCTAAAAAATCTAACAGATGATCAGATTAAATTCAGGAAAAAATTAAAAGAATTTTTAATTGACAACTCATTCTACTCTGTCGAAGAATATTTTCTAAGGTATCTACAATATAATTGCCACTATATTGTATAAATGTAGTTGACGTAATTAATGTACCAAGTACTTATAACTGTACCTCTTCTGGTGTATGTATTATAATTTATTTTGTTATGCAATTGTTTAACTGTAAATTGACAACTTTCCATATACCACAGAGCTAGGCACTTATATTGGGATCTATGGAAAATGAATGTATTGGTAGTGTATTCAGAAAATCTCACAGAAAAAAATACTAAAGTCACAGTGACTAATTCTGGTCACCAAAGCGGGAGATGACGTAACCAGGAAAAAATTCCTGCAAGACCGTCAATTTTGCACTGGTGGTATGACAAGTGGCACCGTCATGCAGAAACCACATGTCTTCAAGAGCAATATTTTCCAATTGAGGCAAAAAGAACTGGGTTATCATGTTATGATACCGGTCGCTATTTTATGTTACTGTTTAAAGAAAGGCACAATAATTCCTCCAGTCTACAATGCACATGAACCAGTGACACGTTGAAGATATATTTGTTTCATACGAACCGTTCGTTGATTTTATGAGCTCCAGATGTGGTAATTTTGTCTGTTATCGAAGCCACTGAGGTGAAAATATGATACGTCGCTGTAGTTGATTTTGTGTAAAAAATCGCCGATCACTTCTTGTCGTTCAGTGATCCAGTTTGTGAACTCTTTTCGCTGGCATAAGTTCTTAGGTCAATTGGATTTTTTTAAGCGAGATGCAAATCTTCATTGAGAATATGTGAGGAGAGGCTATTGAAATGTCGAATTATTGTGTACCGTCCATGATGAATCGAGGTCCACGCCTCTATTCCTAAAGGCCTCCTACACCTAAATAATATCATTGGAGACGAACCTCTCGCATTTTCTCAAGGATTGGACCAACACCAAATGCTGTCCGAAAGTTCTCATTCCTGATGCTGTCCAGTCTATTGAATCCTCGTGCCCAGCGAAACATCTTCATTTTCATGACATGTTGTTCATCTCTTTTCGTGACTGGGAAACATTCAGTTCCATACAGTGCCCCTGCTCGAACGGTGGTTATGTGAATCTTTGATTTAAAGTACAGTGCCACGTTCCGGTCTAAAAGGACTCCGTTGACCTGACACCACTTCATCTAGGCTGCGTTGACTCTGTTTCAGACGACTGGGAGTGTCTGACCATCCGAACAGATTACTGTTCCCAGGTATTAGAACTCAGATGACATACAGAATTCGGCGCCATCGATATTAACAGGCATAACACTTGGAACTACACAATCCATGTACTCGAACTTCCGTACATTAATTTGCCTGCCGAGTTTGTCGAGGGGAGTTTTCCATCGTTGGATTTGTTGCTCCAATTCTTGTCGAGACTCGCAGGCAATCAAGATATCATCAGTATAGAGCAATATCCAGGGGTTTTGGAGTGAGTAGTTCAGCACCAGTGGTGTCAAGACAGAGGATGAACAGGAGAGGAGACAAAGCCGATCCCTATTGAGCATCATCTCTGATGGCAAAAGAGTCAGAATTTCCTACAGCACATCCCACATAGCTGATGGCATTCTGATATAACAGCCAGATCTATTTAACTTATACCTCTGGTACCCCATGCGTACCAGATTAGATCTCGAGGTACGCTATCAAAGGCTTTTTAAAGATCCAAAAAAAGGCTATGTGCAATGGTTTTCTCTTTGCAAAATGTCTTTCAATCAAAAGACGTGTGGCGTGAATAGCATCAATCGGCTCTGTGCCTTTCATGAAACCACACTGATTTGGAGAAATCTTAACTATGCTTCAGAGGCGTATATCTACAATACGCTTAAAAATCTTCATTGTGTGTCAAAATAAGTGAGTTGGTCGATAGTTGGAGCACCCTAACACATCAAACTCTGCATTCCAAAGGGGTATAGTAACACTAGTGAGCTTTATCTAGATCTATGAATTCTACCAGAAACTGAGTTGACTGTGATCAAAGCATCTTCCGTATCTCCGATGATCATCTGGTAAAGTTGCCTTTCCATTTTTCAGTTTCTTCGTGGCAGACTCTGCTTCAACAGCCGTGATGGCTGAAGCTGGGCCATACACAGGATCTGCAGGTGGCATTCGTGGATGTGAAATTCTTTGTGGCTGTTATTTTCGAAGTGTCGTTCCCATCGGCTGAGATTCTCTGTCGGTTTCTGTATTGATCATAACATACCCAACATCTTGAGTGGAATGGTGACAACTCTTCGCTAGCCGGTAGATGTTTTTTGCTCCTTTTGGAATATTTAGCTCATTGTACATCTTCCTGTAATGGTCTTCATTTGCCCTTGTTACTTCCTGTTTAGGCACTGACTTCAGTCGTCTATATTTCTGCCGATTAGAGTCATGTTCCGATTTTAGCCACGTTATATAGCGTAATTACTTTGTCTTGATGACATCGTGCACTTGATCATACCACCACCACACTTTTTTGTTGATGAAACGACATTCCCCTTTTGTTGTGCCCATGGTATTGGTAGCACAGATCTTAATATGTTTGGCAGAGACTGTTAATATGTTTGGCGACTGTTATCCAAACTTCGTAACTTTTTCTACGCAAAATTATACAGTTTAATTCAATATACAGTATGTATATTGAATGTAAAACTAATACTTGTAATTAACTCAAGCTCATTATTGGTAAACATTCTGTTTACTGGATGTCTAGTTCATACCGATTTCCATTAAAATAAATAAACAAATAAATATATTTAATCTTTGATGGCAAATGTAATCTTTGAACCACACATTAGTATTGTCTCTGCCACACATGGTGATGGCAGCTCTGGTTTAGATCTTCAACTGTTCAAACTTCAATGTTTTGTTGATAGTCGGTGTACTGTGCGAGGTTGTTGATATATTGTTAGTAGTGTGAGGTTTGGAGGTGGTGTGTTTTAATGTGATCAGGTGGTTTTATTTAGTCAGTATGGTTATTAGTGAGCCTAGACAAAGAATTTTTTATAGGAAGAACGCAGCAGGAAATGTGGTGAAGGTAAGAGACAAGTGTAATCGGTAGTAAACGGAAGGTCAATTTAGTTATTTTCAGTCTTATAATTCAGATTAGTGTTCTAGTGTATTTCTCATATTAGCAGAAAAATAGGGATCACTGGAGATCGCGATTCCGCAAGGATTGGAGTCATAATACTGCAGTGGTCAAACGCAAGACTCCACTAGAAATACTTTCTGAAGTTCATTTAATGGTTTCATGTCGGTCCAGGCTGTAATACAACCCAATTTCTACTTGAAAATAATGGTCTAGGCAGTTTTACAACAGAATTACTGCTTTAAAATGATATGTCTTGCGATTGACTACTACAGTAGACCCGAAAAATATTCTCCACTGTTTCGATGTAATGCCTTCTTCACGTTCCCCACTCTCTTTTTATGAAAAGATCACAATAAATTAAATTAAAACTACCGAAATATGACAGTCATACTAGTACCAGTAGTCGGAGAAAGTAATGCTGTCGCCAAATATGGCTTTAATTTCTTAACAGAACGAACTTTATTTACTGAACTAAGAATCTCAAAGTTTTGTTATGGTCCTAACCAGTGGCGTAGCTAGGTCAACAAGCGCCCTGGTGCAAAAAATTTATTTTTAAAAAAAAGCGTTGACAGTTTGCCGTGAAGGCCCGCGGGCTCTCTGAACTGCACTTGGGGCCCCAGTGCACAGCACCGCCTAGCCCCATAGTAGCTAAATCCCTGGTCCCAACATTCAACACGATGATGTTCGAAAGGTTGTGTTTGCCCAACTAGTCTGCATTTTGGAGCCTTAATGACAGTAAATGTAAGCAGACTTGATTGAATGAAGCTATGGGAGTATGTACCATACAGCAAAAACCAAGACTTGCACCGAAATTTATACAATTTATGATGAAGTGTTACTTTTAAAATAGCATGTGGTGCAATAATGTTGACATTTCCTTAAACTTGTAATATTTTAAAAACTTACCTAATTAATAAATTTTCATATTCTGTAAGAGAATTCTGATGTAGTATTAGTTTTGTGTTATAAATAGAAAATGTAGTTCAAGAGAGCTGTTACATTTAAAATAATGGTAATGGAATCCAGGTGTAGTAATAGTGCATGGTTAAAATAGTAAAAAATGATTATAGACATAAATGTGTAGGGCCTACATTTTGACATGTCCAATTCTGTACTAACTACGGGTACTGGAAATAAACAGATGTATCTATCTATCTATTATCTTTTCTTCTTTTAAAGGAAAGAATTGTGCGGTTTCTTTTTTAAATGAAGGCCCTGATCGGCTGCATTATCGTCACTTACTAAATGCAATTTGTGTCTATTTAAGTCCTGGTAAAGAGGTTTTGTGTCTTTTTCATACAGTGTCATTGTTATTGTGCTAGTCAAAAAAAGATTGCTTTTTTGTAATTATGTCAGCAGACAATGTTATTTAAGTCTCGAAATTAGTCTTGCAAGTTTTCTTATTGAAAAGTTTTCAAACACATTTTGAATTATGAAACAAACGTACAGCTTTGTTTGCAATTATCTTGAAGTGGTATATTCATTTAGTGTCATATGTTCTAAGACATTTTTCTTAACCTGTGGTCTGCAATGAGGGGACTGATGGTCCACAGGCAGAATAATGCTAATTGAATTAAAGCTATTATAACAAAACAAAAATAAAAGTAGAAAAAATTGTTCACATAAAATGGATATGATACTCAAACTGCAAAAGGTTACAAGAGCATATAGGCCTCTGAAACAAATTATATAAAACCTCAAATATTTCAACAGTCAGGAAGAAATCTGATATTCCGAGGATATGAACATATGACTGCACTTTTACTGTAATAAATTACATTTACAGCTGGCACCAAAGAGAGTGGAGTATCAACTTAATGACCATTTTGTGATGACATTGTAAGTGTAGCTCTTAAGCACAGTATGTGATGATAAAAATTGGTAGGACAGGTAAAAAATTAGGCCCACATAAGTTAGTGGTCCATGTATTTTTTTATTATTATTATTTATTATTATTTTATTTATTTTTTTACTGTTAATGGTTCTCTGGTTGAGTAACGCTGTTCTAAGATATATTAACTCTATTGAACAAATTGTCCTGTGGGCCACCTTCAAAAATTTATCTTTTTCTTCAGTTGAGTGGAACTAAATATAAGTTTTATTTAATAGGAAATTCTTCCAGCATATTGTATATTTGTATACTTCTCAAGAATCTGCTACATCATTTTATTGAAATAAAACGTTTTGTTTCAATGAAATGATGGAACAGAATCCTGAGAAGTAAACAATGCTTAATCTGAAGTTAAGTTCACTATAATTACTGCTGATTTACATTATAATGAAAAAATAGGCATGAAGCAGAAGGAATTTATTGAAAACTTGAATTATTATGTGAGTTACTGTCTTCTAGAATACTTATTATTTGATACTACTAATCAGTGATGGCTTGTCATAATTTGATGTTGAAAATAGCACTGTTGTTCCTGTATTATTTACATATATTACCACCACATTTCCGGTGGAGATAGTGATAGTTATCAAATAACATGAAAAATTGAATGAACAGAAATTCACCATATTTCTGGTTATCAGTAAGTTAACAAACTATGATACATGCACTCATGTTCATCTTCTTGCAAGTGTCAGGCCTAATTTTGGCAAGTGATGAGTGTACTTTCTTTATCCTTGTTTGAAGTAATTTTGCGTTATAGAATTTTCTCATGTTCTGTTATCGAGATCACACATACAAACTTCGGGTAATATCAAGATGGGGATACCGCTGCGGCCTCATGTAGTAAACACTCAGATCACGTGGTATATATGACATCATTGTGAGTATGGTCCAGACTGCATTACAGTATAAACTCAAATGACGATTGACGAAATCATATTTTATAAATATCCGTTTCAGTCATAATGCAGCCTGGAGCAAAGTGAAACGTATCTATAACGCACGATATTGCAGATATCCAATTTTCAGATCATTTCTATAGCTGTTACTGTGTTGGTACGTGCAGACTGAATACGTCAAAATGATGTCATATATACCATGTGATCTGTGTGTTTACTACATGAGGCCGCAGCGGTATCCCTATCTCGATATTACCCCAAACTTCATTTAGACCTAACTCTCATTTTTTTGGTACATTTTTAAGGGCTAAGGAATTTTCTTGTGAACTTAATTAGAAGGAATTTTGGGTCTATTGGAGGTCGCGGTTCTTCTGCAACAACATTCTTCCAAGCTAATTAAAGATATCAGAATACAGCAGCAATGAATTCTAGTACATTTTATTTTTAAGCAGTAATTGGGGTTCTAACATATGAATATGACAATCTTAAAACTACTTTGGAAAGTGTTTTGCTTTTGATGGTACGAATTCCTCGCAGAATCACAATCTCAAGTAATCCCAGAATTTTAATGTTTATAATGCTTTGTATTCAAAACTCAGGCAGCTTGTTACACCACTGGTTTGTTTTCTCCCTCAATATGTATTAGAACTGATTCAGAAAGTGTAGTTGTAAGAAACTATGATATCAAATTGTGACTTTCATTTTACTGAACAAATTGCTTGTTAAGTTCAAATAAATTTATCTTCCTGTTTCAGGTTGTACAGGAACATTATCTTCGAGATGATATTTGGTGTGGATCAAAAATTTGTATGATATGTCCACAGAAGAGAGATGGAAAAAATTTAAGCAGTAAACCAACAACAAAGTCTGCAAAGTTCGATTTCCCCCATTACATTGTATTGGATACATGCTCAATTTTACATCAGGTAATCTTCCTCAGTATTTCTTTAAGCTATTGCAGGCTGGTTTAAATAATGCACTTTTAGACACACTCAGAAATTTAGTTATTTTAATATGTTTTATCAGCAATATTATAAATATGACAGACATGACAATAAATGTGAGTAAATCGTACAGGTTGTGCACGTTTAAGATCCAACATATGATAGATTAAGTATTATTTTAAGATGAATATCCAAACCTTTCAGGTCAATGATTTGTGTGCTCATTATTCAGCTTTTCTGAAGCATCATTGTCACTCTTTGACTGTAGATTATTTAGAGTGGTAGATAGCCTTTTAGCTACCATAATAACATTCTTCCATTATCACTTACTTTTCAATATCCCTTTTTGATATGAGTGCATTAATTTCTTCTAAGCATACAAATAATGCCCCTCACTCTTTGACATGGTCTTCCCTGTGGTGGTTGCCAGTTAGTTGTATTTTGTATAAGATATTAGTATCTCTGTATCTGCCAGTGTGTCTGCGTGTGTTTGAGTGTCACCACACTCGATTGGGAAGGTACAACAAGCTCAGATTCAAATCCTGAACCCCATTTACCGGCTGCCCTACTTGTGCATTTTAGGCAGTTTTCTACAATCATCTACGTGATTGCTGTGATGATCCACAATCTCCATCTCATAGGCAACAGATTTTACAAACAAAAATATTTTTATCAGATAAAACATAAGTTATCCATTTCACAAACATATGGTAAAACATCCACATTCTCCATCAAGACTGCGACAGGCATTGATTCATTATAATGAAGTCAAGTGTTAGGGCTTTCACTATAAACGAATACAAACAATTACATAGGCTCCATTTCCTCATATTCTTTAATTTTAGCATGAAAGTGTGAAAAATCAAATCTTTCAAAAAGATGTAACTTTTCAATAGAATTAACTTATTTTCTTTCAATGTTGTCATAGTGTTGATGTACTTTTCACTATATACATATTAGGTTTCACAGCTAAATTTAGTAGAGAATTGAGGTCATATAATCAAATGCCTTCCAAGTGTCAGATGAGCCATAGCAAAATGTTGTGTATCTAAAGTAATTAATCTGTATCTTCATTCTATTTCCCTTGTTGGTATGAAGTATTTTCTCTAGATATGTATTCACAAATCTCTTGAGAAGAACTTGTGAGATATTGGCTGAGGATGTGAGGCGCAGCAAACTTAGCAAAGGTAGTGTATACTGGAAAATAAATTACTGGAGATGACAGCTACCTGGCTAATGTTACATAATCTATAGCTTCTGCCTTTGGAGGCCATATATGCCCAATTGCTCATTATAAGGTAGTCGTTTGTAATGTGACAGTGTTCAGAATGTCTTGGATGAGATTAGCAGCAACAAAGTTAAGCCTCTAACATGGTAGGTGAAGAGGACAGTTAGGAGTTTTTTGTAGTCTTTGGAAGATTTTTTTAAAATAAGATAGGATAGGGAAAATAAACAGTTACCCGTCACTTACCACAGATGAAGGCAGGAGGGCGAGACACGTAAAAACACATAAACGAATTGCACAATATTGGTAAGTGACGGGTAACTGTTTATTTTCCGTATCCTATCTTATTTTCAGTGCCTCGCGGCAGTTTCTTTGTTTCCTTTATCCAAGAAGTATTTTTTAGGATGAAAAAATCTTCTCGGGTGGTAAACGATTGGGTTTCAACAAAGTTATGTGTTTGAGTCATCTCTCTATTAGTTTTACAGGATATTCTTCATTGTAATAGTAGTTGATTGGTGGTAGATTTGTTTTTGATATTGCTCTCTTTTTTCCCCTCATATCCACATTATCTAAAATTTGGAATTGAATGCTTCCTTGTTCTCAATTACCTTCACGATTCCATTTGCTTTTTAAGAAAACATTTTCATCTTAACACAATTTTTGTCATACTGATTTTGGATAAGACTATACTTTTTTTTGACCTACTCTCAGAAACTCATTTTGTATTTTATCATCCTATTTTTCTACATATCTGTCTTTACTGCTTGTATTCTTCATTCCTTATCTTTGAGTCCATGTTTCAGATCTGTAGAGAGTGTCATTCTATAGGAAACATTTTCGACATTGACCAGCATGGCTAATTCCTTTGACTGCTTCCTTAGCCATAACCAATCCTTATTTTTATTTTTTGACATGCAAATTTTATATCTTGTGATGTCCCAAATATTTACATCCTCAGTCTTGGTGTTCAGGTGTTAGACTCTTCCCTTTTATGTACTTATCCTCTGCCAGTTATGCTACATTATCATCAGACATCATACATTGCACTCTTCTTCCAGCAACATCTATCTATCTGCTCTTCCAGTCCCATCTGCCAGCTCTCCTCCTTTTTACAATCTCATATTTCGAGTATGCTATTATTTCCATTCAGATTCAGGTTTTTCAGTTGCATCTCATGTGGTTACATACCCTTTAAAATTAATGAATATTATGTATATTTCCCTTTTTATTTTTTGTTATTTTCTAATATTCCATAGCAATCTTTTTATGTCTCTTAATCATAGATCTCTCCAGATTAAAAATATTATGAAATCTCTGTTATCTCAGTATTTTAGGTCTTTCTTTTTAACATCTTTCTTATCATCATCTGAAGGTTTTCCCTAAATCCAAAATGATCATGAAATTATTGTTGTCCTTCTTGATTTCTTATTTAATTGCTACTTGTGACATTAGAATTGCTTTATTGTACCTCTACTTTTTCTCAGTTGGGGTTGGTATAGACCTAATATGTTTTTGCTTTCTGTTGTTCTTTGTTAATTATAAGAGAATTAAGCTTTCATCATAACAGAAAGCATGCTGTTATCAAAATGATCAATTGTCGTGATATCTTATTTCATATGGTATGGGGGCTATCCATAAAGTAACGTAAGTTTGTACCTAGCATGGAGATGGGTGGGGTGGAGCCACCATCCTGGTGTCAGAACTTTTGTACACTCTGTACTAGTGTTGTAAAAAAACAGTTTTTTTTCTGACGTGAAAAAAAAACTATGAAAAAAACACTGTGAAAAAAAACATGTTTTTTTTGTGGGACAGTTTTATTTTTCATAGCTACTAAATTTCAAAATTTTAAGGCATTTATCGTTTAATATGACTGTTTTAGAATTTATACTAAGTACTTATCTTACTTTTAAATCTACTATATTTTTCTGGTTCAGTAGAAAAAAAAATACAAAAATATTGGTAACATTGACTGAAGTTTTCTTTTACGAATGGGGACTTCCCGGAAAGGCTAGGTTGCGTGAGAAGGAATCCCCGTTCGGCCGTTCCCCATTGTTTGGATTGATACTCGCTATTTGAACTAGTGCTGCCAGGCCCTACAAATTTATATGTAGACCTACGAATCTTTTCAAAAAATTAGGAAATTTAACTACGTTTTTTTTTGCCTCTTTTTATTACTTGTTGTGCTTTCCTTATATTCCTATACTTGTTAAACTCGCAGCGTATAGTGATACTACTGAGTCATTGTCAGTAATTATGAATAATTTCCTTGCAACCGTTGGTGTAAACCAACGATTGAAAACAAATAAAGCTCCTATTTTCTATGATAATAGATTTAAATTCAAACTTACCATAATACAGAACTATCAGCACAGTCTTCATTCACAGTGTGTACTTTGCTCACAATTTAAAATTGCAATCTCAAAAGCTTTTGCATGCAATACATACAACCATTAAAAGAAAATGTAACTATTTCTGAAGTTATGGATCTAGAGGGGACAGAAGAAGAAACAGAAAATTCCAACTCCGACCGAACTAGTGTTGGTAGTACTGATACGAGTGAATGTGGTACCGACATAGAGGATGAATAAAAAATTATGTTACCTAAATAGATACATTTATGAATCATTATGTAAGATATTATATGATTTAGTAAGGTTTAAAACACACATGTAAAATGTAAGTTCCATAAATACAACTATAATTTATCAAATATATTGTTTTCTGAAGAAAAAAAAACAAGGGTGCTAGGTTTTTTTTCACAAATCTGAGAAAAAAAAACCTTTTTTTTTTCAGTTTGCAACACTACTCAGTATGCATCAAGCTGTTATAGTGTGTGGACTGTGATTCTCTACCTTTTTCATTGTAAATTATTGAAATGTGGCGAGTTGTGAGGTGCAACAACTGTGTGATGTGTATGAACATCTTACTAGTTCTGAAGCTCATAGATTGAAACAGTTTTTCATTTTTCAACTTGTTTTCATAAGTGATCTTAAGGAAGATATTTTTTTGGGGGGTTTGGGAACGAATGTTAATTGAGAGTGATTATGTTTGTGCTTGCTTTTGAGTGGACATTGATTTGACCCTAGCCATCCATAATTTGATTTTTAGTTTTTCCTGATATCTCTCCCAGCAAAAAAAAAAAAAAAGTTATCAAATTTCTTGACCACATTTCTCTCTTCCAATGATCTCAACATTAACAAACCACTAAGACCTAATTAAAAAAGTTATATTTTTTAATACTGTAGTATTAGTTTGCACATGAGTCTCGTGTACTCCTACTGCCTTATTGACTATAAATCTTTCAAAACTATTTGAAATTATGTCCTTTAAACTGAATCTCTTGTGTCAGTATGATTTTTTTTCTTTTGTATGCGTTACTTCCATTTTGCTCCTTTTTTCATGCCTTAGAGATGCTTCCCATCACAATCTCGTTTTGATTTCACATCAAATTTTGTTTTAATTTCCTAAGTGCAGCATTTTATCAGCCCTTAACCATTTACTTCTATACGTCTTCTCTTAAAATTATTTTTAATTTCTTTTCTAAAAACTAACATCTTTTTATGATATATTTCCTGTGACCGTTTTCTTTTCTCTCTAAAAACTAACAACTTTAGCCATAGCAATTTTCCTGCTTTTTTTCAATGATATATTTCCTGTGACCTCTAGCGTTTTTCTTCTTTTTGTATTTCACTACCTTCTCTTATGAAAAATAACTCCTTTACAACCTATGCAAAGTTCTACAGAAATGATTTTCTTTCACAGTCATACAATTGAATAAACATCTTTTGTAAACAAAGAAAGTATCCAATGACTATCCTCTATGAAGGATCCATTCAGCCAGCTATGTGTCTTGTAACCATCCACTACAACTTACTCCAACACCTGCACTGATTTTTTTTTTCCTGGAATTTTAAAATACTGTTCTCAGCAAGCAATATTCCTCTTCCTATAGTGGTATCATTGCTAATGGTCATTTGCCTTAATGGTTGGCCACAGAGTGATATTTTACTAATAAGCCAGATTTTTCAGCAGGCAGTCTTACTAATAAGCAAGATTGTTCAGTTATTGATCTCTCCAGCTCTGTAAAACAGCCTCAACACTTGTTTTATGATCCAGGTGTTTAGACCCTACTTATCAACACTATTGCCACAGAACTATGCAGTGTTAGATCTAATCCATCCTCTTGCAGACTTCCCAGCACTCATGTTCATTCCATCCACCCTTTCTCAACACATCATGGTGTAAAACTCACTTTAAAAATGTGGCTTCAATATAATAATTCAAATTTTATGTAAAACTTTCTTAGGATTGAGCCGTGCTCGGCTCGCATTGTTTATTTTCCCCGCCCGCGATCGTCCTCATGTGGCTTCAATATAATAATTCAAATTTTATGTAAAACTTTCTTAGGATTGAGCCGTGCTCGGCTCGCATTGTTTATTTTCCCCGCCCGCGATCGTCCTCAAGAGAGAGCGCTGTGGCCCTGTGGTGCCCTCTAACGGCTGAATGAGTTGATATAATCGGGGACACGAGTCCGGGAAAGTGAGTCGGTCGGCAGCAGCGGCTTGGTTTGTTGGGCCTAATACTTTCGTCAAAGGAGTGCGACGTTAGAGACCCGCTGGTATAGCTAGCTCTCGTTATTAGCCCAGGCAGCCCGGAAGTACTACTTGGGGTGGATGTGTGATTCCACCCAGGCTGTTCCTCGCTCGCTTTAATCGAAGGAATTCCTCTGCTGCGTCCCGTGTTCGTGAGCGGTTTTCCGCCGATGCGGGGTACGCTGGTGGTCGGGGCTGGTGGTGACTTCGAGGCGATAAATTGCCATTTTCTAGCCCTGTTGGGTATTTGAGATTACCTGATAACTCCAACTGCAAAGTGCATCACTTACTGCATTCTTGTTAATTGTGTTACGGGAATGGACAAAATTCCCCGATATTTGGTGCTGATCGTTCCCGCCACCTTATCAGTGCGTGTGGGTGGTAACGACTTATGCGCTGGTGTGCACACACTATAGTGTGTCAGAACCTTGGTAAGATTCTTAAGGTTAAATTGAAGGATGCTAAGGTAAACTGATTCCTCTTCGTTTGAAATAATTGGTGTATTTGCCTCCTCTGTACAAATTGTGTTTGATATTAGTTATAGATTTGTTACATGATGGTAAATTGGTGAGAGCCTGCCCTGTTATATTACGTTTCCAAGCGTGTAAGGATTTTCTGTTTGGATGTTTAATACATATTGTGATTAGGGATATTCTCATGGCTTAACCTGGTTGTTATTGTATTATATTATTTGTGATTACAGGATTCATTAAGATCACAATCTGCAAGATCGAAGTTTTCTCCCCGCAGGGGCCTGGTACGCAAGTGCCAGGTACGGGTTTGGCGAACCCGCGGTGCCCGAGCTGGAAACTTGTGAGCGCCGCAAGTTTCCCACACCGTAAGCTCCTACCATGCTTCAACGACCACTGTAGGGCGTGGCGGTGGAACGTTGTGTGCCTAGGAGAACGGGAATCTTGGCTTCATCGCCTGGATTGCGAGGACGGAACAAACCTCTATAAAAAACCCCTCAACCTCAAGGTCAGACACGTGCCGAGGAGGCGAATGAGTGATGAGGGAAATCACTCGCTAGCGTGAAACCTCAGGGGCACCTGCGCACCCCTGTTGTATTAGCATTTCCTTTTAATTTGGTAATACTCGTGGGACCAAAATTAAGCCTCGCAAGAAAACCAAACCAACCTGCAGTACGGGTGTGCCGCAGGCTAATATAAATACACCCAGTTCGAAGAAACGGGTGAGGGTTGATAGCCCCTCCTCATCTGACAGTGATAGTAACAGAAAAGTTTGTTCAGTTCAGAACGCTTTTGTAATTATGGAGAAAATTGAAGGATCCTTTGAAAAGGTGTCACCCTTCTATTTCTCAAAGGGTCTAGAGGGTCTTTTTGGTACGCTTAAGACTGTTAAAAAACTGAGGAACGGGACACTGCTGCTGGAAACAGTCACCAGTAAGCAAGCTACCCAACTGCTGAATAGTGAGAGGCTCGGGGAGTTCGCCGTAAAATGCGAACTCCATAAGTCCCTAAATTCCAGTAAAGGCGTGATCACGTGCCGTGACGTTATGGATTTAGGGACTGACGAGCTTCTTAAGGAATGGAAATCAGAGAAAGTGATCGAGGTACGTCAGATCACACGAAGGGTGAATGGCAATCTTGAAAAGACTGCCACCTTCGTCCTGACGTTTGACACTCCAGTATTGCCCAAGAATATCAAGGCCGGGTATTTAAACCTTAACGTCCGTCCATATGTTCCGGACCCTATGCGCTGCTTCCAGTGTCAGCGGTTCGGACATACGACGGCGTCATGTAAGGGCAACCCCACATGTGGAAACTGCGGGAAGGGCGCACACGAGCCGGGTGTCAGTTGTACGCTTCCACAGGCTTGTGTCAACTGCTCCGGTTCGCATCCCGCCTGGAGCAGGGAGTGTCAAGTGTATCTTGAAGAACGCAAGATACAGGAGCTGAAGACCAAAGAGCAGATTCCTTACGGGGAAGCTAAGAAAAAGGCCAAGTTACTTGCCGCCCCAGTATTTGCAACTAGTTTTGCTAAGATGGCTTCAGCTCCCGTCAGGAAACAAAGTGTTGCTACCCAGACGTTCGTTGCAGACATGGGCACAAGCACTACGTGCTCGTGTCAGTGCAAATGCGGTGCTAAACCCGCTAAGGTCATAACGCCTAAGACCGCGGACGTCGGTAGCAACACGTCTGCGACCTCGATCACACCAGCAGCAGTGAATCAGGACCCACCAGCAGTAGCAGTGAAATTACCAGCACCTCCAATCCCACCACGTGCCGCGAAAGCAGTAGCACTTCCAATTGCTACCAACATAACTGGAGGCGACGCGAAGACACGTGGTCCGAGGTTTAAGCTGACGGACCCGATTCAGTTCGTTAAATCTCCCTCCTCGTCCCCTCCCAGATCACCTGGTAAAAGGGAGAAAAAGGGAAAGAGAGCGAGTAAGAAGAAGGTCAAGGAGGTAGTTGACAAGGACGATGAGTCGGATACGTCAGACTCATCGGAAACAGAGGAAACTGCAATGCTGGTGGACGAGCCTGATCCCGTTCCTCAGCGGGCAGCGACCAGCGACCCACCCGAACCAGGTCGGGTGAAACCAAACAGGTAGAATGTGCCTAAAATCTTAGGCACATCGGCCTAGTTATAAGACGGATGGGTGACCTCTTTACAGCCACCCATCCATATGTATTGTTTTATTTTTTATATTGTTATTGTTGATGTCTCTCTGGCCAATATATAGCCAGCAAGACATGTAGTGTTTTTAATCCTCTTTTGAACCTGTTTGGCCCGTTTACAGCCTTCCAGGTGTTGTGCGGTTTTAAGTCCTGGTGGCGGCTTTAAAGCCACGTCTGATTTTATGATTTATTTTATTTGCTGTCTGTACGGCCGACCCCTTTACAGTCGACCATGCAGACAGTATTTTAGTACATTCTTACCACACAGAGATAGCTGGTAATAGGGTGCTAATGACTCCGCTGTCGACGCACCCTAAAGGAACAACAGTATGTTTTGGTGGTCCCTCTACAACCACCAACCCAAGTATTGTGTTTTTAATTCTTCCAGTTTGAAGTGTTCCCTATGTTAGGAAAGCGACTTCTCGACCATACTGTGGCCGT
This sequence comes from Vandiemenella viatica, assembly GCA_031002005.1. NCBI lineage: Eukaryota > Metazoa > Arthropoda > Insecta > Orthoptera > Morabidae > Vandiemenella > Vandiemenella viatica. The sequence continues at coordinate 26,112,418 of JARYHS010008074.1, read as the reverse complement.
TCATTACCAGTTATTAATTTGCAACTAATATTAAGCATAAAAACAAATCAGGTGGGCGCCAGAGATTGGAGTGTACCCTATTCTGAGGGAAGCGACATCCAGATCTCAAAGTATTGTTACTTAAACATGAATTATTGATCAACTAGAATTATTAATAAAGTCAAATGACACATTACATGACTGGATGGGATCTATTGAAAACACGGTTCACAATCTGACTTTACGTTTTACTCATGTACTTTAATGGTTTCCTTAACAAAATTTTACAAAGATTAATTTTCTTTTTGCAACACAAGGGTACATAACTTTCTCGGTGGAGCAAGAGGTTTATCTCAGAGCGATAACTAGGGTAAAAAAACGACGATGATGCAAAAGTTCCTTTTTCTGAATGGTGGTTACCGTGCAGGCGAATCTACGTTGTGCAGTCGGTGGGTTGACCAGCTCTCCATCACGGCCGGCTGCCTCACTGCTGTTCCCAGTAGTCAGCTGTTCGGTCGATCCACACCTCTCCGTCGGTAGTCAACAAGTCCACTCGTCTTCTCGCGCTGCCTCGAAGAAGCGTCGTGTTCCGCCCCCTCTTCATGACGTCTGCCAATCACTGTCTTTGGAGGGAAGCTTTTTCCGTTGGTTGGCTCAGGACATGCAACAAAACCACCCTTTTTTGTAATAAAAATACAAATTGCTCCCATTGGCTGTGCTCCTGGCTTCCCCTTACACTTCGTTCTAGGATACCGATTTATTTCTTATTTTGTTTGTTTACTAAAACAGCCCAGGCTCCCACTCCATCTTGAGTCGCAGGCCTTGTCACGAGGCTGTTATGCCATAAGTCACATTTAATGGAAACACTCAGGGGCTGGCGTTCTCCAAACACTAGCAGAACCTCCCCTGGGACCGGGGACCGACACACACCAGACGAGAAAAGAAACACGCGCACCTCTGTCTCTCGCGGATCATTACAACTTTATCCACCAACTCCGATAATTTAAAATTATTCACTGAATAATTTTAAATTCCTTAATAATTGTTCACTAAACACACTCGCGATAGCCAGCATCACTATTTAATTATGCCCTGTCTTGCTCTGTCCCTTGTGACCACTCCACATACCTACTAACAAAATATCAAATTGAGTAATAAAATACCCTGCTTTCAATCATCCCAGCTAATATGTCATTTAACATGATTCAAGAGCGTATTATCCTTGAGCATCCGTTTCAATCCCCTGAACAAGTGTGGAGCGAAACCAGATGGAGTACGTCATCTAATTTATAAACATATTACATTCATTACTTATCTAACCATGTTGCATCTATAATTAAACAATGAAACATGAAAATAAATGGACATACAACTTTGAAAATTCTTAATTCACTGAAGATACACTATCATTCACATTCTCTTAATGTTTTCTAACAATTCTATATTCATTAACCTATTTTTTTTTTCAATGATTATAATCCTTCACACAATCATTCGTGATGAGCGTACCCTTACTACAAAACATTACTAAATAAGTTTTTTTTTTTAAATTTTATTATCTCTATTTTATTATTTCACCAGTGGTTTCTCTAACCACATACCTTCATTGAACCAACTTCCAAGATTAGTACACATTTTGAGTTCTCACACAGCAATGTGTAGCGTAATTACATGAATGTCTATCCTCTGACCAGTACAGAAGCACGTCTTTCTAATGTTTATCTAGCTGAGTTTTGTAAGATCCTTGGTTTCTTTTTCGTGAGAAACCCTTCATTCCCACTCTAAGGCATGTTGATACCTCGTGTTTGATTTTTTTATTGTGTGTCACCGACCGTATCACTTACCACGCCGTTGTTACAGAAGTTGATTCAAACAATGCCGGTGAAACAAAACTGAATAGTTTTCGTTACTGCTAGAGCAGGAAAATTAATCTTATTAATCCTAAAATCTCTTATCACAATAATAAAATAGGTTTTAGATTATCGTCAACTACTTAAATCTTCAACGATCCGTTGGCTTATTTCTAGTGCTTAACTATTTTTACTTCTACGTTTTTCAAACTATTTTACAATCAACTCATTCTGTATCGGCGTTTCCCATCTGTATAATTAAAATTTCCGGACTCTGAGACAGCAAAACAATCTTAGTACGACCAGTTACTTTTTAACTTCTCAAGTAAATATAATTATCTTTTATTGTTTACCACATCTTCAAATTATTTTCTTATTGCATCCTCGGAAATCTTTCATGACGGGTTCATGATTATTCACATTTCTTTTCAAACCACTTTAATTTTTATCAAGCCACAATTACTTCTTTCGTGAAATCTTCTAACCGGTGTTCTATGTATATTCTTTATCAAGCGTTTACAATCCTCTTTTCAGAAAATTCTCAGCGTGTTGGACCACTCTCTACTTTCGTAATGCGACTATAGTTCCGCGCTCGTTCTAGCTTCCACGACGAAATGACTTTATCTGTCATCTATTGAATTCTAATTGACGATTTTATCCGTCAACAAATCATTTATGCCCCTTTTACCTTCAACGGTCTTTCGGTCAGCATATATCCTTACCAATTTTCGTCATCATTCTTACTATCATGAGCTCTTCCTTTCTCTTGTCTCTTACGATTTTCAACAACAACACACCGCCAATTATTATCATTCCGATTATAAACTACATCTTAATGTCACATAGTATTTTAGATTTGATTACCTTTGTAAACATTTCAGCAAACCCGTCTCGAATTAATATAACATAACGCAATTAAACCAGATCTCTCTCTTTTTATAATTCGTCGAGGATATTTTCTTTTAGTATTATGAATAATGGTGTCTTTTTTTTATGGAAAGCTTCTAAACTTGGGAACATCAATTGATCAATTTTTCCGTATTCTGTCCACTCAGAGTTTTAGCCGTCTCTCATACATCTCTTATTATTATTTATTTTTCAACGAAATTGCTACATTAACTTCCGTTCTATATTATTTTTGATGAACTACATCTCTATGTTTTCCAACGGATCCTACACTGCTCGAATAATTATCAGTACGAAACATTAACTTTACAGTTACTATTCTATACTCACTTATCACTAACAACAAACATTATAATCTTGCATGTCATATTTCAAATATCTGGCTACCAAAACTGTTTCATATATTCGTTAACACTTCAAGCGGCCATGCACAATCTGCATCCATTTTTCATTTTCCAAATTATTATTATTCCTATTCGCTCGATACTCCAAGCAGTGTTGTTCATTTACGATCGGCAATCCTGTAAAGCTTTGTTTTCTCTTTGTTGTAATATTTCTGTAGGACTCCAAGCCAAACATCTGTTCCAGAGTCACCCGGGTATCCATAAATTTTTTTGTGCCACTGCTAACCGTCCTTCCAGCTGTGAGGTCAAACACTCTGAAGCAAGCAACCTCCCTCAAGCATTTGTTTTTTCGCACGGTTCTCTGCCTCCGAAACTCTCCCATTATCCCGGCAGATGTTTCATTTGCCTTTAAGAACTTGACATAATTTATGTACCTTCGTTCGCAGCAGACTGTTGATCTTTGGTGTATTTGTCTCTTTTTTTTTCTTTTTGTTATTGTTCTACTGACGGACAGCTGTAGCCGAATCGACTTAATTTCATCCATCAACATACTCTTTTCGAGTTCGGTAATCGAACGTGAAAAGCTACTATTTTCACACGCATTGTTTTCTTCTTTTCTTCCGATGATACTTTCAATTTCAGCAAATTTTCCGCAAGACTCTACAGTTCGCAAATCATCCTCCGATTGTCTTCCAGAATCACTTGTTTCCGTTTCCTTAGAAACTTCATCTTCAATCATTTGATTTTCCCTCGTACTGCTCCTCAATTCATTCAAATTATTCACCTCGTTTTTCCACTCATCAACAACCACAGCTACAGTGTTTTTAATGTCTTCATGCTCCACTACACTCATTGTAGATTTTATTTCCTGGTCTACTGTTTTTCGCGAATGCTCCGTCATTTTTCGAACCGTCTCTCCAAACTTTTTTTTCATGCACTGACGTGCAGTTTCAGTTTCGATCTTATTCATATCGGCATCCCCGCTTTTGAAATCAGATCTTACTTGTTCGCAAATGGCGATTCGCTGTTCATTCAACTGTAGACTTATATCAATTTTCAAGCTTTCACTGAGAGCCATAAATTTTTCGCTTATCCGGTTTTCGGTTTCATTTTGTCTTTCCATCATAGCTTTCTGTTGTTCCAGAATTTGTTCGCAAATGATCTTCGACTGTTGTTCCAACATAGTTTTAAACATTAACATCATGGGATTACATGCAACATTTTCGCAACCCGTACTCTGAGCATCAGTTTCAGATTGAGCTACCGCTTGTTGAATCGGTTCATTAGTTGGAGGGCACGTGATTATGTCCTCACTTCCGGTTTGACAAGGATTTTCTCTAACTTCCAATATCCCGGCATCGACTGGAAACTGTGCGCTTTCTACACTCACAGAGTCTATCGTTTCCGAAGTTGACGGTTTGGTACTTTGCGACATGTTAGTTGATTTTCCTGACCTGAGTAACATTCACTCAATCCACTAGCGTACGCTCGCGTTACCAACTTTCGAATCCTACGCACTGATTTATAAAATTCTTTTCAAACGACATCAAATTAAACCTCTCAGTAAACCACATTTACGACAATCACAATTTTAATCAATGCGAACACACCGCGAATTTACCACTGAAAATCAGTAACACACAAGAAAAAACTTTCCGATTACCAAAATGCATACAGATTTGGACCGCACAAAATTATTGAAAGCAAGAAACTCATAATAGTCTCAGCATAGTCAACCAGATATTCTACACTCAAACACAGAATTTTTCAACGCTGGTCAGATGAAAATTCTTACCTTCAGACATGAACCTTGGAAGTTGTTTCAACATAACTATCCAAAAAAATATTCCACAATAATGACAACACAAAATGAGAGACCATCACACAACAAATCAGGACAACACAAAGGCGAACAAAAAAAAACATCACACCAAATTTCAGTCCTATGCCAACTCAAAACTCTTTGAACATCGACTAAAAAAAATCAACAAAACATCAAACATATAATATTCTCCATCCTGCTTTCGCCTACATCCAAAATTAAATAAAACAAAGTTCATATGACATAACAAGACCTGTATGTTTAACATAGATCATATGATTATTTAAAAAAAAATCTCCACCTGGTTCGGCACTGCACTGAAATAAAAAAATAATGTTATAATAATATTGGAATTGAAACTTTTGCATCCACCCGTTTATTTTTATTTTTTTCGTTAGCCCCACGTTCTGGGCGTCATAATTTTGAAGTGTTCCCTATGTTAGGAAAGCGACTTCTCGACCATACTGTGGCCGTTCATTACCAGTTATTAATTTGCAACTAATATTAAGCATAAAAACAAATCAGGTGGGCGCCAGAGATTGGAGTGTACCCTATTCTGAGGGAAGCGACATCCAGATCTCAAAGTATTGTTACTTAAACATGAATTATTGATCAACTAGAATTATTAATAAAGTCAAATGACACATTACATGACTGGATGGGATCTATTGAAAACACGGTTCACAATCTGACTTTACGTTTTACTCATGTACTTTAATGGTTTCCTTAACAAAATTTTACAAAGATTAATTTTCTTTTTGCAACACAAGGGTACATAACTTTCTCGGTGGAGCAAGAGGTTTATCTCAGAGCGATAACTAGGGTAAAAAAACGACGATGATGCAAAAGTTCCTTTTTCTGAATGGTGGTTACCGTGCAGGCGAATCTACGTTGTGCAGTCGGTGGGTTGACCAGCTCTCCATCACGGCCGGCTGCCTCACTGCTGTTCCCAGTAGTCAGCTGTTCGGTCGATCCACACCTCTCCGTCGGTAGTCAACAAGTCCACTCGTCTTCTCGCGCTGCCTCGAAGAAGCGTCGTGTTCCGCCCCCTCTTCATGACGTCTGCCAATCACTGTCTTTGGAGGGAAGCTTTTTCCGTTGGTTGGCTCAGGACATGCAACAAAACCACCCTTTTTTGTAATAAAAATACAAATTGCTCCCATTGGCTGTGCTCCTGGCTTCCCCTTACACTTCGTTCTAGGATACCGATTTATTTCTTATTTTGTTTGTTTACTAAAACAGCCCAGGCTCCCACTCCATCTTGAGTCGCAGGCCTTGTCACGAGGCTGTTATGCCATAAGTCACATTTAATGGAAACACTCAGGGGCTGGCGTTCTCCAAACACTAGCAGAACCTCCCCTGGGACCGGGGACCGACACACACCAGACGAGAAAAGAAACACGCGCACCTCTGTCTCTCGCGGATCATTACAAGTTTTTAGTGTGTTTTGTCATGTTTTGATTTTACTTCTGTCTGGCTAGCCCCTTTACAGCTTAGCCAGCGAGTTTGTTTTAGCATTTAACCTGGTTTGCCTTTTTATAATGAACCAGTCTTTAATTTTTATGAATATTTTGCAGCTACCGTTTTAGTACCCTTTTTAGCTGTGAGCATGCCGGCCATGCACTTGGCATTTCTGCCAGTATTTTAGTCTTGTTTTTTGTTCCGCCTTTGTGGGTGACACCTTTACAGTCAGCCAGGCGGGCGGTATTTCATTTCCTGCTTTAATATTTTAGGTTCCTATTCCTTCTGCGTGGCCGACCAAGTTACAGTCGCAGTAGTATTAAACCACGCTGTTAAATCAGGTTTTAGTTAGGGCGCTAATAACCCCGACGTTGACGCGCCCTAAAGCCCCAACAACAACAACAACAACGAAGTTTTCTTATATATTGTATTGTATTGTATTATATTATTTGTGATATTCTCTATAAGTTCAATCGTTGACCATGATTCTTGCAATAAAATGTTTGAACAAGGCTTGCTCTTTATAACAATGCTCCCACATGCTTCCCACTGAGTCCTTAGTGGCTACCACACATACCAAGGATCAATTTGTTGCAACATTTTAAAGTCACTCTCCACCTCTGAATGTCACGGCAAATAGATGTTCTTCCCCAGTTGGAAACCCAACAACGGTGTTTACAGTTGATACACTAGGAAATCTGCCATTAATTCAAGTCTTCTTATGTCCATCTTGGATGTATGTGGACTTGGTTATTACTTTCATTTTTAATGAGTTTCAGTTTTTTTGTGTCTCGTGAGTTGTTTCACTATTAATTGTCTAAACAAAACTGGGTAGCAAAAATAAACCCATCACCTACCATAGTTTGAGAATCCAAACAAATACAAGAAAGGAGGCTTTCCCATTGTTTCAGTTGAATAAAACCATTTCAGATCTGATATCAGTTTATCAATTTAATGTTAAGTTTCAAAATTGCTTTACAGCTTAATCTTTTGGTGATGTTTTAGTCAGAGTGATTTCAAAACTTCTAATCTAATTGATGAGCTCTCCCTGTGGGAGGCTTGAGCATTATTTTATATAAAGACAGATACAGTTATGCAATATTTTGGGTAATCTCTTACTCATGTGAGAGATAATGCCAAACGGTGGTTGCAAATTGAAACCTTCACTTTTGAATGCATTAAAATAGTAGCAAAAGGTAAAGAGAGAAAGGGAGAAAAAAGAGGAAATTAGAAAGAATCCATTAGGCAATAATATTGACAAGGAAGATATTTTCTTAAAGCATTTTCATTTTTGTCACCACTATACGTTTCTGCTCTTTAGGTGTGTGTAATTACTCCTTAGAACTTCTTTGTGTTAACCAATCCTAGTTGTTCACTCTAAATTATATTTGATCATTTCTTCTTTTCCCCATCATTGCATGATTAAGTGCATGTTGAGTCAGAAGAATTTGAGAAAAATGTCGTTGTTTTTTTGTTTCCGGAACCACATGTTTATTCTTTGACATGGATTGGTTTTAATTGGTGTGATATTGTATCTGGTCAGACAATTTTTTTAAGATGTAAAGGTTATGATGGTTATTGAATGGTCTTGCTGTAAGTGAAAAGTGTCTTGTCACTTGTAATGTGCTTTCAAGATGTAAAAAGGGTATTTGTCAGTCAAAACCAAGGGCCAAAATGTGTGTGTCTTTGTCTATACATGTCCTTCACATAATAATTAATGAAATTAGTCATGATATGTGATCTCATCAAGGATCAAGACTCATTCTTATTAATTCGGATTGAAATCTACTAAAGATAAATGTGATTAATTTAAACTTAGCTTAAATGTTTGTACACAGTGTTTTAGATATATTTAAAAATGTTGTGATGATACTTGATATATTGATCTTAAAACTGTTTCATTAGCTATAAATTACTTTAGCAAACAAACATATTATAATATCAGATTATGTTTAGAAAGAGCAGCAAACCTTATGTTTTGTATGTCATAAGTTTGAATTCCTGGACAAAGTTTTCAGTTTAAACCTCACTATCATAGGAAATAACCCATTCAAGTTGAATAAATAAACGTTCAATATTTTTCACTTTTTCTACTGTGTCACCAATTTATTTGTCACTTCTGCAATTCCCCATTCAGCAGTTCTTAGCTGGCATATGCAGAATTGTGTTTGAATACATGCTGAACTATAATTTTCGTATAAATTAGTGTTTAGAGTATCTTATAAATTTGGATGCTGTTACTTTTCATGTAGATTGATGTGTTTGAAGCCGACGTGATTTGCAATGTGATAATACCTCAGACTGCACTCGAGGAAACGCAGAACAGGAGCCCAGCTGTTTACAAAAGACTGAGAGCTGTTATTAGTGATAAGGAGAGAAATTTCTCCGTGTTCCAGAATGAATTTCATCAGTGAGTTGATCAATTTTTTTTTCCCTCTGAATTTGTGAGCTATTTTAGCTCTGTAAAATTCTTGACAAGATTGCAGATAAAACCTGGTACTATCTGTGTAAATGATAAAAGCTCTATTTAATATTTTTATAATTATCCACAGTAAATAATTCTTCATGCTAATGTACTGGATCTTGTTGTGACTAGGGAGACATTTACCCCACGGATGCGAGATGAAATAGCAAATGATAGGAATGATCGGGCAATACGTATAACTGCTTCCTGGTACCAAGGCCACCTGGATGCTAGCCAGGAGAAGAATTCCCCTGATGAAATTAGAATAATCCTTCTTACAGAGGATGCAGGGAACAGGCAAAAAGCGGAACAACAAAATATACTTGTAGCTTCAGGTACTAATTTTACTTCTTGCAATAGTTTTCCTATGAAATGTTTGTTACAAGTAGAAAATAGCAGTAAGCATGTATCACACAAAACTTTAGATTTAGGCCAAAGTATCTCCGAGTAGTGATTAAAGCCATTAACATATAATCAAATTGAGAGCCATTCTAAGTACTGAAATAGTTTCTTCTTTATGAGCATTCATATTAAATATATGAAGTTGATAGAGAAAATGAATAGAACAATATATTTTGTTAATGAAAAAGAAAAATATTTACATCTAGCTCTTACAATAGTAGGACAGCACTGAATGGTTTTACTCAAACAAAGTAGGAAGAATGGCAAAGGATGACTTGTGAATTGTGAAAGTCAGTTTTGTAATTTGTGTTTTTTTTTCTAATTTAAAAACTGCACAGGGTTACAAAGTATGAAGTAAATGTCCAGTTTTCTTCCTCAGTTGTACTGAATCATACTGGCTCAGAAAAAAAGTGTTTCTCAGCTTGAGGTTTCATTAAAAGTATTCTCGTGTTTCTAGCTGCATCACCCTTCAAATAAATGTTTCAACTAGCAGCCTTACTAGTATGTTGAGGTGCTTCTTAATTCTATTTCCTAAATTTATGCTGTATACTTATTACCTTGTTTTCCAAAAATAGCCCTTAATGTCTTGAAATTGTTAGAAATTTCACAGAACAATTAGGATCATTAATATGTCTGGTTTGTCATTTCTATACAATTTTGAAGGTCTAAAGTATACTACAATTTTTCCCCCTTTTAGCTTAAACTAATATTTGCAACTAAGATTCCATGTCAGAAAATGAAATATCTTTATATTCATTGTACTGTCAGTAAAACAAATTAATTATGTATGTAATATTATTTTATACATCTTCATTTCTCACCACCAAACATGCCAGTTGTTTGCATCATTACTTAAGTCATCAGCATTATGCTAACACAAAGCCCAGATGCTGATGGGTAGCCATTCATTTATTACCCTACCCTATTTTACTGTCTGTGTGCCTGACCTGTACAGTTGGTCATAGAATCAGGAATTAGGTGTTCCCATGTTGCTATACCAGCTGTTGTTAGGGTTTCATTAACAATACCACAAAGCCCCAAAATACAGTAACAACAATTTGAACAGTGTGTTTTAAATGTATTATAAAAATTAATCATAATTGAATGTGTGATTATATAAAAGATGGAATAACAGAAATAGCCAAAAATTAAGAAGCATATCTAATGATCACCATGTAAAAAAGAAAAGATTTTCTCTTCCCAAAGTGGCTGTCTAAAGAAGAACACATGAACTAAAGAATGCTTGTTGGATAACCAAAGTAAAAAGCAGCAATATCTGGCAGATAAGGAATCATGAAAGTTTTACCAACTTACGGAAGCAGTATATGGCCCCCAACCTTTGGTAAAAATCCACTCTGATCCTGCGATAAAGATAAACTTCTAAACGATCAATGCTCCATCAGAAATAGAAGGAAAGATCATTTTGAAGATCTCTTGAATCAAATATTTATAAAGAAGCATATGCACCTGTAAAAGAAGAACTAGGCTTCTTACCCACATAATACAAACTCAGGGGGGCTATGAATCAAGCAAAGCACCACACAGCCATAGGTCCAGACAGCATACCATTAGTGGCTTTCAGAGAATGAGTTGAAGATAAGGCACTTGCATGAATTTATTGTCAAAATTTGGACCACTGAAGAAATATCTTTTGACTTTAAAGATAGTCTGTTAGTTCCCGCATTTAAGAAAAGAAACCAAGTGGACTGCAATAATTATCATGGCATTTTTAAAATTTTTTTTTTACATGGAAAAGAAAGGGAATATACACCCAACACTCACCAAAGTTGAAGGGAGGAAGGCAGCAGCAACACAAAACAACACACAAACAAAGAAAAGACAGAAAAAGGGTTTTTTCACTCGAAATATTGTCTTTTCTTTGTTTTTGTGTTGTTTTGTGTTGCTGCTGCCCACCTCCCTTCAACTTTGGAGAGATTGGGTGTATTTTCCCTTTCTTTTCCATTCTTTTCTTTCCTTTCATTGTTACCTATATGGCATTTTTTACTATCTTTTGTGAGAAAGCTTGTTGTTAGATTCTTGGCAAATTATACTCTGCTTATGTTGGTATCGTGCATTGTAAATTTGCTTCACCAGGACAAACTGTCAACAAAGTGTTTTACAAAGGTGTTCTTGAAAGGCTCAGGAAAAGAGTGATTCGTGTGAAACCAGACATTGCAGACAAGTGGGTGCTCCATCATGACAATGCTGCGTGCCACACGGCTTGTTCCATCAGTGAATTTTTGACCTTGAAACGCATTCCTGTTGTCCCTCAACCCCCTCTATTCACCTGATTTAAGTCCTAGTGATGTTTTCCTTTTCCCACAATTGTAGCATGTCTTAAAAGGCCATCATTTTGGAACTATGGAGAACATTCAAAAAACTGTGACCGACCAGTTAACAGCCCTACCAGTTGAAACCTTCCAACGCTGTTAGCAAGAGTGGAAATAATGACTCTGCCGGTGTATAGCTGCCTAAGGAAACTACTTTGAAGGGGATAATATTGTTGTTTGGAAAAAAAAAAAAAACTTTGGTAACTAAAAAATCAGTCTCATTACTTTTCTCACACACCTCGTATATAAGTGGGTAGTTTTCCATTCTACATTTACATCTACATCCATACTCTGCAAATCACAAACATTGTGGGTGGCAGAGGGTGCTAAGCACCAATCCTAAACCCGCCCATTCCAATCCCGAATAGTGCGAGGAAAGAAGGAATACATATAAGTATCAGTACGGCATCTTATTTCTCTAATCTTATCCCTCCGGTCATTGCGACCTAAATAGGTTGGCGGAAGAAGAATTTCATTGCACTCGAAATTTAAATTTTTTCGCATATTCTCCAATAAATTCGAACGCAAGCTACGTCGTCTGTCTTCCAAACTATCCCAGCCCAATCTATGTATCAATTTTGTGACGCTTTCATAAGGGCTGTAACAACAAGTCACGAATCTAGCGGCTCTCCTCTGCACCCTCTCAACTGAGTCAATCAGAACCTTGTGATACGGATCCCAAACCCCACAACAGTAATCCAGATGCGGACGCACTAGTGTTTTATACACTATCTCCTTTGTTTGAGCATTACAATTCCTCAAAATACGACCTATGAATCGTAATTTAGAATTTGCCTTGCCTACGACGGAAGTTACGTGCATGTCCCATTTCATGTTGCTTTGTACTATCACCCCCAGATACTTCACGGAATCAACCGTGTCAACAGGTGAATTGTTTATTTTGTACTCGTGAACAACCTGATTCTTCTTGTTACTTATCCGCATTGCCTTGCACTTTTTGCAATTAAGTGTAAGCTGCCATTTACAGCACCAATCGAAAATAGCATCCAAATGCCTACTTCTTAGTGAAAGTGTTGTTCATAACAGTTCCTGTAAGTGTAGATTATTGTGATGGTATGTGTATTTATTTTAATGTGTTGTTTGTGCTGTGGATGAGAGATGAAAGAATGTATGGTAAAACCTGGTGCCAACTTTTCCATGCCTACTCATCTGAAACAACAGGTGTGTTATGAAAATTAACATCTTCATCCAACAGATGAATCACCATCATAAGTTTAATATGCCATCACTCCATTCCACTGTATAGAAGCTTAGGATTTATACTAAAACTTTGGTATATAATCTAATGATTTAAAAATCAGACCCCTGGTCCCAAATGATGAAAATTTCTTCCACCACTGGGAAGTGAAACAGCTAAACGTCAAGCTCCAGACACCGTCATAGTGTCTCAGTGATCTCATCTAGTGAAGCTAGTATCTATTCCACTACTGGCACAGATTGCTCATAGGATTCATGTAAGTTGCTTTATTCCCCTCTTCCTATTCATTCAACGCCGTGTTCTTTTTTTCCCACTGGAAACCTTGCTAACAGAATGTTGTGTGTATTGATACTTTCTGACTTTAACATTGACGAATTGTTGTTGCTTTTGATTTTCTATTTTTCTTCTTCGTTTCTTGTTGGTCAAGAAAGTATGTCTTTATGGCTTTGTTAGGTTTACACTGAATCTGAGTCTGTGAACATTTTTGGCATAGTTCTTATTGGCATGATCATTGCAGGTGCACAACTGACATAAATGTTTTACTTAGTTCAGTGTAACAGAATTCATAGTGTAAGTAAACAATTAACACATGAAAAAAAATTGTCTTAATTTTTTTAATTAATAATTTTAAACTGGAGCTTTTGGCTGAATTTTTAAAAGACTAATATGATAACACTGTTTCAAATATTCTATATTTTTAGCAGATTTTTCTCTCTCAAATATCATGCATGAAATTATATATAATAGATGGATGTTTTTTGTGATTAGTTTAAAAGTTACACTTTCGTGTGATGCATCAGTATTGTTAGGAAAACTATATGGAAGGGCATAATTGTTCTATTGTCTGCATGGATAATTTTAAATATAATTTTTATTGTTGTAGTCTTCTCGGGAGACTAGCCGAGTAATCAAGGTGTTTCCACATAATATTTTGGCGATCTGAAACTCCGTCGCCATCTTCTGGTGAAGATCGCCGAAATATCGTGTGGAAACTCGCCTAATCTCCCGAGAAGACTACATCAATTCTCAACTCCAAAAAAAAAAAAAAAAAAAAAAAAAAAAAAAAAAAAAAAAAAAAAAACTTCGTTCTTATATAATTTTTATGTTTCTTACTATACATTGTCGATTTTTTTTAACTTCCAAGTTCTTTTTGGCTTTCTCTGTACAGTTAGTAGGAATCTGATTATATGTTTCTTCAAAATTTCCATTTGGAATTTTTTATAATTTATGTATAATTTTCTGAAAGTCCACATTTTTGTTTTCTATTTATTTATGTGTAACTTTTGTTTCTTGTACACTACAGTAAAGGAATATGTGGAGAGCTTGATAGATTGCGATGAACTGCAAGACAAATTGGTGTCAATGGAGTCGAGCCAAGATAAATTCAATGAAGGGAAACCAATTTTTCCGAGACACATACCACTTGCAGCAATACGCAGTGGAATCAAAGCTGGAAAGTATCTGCAGGGCACATTTTATGCATCCCGGGAAAACTGCTTGGAAGGAACTGTAAACGTAGAGGCATATGAGAAACCAGTAAGCTCAAAACATTGTTTAGTTGATGTACTTTCTGTATTTTTCTCTCTCTCTTTTAAAATCGGATCTCTTCTATACACTGCCTACGTAAGATCGAAAATCTTCAGTTTATCTTAATAAAGTTCCTTAAATAATTTCAACTTGCTGCAAGTATTTTGTGGTGACATTTTGATGATAGTTTGATCAAAGGTGATTATACTGATAATGGAATATATTATAGAGCAGTGATGGATACCATAGTTTTAAAAATATTTTGGTATAAAACCCTACTTGATTTGACCTTCAGAAGAATGCATTATTGTCAACTGTCGTAGTGTATGAATATTGCCTAAAAAGTTATGGTTATTGACTCAAGATTATTCTATACTTTTATGTCTTAATACACTTGTATTTTTTAATATATTTGATTCTTGGTTTGCTGATAGTATCTTCATTTGTATTTGAGCGGCACTGCTTTTCAAACCACTTATACAATTAAGCATCAGATAACACTGATAAGTTACCAGCATACCTGTTGAAAAGTCCTTATTATGTATAAATTTATCTTAGTCAACAAAGCAAAGTTTTTATTGTTTGACTTGGAATCTGAACCAGGTATGTCCTGGCTTACCTCATGTATGCAAAGCACAGTCCATAAAAATTCTTGTCCACAATGGTTTTTAAAACTAGGGCTTTGATTTTGAATGTGAATGGTTATCAGACCGATGTGATGTATAACTGCACACCTACATATAGGGTAGGTACGAAGAGCGGTCATTTGGGGTGTCGAAGTGCATGCAGCTCTAGTATCCAAGACTAGCACCTGGCAGACTGCATGGTGTCTACTAGAGGTGGGCAAAATGACTCACTAAAAAGAGCTGCATTCATTTGATAACTCAGTGAAAAGAATGAGTTCTTTTCAGCAATTCACTAGCTTACTTTAAATAAAAAGAAGTGTTATTTACATTTAGATTGGTTTCATTTATTGTTCTATTTATCCTGAAATATTTTCTCCCTTTAAATACTATTGGATTATTTTCACACAGAAAAGGCCATTTCAAAGTGTCAATTAAATACTTTTTGGTTGCTGGGAATTTTTGAGAGGGTAGTTTGATAATAATGTAGCATGGTTAATTTTACATTAATTTATTTATAGGTACTACCACTTTCACAAGTCTTTTTGCCTTAAACAAATGGAAGTTACTGTTCACGTATAATATTTGAGGCTTTTTTTGTTCAAGTTTGCCCAGATTTGGAAGACCAGTTCACTTGCGAACAACATATCTTTAACACAAAACAATGAAAAAAATATCAAAACAAGACATCACGTTACAATTATGTTTACACATGTGGAGTGATCATTTAAATACATCTGAGCCATAATTTAGATTAAAAACATAAAATACAGCACAATACAACTTACCGGTAGGTCAGTCAGACTCGAACAGCTGAGCACTGGAACAGAGAACGTCTCACCCGCTGCCAGAAAGAAAAGATCGAAGAACGTGCGAACGAATTAGTTCTTCTGGATCTGTAGAGCAGAGTGGATTACCAATGACTGGTGTGGTGGTATAGTACAGAGAAAAAAACATGGGTGGAGCGGACAGCAGTCGTGTGATGCGTGGCGAACACTGACAAAGCCGAAACTTATTGTTGGCATCATTCGATTGAAGTTAGTTCAAACAAGACCACTTATCATTTGACACCCTGGCCAAACAAACGACTTAGGGGCTCCAAGAAGAACTACCGTTAACTATCAGTGAGCGGCAGCTCACTCACTATTTCGGAAAAACTGTTCAAAAGAACTGGTTCACTTGCGAACGAAACATCTGTAGTGTCTACCCTTAAAGCTATTGACTCACTACCCTATCCCAAGTGTTGGGCAACAGATGCTTGTCAGTACGCATTACATGTGGAATAGGGAGATAGATGATGTAAGTGACCCTTCAAACGCTGCAAGGCTAGTCTTGCTAAAAAGAGAACAACCAGTTTCTTTGCAATTTTCTTCTTAGTCAATTACACTATCTAATCAAAAGTATCTGGACATACCTATATAATGCAGACTTGCCAGTATAAAGGGAGGTGAGGAGTATTGTGTTGTCAGTAGAGAAGCAGTAACATCAGAATGGGTCAGTCAGGAAAGCTTAGTGACTTAGAACATGGAGTGGTCATTTGATGTCACCTGAGTAACAAACCCATCAAGGACATTTCCACCTTTCTAAAACTACCCAAGTTGGTGACGTGATTGTAAAGTAGATACGCAAAGGAGCAACCACAAATAAACCAAGACCAGGCAGACTTCATTTAATGATGGACTGGGATTATCAGGCAATGGGGAGAGTGGTTGTAAAAAATCGCAAGATATCGTTAGAAGGAAACACTCTTGAGTTGCAAAGTGCTACCAGCAGGCCAGCCAGCACAGTAACTGTGTGTTGGGAGTTAAAAAGAATGTGGTACAAAGGTCGAGCTGCTGCTCATAAGCCAAACATTTCTGCAGTTGGTGCTAAGTGATGCTTTAGGTGGTGTAAGGGTGACGCCAATGGGCAGTGGATGACTGAAAATGATTAATTTGGAGTGATGAATCACACTATACCCTGTAGCAATCTGAGGGAAGGGTTTTGGATTGGCGAATGCCTGGAAAATGTTACCTGCCGTTAGGTGTAGTGCCAACAGTGAAATATGGAGGAGGTGGTGTTATGGTGAGGGTGTGTCTTTATGTTTAGGGTATAAGGGGACTTACTGCACTTAGAGAAAACTCGAACTGGAGAAGAATATGAACATGCTTTAAAACATTGTATCCTGCAAATGATGGAGGACCCGTTTGGAGAGATGGTTGTTTGTAGCAATATAACAATGCACTCTGTCATAAAGCTGCATCTATGAGGCAGTTGTTTGTGCACAATAACATTACTGAAATGGGCTGGCTTGCCCAAAGTTCATACCTGAAACCAATTAAACACCTCTGGGATGACTTCTCTGGTTTCAGCTTTTTAGGAAGAATGTACTGCCATTCCTCCACAGACATTCAGACACTGCACTGAAAGTCTCCTCAACAGAGCTAATGCCATCATAAAGGTAGACGGTGGACCTACGCCATTTCAATGTCCAATAAAAAGGAACATGACATGCGTAAAGTACAAGCACAGCTTTAGATAGGTGTCTGAATACTTTTAATCAGATATTGTGTTTTTAGTGAGTTTTGCAGATGTTTCCCGTCAGTTGTTATGATGCTTATACATCTTTTTTATTATTATTTCTCTAAATTCTGTTTGAATTTCCTATGTACCAAGTAGCCACTTATCCTCTTTTTATACAGTTATTTACTCTTCACTTTATTGCATTCCTGTAGAACTCATTTTGAAATTATCAGAACTGCTATTTTCCTATTTCATTTTGAGAATGTTTGTGCATTATTCTCTGATCCATCGATTTAAATATTTCTTCTATTACTAAAGGTTTTTGGTCAGCTCTTTTCTTATGTCTATTGTTTTACTACATATTTTGGTTGGCTTTATCTTTAATGTACTCCAGTTGAATTTCCTCAATAACTTTTCCTTAGGCTTTGCAAAAGTTTGTTTTGGTCCAGATTCTCTTGTATTCCAACTAGCAAACTCTTCTCCTGTATTCCTTTAATCATTCTTTAGAATTTCAAATTGTGGTTACAGTCTGTACCATCTTCTAGGAATGATATACAGTGTAGAACTATGTTTCTGTGTATTATTTTAATATGATTCTAACATAACATTTTTACTGTGACTTGTACGTATTTTCCACAAAATTTTAAATGTTTAATGCCTTGTTCATTTCTTTCTCCTAGACCAATGTTATCTACAGCACTCACTTTCCCTTCGTTTGCATCTTGTACTACCATATTCCAGTTGGCCGTGAATATATAAGTTGATGTTAAATAGTGCAACTCAGGATAATAATGATTGTGCCATTGAAATTAACTTTTTTGGATTTCATTTTGCTGGATCCACCATGGCATACATTTTACGGAGGGGGGGGGGGGAATGATAGCATTAACTCTGCTTTAAATTCTTCATTCATATTAAACAAATTGTTAGTATGCTATATGTTCTATAAATGCATATTTAGTTGATCCTTTAATAGGCATTGTGTATATTCTTATCAGAGGTATTTTAATTTTGTTGCAGCTACAAGTTGAAGTTTAATCTCATTTTCAATACACTTGTTTGTATACAAGTAATTGAGATTTTAATTTTGTTGCTGTTACTAATCAAAGCTCAATTTTTTTTTTTCTTTTATTTGTTTTAAATTACTTTGTGACTCTGGTCTATAAATGACAATGTTAGAAAACCAGAAGCAACTATTGCAGTTTTATAGGTTTCCTGAATAACTATCTGGAGAAACTAGCTACCAACATACTGATTTTCTGTAAACAACAAATCTTGTAAATGGCCTTAGCTAAATCACAAAATTCTCTTTGCATCCTCGAAGCTGCCAGTTTAATTTGCAGATTTATGACCATGCCCTGTATTCTGCTTTTCATAAGTTGCAATGCATGAAACACAAATAAATTGTTTTTATTTTTTCAGATACTGATTCAGGGGCAAGTTAATCTCAATAGAGCAGTTGATGGAGATATAGTAGCTATTAGAATTCTGCCAAAAGAACAGTGGACATCTTTCAGTGACGTTGTTCTACAGGATGAAGATGAAGCTGAAGGTTATAAGAATATAGACATTACTACACCTTTCTCAGCTTTTATTTCCTTGATGAAGGAAATAAAGAAATCTTAATATATTTATGAGCAATAAATATTTTTTATTGTATTGTTTTTCATGGTTGGAAGGAAACATGATTTCTTCTTCTGTGTATAGGTGATCTGGAAGCTGTTATGGAAACTGACAGCAAGTCAGAAAAACAACCCACAGGGGTGGTTGTGGGAATAATCCAAAGAAAATGGAGACAGTACTGTGGAATTCTGCAAGAAAGCAAGAATGAAGATGTGAGTAATTCTTGAACCTTACTTATAGAATTACAGATGAAATTTATAATTAGAATATGAAAAGATTTGACAGTGACGACTACCTACTTGTATTGGTACAGTGAGACAAAGCTGAGTTGTCAGAATTACAAATTTAATATTTTAAAGTTAATGATACTTCAGTAATTTTATTTTAATGAGGACAAATCCAAAATACTGGAATTTCTGTTCTGATATGTTATGATTGTGCTGTATCAGCACATTTCTATGTCTCATCATGTGAGCAACACCATAGTAGTGAAATTTATATCTCTTATTTTTGTTCTCATTCCTTGGGTGAATGCTGGAAACAATTCATGATCTAATTTGTATATGTTCTCTTCTTTGTACTGTTAGAATAACTAAGATATTTACATTTCAAGTCTTCAGTAAGCAATTCTTTCCCCACCTTATATGATTATAAGGTGGTTAAAGAATTGCTTATTGAAGACTTGAAATGTAAATATCTTGGCATTACATTTGATAACAAGCTTAACTGGACAGATCACATTGGACAGGTAGTAGGAAAAGGTTTCAAAATCCTGCATTTTTTGGAGAGGGTGATGAGGGGATGTACGAGAGAAGTAAAGGAATTGGGTTACAAAACTTTGGTCAGACCATTGCTCAAATATGGTAGTGTAGTATGGGACACACATTTTGAGTATCAAATATAGGAGTTGGATAAGGTGCGAAGAAGGGCTGCTAGATTTGTTTCTGGAAATTATCGCATAACGCAATCAGTAACAGATATGATAAAAGAGCTGGAATGGGACTCATTGGAAGACAGAAGGAGGGTGAAGAGGGTCATGGGAGTGTACAAGGAGTATATTGGTGATGAGGCATGGAAAGATATTGGCGTAAGAATTGAAAGTAATGTGTGGAAGGGAAAAGATGACCATGACCACAAGCTGACACTCGATTTGAGGCACAAGGGTGTAGGAATATTCTCTTTTTTTAGGTAAGGGTGTCAGCGATTGGAATAAGTTCCCAAGAGAAATGATGAATAATTTGCCACAAACATTGAAAGAATTTAAAGTTAAAATTTGTAAAAGGTAAATGTAGGTGGATGCAGAAAAGGGGGAGATGGGTGTTTAGGGAAATTGCCACTGGAGCATGCTCTCCATTGCAATTTAATTAATTTAAAACTATGTCACAAAATTAAATCTTAATTTTACACTGTTTTCAATGTTCTGTCAGGAATGTTAATGTTTTTTCTCCCACTATTGCCTCATTACATCAGTCAGGATTGCTTCCAGTTACCAGTCCATTGAATTATTATTACTCAATTGTCATTATATAATTTTTTTTTGTTTACCTCCAGGTTACACGGCATATCTTTATTCCTTCTGACAAGAAAATTCCAAAGATACGGATTGAAACCAGGCAGTACAAAACACTAATAGATCAGAGAATAGTCGCTACTATTGACTCGTGGCCATACAATTCGAGGTATCCTCAGGTATTGTATACAGCTTTTTGATATTATTACTTTGTAAAAGCATCCTGTTTGATTTGGATTGGTTTATCATTAAGGTAATATCTGTTACTTCAGGGTCACTACATCAGAGCTCTTGGTAAGATTGGTGACAAGAAGGCTGAGAATGAAGTGCTCCTATTGGAACATGATGTACCACATAGCTCATTTTCTCAGGCTGTGCTCAAGTGTTTGCCAACCTTACCTTGGATAATAACTGATGATGTAAGTAATTTAGAGACATTGAGTTACATTTATGAGTACTTGCTTTATTGTTACTTTATCAAGAAAGTACCGACTGTTTGGTATTAAAACTTACCAATCAAAACCTTCAAACTTCCAGAATGTGCTATATTTCCAGGAGAACAGTGTTTTCCCCAGTTTTATTTGGGAACAACTGGACCATTCCCTTCTTAAGTGGTGAAGCCATCTGTTTGTAGATAACATGATATCAAAAGAAAATTTTCTATTGCTTGTATCTTCTTATTTCTAATTTAGATTTCGGAGAACTCGTAATTATGCCTTCACATTTTCTGTCAGTAAAACGATTCATTGATGACTTCTGCATGCCTTCTTTTTTAGGATGTAGCATGTCGAACAGACCTCCGCCATGTTGATATCTGCTCTGTTGATCCACCTGGCTGTACTGATATTGATGATGCACTTCATTGTGTGCAACTGGACAATGGAAACTATGAGGTACTAGCATATCAATTAAACTCTCTGCACAAAAAACATAACTGTTGTCAACAAAGTTGCTTTTAAAAAAAATACTAATATCACAAATGGTTGACATAAGTTATGTATTTTATATATTAGGAATAATCTAAAAAAAAAAGGAAAATCTTCATTTAGTTAAAATTTAGCAACTTGCAAAGAATGAGCCTCTTACATGTCCCCCTTTTTTAGTTTATTTTCGTTAATTTCTTTCCTGCAACTAAATTTTCCACTGATATTATTTTTGCTCTCCCATCACCTCAGTTCCAATCATAACAGTCAAAACCACCATTCATGTGTTCCCCACAAGTATATATTAAACATTTGGATGGGAGAGGTAGCTGCCTGATGGTGGCTGTAGCTAATTGGAGGCACAGATTGTTGGTCAGCAACTCTTGATGGGGGAAGGTCAGCATGGCGAGAAGTATGGGTTGCATTTGAAAAGCATGAACCTCAACAATTTAAAATTGGAAACATATCACAGGAACAAGTCACTAACAGATGGAAAGTGTCAGCAGAAAATATATTCTAGTCTTAATTTTTTAGACATATAAAATATAAACAAACTTGAATAAAAACTCAATGTATTACACACTACTTAAAAATCAGCCCTTGTGAGTGATGGTTCATGTGGGAAGATATACAGTGAGTGGGAAACGGGTGGAAAAGAATGAAGATAACTGAGAGTTATCTTAAGACTTGGCAGCTGTCTGGTACCCAGTTTGTCTGAGATGCTGCCTCTGTTTGAGAGGACTCTGATTGCATGGATAGTGAAACAAGAATTGAAATGGTGGTTTTACAAATGTGGGCTTGTTGAGATACTGGGTGAAGTGAGTTCTTTGTGAATACCGTTTGTGGCTATTTATTCTGATGGGCAGTGGATTTGTGGTCATACCTATGTATGAGGCTTCATAATGGTTCCAGGTTAATATATTTTGTGGGAGGTTTCTCAGGTGTTATGTCATATAATGGGGAAGTTTTCTCCGATTACTGGATTGTTGAAGACGATGTATGTTGCACAATTTGCAGCAAGATCTGTTACATGGATAAGAATCTTGGAGCTGTATTATAGGACTGGGAGGCTCCTAGGGGTTGTCTGAGATTAGGTCTACTGAAGCATGTTCTGTGAAGTTCAGGAAGGATTTTGGGAAGGAGGGATCTCATTTCTGGACAGGCTTGAAGGAAATCATAACCTTGCCAAAGGACTCAGTTAATTGATTCCAGGCCTGGAAATTACCGGGTGATCAGCACTGCACTGTGGTTGGTTTTTGTGGGTTTTGGATGGTTGATAGGCTGAGTGGGTTGTCCGTAGATGCAGCTCATGGTTCTCTAATTGAATTCATCTCTGCATTGGTAGACCAATTTCAACAACCTACAATCTGTCAGCTCACCTTCCGCATCAAGTACACACAACACTTCCTATTTCCGTTTTCCTACTATGCCTATACCTCTTCCTTATGATTCCTTCCTGGTAACAATTGACATTACATCCTTGACAAACATTCCTCTGTGCTATGGGCGCAGTGGCATAGATTATTTTTTAGATCAGCTCTCTCTTAACAGCCTCCCCCTCACATCTTTCCTCATCACCCTAGTTCATGAACAGTAACTACTACCCCTTCAAAGGGAATTTCTATCTGTGGCACAGCCATGTGCACCTGAATGGCTCCCTCTTGTTGTAACCTCTTCATGGGCTGCCTGAAACAAACATTTTTGGAGAAAGTTCCTCAGAAACTCTTCATGTAGCTCAAATTCATAGCTGATATTTTTCATGACACTTGGGGAACAGCAGTCTTCTAAATTTCCTGAACAATGCTTTTAACAATGTGAACTTCACATGGTCCTACTCTCACAGCCAGGTGATTTTTCTAGATGTTGATTTGTCTCCAATGGCTGCGCCAGTTCCTTGGCCCACATAAAACCCATGCACCTACAACACTATCTTCATTTTAACACTTGCCATCTGTATCATACCAAACACTCCTTCCGCTTCAGTTTTGGCATTCGTGGTATTTATATGTACTCTTTCCAGCCTTCTCTCGCATTGATATTCCACAACTACCCACCACATTTAGTTCACAAACAATTTTCATCTGCTACATCACAAACTGCTCCACCCATCGACCACCATAAACCATCAAAAACCAACCATAGTACACAGTCCTGATCATCCAGTACTTCCGAGACGTCAAATCTGTCAGCAAGGTTATGATTTTCTTCAAAGCTCTGGAAATGAGATCTATTCTCCATAAAAGCTTCCCTGCCACTCCC
The DNA here is from genome assembly GCA_031002005.1 of Vandiemenella viatica. Lineage (NCBI taxonomy): Eukaryota > Metazoa > Arthropoda > Insecta > Orthoptera > Morabidae > Vandiemenella > Vandiemenella viatica. The sequence continues at coordinate 26,088,674 of JARYHS010008074.1, read as the reverse complement.
AGAATTTGTTTTAGCAGACCTCTTAGCTTGACCCAACTCCTAGTAAGAAAACATGGTCTTCCTACATCACCAGACTGCCCCAAGGCTCTTTTTCAAACAACAGACCTTACTGCAACATGTACAATAAACATCATGCCTCCATCACCAGGGTAAGCTTTCCCAACATTGAACATGTCACCTGTGAAACCTCACATGTAATATACCAGTTTACCTGCAACCACTGCGTGGCTTCATGTATAGTTTGGCTACCAATCCAATAGCCATAATAATAAATGGCCACCAATAAGTAGTATTCACCCAGAATTCACACCATCCAGTAACTGTCCATGCCATCTCTCATGACATCAATAATTTTAATTCTTGCTTTATGGTCCCCTCATCCACCAGTAGCTCCCCTGAACTCAGAAGGTGGAGCTGACCTACTAGTACAAACTAGGCATCAGGCAACCACTTGGTCTCAATTTACGATAATACCCAGACATTGCTTTAACTTTTCCTCTCTGCGTCCTCTCCTCCACTGCAACCTAACTTGGACCACCACTAATCAGAGCTAATATTTAGTTTCATATATTTAATTCTAATGTTCATGTTTATTTATCTTTGTTGGTTTATATTTAATATTATTTGGTATCTATTGTTTTCACCTACCCATGATTAGTTCCAATATTTTGCAATGATCGGGCATTCCCTTCAAATCACTATCCCCTCTCACTGAACTGTGTTTTAGCTGCATACCTTTAACCATGTTCCTTGCTCAGCAGTTTCTATTTGAGGCAGTCTCCTACACTGCCCACCCTCTGCTATGTTCTACTTGCTGATGAAGGGCTAAAACCCGAAAATTTCAATGTCTTTTGTGTTTTTGTCTGTTATGTGTGTTCATGTCACCCAGCCATCAGTAATTTGTCATTACTTTTACTACATGGCATCCATATATATACACACACACAAAAGGGATAGTGAAATGAACCACCACTTACCTTAGCTGATGGTATCATGGGGTGAACACATAAATAAGCACAAAACACAGGAAAAACAATGAATATTTCGAGACTTGGCTCTTCGTCAACAGGAGAAAATCAAGGAGGGAGGGTGGTATAGGAGACCGTTTCTCAGAATGACTGTTAGTCTGGAACATGATGGGAGTAAATTCAAACAGGACGGGGAGAGGACAGTGAATTGGAGCTAATACCCGAGAATACAAAATGTTACAAAAAGTGCAGAAAAATATATTGAAATGTTCATAACATAAATTTTAGAAAGTAGAAGTAAATAAGTAAACAAAATAAAATTGAAAAAATATAATGATAATAATAATAAAAGAATCTATATAGTTCACCTGTGGTATGTGGTGGTCCAATATACTGTAGACAATGGGCATGCAGGCAAGTAGAGGATAGAAGGAAGGAAAAGTACTAACTGGATATTATCTCAAATTGAGACCAGGAGGTTGCCTTGTGCCTGTTTCTGCATTTTTTGTAACATTTTGCATTCTCAGGTACTAGCTCCAATTCACTGTCCCCCTCTCCCAGTCCTCTGTTTGAATATACATCCACCATGTTCCTGACTAACGGTCATTGTCTCCTATACCAACCTCCCTCCTTGATTTTCTCCTGTTGCCAAAGAGCCAAGTCTCAAAGTATTCATTGTTTTTCCTGTGTTTTGTGCTTATTTATGTGTTCACCTCACGAATCCGTCATCTAAGGTAAGTGGTGGTTCATTTCACTATCCCTTATCTGTAAATCCATTTGCTAATTAGCTCCTATTATTTCCTGGCATATATATATGTATATATATAGGGAAATTAGCCACCACTTACCTTTAGATGATGGATGTGGGGCGCGAACACACAGAAAAGACAAACACAAATAATAAAGTAATTTTCGGGATAAACCTTTCGTCAACGGGAGAACATTATGAGAGGTGGGCGCAGCTGTAGACTGCCTCACAGAAAGACCGCCGGTCGGGAAAATGGTGGGGGTAAATTCAAACATCGGAAATGTAGATCTGATACCCGAGCATAGATAAATATCCAAACTAATCTGATCGGTGGGAAGAACAAAATATAATTAAAACTAAATTTGAAAAGAAAATAATAATTATTATTATATAAAATATGATACAAATTAAAAATATAATAAAATAATAATTTTATGAAAATAAAAACCCCTAAAAATTATTGTTTTATTTTATTATACATTATTTTATTATATTTTATATTTATTATATATATATTATTATAATTTGATTCATATATATATATATATATATACACACGGAAAAAGAAACACATACACACACAGAGTATAAAATTTTCGAGCCTATGTCTCTTCTTCAGTAGTAGTGAGATGGCTGCATGTTGGAGGCCGGCAGCCAACTCAGTAAGCCCGCAAAGCCGTTAGTTCGTGTTGGGGAGGGGGAGGGAAACAACATGGCGGGGAGTGGGAGTAAAATGCATTAGCTCAAAAATACTAATAAGTAGATAATAAACCTGTCCATAGGGACAGGTCGCGGAAGCGTGGTAGACGTCAGTACTTTCTTACCCTCCCTCCACCAGGCCTGCCACCCAGGACATCGTACCTGAGTCCTCTATTCACTAAGTGGGCTTTGGTGCGATCACATTTTACCTTTCCAAGTGTCTCAACTACTTGCAAGAATTAGATTCAACACTAAAATATTGTGTTACATCTGTTTGTCATTCATAGCCACTGTCATCATTATCACTATTATCATGTGTATACTGACTGTTGATGTTATGTTCTAGGTTGGTGTACATATTGCTGATGTGTCTCACTTTATTCGCCCAGGCACTGCCATTGACAAAGAAGCTGCCCATAGAGCAACAACTGTTTACCTTGTTGACAACAGAATTGACATGGTTCCAGGTTAACATCACAGTCCTTATTAACAATTTTTGTGTTTGCAAATAAGACAAATTTCAATATTTATTGCCATATTTTTCTCTGCTTCTGATTAGAGTTGTTGAGTTCAAATTTGTGCTCTCTGAGAGGAAATGAAGAGAGGTTTGCCTTTTCCTGTGTCTGGGAGTTGTCTGAGAAAGCAGAAATAATCAATACCAAGTTCTTCAAAAGCATTATAAGATCACGGAGAGCTATGACCTATCAAGAAGCTCAGATGAAGATAGATGACAAGTCTCAAAACGATAGTCTGGCCATTTCTTT
>JARYHS010008074.1:26044476-26084495 GCA_031002005.1 Vandiemenella viatica | reverse complement strand
TGCAGGTGGCATTCGTGGATGTGAAATTCTTTGTGGCTGTTATTTTCGAAGTGTCGTTCCCATCGGCTGAGATTCTCTGTCGGTTTCTGTATTGATCATAACATACCCAACATCTTGAGTGGAATGGTGACAACTCTTCGCTAGCCGGTAGATGTTTTTTTGCTCCTTTTGGAATATTTAGCTCATTGTACACCTTCCTGTAATGGTCTTCATTTGCCCTTGTTACTTCCTGTTTAGGCACTGACTTCAGTCGTCAATATTTCTGCCGATTAGAGTCATGTTCCGATTTTAGCCAGGTTATAAGCGTAATTACTTTGTCTTGATGACATCGTGCACTTGATCATACCACCACCACACTTTTTTGTTGATGAAACGACATTCCCCTTTCGTTGTGCCCATGGTATTGGTAGCAAAGATCTTAATATGTTTGGCAGAGACTGTTAATATGTTTGGCGACTGTTATCCAAACTTCGTAACTTTTACTGCGCAAAATTATACAGTTTAATTCAATAAACATACTGTATATTGAATGTAAATTAACTCAAGCTCATTATTCGTAAACATTCTGTTTACTGGATGTGTAGTTCATACCGATTTCCATTAAAATAAATAAACAAATAAATATATTTAATCTTTGATGGCAAATGTAATCTTTGAACCACACATTAGTATTGTCTCTGCCACACATGGTGATGGCAGCTCTGGTTTAGATCTTCAACTGTTCAAACTACAATGTTTTGTTGATAGTCGATTAGTCGGTGTACTGTGCGAGGTTGTTGATATATTGTTATATTGTCTCTGATTGTTAGTGGTGTGAGGCTTGGAGGTGGTGTGTTTTAATGTGATCAGGTGGTTTTATTTAGTCAGTATGGTTATTAGTGAGCCTAGACAAAGAATTTTTTATAGGAAGAACGCAGCAGGAAATGTGGTGAAGGTAAGAGACAAGTGTTATCGTTAGTAAACGGAAGGTCAGTTTAGTTATTTTCAGTCTTATAATTCAGATTAGTATTCCATTGTATTTCTCATATCCTCAGCAGGGATCCATGGAACAAGATTGATAAATAAATAAATAAATAAAAATAGCAGAAAAATAGGGATTACTGAAGATCGCGATTCCGCAAGGAATTGGAGTCATAATACTGCAGTGGTCAAACGCAAGACTCCACTAGAAATACTTTCTGTAGTTCATTTAATGGTTTCATGTCGGTCCAGGCTGTAATACAACCCAATTTCTACTTGAAAATAATGGTCTAGGCAGTTTTACAACAGAATTACGTCTTTAAAATAATATGTCTTGCGATTGACTACAATAGTAGACCCGAAAAATATTCTCCACCGTTTCGATGTAATGCCTTCTTCACGTTCCCAACTCTCTTGTTTATGGAAAGATCACCATAAATTAAATTAAAACTACCGAAATATGACAGTCATGCCATTACCAGTAGACGGAGAAAGTGATACTCTCGCCATATATAGCTTTAATTTCTTAGCAGAACGAACTTTATTTACTGAACTAAGAATCTCGAAGTTTTGTTATGATCCTAACTAGTGGCGTAGCTAGGTCAACAAGCGCCCTGGTGCAAAAAAATTATTTTGGGCACTCAGGCCAGATGGGCGACCTTTTTTTTTTGCTTTCTGTTGCTGGTAGGGGCCCTCTGAGCTGAGGCTGGGGGCCCCCTGAGCAGTGAGGAGGCTCCCTGTGTCTCAGGGACTCCCTTAGACGACTCTAGAGCTTTTTTTTTTTTTTTTTTTTTTTTTTTTTTTTTTTTTTTTTTTTTTTTTTTTTTTTTTTTTTTTAAGGCGTTGACAGTTTGCCGTGAAGGCCCGCGAGCCCTCTGAACTGCACTTGGGGCCCCAGTGCACTGCACCGCCTAGCCCCATAGTAGCTAAATCCCTGGTCCTAACATTCAACACGATGATGTTCGAAAGTTTGTGTTTGCCCAACTAGTCTGCATTTTGGAGCCTTAATGACAGTAAATGTAAGCAGTCTTGATTGAATGAAGATAAGTGAATATGTACCATACAGCAGAAACCAAGACTTGCGCCGAAATTTATACAATTTATGATGAAGTGTTACTTTTAAAATAGCATGTGGTGCAATAATGTTAACATTTCCTTAAACTTGTAGTATTTTAAAAACTTACCTAATTAATAAATTTTCATATTTCGTAAGAGAATTCTGATGTAGTATTTATTAGTTTTGTGTTATAAATAGAAAATGTTGTTCAAGATAGCTGTTACATTTAAAATAATGGTAATGGAATCCAGATGTAGTAATAGTGCATGTTGTTAAAATAGTAAAAAATGATTATAGACATAAATGTGTAGGGCCTACATTTTGACATGTCCATTTCTGTACTAACTACGGGTACTGGAAATAAACAGATGTATCTATCTATCTATTATCTTTTCTTCTTTTAAAGGAAAGAATTGTGCGGTTTCTTTTTTAAATGAATGCCCTGGTCGGATACATTGTCACTTACTAAATGCAATTTGTGTCTATTTAAGTCCTGGAAAAGAGGTTTTGTGTCTTTTTCATACGGTGTCATTGTTATTGTGCTAGTCGAAAAAAGATTGCTTTTTTGTAATCATGTCAGCAGACAATGTTATTTAAGTCTCGAAATTAGTCTTACAAGTTTTCTTATTGAAATGTTTTCAAACACATTTTGAATTATGAAACAAACGTACAGCTTCATTTGCAATTATCTTGAAGTGGTAGCCTATATTCATTTAGTGTCATATGTTCTAAGACATTTTTCTTAACCTGTGGTCTGCAATGAGGGGACTGATGGTCCACAGGCAGAATAATGCTAATTGAATTAAAGCTATTATAACAAAACAAAAATAATAGTAGAAAAAATTGTTCTCATAAAATGGATATGATACTCAAACTGCAAAAGGTTACAAGAGCGTATAGGCCTCTGAAACAAATTATATAAAACCTCAAATATTTCAACAGTCAGGAAGAAATCTGATATTCCGAGGATATGAACATATGACTGCACTTTTACTGTAATAAATTACATTTACAGCTGGCACCAAAGAGAGTGGAGTATCAACTTAATGACCATTATGTGATGACCTTATAAGTGTAGCTCTTAAGCACAGTATGTGATGATAAAAATTGGTAGGACAGGTAAAAAATTAGGCCCACATAAGTTAATGGTAGTCTGGTTGAGTAACGCTGTTCTAAGATATACTAACTCTATTGAACAAATTGCCCTGTGTGCCACCTTCAAAAATTTATCTTTTTCTTCAGTTGATTGGAACTAAATATAAGTTTTATTTAATAGGAAATTCTTCCAGCATATTGTATATTTGCATACTTCTCAAGAATCTGCTACATCATTTCATTGAAATAAAATGTTTTGTTTCAAGAAAATGACTGGACAGAATACCTGAGAAGTAAACAATGCTTAATCTGAAGTTATGTTCACTATAATTACTGCTGATTTACATTATATTGAAAAAATAGGCATGAAGCAGAAGGAATTTATTGAAAACTTGAATTATTATGTGAGTTACTGTCTTCTAGACAGGGGCGGCCCTAGGGCTGTGCGACCGCACCGGGTGCCATCATATGGGGGGGCGCCAAAAATGCAGTGAGAGTTCGTCTGTGCAAAAAATGATTAATAAATTACATAATAACCCAGCTTGCTGTTCAATATTTTATATATACAAATACACAAAGAGTTTAGAAACATAAGAGCTTCAGAAAGAAAACTACAACTTATCCTCCCGCCCCTGTTTCCTGCCTTTTCGGCTGTAGTCTTGAAGTTCATTCAGCAGTGGCGGATCTACGAATTTTCTGAGTCAGGGCAAAATCCTGCGACTGCTGCCCCTTCAAATATGAATTTATTAATTTGCCGCCCGCAGCAGTTTAAAGCTGTTCTTTGATTTTTCCGCCCCCTGAAGGTTGCCACTCGGGGCAGTATAGCTGAGAAAGAAGGTCACCGCTCACAATTTGTCATTTACCGCCTCTTTAAACATGATTTTTTTTACTCGGGGTAAGTGCCCTAGTTTGCCCCTCCCCATCCCCCCAGATCTGGCACAGTCATTTGCGTGTGGGTATATGTTCATGGGGTGAGATTCAACCTACTTATCAATAATCGTCGTCATCAGAACTAGTTCAACAAGTGATGGAAGAAAACTTATTTATAGAAGTTTTTCAGACGAGGCTCATAATGATAAAGAGCAGAATGTGCAGTACAAGAAGAGTTTGCTCTGGTCACATCGTTGTTTACACTTGAAAATGGGGTATACCATCTGTACCATCACCGTCGCCTTTTCAAAGTACAAATTATGATGATATTTCAAAATGGTCACTCTTTGACCCTACAGTCAGAGATGAAATAATTATTCGAACAACTAAAAAATCCAAGAAAAAAGTCATGGCGTCATTTTTAAAATACATATTTTCAAAGAGTAATGTCAAATGAAGAAATTTATAAAAGAAGATGGCTTGTTTACTGTAAATGTGAAATTAAGTATATTTTTTAAAAAATTTGTTTATTCAACAGAAGATCTCACTCTTATTTGGGAAAAGAATAATTTGATGATTGGATCTACTTATCAGTGCATCTAAAAACTCATGAAACTTCCTCAAATCACCAGCGCACCATACTGAGTTGGATAGAAGCGACTAAAGAACTTCAATGTAATAGACAAGCATTTGTAAATACAGACTGAAGGCAAAAACTTACGGTGGGTTGCAATCCCTGAATGAATGATGTCCAAAATATTTTTAAAGTGCAATAATTCTTTGGATCTGAAACACTAAATGCTTCTAATAATGGTAACTAATTGGGTATATTACAACTGCTAGGAAAAAAAGGCGATGTGATGATGGAGCATCTCCGCCGTATTGCTAATGAGATTAATGTCTATTATTTTGGAGAATGTGTTCAAAACGATTGAATTTCTTAATAAAATTTTGACTATGGTTAAGTAGGGTTACCAGACGTCCCCGTTTCCCGGGGACAGTCCCCGTATTTAGCTCTCTGTCCCCGGACAGATTTCGTCCCCACAATGTCCCCGGATTTTTACTGATGACCCCAGATTTTTTTTTAAATCTAGTTATACTTTTTTAAAAGCCCTGATTTGCTAATGCATTCGTTTAAAGAAAGAAATCAATAAAATTTCTTCTCTAAAGGAATTTGTGTCAAAAGATAAAGTAAATGGATGGAATGAATCCAGTGTTGGTGTTTGCTCAAGAAGGAATTTATTTACATTTTTCTAAAAAAATGGTCCCATATTTTCAGCTTCGCAACTTAGTAGAACTGGGGGTAACACATCTGTAGAGAGAGTTTTCTCCTCCAAGAACATGATGGGGACATCACAGAGCATCAGAATGTGTACAGAAACAGTTCAAGCTACGCTAACTATATTAACAAACTTATCCATGACTTGCCGAGAATTTTCCGGCATCAAGATCTTCTCAAGAAGATTTATTAATCTGAGAAATACCAATGACAACGAGTTGGAGGTAAAATCAGGTACCATATCTTTTAAAATACAAAATATATAACAACGACAAATATGTTTCTTTAAGTTAACCCAACTTTTAATCATCATATAACTTATAAAAGTGCACCACATCATTAGGACAAAAAATGCCGAAAGCGTCCCCGGATTTTGGTGAAAAAGTGCTCAAGTGTCCCCGGATCCGCAGAAAAAATTCTGGTAACCCTATGGTTAAGTCATCTAAATACTTTTCCATCATAGTGAATTGAACTGCTGATGTCAGTCACGTCGAACTATTATGTTTAAAATTGCTTTTGTTGACACTAATGAAGACGAAGTCAAAATTTGTGAGTGTTTCATTGTTTAAAAGCCAGTAAGTGACTCTTCGGGACCTGGGAGCTGGACTCAGTGGCTGTATTTTAATGATACATTGCAAAAGTTTGTTTTTGATTGTCGAGGCCAAAGATATGACATTGGATCCAATATGATAAGAGGAAACAAAGGTGTACAAGCAAAATCATGAAACACTATCTTCCCAAGCATTTTTTAATTTATTTAGCTGTCATTAAATCTGCTAATAGCAGGAGCCACCAAAACATCAATTAGATCAGTTTCGTTGTCTGGATTTCTTTATTGAATATTTGTTCCATTCTCTCGATCAACAAAGCGATGGGAATTGGTATCCAAGAACTTAGAAGGACTATCGCTAAAAACTTTTGGAGAATAGAGTGTCTAGCCTCACTGTAGTTCGTTATCACTATTCTTCAGTTTGTGGCGACCTTCTGAAAATGAATTTTTCACTTGCAACAACAGAGCCTGATCATGGAGCAATTTGACTTCATAGTCACAATGGTGATTTGTTACAGTACATTGTTTCAAGCAAATATTGCAAACAAGCCTATCCGCGATGAAAGTGGATTCAGAAACACTTCACAATTGCTGTAAAAGAGCTCCGAATTTGAAAGAGTACCGGAGTTATTCGTCTGTTCTGATAACAACTAGAGAGATTGCTTCTCAGACTGGGACGTATCCTTTTATTAAGCCAGTCAGATCCCAGATTTTTTGAGTACCAGGTCGTAGATGAGATAGCAACAGATCCCAAAGAATTGTTTGCAATGAATGTGTTTTAGCATATAATCGGTACAATTGAGAACGCGTTGGTCACTCAATTTTCACAACTATCTAAATTTAATGATACAGTGTCGTTCTTACATATCATCAAAACAATTCCTGAATTGTAATAATAGGAATAATCCTGTATCGATTTAGAAATGAGTTTAACTAATGGAGACAAATGTGACATATCAGGTTGTGAATTGACTGAGGAACTTTCTAAATGAAACTATTGTTAATGGTGCTTGAATCAGCAGAACCAATAAAAGATCAACTTGTGAAACAAAATGGTTGGCAGGATATATTTTCGAATGTATGTACTGCACTTTGAATTTTGCTAGCGATATCTGTAACTGTCACTAAGGGAAAACAAAATTTTAGTAAATTAAAACTTATTTACGATAAACTCGGACTCAAGACAGACTTTCAAATCTTGCAATTTTATCTATAGAAAATAAAATTGCAAAAGGATAAAATCGAGGAAGTTAGTAACCTAGGGCTTTTAATTTATTCCTCATTTGTTTGTTTGAAACACTTTTATGTAAATTCGATGTACACTTGATTTCAGCATTGTGTACACCATAGTAGCGTAAATAAACCTTTTCGAACATATATATAGTGTTCTTTTTACTACTATTGTTTCTCATTCATACCATTGCTATCCTATACTAATCTTTCTGAAGTTTTCGGCACCCGGGTTGGCTCGACTGGAATTCATAACGCATTCACATACAAGGGGTGATCAAATGGAAAGGTACGAAACGACATAAAAACGTAACAGTTAAATATTTGCATATTCTGCCATGGGAGAACGTAGCGAGACATCTCGGGATGCGATTGGAGTCTGACTGGGATCGGAGCATGCGCGGGCGCCCGCATGCGCAGTAGAGGGCAGAGGCTCTTATCAAAAGCGGCGTCCAAATGATGCGGCAGTCCATATCAGGACAGGATGGCGTACGGGTGGGGGATGTGTACTGTGAGACACTCCGACGCCTACGCAGGTCCATCAAGAACAAAAGACCGGGGCTGCTCATGGAGGATGTGGTTCTGCTCCATGATAACGCGCGTCCACACGTCTCCAGAGTCACACACATGGAACTGGCCAAGTTCAAGTGGGAGACGTTGGACCATCCGCTCTACAGTCTGGACATGTCTCCCTGCGATTTCCATGTATTTGGTCCACTGAAGAAACACCTGAAAGGGAAGCGTTTCAACTTGGACATTGTACTCAAGGACGCTGTGAAGGACTGGGTCTCGTCACGGCCACAGGGATTCTGGGAACAAGGAATCCTGCGGCTTGTTCATCAATGGGATCGTTGTACTCAAGCCTATGCTGTATATTTTGAATAAAGTCTACATTTGTACCCACCGTGTCGTTTCGTACCTTTTGATTTGATCACCCCTTGTACGAATTGGTATTAGAATCCCACGGAAACTACTTTTTTCGATCTGGATAAAAGTAGATAGCCAATTATTCCAAATTTTCTCTTAAACCATCCAGCCGTTTCGACGTGAAACTGTAACAAATAGCCAAGAAAAAAAATTTACATTTATAATTTTAGTAGGATGTAAAAAATGTATTTTATCTTCTGTCTGTTTATATGGACACCTTTATCACGATAAGCGATTGCACATTTGAGGCGCTACAATGAAATCTCGCACCACCTTGAAAAATTGCTAGGGCCGCCTCTGCTTCTAGAATACTTATTATTTGATACTACTAATCAGTGATGGCTTGTCATAATTTGATGTTGAAAATAGCACTGTTGTTCCTGTATTATTTACATATATTACCACCACATATCCGGTGGCGATAGTGATAGTTATCAAATAACATGATAAATTGAATGAACAGAAATTCACCATATTTCTGGTTATCAGTAAGTTAACAGACTTAGATACATGCACTCACGTTCAACTTCTTGCAAGTGTCAGGCCTCATTTTGGCAAGTGATGAGTGTACTTTCTTTATCCTTGTTTGAAGTAATTTTGCCTTATAGAATTTTCTCATGTTCTGTTTTTGAGATCACACAAACAAACTTCGGGTAATATCAAGATGGGGATACTGCTGCGGCCTCGTGTAGTAAACACTCAGATCACGTGGTATATATGACATCATTGTGAGTATGGTCCAGACTGCATTACAGTATAAACTCAAATGACGATTGACGAAATCATATTTTATAAATATCCGTTTCGGTCGTATTGCAGCCTGGAGCAAAGTGAAACGTATCTATAAAGCACGATATTGCAGATATCCAATTTTCAGATCATTTCTATAGCTGTTACTGTGTGGGTACATGCAGACTGAGTACATCAAAATGATGTCATATATACCACATGATCTGTGTGTTACTACGTGAGGACGCAGCGGTATCCCTATCTTGATATTACCCCAAACTTCATTAAGACCTAACTCTCATTTTTTGGGTACATTTTTTAAGGGCTAAGGAATTTTCTTGTGAACTTAATGAGAAGAAATTTTGGGTCTATCAGAGGTCGCGGTTCTTCTGCAACATCATTCTTCCAAGCTAATTAAAGATATCAGAATACAGCAGTAATGAATTCTAGTACATTTTATTTTTCAGCAGTAATTGGGGTTCTAACACATGAATATGACAATGTTAAAACTACTTTGGAAAGTTTTTTGCTTTTGATGGTACCAATTCCTCGCAGAATCACAATCTCAAGTAATCCCAGAATTTTAATGTTTATAATGCTTTCTATTCAAAACTCAGGCAGCTTGTTACACCACTGGTTTGTTTTCTCCCTCAATATATATTAGAACTGATTCAGAAAGTGTAGTTGTAAGAAACTATGATATCAAATTGTGACTTTCATTTTACTGAAACAAATTGTTTGTTAAGTTCAAATAAATTTATCTTCCTGTTTCAGGTTGTACAGGAACATTATCTTCGAGATGATATTTGGTGTGGATCAAAAATTTGTATGATATGTCCACAGAAGAGAGATGGAAAAAACTTAAGCAGTAAACCAACAACGAAGTCTGCAAAGTTCGATTTCCCCCATTACATTGTGTTGGATACTTGTTCAATTTTACATCAGGTAATCTTCCTCAGTATTTCTTTAAGCTATTGCAGGCTGGTTTAAATAAGGCACTTTTAGACACACTCAGAAATTTAGTTATTTTAATATGTTTTATTAGCAATATTATAAATATGACAGACATGACAATAAATGTGAGTAAATCGTGCAGATTGTGCACATTTAAGATGCAACATATGATAGATTAAGTATTATTTTAAGATGAATATCCAAACATTTCAGGTCAATGATTTGTGTGCTCATTATTCAGCTTTTCTGAAGCATCATTGTCACTCTTTGACTGTAGATTATTTACAGTGGTAGATAGCCTTTTAGCTACCATAATAACATTCTTCCATCATCACTTACTTTGCAATATACCTTTTTGATATGAGTGCATTAATATCTTCTAAGCATACAAATAATGCGCCTCACTCTTTGACATGGTCTTCCCTGTGGTGGTAACCAGTTACTTGTAGTTTGTATAAGATATTAGTATCTCTGTATCTGCCAGTGTGTCTGCGTGTGTTTGAGTGTCATCACACTAGATTGGGAAGGTACAACAAGCTCAGATTCAAATCCTGAACCCCATTTACCAGCTGCCCTACTTGTGCATTTTAGGCAGTTTTCTACAATCATCTACGTGATTGCTGTGATGATCCACAATCTCCATCTCATAGGCAACAGATTTTACAAACAAAAATATTTTTATCAGATAAAACATAAGTTATACATTTCACAAACATATGGTAAAACATCAACATCCCCCATCAAGACTGCGACAGGCATTGATTCATTATAATGAAGTCAAGTGTTAGGGCTTTCACTATAAACGAATACAAACAATTACATAGGCTCCATTTCCTCATATTCTTTAATTTTAGCATGAAAGTATGAAAAATCAAATCTTTCAAAAAGTTGTAACTTTTCAATAGAATTTTAACTTATTTTCTTTCAATGTTGTCATAGTGTTGATGTACTTTTCACTATATACATATTAGGTTTCACAGCTAGATTTAGTAGAGAATTGAGGTCATATAATCAAATGCCTTCCAAGTTTCAGATGAGCTGTAGCAAAATGTTGTGTATCTAAAGTAATTAATCTGTATCTTCATTCTATTTCCCTATTTTCTCTAGAGATGTATTCACAAATCTCTTGAGAAGAACTTGTGAGGTATTGGCTGAGGATGTGAGTAGCAGCAAACTTAGCAAATGTAGTGTATACTGGAAAATAAATTACTGTAGATGACAGCTACCTGGCTAATGTTAAATAATCTATAGCTTCTGCCTTTGGAGGCCATATATGCCCAATTAATCATTATAAGGTAGTCGTTTGTAATGTGACAGTGTTCAGAATGTCTTGGATGAGATTAGCAGCAACAAAGTTAAGCCTCTAACATGGTAGGTGAAGAGGACAGTTAGGAATTTTTTGTAGTCTTTGGAAGTATTTTTTTAGGATGAAAAAATCTTCTCGGGTGGTAAATGATTGGGTTTCAACAAAGTTATGTGTTTGAGTCATCTCTCTATTAGTTTTACAGGATGTTCTTCATTGTACTAGGAGTTGATTGGTGGTAGATTTGTTTTTGATATTGCTCTCTTTTTTTCCCCCTCATATCCACATTATATAAAATTTGGAATTGAATGCTTCCTTGTTCTCAATTACCTTCACAATTCCATTTGCTTTTTTAGGAAAATATTTTCATTTTATACTCTGCCTAACACAATTTTTGTCATACTGATTTTGGATGGGAGTATACTTTTTTTTACCTACTCTCAGAAACTCATTTTGTATTTTATCATCCTATTTTTCTACATATCTGTCTTTACTGCTTGTATTCTTCATTCCTTAACTTTGAGTCCATGTTTCAGATCTGTAGAGAGTATCATTCTATAGGAAACATTTTCGACACTGGCCTGCATAGCTAATTCCTTTGACTGCTTCCGTAGCCATAACCAATCCTTATTTTTATTTTTGATATGTAAAGTTTATATCTTGCGATGTCCCAAATATTTACACCATCAGTCTTGGTGTTAAGGTGTTAGACACTTCCCTTTTATGTACTTATCCTCTGCCAGTTATGCTACATTATCATCAGATATCATACATTCCACTCTTCTTCCAGCAACACCTGTCTAGCTGCTCTTCCAGTCCCATCTGCCAGCTATCCTCCTTTTTACAATCTCATATTTTGAGTATGCTATTAATTCCATTCAGATTCAGGTTTTTCAGTTGCATCTCATGTGGTTTCATACCCTTTAAAATTAATGAATATTATGCATATTTCCCTTTTTATTTTTTGTTATTTTCTAATATTCCATAGCAATCTTTTTGTGTCTCTTAATCGTAGATCTCTTCTGATTAAAAATATTATGAAATCTCTGTTATCTCAGTATTTTAGGTCTTTCTTTTTAACATCTTTCTTATCATCATCTGAAGGTTTTTCCTAAATCCAAAAAGATCATGAAATCATTGTTGTCCTTCTTGATTTCTTATTTCATTGCTACTTGTGACATTAGAAATGCTTTATTGTACCTCTACTTTTTCTCAGTTGGGGTTGGTATAGACCTAATATGTTTTTGCTTTCTGTTGTTCTTTGTTAATTATAAGAGAATTAAGCTTTCATCATAACAGAAAGCATGCTGTCATCAAAATGATCAATTGTCGTGATATCTTAGTTCACATGGTATGGGGGCTATCCATAAAGTAACGTACGTTTGTACCTAGCATGGAGATGGGTGGGTTGGAGCCACCATCCTGGTGTAAGAACTTTTGTACACTCAGTACGCATCAAGCTGTTATAGTGTGTGGACTGTGATTTTCTACTTTTTTCATTGTAAATTATTGAAATGTGGCGAGTTGTGAGGTGCGACAACTGTGTGAGGTGTATGAACATCTTACTAGTTCTGAAGCTCATAGATTGAAACTGTTTTTCATTTTTCAACTTGTTTTCATATGTGATCTTAAGGAAGATATTTTTTGGGGGCGCGTTTAGGAACGAATGTTAATTGAGAGTGATTATGTTTGTGCTTGCTTTTTAGTGGACATTGATTTCACCCTAGCCATCCACATTTTGGTTTTTAAGTTTTCCTGATATCTCTCCAAGCAAAAAAAAAAAAAAAAGTTATCAAATTTCTTGACCACATTTCTCTCTTCCAATGATCTCAACATTAACAAATCACTAAGACCTCATTAAAAAAAGTTCTATTTTTTAATCCTGTAGTATTAGTTTGCGCATGAGTCTCGTGTACTCCTACTGCCTTATTGACTATAAATATTTCAAAACTATTTGAAATTATGTCCTTTAAACTGAATCTCTTGTGTCAGTATGATTTTTTTTCTTTTGTATGTGTTACTTCCATTTTGCTCCTTTTTTCATGCCTTAGAGACGCTTCCCATCACAATCTCGTTTTGATTTCACACCAAATTTTGTTTTAATTTCCTAAGTGCAGCATTTTATCAGCCCCCTAACCATTTATTTCTATACATCTTCTCTTAAAATTATTTCTTTTCTAAAAACTATCATCTTTAGCTGTAGCAATTTCCCTGCCCCCCCCCCTTTTATGATATATTTCCTGTGACCTTTTTCTTTTCTCTCTAAAAACTAACAACTTTAGCCATAGCAATTTTCCTACTTTTTTTCAATGATATATTTCCTATGACCTCTAGCGTTTTTCTTCTTTTTGTATTTCACTACCTTCTCTTATGGAAAATAACTCCTTTACAACCTATGAAAAGTTCTACAGAAATGATTTTCTTTCACAGTCATACAATTGAATAAACATCTTTTGTAAACAAAGAAAGTATCCAATGACAATCCTCTATGAAGGATCCATTCAGCCAGATATGTGTCTTGTAACCATCCACTACAACTTACTCCAACACCTGCACTGATTTTTTTTCCCCCCTTTTCCTTTTCCTGGAATTTTAAAATACTGTTCTCAGCAAGCAATATTCCTCTTCCTATAGTGGTATCATTGCTAGTAGTCATTTGCCTTAATGGTTGGTCACAGAGTGATATTTTGCTAATAAGCCAGATTTTTCAGCAGGCAGTTTTACTAGTAAGCAAGATTGTTCAGTTATTGATCTCTCCAGCTCTGTAACACAGCCTCAACACTTGTTTTATGATCCAGGTGTTTAGACCCTACCTATCAACACTATCGCCACACAACTATGCAGTGTTAGATCTAATCCATCCTCTTGCAGACTTCCCAGCACTCATGTTCATTCCATCCACCCTTTCTCAACACATCATGGTGTAAAACTCGCTTTAAAAATGTAGCTTCAATATAATAATTCAAATTTTGTGTCAAATTTTCTTAGGATCAATTTGATGCAACATTTTTAAGTCACTCTCCACCTCTGAATGTCATGGCAAATAGATGTTCTTCCCCAGTTGGAAACCCAACAACAGTGTTTACAGTTGATACACTAGGAAATCTGCCATTAATTCAAGTCTTCTTATGTCCATCTTGGATGTATGTGGACTTGGTTATTACTTTCACTTTTAATGAGTTTCAGTTTTTTTGTGTCTCATGAGTTGTTTCACTATTCATTGTCTAAACAAAACTGGGTAGCAAAAATAAACCCATCACCTACCATAGTTTGAGAATCCAAACAAATACAAGAAAGGAGGCTTTCCCATTGTTTCAGTTGAATAAAACCATTTCAGATCTCAAATCAGTTTATCAATTTAATGTTAAGTTTCAAAATTGCTTTACAGCTTAATCTTTTGTTGATGATGAAGTCAGAGTGATTTGAAAACTTCTAATCTAATTGATGTGCTCTCCCTGTGGGAGGCTTGAGCATTATTTTATATAAAGACAGATACAGCAATATTTTGGGTAATCTCTTACTCATGTGAGAGATATTTGAAATATGTAGCAATGCCAAACGGTGGTTGCAAATGGAAACCTTCACTTTTGAATGCATTAAAATAGTAGCAAAAGGTAAAGAGAGAAAGGGGAAAAAAAGAGGAAATTAGAAAGAATCCATTAGGCAATAATATTGACAAGGAAGATATTTTCTTAAAGCATTTTCATTTTTGTCACCACTATCTAGTATCTATATACGTTTCTGATCTGTAGGTGTGTGTAATTACTCCTTAGAACTTCTTTGTTTGAACCAATCCTAGTTGTTCACTCTAAATTATATTTGATCATTTCTTTTCCCCATCACTGCGTGATTAACTGCATCTTGAGTCAGAAGAATGTGAGGAAAATGTCATTTTTTTTTGTTTCCAGAACCACATGTTTATTCTTTGACATGGATTGGTTTTAATTGGTGTGATATTGTATCTGGTCAGACAATTTTTTGAGATGTAAAAGTAATGATGGTTATTGAATGGTCTTGCTGTAAGTGAAAAGTGTCTTGTCACTTGTAATGTGCTTTCAAGATGTAAAAAGGGTATTCGTCAGTCAAAACCAAGGTCCAAAATGTGTGTGTCTTTATCTATACATGTCCATCACATAATAATTAATGAAATTAGACATGATATATGATCTCATCAAGGATCAAGACTCATTCTTATTAATTCAAATTGAAATCTACTAAAGAGAAATGTGATTAATTTAAACTTAGCTTAAATGTTTGCACACAGTGTTTTAGATATATTTAAAAATGTTGTGATGATACTTGATATATTGATCTTAAAACTGTTTCATTAGCTATGGTATAAATTACTTTAGCAAACAAACATATTATAATATCAGATTATGTTTAGAAAGAGCAGCAAACCTTATGTTTTGTTTGTCATAAGTTTGTAATTTCTGGACAAAGTTTTCAGTTTAAACTTCACTATCATAGGAAATAACCCATTCAAGTTGAATAAATAAACATTCAATATTTTTCACTTTTTCTACTGTGTCACCAATTTATTTGTCACTTCTGCAATTCTCCATTCAGCAGTTCTTAGCTGGTATATGCAGAATTGTGTTTGAATACATGCTGAACTATAATTTTCGTATAAATTAGTGTTTAGAGTATCTTATAAAGTTGGATGCTGTTACTTTTCATGTAGATTGATGTGTTTGAAGCCGACGTGATTTGCAATGTGATAATACCTCAGACTGCACTCGAGGAAACTCAGAACAGGAGCCCAGCTGTTTACAAAAGACTGAGAGCTGTTATTAGTGATAAGGAGAGAAATTTCTCCGTTTTCCAGAATGAATTTCATCAGTGAGTTGATCAATTTTTTTTTCCCTCTGAATTTGTGAGCTATTTTAGCTCTGCAAAATTCTTGACAAGATTGCAGATAAAACCTGGTACTATCTGTGTAAATGATAAAAGCACTATTTAATATTTTTATAATTATCCACAGTAAATAATTCTTCATGCTAATGTACTGGATCTTGTTGTGACTAGGGAGACTTTTACCCCACGGATGCGAGATGAAATAGCAAATGATAGGAATGATCGGGCAATACGTATAACTGCTTCCTGGTACCAAGGCCACCTGGATGCTAGCCAGGAGAAGAATTCCCCTGATGAAATTAGAATAATCCTTCTTACAGAGGACGCAGGGAACAGGCAAAAAGCAGAACAACAAAATATACTTGTAGCTTCAGGTACTAAGTTTACTTCTTGCAATAGTTTTCCTATGAAATGTTTGTTATAAGTAGAAAATAGCAGTAAGCATGTATCACACAAAACTTTAGATTGAGGCCAAAGTATCTCCGAGTAGTGATTAAAGCCATTAACATATAATCAAATTGAGAGCCACTCTAAGTACTGAAATAGGTTATTCTTTATGAGCATTCATATTAATTGTATGAATTTGATAGAGAAAATGAATAGAACAATATATTTTGTTAAGGAAAAGAAAAATATTTATATCTAGCTCATACAATAGGGAGGCCAAAGTATCTCCGAGTAGTGATTAAAGCCATTAACATATAATCAAATTGAGAGCCATTCTAAGTACTGAAATAGTTTCTTCTTTATGAGCATTCATATTAAATTTATGAAGTTGATAGAGAAAATGAATAGAACAATATATTTTGTTAATGAAAAAGAAAAATATTTACATCTAGCTCTTACAATAGTAGGACAGCACTGAATGGTTTTACTCAAACAAAGTGGGAAGAATGGCAAAGGATGACTTGTGAATTGTGAAAGTGAGTTTTGTAATTTGTATTTTTTTTTCTAATTTAAAAACTACACAGGGTTACAAAGTATGAAGTAAATGTCCAGTTTTCTTCCTCAGTTGTACTGGGTCATACTGGCTCAGAAAAAAAAAAGTGTTTCTCAGCTTCAGGTCTCAATAAAAAAATATTCTCGTGTTTCTAGCTGCATCAGCCTTCAAATAAATGTTTCAACTAGCAGCCTTACTAGTATGTTGAGGTGCTTCTTAATTCTATTTCCTAAATTTATGCTGTATACTTATTACCTTGTTTTCCAAAAAATAGCCCTTAATGTCTTGAAATTGTTAGAAATTTCACAGAACAATTAGGATCATTAATATATCTGGTTTGCCATTTCTATAGGATTTTTGCAGTTCTAAAGTGTACTTCAATTTTTCCCGGGTTTTAGCTTAAACTACTATTTGCAACTAAGATCCCATGTCAGAAAATGAAATATCTTTACATACATTGTACTGTCAGTAAAACAAATTAATTATCTATCTAATATTATTTTATACATCACTGCCAAACAAGCCAGTTGTTTGCATCGTTACTAAAGTCATCAACATTATGCTAACACAAAACCCAGATGGATATCCATTCATTTATTACCCTACCCTATTTTACTGTCTGTGTGGCTGACCTCTACAGTTGGTCATAGAATCAGGAATTAGGTGTTCCCATGTTGCTGTACCAGCTGTTGTTAGGGTTTCATTAACAATACCATCAAGCCACAAAATACAGCAACAACAATTTGAACAGTGTGATTTAAATGTATTATAAAAATTAATCATAATTGAATTTGTGATTATAATAACAGAAATAGCCAAAAATGAAGAAGCATATCTAATGATCACCATGTAAAAAGAAAAGATTTTCTCTTGGCAAAGTGGTTGTCCAAAGAAGAACACATGAACTAAAGAATGCTTGTTGGATAACCAAAGTAAAAATCTGCAATATCTGGCAGATAAGGAATCATGAAAGTTTTACCAACTTACGGAAGCAGTATATGGCCCCCAACCTTTGGTGGAAATCCACTCTGATCGTGCGATAAAGATAAACTTCTAAACGATCAACGCTCCATCAGAAATAGAAGGAAAGATCATTTTGAAGATCTCTTGAATCACATATTGATAAAGAAGCATATGCACCTGTAAAAGAAGAACTAGGCTTCTTACCCACATAAGACAAACTCAGGGAGGCTATGAATCAAGCAAAGTACCACAAAGCCATAGGTCCAGACAGCATACCAGCAGAGGCTTTCAGAGAAGGAGTTGAAGATAAGGCACTTGCGTGAATTTATTGTCAAAATTTGGACCACTGAAGAAATGTCTTCTGACTGTAAAGATAATTTGGTAGTTCCCATATTTAAGAAAAGAGACCAAGTGGACTGCAATAAATATCATGACTTTTTTTTTTTACTATCTTTTATGAGAAAGCTTATTGTTAGATTCTTGGAAAATTATATTCTACCTATGTTGGTATCGTGCATAGTAAATTTGTTTCTCCAGGACAAACTGTCAACCAAGTGTTTACAAAGGTTTCCTTGAAAGACTTAGAAAAGGGGTGATTCATGCGAGACCAGACATTGCAGACAAGTTGATGCTTCATCATGACAATGCCGCGTGTCAGATGGATCGCTCCATCGGGGAATTTTTTGACCTCAAGACGCATTCCTGTTGTCCCTCAACCCCCTCAATTCACCTGATTTAAGTCCTAGTGACTTTTTCCTTTTCCTGAAATTGAAACATGTCTTAAAAGGCCGTCATCTTGGAACTTTAGAGAACATTCAAAAGACTGTGACCGACCAGTTAACAGCCCTACCAGTTGAAGCCTTCCAGCGCTGTTACCAAGAGTGGAAACAAGGACTCTACAGGTGTATAGCTGCCTAAGGGAACTACTTTGAAGGGGATAATATTGTTGTTTGGAAAAAAAAAACTTTGGTAACTAAAAATTCAGTCTCATTACTTTTCTCACACACCTAGTATATAACTGGATAGTTTTCAATTACCGACTTCTTAGTGAAAGTGTTGTTCATAACAGTTCCTGTAAGTTTAGATGATTGTGATAGTATGTGTATTTATTTTAATGTGTTGTTTGTGCTGTGGATGAGAGAAGAAAGAATGTATGGTAAAACCTGGTGCCTACTTTTCCATGCCTACTCATCTGAAACAACAGGTGAGTTATGAAATTTAACATCTTCATCCAACATGGGGATGAATATATGAAGCCATCTCATCAAAATTTTTGTTATACCATCATAAGTGTAGTATGCCATCACTCCATTCCACTATGTAGAAGCTTAGGATTTATCCCAGAACTTTGGTATACAATCTGATGATTTAAAAATCAGACTCCACCATTTCTCGTACCCTGTTACCCAAGTCCCAAATGATGAAAATTTCTTCCACCTTTGGGAAGTAACACAGCTAACCATCAAGCTCCAGATACCGTCATGGCGTCACAGATTGCTCGTAGGATTCATATAAGTTGCTTTATTCCCCTCTTCCTATTCATTCAACATCATGTTCATTTTTTCCCCCACTGGAAACCTTGCTAACAGAATGTTGTGTCTATTGTTACTTTCTGACTTGAACATTGGCGAATTGTTGCTTTGATTTTCTATTTTTCTTCTTCGTTTCTTGTTGGACAAGAAAGTATGTCTGTGTTGTATGGCTTTGCTAGATTTACATTGAATCTGAGTCTGTGAACATTTTTAGTATGGTTCTTATGGGCATGATGATTGCAGGTGCACAACTGACATAAATGTTTTACTTAGTTCAGTGTAACAGAATTCATAGTGTAAGTAAACTATTAACACTTGAAAAAAATTTGTCTTAATTTTTTAAATTAATAATTTTAGACTGGAGCTTTTGGATGAATTTTTAAAAGACTAATGTAATAACACTGTTGCAAATATTCTATATTTTTAACAGATTTTTTTCTCTCAAATATCATGCATGAAATTATATATAATAGATGGATGTTTTTTGTGATTAGTTTAAAAGTTACACTTTCGTGTGATGCATCAGTATTGTTAGGAAAACTATATGGAGGAGCATAATTGTTCTATTGTCTGCATGGATTATTTTAAATATAATTTTTATTGTTGTAGTCTTCTTGGGAGACTAGCCGAGTAATCAAGGTGTTTCCACATAATATTTTGGCGATCTGAAACTCCATCGCCATCTTCTGGTGAAGATCGCCGAAATATCGTGTGGAAACACCTTGAGTACTCGCCTAATCTCCCGAGAAGACTACATCAATTCTCAACGCCAAAAAAAAAAAAAACTTCGTTCTTATATAATTTTTATGTTTCTTAATATACATTGTTGATTTTTCGTAACTTCCAAGTTCTTTTTGGCTTTCTCTGTACAGTTAGTAGGAATCTGATTATATGTTTCTTCAAAATTTCCATTTGGAATTTTTTATAATTTATGTATAGTTTTCTGAAAGTCCACCTTTTTTATATTTTTGTTTTCTATTTATTTATGTGTAACTTATGTTTCTTGTACACTACAGTAAAGGAATATGTGGAGAGCTTGATAGATTGCGATGAACTGCAAGACAAATTGGTGTCAATGGAGTCGAGCCAAGATAAATTCAATGAAGGGAAACCAATTTTTCCGAGACACATACCACTTGCAGCAATACGCAGTGGAATCAAAGCTGGAAAGTATCTGCAGGGCACATTTTATGCATCCCGGGAAAACTGCTTGGAAGGAACTGTAAACGTAGAGGCATATGAGAAACCAGTAAGCTCAAAACATTGTTTAGTTGATGTACTTTCTGTATTTTTCTCTCTCTCTTTTAAAATTGGTTCTCTTCTATACACTGCCTACATAAGATCAAAAATCTTCAGTTTATCTTAATAAAGTTCCTTAAATAATTTCAACTTGCTGCAAGTATTTTGTGGTGACATTTTGATGATAGTTTGATCAAAGGTGATTATACTGATAATGGAATATATTATAGAGCAGTGATGGATACCATAGTTTTAAAAATATTTTGGTATAAAACCCTTCTTGATTTGACTTTCAGAAGAATGCATTATTGTAAACTGTCTTAGTGTATGAATATTGCCTAAAAAGTTATGGTTCTTGACTCAAGATTATTCTATACTTTTGTGTCTTAATACACTTGTATTTTTTAATATGTTTGATTCTTGGTTTGCTGATAATATCTTCATTTGTATTTGAACGGCACTGCTTTTCAAACCACTTATACAATTAAGCATCAGATAACACTGATAAGTTACCAGCATACCTGTTGAAAAGTCCTTATTATGTATAAATTTATCTTAGTCAACAAACCAAAGTTTGTATTGTTTGACTTGGAATCTGATCCAGGTATGTCCTGGCTTACCTCATGTATGCAAAGCGCATTCCATAAAAATTCTTGGCCACAATGGTTTTTAAAACTCGAGCTTTGATTTTGAATGTGAGTGGTTTATCCACTGAGTTATCAGACCGATGTCATGTATAACTGCACACCTACATTTAGGGTAGGCACGAAGAGCAGTCATTTGTGGTGTTGACGTGCATGCAGCTCTAGTATCCAAGACTAGCACCTGGCAGACTGCATGGTGTCTACTAGAGGTGGGCAAAGTGACTCACTAAAAAGAGCTGCGCTCATTTGATAACTCAGTGAAAAGAACTAGTTCTTTTCAGCAATTCACTAGCTTACTTTAAATAAAAAGAATGGTTATTTACATTTAGATTGTTTTCATTTATTGTTCTATTTATCCTGAAATATTTTCTCCCTTTAAATACTACTGGATTATTTTCACACAGAAAAGGCCATTTCAAAGTGTCAATTAAATACTTTTTGGTTGCTGGAAATTTTTTAGAGGGTAGTTTGATAATATATACTATGGTTAATTTTACATTAATTTATTTATAGGTACTACCACTTTCACAAATCTTTTTGCCTTAAACAAATGCAAGTTACTGTTCACATATAATATTTGAGGCTTTTTTTGTTCAACAGCCTACTTCCTTTTTCTGTTCAAGTTTGCCCAGATTTGGAAGACCAGTTCACTTGCAAACGACTTATCTTTAACACAATACAATGAAAAAAATATCAAAACAAGACATCACATTAAAATTATGAGGGCTGTCCAGAAAGTAACAGATGTTTTGACCTGGCGCAACAATGGGTGCTCCTAGCGCCGCCATCTTGGCGTCAGACTGTTCATACATTCAGTACGCAACCAGCCGTGGTAGTTTGCACATCGTTCCTATCGTACTTTGAATACAGTAGAGTGTTAAAATGAGCGCTGCAATTAAAAATCCCGCCAGTTGTGAAGTGCGAGGTGTAATACGGTTTTTGTTGGCGAAAAATCACAAACCAATTGAAATTTATCGCCAGATTTGTGATGTGTACGGCCAAGGAATAATCAGTGAAAGC
Source organism: Vandiemenella viatica (assembly GCA_031002005.1). Classification (NCBI taxonomy): domain Eukaryota; kingdom Metazoa; phylum Arthropoda; class Insecta; order Orthoptera; family Morabidae; genus Vandiemenella; species Vandiemenella viatica. The sequence goes on along the minus strand of JARYHS010008074.1, from coordinate 26,062,346 downwards.
CGAGTGAGGCAATGGTGCATTGAATTTGAAAATGGTCGAACCAATGTTCACGATGAGGACCGCATGGGTAGGCCTAGTGTTGTGAGTGATGAACTGGTGGTGAAAATCAACGAAAAAAATCCGTGAAAATCGTCGTTTCACGATTACGGAGCTTTCAGAACATTTCCCCCAAATTTCACGGAGTTTAGTTCATGAGATTTTGGTTGGTAAACTTGGTTACCACAAATTTTGTGCCAGGTGGATTCCGAAAATCTTAACAGAAGACCACAAAAAACAGAGACTTGCTGCAGCACTGACTTTTCTGGAAGACTACGCCAAAACTGGAAACCAAGTTATCGATTGTATCGTAACTGGCGACGAAACTTGGGTAAAGCATGTCACCTGTGAAACAAAACGGCAGTCTATGGAATGGGGACACACGCATTCGCCCAAGAAACCGAGGAAGTGTCTGCAAACGCTGCCAGCAGGAAAAATTATGGCTACTGCGTTTTGGGATGCTAAGGGTGTGATTCTAGTTGAATTTCTTGAACGTGGCCAAACAATCACTTCAGAAAGGTATTGCGAAACACTCGGAACATTAAGACGCGCGATACAAAACAAGCGTCGGGGAAAACTCGGTGAGAAAGTTTTGTTTCTCCACGTCCACACACGGCCAATCGTACCCAAGAGCTCTTGGATAGTTTTGGATGGGAAGTTTTCAATCACCCACCGTACAGCCCGGATTTGGCACCGAGCGACTACCACCTGTTCCCGGTGATGAAGACGTGGCTCGCAACACAACGGTTTGAAACTGACGCTCAACTGCATGCCGGTGTAAACCAGTGGTTGAAGTCTCAGGTGGCAAATTTCTACAGAGAGGGTATCGAAAAGCTTGTACCACGTTATAAGTGCCTTAATTTAAATGGCAATTATGTTGAAAAATAGCCTAAGAGTTTACCTCTAAAATGTATATAATAAAAATCGTTTTTTTCACTTTGTTTATTTTTTATTACAAAACGTCTGTTACTTTCTGGACAGCCCTCGTATGTTTAAACATGTGGAGTGATCATTTAAATACATCTGAGCCATAATTTAGATTAAAAACATAACATACAGCACAATACAACTTACCGGTAGGTCAGTCAGACTCGAACAAATTCGCTCGCCACTGGCACTGCACAGCTGAGCACTGGAACAGAGAACGTCTCACCCGCTGCCAGAAAGAAAAGATCGAAGAACGTGCGAACGAACTAGTTCTTCTGGATCTGTAGAGCAGAGTGGATAAACAATGACTGGTGAGGTGGTATAGTACAGAGAACAAACATGGGTGGAGCGGACAGCAGTCGTGTGATGCGTGGCGGACACTGACAAAGCCGAAACTTCGACTCAGGGGCTCCAAGAAGAACTACCATTAACTTTTAGTGAGCGGCAGCTCACTCACTATTTCAGAAGAACTGTTCAAAAGAACTGGTTCACTTGCGAACGAAATATCTCTAGTGTCTACCCTTAAAGCTATTGACTCACTACCCTATCCCAAGTATTGGGCAACGGATGCTTGTCAGTATGCATTACATGTGGAATAGGGAGATAGATCATTTAAGTGACCCTTCAAACGCTGCAAGGCTAGTCTTGCTTAAAAGAGAACAACCAGTTTCTTTGCAATTTACTTCTTAGTCAATTAAACTATCTAATCAAAAGTATCTGGGCATACTTATGTAATGCAGACCTGCCAGTATTAAGGGAGGTGGGGAGTATTGTGTTGTCAGTAGAGAAGCAGTAACAGCAGAATGGGTTAGTCAGGAAATCTCAGTGACTTAGAACATGGAGTGGTCATTGGATGTCACCTGAGTAACAAAGGCGCTAATGACCTCGTTGTCGACGCGCCCTAAAGCCACAACAACAGCAACTGAGTAACAAACCCATCAAGGAATTTCCACCTTTCTAAAACTACCCAAGTTGGTGACGTGATTGTGAAGTAGATACGCAAAGGAGCAACCACAAATAAACCAAGACCAGGCAGACTTCATTTAATGATGGACTGGGACCACAGCTGGGCACAAAACAGTTAATCCGTTAATCGTTAATTAACGAAGTTAAAAAAAATTGCGAAAATTTAACTTTTAAGTTAACCTTAAAAATCATTAACGGTCTTCTTAACTTCCGTTAAATTGGACTTCCGTTAACTTTATTCCGTTACATAGGTTGTTGACGTCTTTTCGTTTGTTTGAACTGTGCGCCACGCCACCACTCGTATGCAGGGCTGCCTTATATAATTGGATACAAAAATGAGCACTTAAAAGTAAAGTACATTCCAGCACCTTTTTGTAAGTGTTTGCCCTTTGTTTCATTGAGTTGGCAACCCTTCCTGCATATCTATTTCCTTTTTGTTATTCAAAATTTATCAATGTATACATTGTTTACTTTTCGTGGACTTTTTTTGCTCCCAGCACTTTCACTCACGTATGTAATCAATGGATGACCCCTTTGTATAATTGGGTTTCATTCTGTATAATTTCAAAGAGACAGCGGTATAATATAAGTTGGCTGTACTGGCAGCGTTGCTCGTATGTTCGGTGTAGTAGTGGGCGCGCCTGCTAAAATCTTGGTGGTGGCGCACCGAGCATTTTCAGCCGGCGGCGGCGTAACGCAAATTTCACTGGTCGCAGTTTTCACATATTCAGGTGTCCCAGTCCAACTTGTTTTCTATAATATTGTTGCTTTTCATTCTGCATTCATGTTTTTATAAAGTCACGAGTACCTTAATTGTCTCTCGTAAGACAATTTGCAAGTGTTATGTTGATCACAGTCTCAACGAGATAAAAACAGACAGGAATACCACTTCGTTGTTGTGGCGATAGCGTAACCACAATTTGTTAATTTTTATAAATAAATCCACACTTGCATCATGGTACATAACACCTTGAGATAGAGAGCAGTTATACCTACCGTACTATAATACTAATACATCAGTACAGCTTTTGACTAGTTAACTTTTAACAGATAACTTTAACTTGCGTTAAATTTATAAACATTTAACGATTATCGAAGTTAACTTTTTAAGTAGCGGAATAATGATTAACGAAGTTAACGTTTCGATTAACTGTGCCCACCTTTGACTGGGACTATCAGGCAATGGGGAGAGAGGTTGTAAAAAATCGCAAGATATCATTAGAAGGAAACACTCTTGAGTTGCAAAGTGCTACCAGCAGGCCAGTCAGCACAGTAACTGTGTGTTGGGAGTTAAAAAGAATGCAGTACAAAGGTCGAGCTGCTGCTCATAAGCCAAACATTTCTGCACTTGGTGCTAAGTGATGCTTTAGATGGTGTAAGGGCGACGCCAATGGGCAGTGGATGACTGAAAGTGATTAATTTGGAGTGATGAATCACACTATACCCTGTAGCAATCTGAGGGAAGGGTTTTGGATTGGCTAATGCCTGGAAAATGTTACCTGCCGTTAGGTGTAGTGCCACAGTGAAATATGGAGGAGGTGGTGTTATGGTGAGGGTGTGTCTTTGTGTTTGGGGTATAAGGGGACTTACTGCACTTATAACTGGAGAAGAATATGAACATGCTTTAAAAAATTGCATCCTGCAAATGATGGAGGACCAGTTTGGAGAGATGGTTGTTTGTAGCAATATAACAATGCACTCTGATAGCATTAACTCTGCTTTAAATTCTTCATTCATATTACACAAATTCTTAGTATGATATATGTTCTATAACTGCATATTTAGTTGGTCCTTTAATAGGCATTGTGTATATTCTTATCAGAGGTATTTTAATTTTGTTGCAGTTACAAGTTGAAGTTTAATCTCATTTTCAATACACTTGTTTGTATACAAGTAATTGAGATTTTAATTTTGTTGCTGTTACTAATCAAAGCTCAATCTCTTTTTTCTTTTTTTGAATTTGTTCTAAATTACTTTGTGACTCTGATCTATAAATGACAATGTTAGAAAACCAGAAGCAACTATTGCAGTTTTATAGGTTTCCTGAATAACTATCTGGAGAAACTAGCCACCAACATACTGATTTTCTGTAAACAACAAATCTTGTAAATGGCCTTAGCTAAATCACAAAATTCTCTTTGCATCCTTGAAGCTGCCAGTTTAATTTGCTGATTTATGACTATGCCCTTTATTCTGCTTTTCATAAGTTGCAATGCATGAAACACAAATAAATTGTTTTTATTTTTTCAGATACTGATTCAGGGGCAAGTTAATCTCAATAGAGCAGTTGATGGAGATATAGTAGCTATTAGAATTCTGCCAAAAGAACAGTGGACATCTTTCAGTGATGTTGTTCTACAGGATGAAGATGAAGCTGAAGGTTATAAGAATATAGACATTACTACACCTTTCTCAGCTTTTATTTCCTTGATGAAGGAAATAAAGAAAACTTAATATATTTATGAGCAATAAATATTTTTTATTGTATTGTTTTTAATGGTTGGAAGGAAACATGATTTCTTCTTCTGTGTATAGGTGATCTGGAAGCTGTTATGGAAACTGACAGCAAGTCAGAAAAACAACCCACAGGGGTGGTTGTGGGAATAATCCAAAGAAAATGGAGACAATACTGTGGAATTCTGCAAGAAAGCAAGAATGAAGATGTGAGTAATTCTTGAACCTTACTTACAGAATTACAGAGGAATTTTATAATTAGAATATGAAAAGATTTGACAGTGACGACTACCTACTTGTATTGGTACAGTGAGACAAAGCTGAGTTATCAGAATTACAAATTTAGTAAAACAAATTTAAGATTTTAAAGTTAATGATACTTCAGTAATTTTATTTTAATGAGGACAAATCCAAAATACTGGAATTTCTGTTCTGATATGTTATGATTGTGCTGATACAGCACGTTTTTATGTCTCATCATGTGAGCAACACCATAGTCCTGAAATTTATATCTGTTATTTTTGTTCTCATTCCTTGGGTGATTGCTGGAAACAATTCATGATCTAATTTGTATATGTTCTCTTCTTTGTACTGTTAGAATAACTAAGATATTTACATTTCAAGTCTTCAGTAAGCGATTCTTTCCCCACCTTATATGATTATAAGGTGGGGAAAAAATTGCTTCTTGAAGACTTGAAATGTAAATATCTCGACATTACATTTTATAACAAGCTTAACTGGGCAGATCACATTGGACAGGTAGTAGGAAAAGGTTTAAAAATCCTGCATTTGTTGGAGAGGGTGATGAGGGGATGTACGAGAGAAGTAAAGGAATTGGGTTACAAAACTTTGGTCAGACCATTGCTCGAATATGGTAGTGTAGTATTTGAGTATGAAATACAGGAGTTGGAGAAGGTGCAAAGAAGGGCTGCTAGATTTGTTTCTGGAAATTATCGCAGAACGCAATCAGTAACAGATATGATAAAAGAGCTGGAATGGGACTCATTGGAAGACAGAAGGAGGGTGAAGAGGGTCATGGGAGTGTACAAGGCGTATATTGGTGATGAGGCATGGAAAGATATTGGTGTAAGAATTGAAAGTAATGTGTGGAAGGGAAAAGATGACCATGACCACAAGCTGACACTCGATTTAAGGCACAAGGGTGTAGGAATATTCTCTTTTTTTAGGTAAGCATGTCAGCGATTGGAATAAGTTTTCAAGAAAAATGATGAATAATTTGCCACAAACATTGAAAGAATTTAAAGTTAAAATTTGTAAAGGGTAAATGTAGGTGGATGCAGAAAAGGGGGGAGATGGGTGTTTAGGGAAATTGCCACTGGAGCATGCTCTCCATTGCAATTTAATTAATTTAAAACTATGTCACAAAATTAAATCTTAATTTTACACTGTTTTCAATGTTCTGTCAGGAATGTTAATGTTTTTTCTCCCACTATTGCCTCATTACATCAGTCAGGATTGCTTCCAGGTACCAGTCCATTGAATTATTATTACTCAATTGTCATTATATAATTTTTTTTTGTTTACCTCCAGGTTACACGGCATATCTTTATTCCTTCCGACAAGAAAATTCCAAAGATACGGATTGAAACCAGGCAGTACAAAACACTAATAGATCAGAGAATAGTCGCTACTATTGACTCGTGGCCATACAATTCGAGGTATCCTCAGGTATTGTATACAGCTTTTTGATATTATTACTTTGTAAATGCATCCTGTTTCATTTGGATTGGCTTATCATTAAGATAATATCTGTTAATTCAGGGTCACTACATCAGAGCTCTTGGTAAGATTGGTGACAAGAAGGCTGAGAATGAAGTGCTCCTATTGGAACATGATGTACCACATAGCTCATTTTCTCAGGCTGTGCTCAAGTGTTTGCCAACCTTACCTTGGATAATAACTGATGATGTAAGTAATTTAGAGACATTGAGTTACATTTATGAGTACTTGCTTTATTTTTACTTTGTCAAGAAAGTACTGACTGTTCAGTATTAAAGGAGAACTTACCAATCAAAACCTTCAAACTTCCGGAATCTGCTATATTTCCAGGAGAACAGTGTTTTTCCCAATATTATTTGGGAGCAAATGGAACATTTTCTCCTCAAGTGGAGTCATCTGTTTGTTGATAACATACTATCAAAGGACAATTTTCTATTGCTTGTATCTTCTTATTTCTAATTTAGATTTCAGAGAACTCGTAATTATGCCTTCACATTTTCTGTCAGTAGGACGATTCATTAATGATTTCTGCATGCCTTCTTTTTTAGGACGTAGCATGTCGAACAGATCTCCGCCATGTTGATATCTGCTCTGTTGATCCACCTGGCTGTACTGATATTGACGATGCACTTCATTGTGTGCAACTGGACAATGGAAACTATGAGGTAGGTACTAGCATATCAATTAAACTCTCTGTACAAAAAACATAACTGTTGTCAACAAAGTTGCTTTTTAAAAAAATACTAATATCACAAATGGTTGACATAAGTTATGTATTTTATATATTAGGAATAATGTAAAAAAGAAAGGAAAATCTTCATTTAGTTAAAATTTAGCAACTTGCAAAGAATGAGCCTCTTACATGTCCCCTTTTTTTAGTTTATTTTCGTTAATTTCTTTCCTGCAACTAAATTTTCCACTGATATTATTTTTGCTCTCCCATCACCTCAGTTCCAATCATAACAGTCAAAACCACCATTCATGTGTTCACCACAAGTATATATTAAACATTTGGATGGGAGAGGTAGCTGCCTGATGGTGGCTGTAGCTAATTGGAGGCACAGATCGTTGGTCAGCAACTCTTGATGGAGGAAAGTCAACAAGGCGAGAAGTATGGGTAGCATTTAGAAAGCATGAACCTCAACATTTTAAAATTGGAAACATATCACAGGAACAAGTCACTAACAGATGGAAAGTGTCAGCAGAAAATATATTCTAGTCTTAATTTTTTAGACATATAAAATATAAACAAACTTGAATAAAAACTCAATGTATTACACACTACTTAAAAATCAGCCCTTGTGAGTGATGGTTCATGTGGGAAGATATACAGTGAGTGGGAAACGGGTGGAAAAGAATGAAGATAACTGAGAGTTATCTTAAGACTTGGCAGCTGTCTGGTACCCAGTTTGTCTGAGATGCTGCCTCTGTTTGAGAGGACTCTGATTGCATGGATGGTGAAACAAGAATTGAAATGGTTGGTTTTACGAATGTGGGCTAGTTGAGATAGTGGGTGAAGTGAGTTCTTTGTGAATACCGTTTGTGGCTATTTATTCTGATGGGCAGTGGATTTGTGGTCATACCTATGTATGAGGCTTGGTAATGGTTCCAGGTTAATATATTTTGTGGGAGGTTTCTCAGGTGTTATGTCATATAATGGGGAAGCTTTCTCCGATTACTGGATTGTTGAAGACGATGTATGTTGCACAATTTGCAACAAGATCTGTTACATGGATAAGAATCTTGGAGCTGTATTATAGGACTGGGAGGCTCCTGGTTGTTGACTAGGGGTTGGCTGAGATTAGGTCTACTGAAGCATGTTCAGTGAAGTTCAGGAAGGATTTTGGGAAGCAGGGATCTCATTTCTGGACAGGCTTGAAGGAAATCATAACCTTGCCAAAGGACTCAGTTAATTGATTCCAGGCCTGGAAATTACTGGGGATCAGCACTGGACTGTGGTTGGTTTTTGTGGGTTTGGGATGGTTGATAGGCTGAGTGGGTTGTCCGTAGATGGTTCTCTAATTGAATGCATCTCTGCATTGGTAGACCATTATCAACAACCTACAATCTGTCAACTCATCTTCCGCATCAAGTACACACAACACTTCCTATTTCCGTTTTCCTACTATGCCTATACCTCTTCCTTATGATTCCTTCCTAGTAACAATTGACATTACATCCTTGACAAACATTCCTATGTGCTATGGGCACAGTGGCATAGATTATTTTTTAGATCAGCTCTCTCTTAACAGCCTCCCCCTCACATCTTTCCTCATCACCCTAGTTCATGAACAATAACTACTACCCCTTCAAAGGGAATATCTATCTGTGGCACAGCCATATGCACCTGAATGGCTCCCTCTTGTTGTAACCTCTTTATGGGTTGCCTGAAACAAACATTTTTGGAGAAAGTTCCTCAGAAACTCTTCATGTAGCTCAAATTCGTAGCTGATATTTTTCATGACGCTTGGGGGACAGGAGTCTTCTAAATTTCTTGAACAATGCTTTTAACAATGTGAACTTCACATGGTCCTACTCTCACAGCCAGGTGATTTTTCTAGATGTTGATTTGTCTCCAATGGCTGTGCCAGTTCCTTGGCCCACATAAAACCCACGCACCTACAACACTATCTTCATTTTAACAGTTGTCATCTGTATCATACCAAACACTCCTTCCGCTTCAGTTTTGGCTTTCATGGTATTTATATGTACTCTTTCCAGCCTTCTCTTGCACTGATATGCCACAACTACCCACCACATTTTAGTTCACAAACAATTTTCATCTGCCATGTCACAAACTGCTCCACCCATCGACCACCATAAACCATCAAAAACCAACCATAGTACACAGTCCTGATCATCCAGTACTTCCGAGACCTCAAATCTGTCAGCAAGGTTATGATTTTCTTCAAAGCTCTGGAAATGAGATCTAGTCTCCCCAAAATCCTCCCTGCCACTCCCAGAATTTGTTTTAGCAGACCTCTTAGCTTGACCCAACTCCTAGTAAGAAAACGTGGTCTTCCTACATCACCAGACTACCCCAAGGCTCTTTTGCAAACAACAGACCTCACTGCAACATGTGCAACAAACATCGTGCCTCCATCACATTCACCAGCCCCATCACCAGGGTAAGCTTTCCCAGTATTGGACATGTCACCTGTTTAACCTCACATGTAATATACCAGTTTACCTGCATCCACTGCGTGGCTTCATGTATAGTTTGGCTACCAATCCAATAGCCATAAGAATGAATGGCCACCAATAAGTAGTATTCACCTAGAATAACTGCCCATGCCGTCTCTCATGACATCAATAATTTTAATTCTTGCTTTATTGTCCATGCTATTATAGTCCTCTCATATAGCAGCAGCTCCCCTGAACTCAGAAGGTGGAGCTGACCTACTAGTACAAACTAGGCATCAGGCAACCACTTGGTCTCAATTTACGAAAAAGACATTGCTTTAACTTTTCTTCTCTGTGTCTTCTTCTCCACTGCAACTTAACCTCACCAGAAGTAATGTTTAATTTCATATATTCCATTCTAATGTTCATGTTTATTTATCTTTGTTTGTTTATATTTACCTATTTTATATTTTTGGTATCTGTTGTTTTTATCTACCCATGATTAGTTCCAACATTTTGCAGTGATAGGCACAAGGCAATCACTTGGTCTCAATTTACAATAATACCCAGACATTGCTTTGACTTTTCCTTCTCTCTGTCCTCCCTTCCAGCACTTCCTAACTTGAACCACCACTAACCAGAGGTAATGTTTAACTTCATATATTTCATTCTAATGTTCGTGTTTATTTATCTTTGTTTGTTTATATTTACATATTTAATATTTTATATTATTTGGTATCTACAGTTTTCACCTACCCATGATTAGTTCCAATATTTTGCAATGATCGGCCATTCCCTTCAAATCACTATCCCCTCTCACTGAACTGTGTTTTAGCTTACACATACCTTTAATCATGTTCCTTGCTCAACAGTTTCTATTTGAGGCAGTCTCCTACACTGCCCACCCTCTGCAATGTTCTACTTGCTGATGAAGGGCTAAAACCCGAAAATTTCAATGTCTTTTGTGTTTTTGTCTGTTATGTGTGTTCATGTCACCCAGCCATCAGGTGGTTCATTTCCCTTTCCTAATTTGTCATTACTTTTACTACATGGCATCCATATATATATACACACACAAAAGGGATAGTGAAATGAACCACCACTTACCTTAGCTGATGGTATCATGGGGTGAACACATAAATAAGCACAAAACACAGGAAAAACAATGAATATTTCAAGACTTGGCTCTTTGTCAACATGAGAAAATCAAGGAGGGAGGGTGGTATAGGAGACCGTTTCTCAGAATGACTGTTAGTCAGGAACATGATGGGGGTAAATTCAAACAGGACGGGGAGAGGACAGTGAATTGGAGCTAATACCCGAGAATGCAAAATGTTACAAAAAGTGCAGAAAAATATATTGAAATGTTCATAACATAAATTTTAGAAAGTAAAAGTAAATAAGTAAACAAAATAAAATTGAAAAAATATAATGATAATAATAATAAAAGAATCTATATGGTTAAACATCACCTCTGATATGTGGTGGTTCAATATACTGTAGACAGTGGGCATGCAGGCAAGTAGACAATAGAAGGAAGGAAAAGTACTAACTGGGTATTATCTCAAATTGAGACCAGGAGTTTGCCTTGTGCCTGTTTCTGCATTTTTTGTAACATTTTGCATTCTCAGGTACTAGCACCAACTCACTGTCCCCCTCTCCCTGTCCTCTGTTTGAATATACCCCCACCATGTTCCTGACTAACGGTCATTGTCTCCTATACCACCCTCCCTCCTTGATTTTTTCCTGTTGACAAAGAGCCAAGTCTCGAAATGTTCATTGTTTTTCCTGTGTTTTGTGCTTATTTATGTGTTCACCCCACAAATCCGTCATCTAAGGTAAGTGGTGGTTCATTTCACTATCCCTTATCTGTAAATCCATTTGCTAATTAGCTCCTATTATTTCCTGGCATATATATATATGTATATATATAGGGAAATTAGCCACCACTTACCTTTAGATGATGGATGTGGGGCGCGAACACACAGAAAAGACAATAACACAAATAATAAAGTAATTTTCGGGAAATAAACCTTTCGTCAACGGGAGAACATTATGAGAGATGGGCGCAGCTGTAGACTGCCTCACAAAAAGACCGCCGGTCGGGAAAATGGTGGGGGAAATTCAAACATCGGAAATGTAGATCTGATACCCGAGCATAGATAAATATCCAAACTAATCTGATCGGTGGGAAGAACAAAATATAATTAAAACTAAATTTGAAAAGAAAATAATAATTATTATTATATAAAATATGATACAAATAAAAATATAATAAAATAATAATTTTATGAAAATAAAAACCCCTAAAAATTATTGTTTTATTTTATTATACATTATTTTATTATATTTTATATTTATTATATATTTATATATTATTATAATTTGATTCATATATATATATATATATATATATATATACACGAAAAAAAAGAAACACATACACACACAGAGTATAAAATTTTCGAGCGTATGTCTCTTCTTCAGTAGTAGTGAGATGGCTGCATGTTGGAGGCCGGCAGCCAACTCGGTAAGCCCGCAAAGCCGTTAGCTCGTGTTGGGGAGGGGGAGGGAAACAACATGGCGGGAAGTGGGGGTAAAAATGCATTAGCTCAAAAATACTAATAAGTAGACAATAAACCTGTCCATAGGGACAGGTCGCGGAAGTGTGGTAGACGTCAGTACTTTCTGACCCTCCCTCCACCAGGCCTGCCACCCAGGCCATCGTACCTGAGTCCTCTATTCACTAAGTGGGCTTTGGTGAGATCACATTTTACCTTTCCAAGTGTCTCAACTACTTGCAAGAATGAGATTCAACATTAAAATATTGTGTTACATCTGTTTGTCATTCATAGCCACTGTCATCATTATCACTATTATCATGTGTATACTGACTGTTGATGTTATGTTCTAGGTTGGTGTACATATTGCTGATGTGTCTCACTTTATTCGCCCAGGCACTGCCATTGACAAAGAAGCTGCCCATAGAGCAACAACTGTTTACCTTGTTGACAACAGAATTGACATGGTTCCAGGTTAACATCACAGTCCTTATTAACAATTTTTGTGTTTGCAAATAAGACAAATTTCAATATTTATAGCCATATTTTTCTCTGCTTCTGATTAGAGTTGTTGAGTTCAAATTTGTGCTCTCTGAGAGGAAATGAAGAGAGGTTTGCCTTTTCCTGTGTCTGGGAGTTGTCTGAGAAAGCAGAAATAATCATTACCAAGTTCTTCAAAAGCATTATAAGATCACGGAGAGCTATGACCTATCAAGAAGCTCAGATGAAGATAGATGACAAGTCTCAAAACGATAGTCTGGCCATTTCTTTAAGAAATCTGAACAAGCTTGCAAAAATTCTGAAGAAGAAGCGACTTGATAATGGGTAAATATGTATTTGTAGGATATGATTTATTAATTTACAATAATAATGAAACTGAAAATACTACTAGGCAATGAAAATAAGATATGTGGAGCACAGCACTTTATGGTAGAAAAGCGTGGACTTTAGGAATACCAGAAAGAGGCAAAATTGAAGCATTTGAAATATGTGTGCTGAAAATTAAATGGAGAGATTATGAAATTAATGTTTTGGAAATAATGCATAGGAAAGAAGTTTGTGGAAGGGACTTACAGAAAGAAGAGACAAAATGATGGTTCATATTTTAAAACATGCAGAATCGGTTAATTTGTATTTGGAGAGATTGTTGGAAGGTAATAACTGTAGAAGACAAAGATTAGAATGTATGAAACAGATAATTGCAGATGTAGGTTACAAGGGATAGGTTGAAATAAAGAGGTTAGTGCAAGATAGGAAGAGATTGAGTATTGCTACAAACCAGCAAAAAAATGGTGGAGGGTGGCCTCATAAACTCATCATTCACCATAGATGAAGTCAGGAGGGACATGACAAATACAAAAACACAAATACTCCTTACAGTATTTCAGTGTAAACCTTTTTCATGTATAGAGGAGAGACATATCGTAATGAGATCAGATAACACTAAGTCTCAGAAGCCAGAGATGAACAAGGTGAGGGTAAATAATAATAATTTGGAATTAAAAAATATGGAAATAAAAAAGATATAGTAAACATAAATAATATGTTTACTGGTAGGGTCTTACTAGATGTAAGGTTAGAGGGACTTATCTATTTGCCAGGAAATATGCACCTTCTTTTGTCTGTAGGACTCCTTAGAATCCATTTTATTCATCAGACTCCTCATACACCTACCTTTCATCTTTCTCCCAAGATCCACAAGGCTGGCAATCATGGACAGCCTTCAGCTGCAGCATATGTATCACCAGCAGAGAAGATTTCAGCTTTTGTAGATCAACATCACCTGTAGTGTCTGTCCACAGTCTCCATGCATCTACCTCCAGCTTCTCTCTTTGTCTCCCTTGAAGTTGCAACCCTGTACACGCACAGCCCCCACAGATAAGGTCTCATCCCTCTGAACACTTCCTAGACATGCAGCCCCGCATTGCCTCTCCAGCATATCCTTTTTCACACCCTTGCCTCATTTTATCCTCTCCAAAAGCTACTAATCCTATGACTTCCTAGTATATCACCAGTTACACAGCACTGCCACAGGTACCTGCATAGTCCTGTTTTATGCCACCCTCTCCCTGAACAAAATCTCATTTAGACCCCTGGTGTGGTCCAGATACATAGATAATATACTTGTGATCTATACCCACAGTGAGAACAATCACATAGATTTCCTCAATTCCCTTAACCATAGTTATACCATAAACTTCATCTGGACTTACTCCCACATACACATCACCTTCCTCCCACACCACATTTACAACAATACCTATACTTTGATAGCTGCCATATCTTCTACAACAAACACTCCTTTTGCCATAGCCTTGCAATATGTTCTGATCAAGAATCATTTTCCAGGTATTCCTGAAACCTAACTAGCTTTCATTTCCCACTATTGTCTCCCTGATTTTCTGCAAAAACAAGTGTCTCATGCTTCCACACATTGTTCACAGAACTACTCCCAATCTATATAACGAAAAGCTAGTCACAGCCCCAAATTCATCGCCCAGTTCTTGTTTCGAGTCCTTTGCTGTTTCCTGTGCTTCCCAAAATGCTGCCCATTGCCCTCCACAGACACTTTGATAGACTGCCCAATCTCAAGAACGTCTTGGTTAACAAATACTTAGCTCTTGATTCTCTTAGACTACTGTATGGAGTTTCACTACAAAACTTGCAGTACGCACCCAGCCACTACTACCTATTCCAATCCTACAAAAGGGAATCTTTATCTATTATTGTACATGCAACTTGCATAACTACACAGTTCATTTACCACCTTTTTGCCTTTACCACACAACCATTTATTTAAGCCTCGCCACTAACCATCCATGTGCATTAAATACTGCTGTGAGATTAATCATGTTCTTAGGATCTTGGGAATAGGGGGCAAGCAATATTGTGGAAAGTGTGTAGATGAGTAAACTTTAGTAATATGAGACTGTCACTGTTTCTGTTCCAGTTCCCAATTATTCTTAACAAGTCTCCTTTCCTCAGTTAGATCACAGAATATAAGTTTATTAAACATTATTCTTCCAATTTTTGTTAGCATTTCTTTTCACAAGACTCTTGTTAACTCCGTTTGTGTATGATTTTAAATCCTTATTGTTGCTTGAAACATATGAAAGTTGTAAGTAAAGCCATGATTTCAACTTTCCTTCTTCAGTTTTGAAGGCATAAGAGACATGTTTATTTAATGTATGGTTTTTAAAGTTCCTTCATTTTTTTTGTAGGATTTAAATTGTAAATAAGACAAAACAAAGGAAGGAACTAGTTCATCAACTTATAGCTGCTATCGTATGGAAATATGTTAAACTTAAAATGTGTTCAAGCTCCACAGGATTAAGAAAAAATGTGAAGGTTTAATTTATGCATCATTTTTCTGAAATTGTCAATTGTATATTATATAACCTACACAACCAGAGTTTTTGTAAGTTGCTCTACAGAATTTGACAGATATTGATAATTAAGTCTAACATCTACTCTGTGCCAAGCCGTGAGAGGCTAGATGAGTGAATAGCTTGTCATTTGAGTGTATTATTATTTTATAACCATTATACTGTAAGTGTTAATTATGTTGAAGAATTGCCTTGTAAAGGTTAGTTTTTGCTGCAGCTAAACAGTATCTTTTCAGATTAAAAAACTTTCTGTTACACTAAACTTGTTCACAATGGTGAGGTAATTATTGAAATATAGCTTGTTTATTTTGTCAGCATGTGCTAGACTGTGGGATGACTAATCGTTACTAATTCCTTCAACAAATATTGATGAAATTTTCTTAAAATAATTTGGGGTACACCTTTTTTCATCTTATAAGGAAACTCAGACATAACAATCATGGATTTTGATGATTCTTATATTTCTGTTGCAGGGTGATATCCCATTTGTTACAGGTTCAGGGAATTTTATGCGATGGGCTTATCTATCAAGCTATTAGTTACTTGGTACGTAAGTTGCTGTGCAAACTGTTGGATGTGATATTTTGGAAACTAAGCCACTTCACACAAAATCCCTTGAAGTTGTAACAGAAGGTATTCTACACTAAAACATATGTAAGAAACATAAAAAAACAATGATTTCCAAAGCTGGCAGTCTCCTTGTTACATTGCTAGTGGACTACTAATAAATAAAGATAGATGAATTAATTACCAGGGCAAAGGATCAAAGAATTATGATATAGTAGGAATGATGGAAATTTCAGGTTTAAGCCTTTAATTTATATTATTCTGATACCATTTGAAAATTTCATTGCTCTTAACATAGCCACGGTTTTGTAAACCTGTACATTTCAGCTGTCATTTGTTAGAAATGATAGTTTTTACTTGTGTAGTTTTTTCAATCAAACTTTAATCATTATTATGTTATGTTATTAACTCACATTTAAGTATTTAATAATTTTCATTCTTCTTCCAGTGCCCTTGTTCTCGCATCTCCAGAAATTCGTTTCAATATAGACAGTGAAACACATGACCCAATAGATGTCAAGGCAAAAGAACTGTTGGACACCAATTCAATGGTGGAAGAATTTATGTTGTTGGCAAATATATCTGTAGCAACAAAGATCCTGAGTGAATTCCCTGAATGTGCTATGCTGAGACGACATCCTGAACCTTCCCCTGCTAATTTTGAGCCATTGATAAAGGCAGGGAGAGTGCTGGTATGTTTAGTTGTAAAAAGAAATGTTAGATCTGTTGTGTTTAAAACTGATGGGACTAATAATTGTCTTCAAAACTTTATGATCAACATTTTCACATAAATACTGAAATCACCCAAACTTAATATGTTTATAGTATTATTTTCAACTTTGTAACATATGCTCCAGTACACTGTGTCCATCATCCTGCAACGAAGATGATCTGTTTTGTGCAACATTGAAAACACTTGATGTTTGTAACGTTCCCACTTCTCCTAATCAATTTCCGGCTAATTTATTAATGATTTATTATCGGACCTCTTTGCCGAAGATTGACTGCATTCTTTCCATCATTTAATCCAGGTAAAAGGGGCGGAACAATTACAAATAAAATAAAATTTATATAGATGCACCACATTTATTTGAATTTATATTGTACACTGTGATACACTGTAGGTTTTCTGTTCAAACATATATATTGAATCCGCAAATCATCATCCTGATAAGACAATTACAACTTCCTTCTTCGTATACTTAGTTTACTTTACAAACTTTGAGTGAGAGTGTTGTATGACAGATACACACACAGAGAGAGAAACAGAACATAATAGTCCCCTTAGGGTCTTAAGTAGCACCCCGGCTAACAGTACGCGGTATCCTGGGAGGGGAGCTACCAACTTTGGCTTATTGTTTCCCTATTGGTGTAAGAAATTCTTCTGCCTCATGACAGACAGCACAGGGTTCCAAAGATACACCCACGCCTTGGAGGTGACCTTTAGTGTTCGTAGGGTGGTACCACAACGTGCTGACTTGCGCACCAAACTCTGGTTGGGAGCAGAGTGCATGAACTTCTTCATCATGGCTTAACTGCCATGACAGTAGTCTGTAGCCACTTGAAATTCTTAATATAAAATCTCTCTGCCTCACTCGCTACCATAATTAAAATTCCTTAATACTGTTCTTATTATAATTAAATACTACCCCTTAAAGTTCCTAATTATAATTTAAAAACATCTTGTGGCGTCACATGTTGCAAAGTGCTGGGAAAAATGGGTTTAAAGTTGTTAATTTGTAAAAAATTTAACTGTATATTTGATGTTTGTAACTCGAGAATAACAATAATTATGTCAATATTCCTGAAAGTATTGCCTCCATAGTGAAAGAAACAGTAAATGTATCTGTAAGGTTAAGAATGGGATATAGTAAGTAAATCTGAAGTTAAGAGTTAGGGGAAGCTAGAGATATTAGACATATACAATATTTTGTCTGACACATTTATCATATAAGTGGGAATGAGAAGCACTGTTATGGATGTGTATGCCAGCTGAGGTTGTCTTATGAGTGAACCATATTCCACTATTACTCGGCAAGTGGAGAGTCTCTAAATTTCTGATCTAAACACCAATCAGATTAAAACAGATTTGAGGGATAGATGAAAAGTG
>JARYHS010008074.1:26027242-26043476 GCA_031002005.1 Vandiemenella viatica | reverse complement strand
ACGTCAACTACATTTACACAATCTAGTGGCAATTATATTGTAGATACTTTAGAAAAAATTCTTCGACAGAGTAGAATGAGTTGTCAATCAAAAAATCTTTTAATTTTTTCCTGAATTTAATCTGATCATCTGTTAGACATTTTAGATGTGTTGGGAGCTTATTGAAGACATGTATCCTTGAATATCAGAGACTTTTTGAACATATGACAACAACTTGTAACCCTTGTGAAGATCATTTTTACTTCTAGTGCCATAATTGAGTTTTTTACTATTTGTTTCATGCAGAGTATAATTTGTGATTACAAATGACATTAATGTGTATATATACTCAGCCACCAATGTTAAAATCCCTAACTTCTTGAACAGCTCTCTACATGAAGTTCCACTGCTAACCCCACACATAATTTTTATTACTCTCTTCTGGGCTTCGAACACTTTCTTTCAGTGACTATAATTTGCCCAGAATATTATTCCATATGACATTTTTTGATGCAACACTAGGTATATATTAAAAAAGATAATTGCCCCAATATGGATTCCTGAGGTACTTCCCATCTCAGATTTATCTAAACACTCTGCCTAATAATTGACCCTAATCTAAAAAAAAAGAGCTACCTTAACATCATTAACAACAGGAATCTTTTTTTGAGAAATGGTGTCCCAAATAAAACGTTTGGCTATCAGAGCTTAAAGAACCTCCTTCCCTCTACAACTGAGATGGAAGCCATGTCTAGTATAACCCCACCTACCAATAGCATCTGATCTCTGAAATCCTTACATAAAGAATCTATACCTTCCACTTGAGCAATACTAGCATTAGGTGTGAAGAGACTCATGACCTGGAAACATGATCCTAATTTTTCCTGCATCAATGGGCCCACACCTCTTCCATGACTACTACCTAACAACAAGACTTTCTTTTTCCCTCATCCTTGCATACCATACTTTATTACACGGCTTTTCCTACAAGGCTGCTGCTTTTTCCCTACACCTACAGGTACAGAAGGCTCATCCCTGTCTAACTCTGGCAACAGGGAAAACTTATTTTCCAGTCTCAGGTTTACGCCGAGAAGTCTACGACCAACTAAGCTTTAAAGGCCTAAACTGAACGCTGTGTCAAAGAAATACGGCGACATTTATGCAATATCGTTATTGATAATTTTGCCAGAAACTTACTCCTGTATCACAAAAGCCGTGGCAACCATTTAACGGATGTGTTGTTCCCTACATTATTCCCACATGTGTACATTATAAATCGATAAATACTTCAACACATTGTCACAGAAAACCATGTTTTATTTAAAATTCAAACATGTGCTCTAGAAATGCGAGGCACCGGTTCTTTTCTTAAATTTGTGGTATTCAGTTTTTTAACTTATTGATGGCCGTATTGAAAGCGAGACACACACGAACTAATAATGAAAAAGCGACGGAGAGTTTCTTTGCTCATGATCTCTGGCCTCTCAACTATAATGTCTCTGATCAATGCCTTTAATGTTCTGTTCATAATAAAAGCAATTTACGATTATAGGTTATGTTCAATTATATAGGTAAAATTAATACCACAATCTCTGACATTTGAAGGAGTTTTTGGATTCAATATTCAAATTAACCAATGTTTAAAAGATGGTTTTAACACGAAAGCCGTTGGTATTCTAAAGAAATTTTTACGGAAGTACTGTAGATCATGATACATTTGGCACTAATATGGCTTTGATTCTTATGTAGCTCTATGAGATAAATCGAGAGTAAAGATATATTGATATTTCGTTTAGTCCTCGAGATATCGAATCTTAAAATTTAGTTTTAGGTATAGTTCCTTGTGCTTTTGGTGACGTTTTCTTCTGGTTCAAGCAGAATTTCAACTTGGCCACAACCACTAGGATGGAACCAAAACACCCATTGTGCATATCCAGCTTGTAATTCTTGTGGCCTTACCGACAAAAGGTTTTTGGTCCAGATCGCATTTCAATTTTATGGGAAAAACGCCTGAGAGCGTCTTTGATTCTTGAAGCTACATACAGTATATCAAGTAGAGCAATTGACATTAAATTTGATTCACAGATGCATAAAATTGACATGTGGTATGAACTTCACTGTTTTTTAACAAATAATCTGGCATAACTTGAAAACATAAATTGATTTTGAAGTGAATTTCACAGTAAAAAACTTTGTATTCTGACTTAGGAAATTAGAAAGCTTAGGATCTGACTTAGTATCTGCGTATGTGTAAAAATGTGTATGTAATTTCGAACTATTTTTTAATCTCGTTTTTCACTCATTTCTGTAAGATCACGATGAGATGTATTCATTCAGTGCGGACATGGAAATAGTATGACACCTCACGTTTCTCGTCCTAATGGTCTTCGTCAATGTAAAATTTTGATAATGAAAACACGAGGGTTAAAATTGTGTAATCTCTTCTCTAATCTAACCTTCTCCTACCGGTTGAGATATCTTTCGAAAATTCTAAAAAAGTTTTTTTTATTTTATTTTCCGGAAAGGCTGTGGAGATTATGATGCCCAAGTTTCAAATTGTGTGACCAAAATTACAGTATGGGCAAATCAACCTCATTGTTACAGGATAACGCCAGGATCTCTGCTAGCAGAGATATACAAAACACAAGTAATTGTAAAAGGTATTATCCTGGTTAAAGGACAGGATATTAGACAGCAAGGTTTTCGACGATGGTTATAAAGTGTACCGCAGAAAGATAAAACGCCGTAAAGCGCTGATGTGGTTAATAATGCTACAGATGTATTAAAGATAGGTAATATTACTTAGAATGAGCCTGGAAACTTGCTGATAACCAAAATACCGCAAAAGTGCTATAGTGGTACTGGTCCATTAAGGAGGACTGGCTAAAAGGGTTGAAAATTAATTGGCCTGTAATTTAATTTAATTGCAATGAAGCACAGGCTCCGGTGGCAATTTCCCTACACACCCATCTTCCCCCTATCCTGCACCCACCTAGAGGGCAAATGTAGGTGGGTGCAGGATAGAGGGAAGATGGGTGTGTAGGGAAATTGCCACCGGAGCCTGTGCTCCATTGCAATTAAATTAAATTAAATTAAATTACAGGCCGATAAGTTTGATATCAGTGAAGGCAAATTGGTGGATAGATTGTCATACAGTCACTTGAGAAATGTCTGTTAGGAAAGAAACTGGTTTACAAATTGGCAGCAGGGTTTAGGCAATGATATTGATGTGTTTCCCAGTTAGTGGGCTGCATGCACGATATTTCATGTGAAATGTACAAGGCAGGACTAATTAATAGTGTAGCACTATACCTTCCCAATGAGCCACAAAGTGGTGATAAATAAGGTAAAACCATTGGATTTGTAGAAAAAGCTACTTTCTGAGTGGAAAAAATCTTAAAAGGAGGAATAAAGAGTTTGGGTAGGAAATGCAGAATTTAAAAGAGGTGAAATTAAAATGGGAATTCTACAGGGGAGTGAATGAGGCCTCCTGCCATTCACTATTCTTATTAATGATTGTGGTAATGATTCTAGGTTGTTTACATATGACATAATGCTGTGAAAGCGTTAGAAACGGGAGATAAGAATAAACAACTCCAGAGTGACCTGGACAGGATAACTAGCTAGGTAGGTCTACATGGAATTAAGCGCCAAGAAGAGTCAGATTATTAGGTACATATATAAAACAACTAAAGGTATTTTTATGGTTACGGGATGGGGAAGGTTTTATTTGTATATCACTTGAGAGTAAACTCAAATGGGCAGGATGCAGTTGGCAGGTGGTAGGAAAAGGTTTCAAAATCCTTCATTTACTGGAGAGGGTGATGAGGGGATGTATGAGAGAAGAGATGGAGTTGGGTTACAAACTTTGGACAGACCATTGCTTGAATATGGTGTTGCATTATGGGATACACATTTTGGATACCAAATGCAGGAGTTGGAGGGGGGGAAAAAGGAGGGCAGTGTTATGTGCTTATGGAAATTATAGCAAAACACAATTGAAGTGAAATATGGTTACATGCAATCTGAATATTAATTTTTATCACTGAATGCAAAAACAAACGAATGCCAGATAACTGTTTTTTACCATATTTTATAGCATAATACATTGAGGTACGCACAAAAAACGTATTTACTGTGAATTAGTTAGATTGCATGATAAGAGCATAGAGAATTTCACAGTTACATTGCTTTTACTTTAGCGTCGTCTGAGAAAACATGAAAAACATATACGCCAATGTCTCAGTGAAACAACCTACCACTTGAATATTTAAACATGGAAAACTCACTGAAAAAACTAAAGTTGATTTCGTAATTCGTCATTTGCACTTGACGTAAAAGAATAATTTTTCTCAATGAAATGGATCGTCGATTTTTTTTATGAAACATTAGAACTCATGTCATAATTTTTACTGAAATGAAATACGTATAATTTACGCAAGACTTGTCCGAACCGAAAGTAGTGCGAGGTAAATCTTGACTTCTGTATACTTACAGCTTTTGGTAAAGCAACGCGATTAAACCAGACGATCCGTGCGAAAATTTCGCGAATAAAATGTGAAGAATAGTGAGGTTGAATATGATGTCACCAAAGCTGAGGCATTGTTCTTCACACTCCTATTTCATTTATCGATTTTGGTTAGAAATCCAGGGAGATAAATGGCTCGAAACACAAAAAACGTATTTAGAAATATTGACATTTTTGCCCTTTAAGGATCGAATTACGAAAAATTCCTTTTTTAGAATATAATGTTACCACGGCGGAAACCTTAGTCTTTAATTTGATATCTCAATTATCTATATCGGTTAGACATCAAGGGAGATAAATAGCTCGTGACACAAAAATGTGTTATTGAAAAATTTATACTATTTCCCTGTAAGGTTGAATTCCAAAAACATACTTTCTTAAAATATGATTTCACAAAGCTGAGACATTACTCCTTATAATCCTACTTCATTTATCGATTTTGGTTAAATATCCAATGAGATAAATGGCTCGAGATACAAAATATCCATTTTATAAAAATTATCATTTTTGCCCTTTAAGGGTCGAATTACGAAAAAATCCTTTCTAAAAATATAATGTTACTACGGCGGAGACCTTATCCTTTAATATGATACCTCATTTATCTATATCGGTTAGATATTAAGGGAGATAAATCCCTCGTGACACAAAAATGCGTTATTGAAAAATTTATACTTTTTCCCTTTAATGGTTGAATTCCAAAAACATTATTTCTGAAAATATGATGTCACAATGCTGAGACATTACTCCTCATAATCCTACTTCATTTATCGATTTTGGTTAGATATCCAGGGAGAAAAATAGTTCGAGATTCAAAAATCGTATTTTAGAAAAATTGACATTTTTGCCCTTTAAGGATCGAATTACGAAAAATTCCTTCCTTAAAATTTAATTTTACCAGGGTGGAGACCTTAGTCTTTAATATGTTACCTCATTTATCAATATCTGTTAGATATTAAAGGAGATAAATCGCTCGTGATACAAAAATGAATTGCAAAAATATTGATACTTTTGCCCTTTAAGGGGTCGAATTCCGAAAAATTTATGTCTTAATACAGGGTGCGGCAGAAATAACTCCCGAATTTGCCACCGCTGTTTCTCTGGCGCTAGTGGTGCGGCGTGAGTCACGGTTGTGGCGTTTGGTTGTGTGTGCCTTGCAATTTTAGTACGTACCATGGCGTGGAGCGGAGAACATCGTGGTTTCGTGATTGAGACTTATTTCAAAAATGGGGACTCTGTTACCATAACGCAGCGATTATTCCGTACACATTTTCGATTACGTCGAAATGCTGTTGTTCCTGACAGGAAAACCATTTTGTCATGGGTCAACAATTTGAGAAGAACGGGTTCGACTTTAAAAACGAAGCCTCCTGGTAGACCTCGCACCGTTCGAACACCGCAGAACATTGAAGCAGTGAGACACGCCATAACGACCTCCCCACAACGTTCAGCCCGTAGGCATGCTGTTGCTATGGGAATATCTGAACGCAGCATAAGACGAATTTTGCACATGGACCTAAAATTCCATCCCTACAAAATTCAGAAGTGCATAAGATGTGAAGGTCGGCATTTGGACGATGTGATTTTCAAAACTCAGTGATGTAGTGGACAAACATAATGGTAAACATCATTCTTTGAAAGTGTGAAATAAATATCTCAGTAGCTTCTATCAGTGCTGTGTTATTCACATTTTAAATTCGGGAGTTATTTCTGCCGCACCCTGTATATGACGTCACTAAAGTGGAGATCTTAATCTTTCAAATGATACTTCATTAAACGATTTCAGATATGTATCCAGGGAAATAAATGACTCGTAACACAGAAAACAGCATTTTGGGAATATTGACATTTTCGCTCTTTAAGGGTCGAATTCCTAAAACTTCATTTCTTAAAATATGATGTGACCAAAGGGAAGACCATAAGCTTTAAAATGACACCTCATTCATTTATTTCGGTTAAGTATGAAGGAAGATACAGGCTTGTGACAAAAAAATACCTTATAGAAATAATATATACTAGACGACCCGTGCGAAAATTTCACGAATAAAATGCGATGAATAGTGAGGTTGAATCCTTGTAATATAATGAAAAGTAGAACCAAACTTTTGTAGCAATTATTATTATTTTTTTAAAAAAGCAGCCACCTTGGTCTTTAAAATGATGCCTTATTTATCGATTTCCGTTAGTTTTAAAGCGAGGTAAAAAAAAAAAAAAGGTTTTGAGAAATAATGATATTTTTTCCCCTTAAAGGTTGAATTGCGAAAAAGTTTTTTCTTAAAATATGATGTGACCATATCGGATAATTTGATATTTAAATCTATACCTTATTTATTGATTTCGGTTAGATATCAAGGGAAATAAATAGCTGGTGACAGAAAAATGGGTTGTAAAAATATTAATACTTTTGCCCTCTAAGGTTAGAATTTTTTAAAATTTCTTTCTTAAAATGTGGTAACGGAACCGAAATGATTACGAAGACCTCAATCTTTTAAATTCTTTATCAATTTTATTTAATGGGGGGATAAATGGCTCGAGATACAAAAAACGCATTTTAGAAAAATTGAAATTTTTGCCCTTTAAGGGTCGAATTACGAAACATTCCTGTCTTAAAATATAATGTTGCCACGGCGGAGATCTTATTTTTTAATATGATACCTCATTTATCTATTTCCGTTAGATATTAAGGGAGATAAATGGCTCATGACACAAAAATGCGTTATAGAAAAATTTATACTTTTTTCTCTTTAAGGGTTGAATTCCAAAAATATTCTTTCTTAAAATATGATGTCACAAAGCTGAGACATTACTCCTCACAATCCTACCTCATTTATCGATTTTGGTTAGATATCAAGGGAGATAAATGGCTCGAGATACAAAATACCCATTTTAGAAAAATTGATATTTTTTCCCTTTAAGGGTCGAATTACGAAACTTTTCTTTCTTAAATATAATGTTACCATGGCGGAGACCTTATTCGTTAATATGATACCTCATTTATCTATATCGGTTAGATATTAAGGGAGATAAATCGCTCGTGCCACAAAAATGCGTTAAAGAAAAATTTATACTTCTTACCTTTAAGGATTAAATTGCAAAAACTTCTTTCCAAACATATAATGTCACCAAAGCTGAGACAATATTCCTCATAATCTTGCTTGATTTATCGATTTTGGATAGATATCCAGGGAGATAAGTCGCTGGAGACACAAAAAACGCATTTTAGAAAAATGGACATTTTTGCCCTTTAAGGGTCGAATTACGAGACATTCCTTTCTTAAAATATAATGTTACCATGGAGGAGACCTTATTCTTTAATATGATACCTCATTTATCTATGTCGGTTAGATATTAAGGGAGATAAATGGCTCGTGACACAAAAATGCGTTATAGAAAAATTTATACTTTTTTCTCTTTAAGGGTTGAATTCCAAAAACATTCTTTCTTAAAATATGATGTCACAAAGCTGAGACATTACTCCTCACAATCCTACCTCATTTATCGATTTTGGTGACATATCCATGGAGATAAATGGCTCGAGATACAAAAAACGCATTTTAGAAAAATTGACATTTTTGCCCTTTAAGGGTCGAATTCCGAAAACTTCATTTCTTAAAATGTGATTTCTCCAAAGTGGAGACCATATGCTTTAAAATGACACCTCATTCATTGATTTCGGTTAAATATTAAGGATGATACAGGCTTATGACAAAAAAATACCTTATAGAAATAATATATATGATGATTATTAAGGTATTTATATAGATGAGACATGTAGCTTCAGCACGAAGGATAAGGTACGAAAATGAGCAGAATCAATTTGCGAAAATAATAGGCTGTGATTCTACTAGGTGTGCATACTGCCGTGAATCCATATCCAACCGAGGCTAATTTTATCTTTGGACATAACGAGCAGCGAAAATTTGGACAGGAGGAAGGAGTGCAGCAACAAAGAATGTGTGGACATGGTTCGCTGTGTTTATGAAGCTTACAGATTCACCCCAGACATTTATACCGTCTTAAAAACGTTAGAAGATTTACGAGGGGGTATCCAAAAATATCCGGAATAACACTGCTGTGGTCGAAGCTTGTGTAGTTCGCGTTTCTGCAGCTAGGCGTTTATAGCTCAACTCATTGTCAGTTCAGTGCCGCTTGTGTTGTACACCTGGCTTGTTCTGTTAATCTACAGTGATTGTTTTTGCTAGCGCCGTTTTGTTATTATTTCGTTTTTGATGATGGCAAGTTTAAGTGAACAACGTGCAGCTAAATTTTGTTTTCTACTCAGTAAAAGTGTCACTGAAACTGTTTTAATGTTGTAAACAGCTTACAAAGATGACGTCATGGGAAAAACTCAAGTGTACGACTGATTCCTCTGTTTAAAAATGGCGACTTGTCGATTGATGACAAACCTCGTTCTGGACGTCTATCAACTGCCCGAATTGACGAAAATGTTGAAAAAAATTTGAGAGCTTGTGCTCTCAGACCGTCGACAGACAGTTGATCAACTGTCAGAGCTTAATGGGTTATCTTGGAGCTCGGTTCAGCGAATTTTAACCGAAGATTTGGGAATGAAAAGGGTAGCTGCCAAGTTGGTTCCTCGGGCTCTGATTAACAATCAAAAAGAACGTTGAGTTGAAACATGTCGTGCTTTGAAACAACACCTTGAAATTGATCCAGATTTTCTGTTAAAGGTCATTACTTGTGATGAGTCATGGTGCTATGGTTACGACCCAGAAACAAAGCAATAGTCAAGCCAATGGAAGACGTCATGTTAAAAAAAAAAAATCGTCAAGTCAAATCAAACATCAAAACAATGCTCATTTGCTTTTTTGATACCAAGAGCGTAGTTCGTTCAGAGTTTGTTCCTCCACATCAGACCGTGAATCAAACGTTTTATTTGGAAGTTTTAAAAAGATTACGCAATAGTGTTCTCCATAAAAGACCCGATTTGTGGCAGAAAGTGGACTGGTTCTTCCACCACGACAATGCACCTGCACACACAGCTTTCTCTGTTAGACATGGTTCCGCTGCCCAACGCACCTTACTCGCCTTTTCTTGCTACATGCGACTTTTTTTTATTTCCACGCATGAAAAGGGGCATGAAAGGACACCGATTTGACAACATTGAAGAGGTCAAGAAAAAAACGAGGGAGGAGCTGTCAGCCATTTCTAAAGATGACTACAGAAAATGTTTCGAACAGTGGAAGCATCGGTGGGACAAATGTATTAATTGTGATGGAGAGTACAGGGTGTTTCAAAAAGGACTTTACAACTTTGAAAATTCATATAAATTTTATGAAACAAGGTACAGAGCTGGTTTTGGTGTGTTGTTTTAAATGAAAACACTTCAAGTTTTTTTTACCTTAAACTAAAGATGTTCTATGTGGCTTCCGTTGGTTATTCTGCATACATCCCATCGGCAGTAGATTTCTTCCCAGACTCGCACTAGCATTTCAGTTGTAACTTGCTCAGCAGCAGCGTAAATTCTTGCTCTAAGTTCAGGTAGAGTGGCTGGCAAAGGAGGTACGTACACCATATCTTTTATGAAACCCCAGAAGAAAAAATCTAGCGGTGTCAGATCTGGGGAACGGGGGAGGGGGGGGGGGCATGCAATTGGCGCATCACGGCCAATCCATTGACCTGGAAAGCTGTCATTGAGAAAATGCCGGACGTCAGTCAGATAGTGTGGTGCTGCGCCATCTTGCATAAAGAAAACATTTCGTTCTCGGTCATCCTCATCGATCTGTGGTATGAGAAATTGTTGCAACATATCAATGTACACTATCCCGTTAATGGTTCTCTCTAGGGAAAAAAAAGGGGTCGTACATTTTCCTCTTGCTCAACGCACAAAAAACGTTCACTTTAGGGCTATCACCAACATGTTGCAATGTTTCATGTGGATTTTCACTGCCCCAAATCCTACAGTTATGTGTGTTAACCTTGCCACAAAGTTGACTCGTCAGAAAAGATTATGTGGTCCAAGAAATGTTCATCATCATCCACTCGATTTAACATATCCACACAGAAGTTCCTACGTGCAATCTTATCAGTGTCTTTAATTGCTTGTAAAAGCGAATATCAGTATGGTTTCAAATGCAAACGTTTTCTGAACACACGCCAAATCGTCGTATGTGGGACTTGCAGCTCACGAAATGCATGCCGGGTCGATTTCGTAGGGCTGTTCTCACTTGCTCAACGACCTCGTCAGATGTGCTTGGACGACCTGAGGATTTTTTATGTTTTACTGAGCACCCTGTTTCTACAAAACATCTATGCCACTCATAAATTGTAGGCCTACTAGGAGGATCTTTAGCGTACTTGGTACGAAAATTACGCTGAACTGTTGTCGCAGACTTCGATTCTTCAAACCAAAACACACAGCTAGCACGCTCGGGTCCAGTGAAGGCAGCCATCTTTAACGTAACTGCCGCTAGCGAATTTGCGGCGTGATTAGGCACTAGCGGACTACGCGAATCAAAACTTGAGGTGTTTTCCTTTAAAACAACACTAAAACCAGCTCTGTACCTTGTTTCATAAAATTTATATGAATTTTCAAAGTTGTAAAGTCCTTTTTGAAACACCCTGTATTTTAATGGGATAAGGTTGTTTTCTAAAAAAATTGAAAATGTATAAAATTTTTAAAAAAATCCTTTTTTTCGGGTTCCCTCGTGCATACAACAGCTCAATCGAACATAATGATATGCACAGACTCTAGAAATGCCTTACAATCAATCACAGGATTACCAAAACGCAGGTGCAGAAACTATTTAGTGTTCAACAAAGACAGGTACCTACAGACGGCATCAGTCAGACGTAAAGAAGTGCGATTTCAATGGATGCCGGTCCATGTCGGAGTGATAGGAAATGAAGCTGCTCATAGAAAATCACATACTCATCTCAGTGTTTCAGAAACAGAGGTAACTTTCGTATCCTGCACAGACGAAGCCAACATTGGAAAAAAAAAAAAAAGTGTGAGAGAGAGAGAGACAGATAAAGAACATATGTCTGGCGACCACCAGGAAAGGGAATGGATCGAGACATCTCTAACAACGTCGACGGCAAGTCATTGTAATTTCAACTAGAGCTGAGCAGCAATGGTGGAACTAGGAATTTTCCGAGACGGGGCAACTCTGTGGGAATGCCGTCCCTGCCCACTGTCGGCATCCGGAGCGTCGCCACCCCTGCTGTCGCCCATTGTTGCCACACACCATTGTCGCCGTCCGGGACAATAGTGAAATATGCCATTTAGCCTTTTGAACACGATTTTGCCGCCCCCTGAAGTTGCCGCGAGGGGAAGTGTTTCGATGTGCCTTCCCTTCCCCCTAGATTCGGCATTGCTGAGCAAACAAGATAACACGTTGACGAGCTGACTTAACTTAAGAAAAGACATACATCGTTAGGTGGCACGTCACGGTTGGTCGATTCGTCAATATGTCCCACTACGATCTGAAAGCAATATCGACCAACAGGGAAGAAACTGCTGGAAAATGGTCCAAATATAACGGATATAAGCTCTTGATGTACTCTATACCACCAACAAACAAGTTAAACCATACAGAGATGTACTTTATTAACTTTGTTTGGAGCCAAAAATGAAATAAATAAAAAAGAACTGAACTGGTGCTCTTTTTCTACGAGGCGCGTCCAGAAAGTAAGTTCCGTTTCAATTTATCTCCGCTGCAGCGCTGCGTTTGCAGTTCCGCACATGCGCTGTAGACGATGTGTATCAAGGGGAAGAACGTGCACCATTTGGAGATCGCTGTTAGTTACGTACGCTTTGTTGTGCTTGTTTGAAATGTCGGCGTTGATTGAAAATCCCGCCTCCTGTGAAATCAGGTCTGTGATTCGGTTTCTGAATGCGAGGAAAGTGAAACCAAGTGAAATTTATCGGCAAATTTGCGATGTTTACGGACCAAATGCGATGAGTGATTCGATGGTGAGAAGATGGGTCCGACAGTTTAATGGCGGGCGTAGTGATGTGCACGATGAAGAACGAAGTGGGCGTCCACCTTTGGTTACAGAAGAACTGGTTCACGCGATTGATGACAAGATCCAGGAAAACCGTAGGTTTACAATTAGTGCTCTCGCTATGGACTTCCCCCAAATTTCACGATCACTGATGCATGAAATTGTTACCAAACAACTGAAATTCCGTAAACTTTGCTCACGTTGGGTACCAAAGATTCTCACTGAGCAACACAAAACACAACGGATGGGTAGTGCACTTGAGTTTTTGACCCGTTTGCTGAAAGCGGTGAAGAATTTCTGAGACTGATAGTCACAGGAGATGAAACGTGGGTTTCTTACGACACCCCTGAGAGTAAGCGGCAATCAATGGAATGGAGGCACACTTCATCCCCACCAAAGGTTAAGCCGAAGCAAATCATGACACCTCGGAAAATGATGTGCACAGTGTTCTGGGACTGGAAAGGCATCCTACTCATTGACTTCTTACCGCGTGGTCAAACAATCAAAGCAGATGCTTATTGCGAGATACTTCAGAAATTGCGCCGTGCAATTCAGAATAAGCGCCGGGGACTGCTGTCAGAAGGTGTTGTTTTGCTTCACGACAACGCACGACCACACACTGCAAACGTGACGAAAAACCTCGTACAGGGATTTGGCTGGGACGTGTTTCGCCATCCTCCGTACAGCCCTGACCTCGCTCCTAGCGACTTTCATCTGTTCTTACATCTCAAGTCTTTCCTTGGCGGTCATCACTTCACCAATGACGACGAGCTGAAAGAACTGTTTCCAACTGGTTGAAGATACAGGCGGCAGATTTCTATGAAGAAGGTATACAAAACCTGGTGCCACGCTATGACAAATGCCTGCAAAATTTCTGCAGTTATGTGGAAAAGTAGTTTAAGAGTTGTAGAATTTTGTGCAATAAAAATTTCTTCTGTATCCGTGTACAATTTCATTTTATTACCAAACGGAACTTACTTTCTGGACGCGCCTCGTATATTGGCTGCAGTCACCGCACCATTCTGAGATTGTTAGTAGTCGGTTATTCCCGCGTCTATTAACGGTTGAGTGCTGCTAGAGAGGAGATTAGCAAGTTAGAGACTGTCAGCTGAGGAGGGGATTACAGGCGCCAGCAAGGCCGGCCGCCATTTTGAGCCGAGCCTGTGCGGATTACGAGATGGCGGCGCAAGGTCGGGGGATTAGAGCGCGGGTCGGCGGCCTGCGGAAGGACACGCTGCTATCTGTCTGTCTCCGTGCCGGGAGCGAAGCTGTGCTCACACCAGAGGTAAAAACACGGCACGACTGATTTAGTCTCTCTGGAGGAAAAACACTTCTGCAGTGTGCAGTCTACGTGGGCTGGATGACGGATGCGCATGCGCGTCTCCGGTGGTCTGCAATTCCATAAGTTAAACCGGAAAATGATTATTGTAAGTTATTTGTAATTCCGTGACCGTTTTTTGCGTATCGTCACGGGCCTCGAATAATTCCAGGTTTTAGGGTCAAAGATTATGTCAGGTTGACATGATCTGACGAAATAAGAACTTGATCTGTGTTTCACCCTTTGGGTGAATAAAATCTTTTGAGCCTGCAGAACTCAGAGGTATTAATAGACGTAGTTATTAAACACGGACAGGGACGATCGCGCTATAGTATAATTGTTTCAAAGGTCTTAAACTTGAACTTGCTTAAATACAAACTTGACTTGTATTAGGCCCTTAAAGTTCACTTTACAAAATTTGAAAAATTCATGTTTCCTTCCAAAGCATCACTTTTTTTTTTTTAGGTTGTGTATTCATTATGTAATATTTGGTCATAGAGTCCAGATTATTAAACAGCTGAGGCAACTACAAAGAAATGAATTGACAGAACACTCGAATAGGTAACATATTTGGCCTGATGTCCACTTTAAAGAACCTAACAACACACGTACAGCGAACATGGACGAAGACCGTTACCGAAAGTGGTGAGTAGAATACGTAACAAGCAAATAAACTGTAATGTATAAACATTGGCGTAACTTTTAATTAAACTGAAATATAGCCTAGGCCGGAATGTCAATTGGTATTCGTGGTTACAGTACAGACCATGAGTACTTTAATATTTTTTTAAAAGTTTTTTTATACTATTTTCATTAGCAACATATTACTGAAAAGTAGTTCCACGTTTTTTTTTCAGCCGTAAAGTTTAACGATATTCTTTTAACTATGAAATGCTACGAAAAGCAAACTTATGGTAATTAATTTGATAGTAGCTGCTTAGCTATTAAATTGTGAACATAATCTCGAATTTCTTCAAATGATATCTCTGGCTGCTGTTGATTTGCGAGCGAATGCTGACACGTGTCACCGTTCTTGAGCCAATACCTGTCGCGGTGAATGAGTGAGCTTAGGAAATTATATAGTAGATTTGTAGAACTTGTTATCCTCTACAATTCCTGATGCTATCGTGAAGATAGTATAATTATCCGTAAGTTCTTATTGAAACTCGGTAAATGTCACTATAATAGCAACATATATAGGCGACATTACCTGTTTCCAGCTGGCTGACACATGGGGCATGAGCAGCGCTATTGCTTCCAGTTCTCTTCCCAATCCAGGCTCCACCACAGAAAGCTTGTTTTTTTTTTTTTTTTTTTTTTTTTTTTTTTTTTTTTTTTTTTTTTTTTTTTTTGCGCGATGTTGGGGGGGATAAATCTATGAGTTCGCAAGAAGCCACCTGTTGTGCGCGAGTGCTGTCAGCCTCTTGGCTTTGAATATCCGTAGATGGCCGCTAAAATTTCCGTAGATTGGGTACAAAAATCCGGGAGTCTCTAACTGAAAGACTGAAACAATAATAATTGAAGATAGAGTCAAAATTAAGAATACTTTTTATTTCCAGGTCTTTAAACTTCGAAATACAAAATAATATTCTACATTGAAAGTAAGAAATATCTCTGAACAAGCTTTATATAGCATCACTTTTTTCACGCTGCTGTACATTCTTTTTTTTTTTTTAGGTACCATACTTTTTCTTTGTTGACATTAAATTTAGCATATCTTCTGTAATAGGAAATGTTAAAAACTGCGACCCCTTTGATTCTCGAATGTTGGTAGACCTTCTCAGAAGGCACTGCTTTGTAAACCGAGCGAACGAGGGTGTCACCGTGCATAAAGAGTGCGCCGATAGTTTTGTATTACGGTCTTTTAAGATCTATAAAATCTATAATAAAACAAAACATGAGCTTTATTTTAATCGTAGATTGACACGAGCGTCTGCAAAGAAACGATCGCAATTATTGACAATTTCGTAATGCATTAACACTTTACGCTCAAAGTTTAACAAAACCCCAACACAATATAAGGAAAAATCAACAAAAAATAGAAAATGAATTAAATATCAGTAGATATTTTAACAAAATCCGAAAATCCTAACTTTTTATAATAGGGTAAATCCGGGATAGATGGCCATACGGGAGAGATGGCCAACGACTGTAATTTCTTTGACTATCCGACGTACAGCGCTGCCGGTCAGTAGGTAGTTAGTTAATAATGTAAGTGTGTGTTGCTGTTCCGCATGACTCTTTATTTCAACTGGAAGTAAGTAATTTTCATGATTTTAGTTTTCAATATACCTTGAAATTATACAGTATGTCACAACCTTTTGATTTAAACATAACTTAGGAAGTGAGTAACTACGGAAACTTTAGTTTTAGAGTTGTTTTGGTCTAAATGCATTAAGGTACATAGGTTATGATTGAGTTTGCGTCCACCATGTTTGATGACACGC
>JARYHS010008074.1:25994841-26026242 GCA_031002005.1 Vandiemenella viatica | reverse complement strand
AATCTGTCAGCAACAAGTTTCAATTGATATTTTCCCCTGTACTATTAGGAACTGGCTGCAGCAAGCCCCCAACTCACTAGACGTACACACATCTTCTCTCTTTATTGAAGTAATTTTGAAGGTTATAGTTGCTGATTTTTCACGTGAGCTCATGTTACAGTACCAACATCAGAATTCTACTAATACTCTTGAATGGACGCTGTTTTGAATTGTGGTGACCATAATATGAAAATAGGACAATCATTTCACTTCAGTTGGTTGGTGCATGATATCTGTAGAGTGGTCAAAGTAGAGTTATGAGAGTATTATTATTTTTATGTGCTTCTCATCAATATGTTATATATGAAAATGGATGTTGGTATATATATATCCGAGATTGATATATGTCAACACTGTTTGACTGATAACCATGAAAGTTGGCACATACGTGTAGTTTTTCGTGGAAAAGGTTTACGGCCAAAAACCATCCCCTCTCCCCCTTTACAATTTAATTTTTACACAAATCCACATTTATTATTCGATTTCAGCGGAACTTTGCACATGTATACTTTAAAAAAATACTGTCCAAATTTGATTTGCAATAACCCAACCCCTCTCTCCATTTACAACCTCCTCAATTTTTGTCAATGTTCTTTTTACAAAACTACAGTCAACTCCCGTCTCACTGATCAGCATAAATAATGGCACAGATATGTATTTTTCCGTGGAGCATGTTGATGACCAAAAAAAATTAAAAAAACCACCCCCTTGCTCTCTTTACCCCCCTGAAATTTTATACAAAACTACAGTTTCTATCTGATTTCGATGGATCTTTGCTAACATATACTTAAATATAAAGAGAAAAATACTAAACATTGACTTACAAAAACGCAACACCCCTTTCCCTTTCCACCCTTTAATTTTTGTCAGTGTACTTTATACAAAGGTATAGCTGACACAGTTTGACCGATCAGCATTAAAGTTGGCACATATATGTATCTTTTCATGGAGAAGGTTTATTTAAAAAAATATATCAAAAAACCACTCCCTCTCCCCCTTTGCACCCAATAATTTTCATAAAAACTCACAATTTTAATCCGATTGCGATGGAACTTTGCACACGTATACTTTAAAGGAAAGAGAGATATATTGTGAACATTTGGTTTGCAAAAACCCAACCCCTCTCCCCCTTTCCTCCCCTTAATTTTTGTCAATATTCTTTACTCAAGCCACAGACCACACCATTTGACCAATCACCATGAAAGTTTGCATATGTATGTATTTTATCATGAAGAAAGTTTCTGACCCAAAAAATCTGAAAGCCAACCATAGCCCCCTTTACAACCATTAATTTTTAAACAAACCCACATTTTTTTATCCAATTTCAATGGAACTTTTCACACGTATACGTTAAAACAGAGAAAAATGCGGTCTGTGTTAGTTTCATAAAAACCCCATTTCTTTCTCTCTCTTCATCCACTTAATTATTGTCAACATTCTTCATACAAGATACAGTTTCTATCCGATTCTGAAGAAATTTTACCCACATATACTTTAAAATAGAAAAATACTGTCCACATTTGGTTTACAGAAACCCAACCCCTCTCCCCCTTTCAGCCCTCTTAATTTTTGTCCAGTTCTTTATACAAAGTTACAGTTTCTATCTGATTTTGAAGGAACTTTGCACAAAGACTTTAAAACAAAGAGAAAAATACTGTACACAGTATTATTATAAAAACTACTCTCCCATTTTGCCTCCCCCTCCCTTAATTTTCTGCTATGTTCTTTATACATACCCACAGATTTTATCGGAAATTGATGGAACCTTACACATGTATACTTTAAATCAAATTAGGATAGGGAAATGAGCCACCACTTACCTTTAGATGATGGATGTGGGGCGCAAACACACAGAAAAGACAATCTCTGGCTGCACCCATCTCTCATAATGTTCTCTCGTTGACGAAGGGTTTTTTTCCCGCAAAAATTTCTTTATTATTTGTGTTTGTGTCTTTTCTGTGTGTTCACGCCCCACATCCATCATCTAAAGGTAAGTGGTGGCTCATTTCCCTATCCTAATTTGATTCCTTTCCGCTACTTAGCGCCTTTTTTCATTGTTATCAAAATAATTTTTTTATATATATAAAATGCTCTCGGGTAACTAGCCGAGGTAATGAAGCGTTATCACACGACATTTCAGAAACCAAATCAATACCAGACAATATGTGGCTGTAGTAAGAAGAAATTTCGATAAAGCTCTAAAGGAAATCCAGATAAGATTTTAGAATGTAGCAGTTAGACCAATGGGAGTGAAAGTTGGGTGACAATTTGCAGGATGAAAGAAGAATGGAAGCAACTGAAACGAGGTTTCTAAGAGCTGTTGAGAACTGCTCAGATCCGGACAAGATTCGAAGTAACAACTTTAATCAGACAGGAGCAGCAAATTTCAGGAATCCACACAGAAGTGAATAACACATCTAGAAAGAATAGAAACCAGCAGATTTCCAAAATTTGCGCTCTTGTATCAACCCGGAGGAAAGGAGGAACATGGATGTTCCCATAGCCGTTAACATAATGTGATTGACCTGAGTCATGGATGAGAAAGATATTATTTTTCTGTCTTAAATCTGTTTTCTCATTAGTTAACAACAATATTCGTCATACCTTCGGAGGTTTCAAGTAATGTCGGATAGTTTACCACCATCAGTAGTACTTATTTTGTCTTGCCTGTCATTACAGCTTTTGTATGTGTGACATGGACATAGTTTTCATTATACAGCTCGAGCTGTAGGTCAACTAAGTTATGTTTACAGCTCTTCAACTAGATGGACCTCACTGATAAAAGTAAGCTGATATATGCCACTGTGCTGGGAAATTATTAAACTTCATTCCTGTTCCATATCTTTACAAGCAATAATGTTATTGCTTCTGCTCCAAAAGAAGAGAGAAAAATACGGAGAAAGTAGGGGAAATGAATATTAAAAAGCAAAATCCAATTTTTCATTGGTGTGATTGTTACCCTTTGAGAAACTCAATAAAATTTAGCAAAAATATCATTAGTTCCCAGAATTCTTTATTTCATCTGTGATAATGGAGTTATTCATCATTGTTTACAAAGTATGTACTACTATTCAACTTTCAATGATTCCTTATAAAGATTGGAAAACAGTACATTTTATCTCAGTCATATTAATCCATTTCTTTATTTAATGTTTTTTTCCATTTTAGGCATCATTGTGCTGCAATATTCAAATAAATACATAAAAACAAAACATTTGACTGCAAGATAATATATTTGTTTCTACTGATTAGAATGTTGTTTTATGCTTTTGCGCTTATTCATTCCTGTACGATTGTTTCCATTACTCTCAGTTGAAGGTGACAATTGAGATATCATACTTTTAGAATTTATTTTAGCTATCTCAGTTGTAGAGTTTATTTCAGGGTCAGTCACAGCTGTGCAGATGAGATAGCAGTTGGAAAAGCAACACTTCTCTGTTCCAGGACAATCTTGATCGTCATAACACTCCTGACCACGGAGAACAGAGCAAAACACTTCCTCAGGCATGAGAGTGTATATTGATTTGGTATCGCTCAAACACTGACCTGGCTTTGGTTCTGAAAAAAAGAGAAAGTTCAGTTGTTTGATTAATGATTTGCTTGCTACATTAACAAAAATACTTAAGAACAAATGGATCTTTGCAACTGCAGACCAACTGTTTAGAAAATACGTTTTTTGGTGCTTTGGCTGGAGACACGTCAATTTTTGTTGAGAATGGAACCTTATTTTACACATCATACGTGACTTTCTTATGATTTCCATCATTAGATATGAGGAATTAAGTAATGGAAACAAATTATCCACTTCTGTGTTGTGGCAATATCCTTGTATTCTCCTGATTTGATTTGCAGAAATCATGGAAGACAGACAGCTGAATGACAAACTGGAATTTCAACCCATCATTGCTGAATGCAATTTGAGTGCCTTATTCTTGGTATCATCTCATTGGACTTGAAATTATGTTCTGTATAGTAGCAAATAACAGTTTTGATTAGCCCAGGAAGTGTAACCACCTTTGAATGCAAGATCTTTATGTTTTGAAATGAAGATGAATTAAAATAATAATAGTAGTGACAAAGAAAATTCTGCCAGCCAGTGAAAATGAGGAAGAATAGGAAAAGTAAATCCATCAGTTTACTTCCTTACACACCTGATTTCCACTTTTTTATACCCAACTATTTTTCCCTCTGCAAGTTTTAAATTCTTTTAAAAGCAGCAGGGCTGCAACTAATGTACAAACACAAATGCAGTTTACAATATTTCAATGTAAACTTTAATCAAATAAACCTTTAGGTTGATGCTGAAATATTGTAGTGGGTTTATGCTTATTTGTTTGCTGTGGTCCTACTGCCTTCATGTGGTGAGTGATGGGCTTATTTTCAGACCAGATAGCACACTTAAAGGAACATGGAAGATTTTATTTTGTGATTTGAAGGAAACATTTGCATCAAAGGTAGAAAAGTCATGGTAAAGGATTGTTTGTATCAATCATACTTTAATAATAGTAAATCAAAAATTTCCATGTGTTAATTAAGTTTTTGGCTGGACTTTGGCACTTTATGTCAGTTTGGTAAGTATTGTGGGTTCTAAATGTTATACTACCGGCTTATAACATTATTTTAGAATATGAATGCTGTAAAAGTGATGAATTGTAAGAGACAAAATGCTTTTCAGAACCTAATGATTATGTAGACATCCGTTATTGTTGTTGTCAACGTGTTCTTCGTTTCAGGAGGAACGTCGTTTTACTGAAACCTACTGTTTCAGCTATCTGTCTCTGGCTTTCTTCAGAGTATTGTTGTACCTAGTGCACTGTGATGTAACAAAGAAGCAACAGATTGACAAGCAGAGCTTTCACCATCAAAAATTCTTTCATAAATGACACAAGGTACGTTCACAAAGTTTCAAGACTGATTTTTTTCGGAGTGTGAGGGGGGGGGGGGGGGGGCATGCAGACTGGTTCCACTGACAGGGTGAAGTAGTGGGGGGTATCAGATAACCAAGCGCACTAGTGGCAGTTGCCTCCGAGATGCTGGAGCGAGCTAATCACTTGTAGTGTGATTGTGTGTCAGTGACTTCTGTCGAAAATGCAGCGTCGTTTGGAACAGTGTTATTCGATAAAGTTATGTGTGAAACTGAACAAAACAACTACAGAGACTTTTGGGATAATTCAAAATGCCTATAAAGAAGAACCCATGTTATGTGCAATAATAAGATGCTAATTCAGGAGATGTTATAAACTCAGAATGGGGTATAGTTAAATGTGGTGTGCCTCAGGGTTCAATTCTTGGCCCTCTGCTGTTCTTAATCTATATAAATGATCTCCCACATATACTAGGTGATAATGAACACATGGTGCTCTTTGCAGATGATACTAGCATATCCTTGAAAGACCCATCAGCACAAAACCTCGAAAACACAGCAAATGATGTTATAAAGAAAATTAACGGGTGGTTTAATGCCAACAAACTAATACTTAATGTAGAAAAGACACAGTTACTTAAGTTTGTTACAAAAAATAAAACAAAGGACAGCTATAATGTGATATCAGAAGGAAAAGCAATCAATAAAAGCAGTTTTACAAAATTCCTGGGTGTATATATAGATAACAAAAACTGGAAACAGCATATTCAACAACTTCTTAAAAAACTGAATTCTGCAACATTTTCACTGAGGGTAATATCTAGAATAGCTAATATAGAAACCAGAAAGTTAGTATATTTTGCATATTTTCATTCGCTGCTCACTTATGGCATCTCATTCTGGGGAAACTCGTCACAAGCACAGAGGGTATTTAAATTGCAAAAACGTGCCATAAGAACTATTTGTGGAGCAAGCCCACAGACGTCGTGCAGAAATCTATTTAAAAACCTGGGTGTACTAACAACGCCAGCACAGTATGTATACTCTGTACTATCATTTGTAGTGGAAAATCCTGAACACTTCAATCTTAATGCTGATATACATAGCCATAATACTAGGAATAAATATAATATTCACAAGGATTACAAATCACTGTCAATTGTACAGAAAGGGTTAACATTTACTGGAGCTTCCTTATTCAGTGTATTACCAACAGAAATTAAATGTTATCTACAAAAACCCAACTACTTTAAGTCCAAACTAAAAGGGTTTCTGCTTCAGAACCCATTTTACTCTGTGAAAGAATTTTCTTCTTGGAATTTGGTAACTAAGAATGACTGATAAAATAGTATATATGGTGTATGGAAGGGGAAGGTGACAAAATTATCCACAATTACTAAAATGATATATGGTTTTTCTTTCTGTTGAAACTTTTGACAAATGAAGTAATTACACTGTTTACAAAATTTCACTCATATATAGTAACTAACATGGGATAGCATGCACTCAAAAACTGCTGTGAAAAATTATCACACTAACAGGTTTTTAAGTAATTGACTGCTTATGAGTTGTTGGTAATATAATTGATATTGCTAATAGGTGTGTGTACTGTTCCACATAAATAGCAACTAATATAATATGTAGTCACAAATTACAGTGAAACGTATCATGGTAACTGGTTGGTAAGAAAATAACTGGTTATTATATGCTGGTAACAAGTGTATACACTGTTCCACATAATAAGTATTAATTAACTCGGGATTGTATTTGTAGATTACAGGAGATATTGGTTATACTAATGGGTTGTTGCTAACTTGTTGTCAATATATAATAATATTATCAATTATATAGTAATATTAACATTACTAATAAGTGTATGTACTGTTCCACATCCCGGAGATTATTCTCACATGGGATCAAAGTGAACATATCTATCTATCTATCTATCTAATGTGGAACAAGAGGTTCAAAGATGTTCATGAGGACATTGACCATGCTGGGAGATCTTCAACAAGTAGAACTCATGAAAATTTGGTGAAAGTGTCACAGGTCAGTTTTATGCTGAAATGATCAACTTTAAGAAGGATCGAGTCCACTGCATCCACCTGGAGATCAAAGGCAGTTGGGTTCTTCATGATGACAATGCACCTTCTCACTCGTTGCTCGTCACTGGTGACGTTTTGTCAAAGTTCAACATGGCAACACTACTGCAGCCACCCTACAGCTCTGACCTAGCTCCCAGCAAGTTCTTTTTGTTGCCCCAAACCAAGAGAGACCTGAAACGGAAATGAATCGACATGATTCCAGCAGTCCCGGAAACTTCAAAGAGGTCCCTTGACAGCGTTCCATGCGAAGATTTCCAGCGAGCCTATGAACAATGGAAAAAACACTGGCAGTGTACAATGCCCAAGGATCATATTTCAAAGACATGAAGTTTGCTGTACTAAAATGTTTTGTATTTTTTTTTGTTATGAGACTAGTCTTGAAACTTTGTGAACCCACCTTGTACTAGTAAGTTGATACAAAACTGGGCATCAATCTCTTGAGTTTACCCTAAAGCCAACCTTGTTCCAGTACAGGAACGATTTCTATCAATAGAAGGAGGTATCAATGATCGAGTGTCCACTATCTCCGACAATGACCAGTATATATATGGCAGCATTTGATGCTAAAATTTCTCCTCCCATATTGCTCATGATTAATCATGGAAGTTGAAGTGAAAAAATTGCTCCAATTTTCTGATGTATGGAAAGAGAAGGAATATTATCACAACCATCTGACAGTAAAATGCAAGATATTAGAAACTTTACACTCTGTATATCCATTGTTTGTGAAAAAGTGAGTGCAGTTGAAAGAATAAATTTAAAGCAGGCATTCCTAACCAACAGTTACAGCCATGCTATTAGAATGAGTGCATCACAGCACTTGACTTCACTGTAGCACCATGAGAAGTGACTAACGGCCACTGTAGGTGTCGGTGGCAATCTTACCCTACATCCAGACAAGACTGACTTCCTACTGAAAGAGAGTACATCCATTTGGTACACAGGGCAGTCAAGAAAATATCCAGCTTACTTATATGCATTTGACATAAGAGGGAGCATTTGAAAACACCAGGGCTTACCAAATTCCATGAATTGTGGGCAGATCTATGCTGTTGAAACAGGAAGCATCATAAAGTAAAGGCTAAATGAACATCAGATATCTAAAAAATAATGATGTTAGAAAGTAATCTCTAGCACAGAATTTTTTTTTTTTTTTTTACAAGACCTATTTTCTGGAAAAAACAAAACAGATGTGGCCCAGGCAGTTCAGAGAAACACTGGAAATATAAAAAATAATGGTTTACACTTTATTGTATAAGGTAATTTTTACTCAGGTGGGGAGAGGGGAGTGGGATGAGAAAGAAATATGGCACATTGACTTCTCTTGTACCACCCACGCTGGTGACAGAAACTTCTTTTCTTTGACTTCCCTAAAGACAGCAAAAGTCTATCTTAAGAATTTAGCTCTCAATGATAATGTTAATACTCATACTGCCTATGTTTATGTTGGGGTGGAATATTAGAGGTTTCCAGGCATTTTATCTCAGTCTCGGTGATTTATTATTTCTCACTGAACTTTTTTAATGTAAATGTTCTTTGCATTATTTATTTTATTTATTTATTTATCAATCTTGTTCCATGGATCCCTGCTGAGGAAATACCTCTGGGATGTGAAACATGTCATTGTTGATACATATACACATAATATGAGTCATATCATAGTAAATATATACATATTTTACAAATACAAGAAATAATAATAAACATACATTTTTGCAACTGAGTTTTGCAAACGTCATAATGAGTACAATTAATTATTTTCTTCAAATTCTTGAATGGAGTAGAAGGATTTGCCAATAAGATAATCTCTAAGTTTTTGTTTGAATACATCTTTATTATCTGAAAGCTGTTTTATACGATTAGGTAGTTTATTAAACAGATGTATCCCAGAATAATTAACTCCTCTTTGTACTAATGACAGAGATGTTTGTGTTTTATGCAAGTTATTTCTGTTTCTTGTATTGAAACTGTGTACCTGTGAATTAGGTGTAAACAGGTTAAAATTTTCTATGACAAAGCTCATGAGAGAATATATGTACTGAGAATACATTGTAAGAATATTGAGTTTCTTAAAGAGTTGTCTGCAAGAAGTTCTTGGTTTTACCCTACACAGAAACCTAATAGCTCTTTTCTGTGCTATGAAAACTTTTTTACTTTGTGAAGAGTTTCCCCAAAAAATTATGCTATATGACATTACTGAATGAAAATATGAGTAGTACACCTGTTTCATTAATTCTAGATCTGCTGTTAGAGAAAGTGTTCGTATTGCAAAGTTGGCACTACTTAACTTTGCCAGTAGTGTAGTGATATGATCATGCCAACAGAGTTTCTGATCTATTTTAATACCAAGAAATTTTATACTCTCTGTTTCTAAGATTGTGTTGTTTTTATAGTTTATACATATATCTGGCTGTGCATAGTTTTTTGTTTTAAACCTAATATAATGTGTTTTTTCAAAATTTAATTTTAATGAATTTGCCTTAAACCAATTTGCTACTACTCTAAGTACTTCATTTACATTAAATTCTATAGTACTGTTTGGTGTTTTACGCACAGTCAGGTTAGAGTCATCTGCAAATAAAACACTCTTAACTTTGTCGGATAAATTTCCAGGAAGGTCATTGATGTATAACAGAAACTTGAAAGTTGAAGCATTTGTGAATTGATTAATCATAGTGAAGTAACCAGAGCAATTTATTATTCATCTTGAAATCAAAGCAGTAAAACACATTAATTGCAGCATTAGAAAATTTAAGGGGAGAAAAAAGAAAGGCAAGAGAGAAGCAACAAATTCAAAAATAGAA
Organism: Vandiemenella viatica; assembly: GCA_031002005.1. Taxonomy (NCBI): domain Eukaryota; kingdom Metazoa; phylum Arthropoda; class Insecta; order Orthoptera; family Morabidae; genus Vandiemenella; species Vandiemenella viatica. Next base: position 26,016,430 of record JARYHS010008074.1, on the reverse strand, counting down.
CAACATTTCACAGTATTTATTTGTTTGTGAAATGGTCAACCATTTTAATATTTAAAGAGCATTTAATTTATATTTGCAATGAAATGGTCAGCCACTTTAATATTTAAAGAGCATGTAATTTATATTTGAAACAAATGAAAATAAACATAAATCACAGTATTATACCTTACAATTCTTTTGACATTATTTAATTAATAAAGAAAACACTATGTATTCGTAGATATAAGCAATTATTTCTGTCTTTTATATATCCACAGCTCGTTCTCATTTAAGTCTATTGGCAGAGAAAGTCAGTCACTATATTATGAGGTACATTACCATTGCTGACGACGGCTCTCTGATGGGATTAACATAAATACATTGATAGCATCACACCTTCAAAAAAAGAATTTTCAGCTCTCAAAAAAAAAAAAAAATCAACTCGAACATCCATTCATTTCTTCCTCGTCCAGAGATGTATTCTTTATCGTCTTTTGTTATGTATACCTTCTCTGGACGCCAGAGAAAACACATTCATGGCCTTCTAAAATAAACATGTGATGAAGCACTGAGATCATCACATTTGTAACCTTATTCATGAATACAGAAGATCCATAAAAAAAAGGGGGATCAGGTACGCACACACTGATATATACCACATGTCGTGGTGTGTTCACTCCTCATCCTTTTGCCATATGGCTCGTCTCTTTACTGTCTGAAATATTGTGAAATGTGTTCCTCACTACCCTGCTGCCTTAATTTCTAATAAATGGAGATATATTTTGTTGTCCTGTTATTATTACAATATTGCTGTTGCTGGATCATATGTGTAAGATAGCTGAACAGTGCATTATAATGGAGTCAAAGGAGTTACTATTGACATTAAATGTAAATTGAGAAATACTCTACATCGAACCTAACCGTCTACTACAGAATCAAGAATTACAGTAATAACAAAACTGTGATAGCTAACAGACTACTGTTAATATTCACAGTTATAAAGGAAATCTTAAGCTGTACCTTCTGTAGTATCTAAAGGAGCAGAAAAGTTTTAAAGCATATGCCAATTAAATTGAACTGGTTGTGGAATGCAAAGACTGGATTTTAAAGTTACAGAACATTATCTGGCCTACACATTCTTCATGCAAAAATAGTCCAAAGAATGTGTCATCTTGGAGACTATATAGATGGGGATCTGCTCTCCTATTAAAAATAATGTTTTAGTAACACACACTGATAATTCTGTAAGATTTTGATTGATTCTGGCATGGTAATGAAATGAAATTGATGCTCAAGAACATAATTTTGACCAAAAAAAAGCAGAATTAATAATAAGAATTTGACAGAAAAAAAAGGTGTTGCATAGCAATATTAAATAGGATACAAAAAAGACTGATTAATATAAAGGAAGATATGATGGGACAGATAGATTCATGAAAGCATAAAAATGTGGAGATTGTAGCAGTAGTGGAATTTTTGCTCCATTGAAACATTTCATAGTTGTAATATCTTCATACTTTTTTGTCTGTAATAAGCAAGAATTCCTTTCAGTACTAATATGATTATGTATATGGCACCTGCTCATACACTGCACAAATGACAATCACTAAGCCTTCAACATCATCATCAACAATTTCTAACTACTGGCTCGATCAGCTTCATGCACAAGCCTCTCAGTTTTCTTGTTTGTTTCCCCCACCTTACTGTCTTGGCCCAGTCTCTTCCTACACAATCCTCCACTTGTCTGAGCCGCCTAACCCTTAATCTTCCTCTAGGACATTAACTTGAACCTTCATTTCACAAATTCGTTTTGGTGTTTTCTGCTCCCCTATAATATTCTCAACGATGGAGCAAGAAGAATTCCATGGGGTGTTGAAAGGAGTGGAGCAGTAGCAACAAAAAAACACCATATTTCAGGTTATACCCTCTCAAGTAAATAGAAATGTGTGACTAAATCTTACAGGCACCCGTGGTCAACACTGCCACATGAATGATGGTTTTGGCTGTTATTTTTATTTTTTACTTATATTTTTAAATAATTTCTCACTACTTTTAGTTTCCTTTGATTAATGTATATCCTGCGAGTATCATTTCCACTGATATTGTTTCTGCATCCCCACCCCTTCCACACAGATCATAATGGTCATAAACACCATTAATTGGACTGTGTTGATAAAGGGTGTCCTCTGTTTCTATTTTCAGGAGCCTAAAATATTGTGTTTTGAGTGTTTGTGGTGTATTTTTGTCATTTCTGTGCTTTTCCCTTCAGCTTTTGTGAGTGATTGGAGTATTTTATCTTCCCTTTTCATTTATACAAAATATTATACGTGATACAGGATCAAACATAAACGTTAATCATTTTTTTTAATGTACTCCCTGCCAGACTTTTCATTGCCATTGACAAGGTCTCATAATTGGTTCATGTCTGAATTGTGATCAAATTTTGTGAGAATTATTTGTGATTACACAGCAGACATGTTACCATCACAATCGATGTACATTTAACTGTTTAAAAGCAGGAATTTTTTTTTCAATCACCTTAATTACAGGTAAGTTGAAGTCTAATTAGGAGTTTTAATGATAAGATGCTAAAAGACATTAATAGTTTAAGTAGTGATAAGAAAAGGTTAAGCTTAAACTTTGAAATAGAAAGGTTATGCCGATACCATTACACCAGACATGGTCTACATTTAAATTATAATGGAAAAATGAAAATATGTGTTAGAATGGTAGATATAGTAAAAAATTCCGAAACTCAAAGTAAAAACCACATAAAGGTTCAAAAGACGTTAACTTTCATGGACAAGTGGTTGCTAAGCAGTAAAAATGTTGGGGATGACAAGAAAGAAACAAACACATACAAAGAAACTAACAATAAAATTAAGAGTAAAATCACATTCCTAGACAAATGGTTAATGAAACATAATACAGCCAAGAACAAAACAAAGTCAAAAACAAGTAATTTTTTAGGGAAAGTAACTCAACATCAGACAATATTATAGTGGAGGAACAAAAGTATTCTATAGGAAAACATGAGATTAGCAAGAATGAAAATAGAAACTATAAAATCATACATCAAAATTTACAGTATATCAGAAGCAAAACAAATGAGCTAGAATTATTGATAGAAGAAACAAGTCCAAACGTAATAATACTCACTGAACATGCATTAAAAAATGAATTAATTCCAGGACTGCACATTGAAGGGTATACTGTGGGAAATAGCTACAGTAGGGAAATGTACTATAAAGGAGGAGGAATCTTAATTTTAGTAAAACATAAACTAGATTTTAAAGTAGTAAATATAAATTCACAATTATTATGTGAAAAAGATTTTGAAATGTGTGGTATTTCAATCTGTATAAAAAGCAAAATTTTGGTTGTAGTGGGTGTATACAGAGCACCGGCAGGAAACATTGAAATATTTTATAAAAACCTATACAAGGCGCTAGAGTCATTGTGTGGTAGTTATGACCATGTAATTCTAATGGGAGATTTTAATATTGATTTATTAAATTGCAATAAGATGTCAAAAGAACTTGGAGACATTTGTAGCTGTTTAGGACTTAAGATCTGTATAAAAAGCCCTTCCAGGGAAACTGGAACTTCAAAAAGAGCAATAGATAATGTAATAACTAACTACCCAGAGGATGAATATGCAACAAAAGTAATGCACACATCAATATCAGATCACTATGGGCAAGAAATTAGTATAAAACAAGAAGCAGAACATGAGGAAATGTGGCTCCTTAAAGAATATCGACCCTATACTAAAAAAAATATTGAATTGTTTAAAAACCTTTTAAGGAGAGAAACATGGACTGAAACAGTCAATTCTTACACAACAGATGAAAAATAATGACTCATTCATAAACTTAGTTAATTATTACAAAGACATAGTTTCCGGTAAAAAAAAAGCAATCAAAGAATAAAACAACACACAATAAATGGGATACAGAAGACATTATACAACACAAGGACCATATAAAATGGGTTAGTAGATTGTGTAGGGAAGGGTATCCATCACTGAAAAAATATCTGAAAAAGTGTAAAAATGAATTAAAAAATATGATTAACAAGGAAAAATCAGATAACATTCAAAACATACTACACAGAAGAAGCAATAAGCAAAGAGCACTATGGAAAATTATTAATAGGGAGAGGGGGAAAAATCAGATTATGAACCAGGATAAAAGCACTGAACAGATTGTGTATAACCAGGCTGTAGTACATGATTCTAGGCAAATTGCATGTACATTAAATGAACATTATATAAATATAGCGGAAAAGGTAACTAACAGTTACAGTAGCAAGTCAAAAGACAATGATTTAGCAGGCATTAAGGTGAACATAGATTCAGTATTCCTTAGACCAACAACGGAAAAAGAAATAAACATCCATGGGAACTGAGGAGATATCTAATATGATATGCTTATAAAAGAATGCAATAGCTATCTCTTAAAACCATTAGTACACATAATAAATCATTCATTTACAAGTGGAACATTTCCAGATTCCTTAAAGATTTCTAAAGTTATACCTGTTTTCAAGAAAGGGGAAAGGTCAGATGTAAACAATAATAGACTGTTGTCACTAATATCTAGTATATCAAAAATTTTTGAGAAAGCCATGGAACAGAGGCTTATTGACTTCCTAAACAAGCACAACATAATTACTGATTTTCAACATGGTTATAGGAAATACCAGGTCTACAGAAACAGCAGTCACAATGTTCGTAGATTCGGTAAAGAAATCCCTGGATGATGGAGAGTATACAACAGCAGTACTTATAGATCTATCAAAAGCCTTTGACACAGTCAATCATCAGAGGTTACTCAACAAACTAGAAAAATGGGGAACAAGGGGTAAGGCCTGTAAATGAATAGAATCATACCTGTCAAATAGAAAACCAATTTACGATCATAAAAAGCAACACAGACTTTAAAAAATATAACATCAAACACCCTCACTATAAAAGCAGGAGTACCAGAGGGCTCGGTGCTGGGGCCTCTGTTGTTCATCCTATACATAAATGATATCCCAAGACCAATAGGGGAGAATGATTCAATGGTCCTTTATGTAGATGATGCAACTGTGAAGATGTCAAACATCAAATTATGTAATCAAGAAACAAACCTTAATCTTTACTTCCAGAGACTAGCAAAATGGTTAGAAGATAATTATCTTGTAATCAACTTAAACAAAACCCGAATGATATCATTTCAGTCGAAAAGAACAAGGTACTCTGTAAATTTAAACATAAGCAGTGAGCAAATAAAGGAGACAGAATCAGCTAACTTGCTAGGGATTCAAATAGACAAATTCATGAATTGGGAAAAACAGGTGGATCAATGCTGTAAGAAACTAACCCCTATTGTATTTATGGTCAGCTACCTCTGAGAATTCTGCAGCAGGGATATTCTGATGATTATCTATTACTCCCTTTTTGAAAGCCAACTGAGATATGGTATATCAGCGTGGGGAAGACCCACAGAAAATAACGTAATAAGAATATTAAAAATACAAAAACATATGATTAGAACAATACTAAAAGAAAAAAGAATGGTTTCATGTAGAAAATATTTTGTAAATTTGAAGATTCTAACATTTCCCTGTATATACATATATAAGACTATACTGCTCTCACTCACAAAGAAGGTTGTTAAAAAGAATGAGCAAGTGCACGAATATGAAACACGTAATAAAATTAATTTCCATTTACACGCACACAAAACAAATTTTTTTGAAAAATGTCCTTCCTATTGGGGAGCCCAACTGTACAATAAGCTTCCGACAGATATAAGATTAATTAGTAACAAGGGAGAACAGTTCAAACATAAGCTTAAAGAGTATTTATGTGATAAAGCCTTCTACTCAATCAAAGAGTATTTAACTGATGAATGAGGGAAGGAAAGGCAGAATAAAAAATTGTTTATAGTAGTAGTTTGTACTTATATAGAATATTACAGCACATATTTGTCAATAACATGTAAAAAAACTGTATTAAACGATTTATAGTTAACTTAAGGCATAAAATTGTTAAGTAAGATAAGAATAATATTGAATATACTGTACCTTGACTTGTCCTAATTCATTACACAAGTTGTATGTAAATGATGTATAGGACCAAATAAAATGAATGAATTATTGACTGTAAATACTTACGCTGACATTTTTCCACAAATTTGCATGAATTTAGCATAGTACGTGTGCACGTGCATCTTATGCATTTTGTTGTTGTTGTTTCTCCAGGATTACACACACCTGGAAAAGAAAAGTTTTCATGTAAGCATATTACTGTTATATTTCTTTACTTTTCCATTTATGCTGTCTCTGATATTTGATTTCAACTTCTATATAGATGGCCTGTTAGGGTTTGTAGAAGACTTATTAGTTTCTCCCAACCAAATGTTAACTTATATTTTACATCATGCTCTTTGTTTGTATAAATGAAGATTAATGACTGAATAATTCTTCTGTGCAAAATTACTACCTATAGTTAAATTTACTGGAAAACTGAAGTAAAATTGCAAGAGATTTGAGACAATGCTCAAATTAATTGTAGGGATAATCAAATTACTGAAGATGCCATTTTGGAGTTCAAGATGGACATTTGAAGAACATACAAGCAAAACGAGAATATATTTGTGGGGTGTGAGTATTTGAAAATATTTTGATAATGTTGAAAGGGACAAGTAAATCAAAATTTCAAAGAAACAAACACTACAATATTAATACAGAATAAAAAATTATTATTTATATAAGATTCAGCTTTTGATACTATTAAATGGAACAAGTTAAGCAAAATTTCAAAGAAGTAAACTCTAAAATATTAATACGGAATAAAAACTTCTATAATAGACTAAGATGACTACAATAAAAGTAGGGAATTATGAAAAGCATTAGCTTAAGAGGTGGTGAGGCAAGACTGTAACCTATGCCCACTAATATTTTATTTGACTTCAGAATAAATTGTCAATGAATTGAAAGAAACAAATGGTGTTTCATGAATGTTCATTATACAGAATTAGTGTGCTACTTTTTACTCAAGATATTGTTCTACTAATAGATAAGCATGAGAATATTGGTAAAATGTTGGACAGCATGAATAAAATAATTGGAAAGGGCTTTCGCCTTGAGAGAAACAAGTCAAAAGTCATTAGATGCAACAGAAACAATAACAATAGACTAAATACAAAATAGTGTCAGATGTAGTAGAAGAATTAAATAACTCTGCTTAGAAAGTTAAATATAACTTGTGGTGAAAAACGTCACTGGTCTCAATAAGTAGATGTGGTTGGCCACTGCACTGTCCATGCGGAGAGGTAATGCTGGTAATGGCATGTTCATGGCATTCTCTTGATACTATGGACTGAAGAATGTTGAATTCATGAACAATTTACAAAATGGAAGGCCCCTTGCGTCTAGTGCCAACTACTATTCTGAGTCTGCTAATTTATGTCATGCAGCCATAATCACAGCAGAAACCTGTCACACAACTCACTAGAGTACAAATGAAAGCCCTGACACTGTGAAGCAATTTTATACATTACTCCCACAGTGCTACCGCCATCTGGATTCTTGCTTTTTCCTATCCCATAACTTTTGGCACTTTATAATATATGTACACAATAGACTAATACGAGGTAGGTCCGATAAGTACTTAGCCTCTCTTCCCGATGGTGCCACTATTGCCAGATAAATTTATTATCATATAGTACATTATCTTAGATGGCTATTGTTAAAATTTCAGCCAAATCAGACTCATAGTTTTGTTTTGATCGCGTGTGAAAGTGGGTGTATCCGCAGATTTTTTTAGAAAAATGGAAAAAGAGCAATATCAGTCAGTGATTCGATTCTTGTTTTTGGAAGGAAAATCGCACAGCGAAATCAAACAGCGCTTGGATTCTGTGTACGGTGACTCTTCTCCTTTGATGGCGATTGTCAAAAATTGGTTTAATGAGTTTCAACGTCATCGCACGTCAGTTTTTGATGAGCCACAGCCAGGTGCCCTGAAAACGGTTTTGATGGAGGATGACATGACAAAAATCCACAACCTCTTATTGGCAGACCACCCATTGAAGGTGCGCGAGATTGCTGGGATAGTAGGCATCTCAAAAGACTGTGTGGGTCATATCTTGCATGAAATTTTGGGCATGTGAAAGCTGTTGGTGCAATTTCTCACTCCGGACAACAAGCGCACCCATGAGACCACTTCACAGCAGTGTTTGACGCTGTTTAAGCACAATCCCAAGGATTTTTTGCGTTGTTACGTGATCGTCGACGAAACATGGATCCACTGCTACACACCAGAGACCAAAGAACAGTCAAAACAGTGGACTTTACCCAGCGAACGTGCTCCGAAAAAGGCGAAGACTGTCCCGTCGGCCGGAAAGTTGATGACCACCGTTTTCTGGGATTCACAAGTTGTGATCTACACTGAGTACCTGGATAAGGGCAAAACAATCACAGGGCTTTACTATGGCGAATTATTGGGCTGATTCGACGCCGAATTGCAGAAAAAATGGCACCATTTGGTGAAGAAAAAAGCGCTCTTCCACCATGACAGCGCACCGGCTCACACCTCTGCTGTCGCCACAGCCAAATTGGTCGAATTCAACTACGAACTGCTGCCCCATCCACCATATTCTCCAGATTTGGCCCTGTGCGACTTATTTTTGTTTCCAAACGTGAAGAAGACACTCGCCGGGCAGAAATTGGACTCGAATGAGGTGGTTATCGCCGCCATGGAGGCCTACTTTGCAGATCTCCAGAAAACGTATTTTTCAGATGGGTTAAAGAAGTTGCAGCAGCGCTGAGTCAAGTGTATCGAGCTAAAAGGAGACTAAGTTGAGAAATAAATCGCCACTTTTCCAAAAAAATTTTTTTTTTTTTTTTTTTTGTATAGGCTAAGAACTTATCGGACTGCCCTCGTATAATAATTAATATGGTCATTGCACCAATGTGTGGCCTATTCATATTTAACATTATACATGAAAATAAATTATTATTTTTTAAAAAAAGTTACAGGTTCCTTGAGAACAACATACACCTTTAACAGTCCTTCTAGGAGATGTACACAGAATGTGTGAAACAGAGCCAGAAAGGATTTAAAAAAAAATCTATTCCTGTACCAACCCAGTGGAAAAAGTGAGTAGTTTTTGACGTCTGTGAAGCATAGTTACATCAAACAGAGGCATAGAAATGAATCTATATTTAATAACCCAAATCATTGAGATAACTTACAGAATCGGTAGATGTCATTTTGTAGCAGACAACCTCAAGTTTGATGCACATAGTGCATCAGTACACCATTCTGCCCCCAGAAGCACTAGTGTAGTGCATAGTTAAAATAGCTACTTTCACTGCTGTAGAGAGTGCTTGCTGTGAGTTTTGGTTTCATGAAATTTTTAATTCCACAGATCAATAAAGATGACTGAAATGGGATGGTTTACTACCAGCAAGATGGTGCATTACCTCATTCCCTCACAGAAGTTGAAGGTTTCCTCGACAATTGCTCCCCATATCCATGGGCGCCGGGAGGGGGGTGCAAGGGGGTGCACTTGCACCCCCTGGCATCCCCGGGTCGCCCGTAAATTTGGGCCGATAGGGGGTGGGGAGCACCAATTACGGCCCTGGTGCACCCCCCTGGCACCAACGCAGCCCTGGTGCACCCCCCTAGAAGCAATCCTGCCGGCGCCCATGCCCATATCAGTGAATTGGCCATGAAGGACCAATCACATGGCCACATCACACCCCATACTTGACACTGCTGTATTTCTTTCTCAGGGATTTCATTAAAGATTGTATGTGTGTTCCTTCATTATAAAACAATTTGGCCGATCTGAAAAATCGAATCTGTGCTGCTGTTGCACAAGTTATGCCTGATTTGCTGCAATGAGTGTGGGAAAAATTGATTACCAGAGGGATTTTTGCTTCATGACAATTGTAGTCACATCGAACCAAAATACACTTGACTTTTTTTTTGTGAAACTTGAGGTTGTTTGCTTCAAAGTGACACATCTACCAACTCAGTAAGTTATCTCAATAAATTTCTATAAAATTTCAAAGTTGTAAATTCATTTTTGATTTACCTTTTACATATTTTAATTGGGAAATGAACAATCACCTACCTTAAATAATGATTGTGTTGCACAAACACCTAAACCAACAAAAACACAAATGACTTAGAAATTTTTGTGTCTTAGCCCTTTATTAAGTATAGAAGAGAGAGAGGGTGGATGTTGTAGGGGACTACCACACCTAGCTCTCTGCACTAATGTCCCACTTCCAAGCATAAACTGTCAGTTGTGACTCTGTCCTCTTTCACCACTGTTTGAAACCCAAATCTCTTTACTCTCCAAAGACCTTATATTTGAGCCAACCTAGTCAGTGACACTCTTTCATTCTGCCAAACACTCCAATGGTGGTACCACTCTGCCACTTATGTTAGTGAACCTGCGCCTCTGAACTACCTGGAACTCAATTTCCAGTAATTAAAACTATTACCCATACATGACCCACCACATCCACATCCACCAGAACCATCCCTTAAAAAATTTTGAGGTCTTCTCATCCACTAGCTTGACTTCCCCTAGTTTCCTGAAAACCTTGGCAAACACCAGCATTCTTTGCCCATGTGAAATCTATATCAGGAAATAACCCAGACTTCATCATTCTTCCCACAGACAAGAGGTCAACCACAGTAGTTATGAATCTAAGTGACTATGTGGCTGAAGCCCTTCATCAGTTATCGGATGCCAACACTTACTGCCACCTCACCAAAGATCCTACACCTGCTGTCAACAAGAAAATACAGGAATATGTACAGTTCAACAGGCCCTTTCAAGACTCACCCCACAGTCCATTTCACTTCTTATTCCTCAGAATCCACAATCTCCTACTGAACACATCTCTGCCATGGTGGACCAGTACCTACAACCTATAGTCTGTCAGCTCCCCTTTCATATCAAGGACACACAACAATTCCTCTTACATCTTTCTACTATGCCCACACCTCTTCCTTACAACTCCACATTGATAACGATTGATGTCACATCCCCGAACACACTTATTCCACACCACCTTGTTCTCAGTCCATCAAATATTTTCTGGATGAGTGCCTTCCATCAGCCTCTACAGCACATCTTTCCTCACCACCTTAGCAAAATTAATAGTAACAACAACTACTACTTTAAAGGCAATATCTACCACCAAACCTGTGGCATTGCCATGGGCACCAGTATGGCCCCTTTTATGCTAACATCTTTATGGGCTGCCTGGAACAGACATTTTTGGAGAAAGTCCCTCTCAAACCTATCTATGGGTCAGATTCATAGATGATATTTTCATGATGTGGAAAACAAACTTCTAAATTTGATGGACAATCTTAGTAATTTTTAACGTGGAACTACCACATCCAGGTCATAATCTTGGATCTGTACCTCTCCAATGGACAACAATCCACAACAAACCCACCAACCAACAACAGTAGCATTCTATATTGTACCAAATGTTCCCTACAATTTTTGCATTTGGAGTATATGCTCACACTAGCAGTATTCGAACTATATCCTACAACTACTGCCAGCTTTGGTTCACAAGCAACTTTCACAGACCACATTACAGCCAGCTCAGCCCATTTACCAACCTAAGCCCCCAAAAGCAACCATAGTCTTGTCCTGGTCACATGATACATTCTAGATCTTGAATCCATCAATAGAATTCTTTAACAAGGGTATGATTTCCTTCAAACCTGCCCAGAAATGAGATGTATTCTTCCCAGAATCCTCCCTGCCTCTCCTAGAACTTGTTTCAGCAAGATTCCTAAACTCAGCTAGTTCACAAACATACTCCATTCCTTCAGACAGCCTCAAGGCTCTTTCCAAGCAACATACTCTGCTGTAAGACGTGGAAAATCCACCATGCCTCCACCTCTTTCACCATCCCTGCCACCAGGGACAGTATTTCCATCATAGGAAACGCCAACTGGGAAATCTTCCATGTAATATATCATCTAATCTGCAACCACTGTTTCCTATCTAGGTTTGACAAAAAAAAAAAAAAAAAAAAAAAATCCACTAGCTATAAGAACGAATGGCCACTGACAGATGGTATTCAGCTTGAATCTCTATCCATACCATTTCCCATGACACCAATAATTTTAATTCTTGTTTCATGGTCTGTGATATCAGAGTCCTCCAAAATAGCAGCCACTCCTCTGAACTAAGAAGGTGGGAGCTTGGCCACCAGTAGAAACTGGGCACAAGGCAGCCTCTTGGTCTCAATTTAAGGTAATAGCCTGTTGTCAGTTTCCCTACCCTTCATCTTTTCCTTGTCCTACTGAAACTGAATGTCCACTAACCAGAGGTGATGTTTAACTTCATAGATTTATTTATATATTTTTGCTTATTTATATTTAGTTAAGATTTTGTAATTTATTCTGCTCTTTTCACCCACCAGTGATTAATTTTGATATTAGCTTCAAACCACACCTCTCTACCTGTCCTATGTTTGATTACAGCCCACAATGTTCCTGGCAGTTACTCTGTGAGGCAGTCCTCCTACAGCACTCACCCTGCACACTAGAGATGGGTTGTTCGTGAGTGAACCAGTTCTTTAGAATAGTTCTTTTGAAAGAGCAAGTGAGCAGTCACTCATTAAAAGTGAATGGTAGTTCTTCTTGGAGGCCGTAATGACGGTGGTGTGCCGGTCTCGATTGAACTTCAATCGAGTGTGCACCAACAATAAGTCGGTTTCGGTTTTGCCACTGTCGCCCGCGGCCCGACTCATATTTGTTCTCTGTTCCTCGCCATGCATTGTTTATCCACTCCGCTCTGAAAGAATAGAAATCCCGAAGATCGAGAAGAGCTAGTTCGTTCGCAACATTCTTTGATCCCATGGTTCAGCACAGAAAGAGCTAGGTCGTTTGCAACATTCTCTGATTCAATTGCTCAGCATCACGCAGAGCAGTGCCAATGGGGAGCTAGTTCTTTCCAATCTGACGTCCCGTTCCACTTCTCTTTGTGTATTCCGGATACAAGTGTGCCTTGTGAAAGAATATTTTGAAAAGCTGGATAAATTTACAATGAAAAAAGAAGTAGGTTACTGAATGGCAAAATAAGTAAAATTTTTCTCAAATATCAAATCTTCCCAGTAAGCCGAACAATATTTCATTGACTCTTTGATATGGTCTTTTATGTATGAAAGTATTAAGAAACAAAAATGTTTCAGAATAAATAAAAAATAAATGAAAATAACCAATGTGAGATTAACATAAGTAATCAGTATAAATGTAAATAAAACGAACAGATACTACACTCAAAATGGATAAAACTGCTCATTTTCTTTAAACTGAGCAAGTGAACTGGTGAACCGTTGATAAGAACTAGTTCTTTTTGTAGAGTGATCAAATGAACAGTGCCAATGGGGAGCTAGTTCTTTCCAATCTGACGTCCCGTTCCACTTCTCTTTGTGTATTCCAGCTACAAGTGTGCCTTGTGAAAGAATATTTTGAAAAGCTGGATAAATTTACAATGAAAAAAGAAGTAGGTTACTGAATGGCAAAATAAGTAAAATTTTACTTGTGAACAGTAACCTTCATTTCATTTAAAGCAAAAAGTTCTTTAAAATTTATTGTACTTTGTGTTTGTAAATAAATTAATGTAAAATTAACTATTCTCAAATATCAAATCTTCCCAGTAAGCCGAACAATATTTCATTGACTCTTTGATATGGTCTTTTATGTATGAAAGTATTAAGAAACAAAAATGTTTCAGAATAAATAAAAAATAAATGAAAATAACCAATGTGAGATTAACCTAAGTAATCAGTATAAATGTAAATAAAACGAACAGATACTACACTCAAAATGGATATACCTGCTCATTTTCTTTAAACTGAGCAAGTGAACTGGTGAACCGTTGAAAAGAACTAGTTCTTTTTGTAGAGTGATCAAATGAACACCGCTCTTTTTAGTGAGTCACTTTGCCCACCTCTACTCCACACTGTTCCCTAGTTTATAAAGAGATAAGACCCAAAAATTTATGTGTTATTTGTGTTTTGGTCGGTTTCATGTGTTTGTGCCACAAAATCACCGCCCCAAAAGAAAAAAATATCTTTCTACATACTCAAAATTTATTGAAATACAGTAAAATCTGCATACTAGGACATAAAATTCACCATAACATTACAAACTGCAACTCACCAGACACTGTATTGCATTTCAGTGGTCTACAGATTGTGTAACCACTTTTGTCACAGACACAGAGAGTACAATCATCATATACAATTGAGTCAACATCTGAACAGGGTTGTTTATCCATACCTGAAAAATAAAGTGTAATAATATTTTGACCCAAAATGTAAGTGCTCTTTTTTTCACTACATATAAATCTAATAGGCTCGCATAATTCAAGTGACATCCAGCAGGACTAAAAAAATAGAGTAAATATTATCTTAAGGAATTGAACAGGTAATGCATGTATTAAATAAATTCTTTGTGGTTTTATGATTAATACTTGTTTCACTGGTTTTATTTATAACTTTAATTGCAATGGAGTGCACATTTTGGTGCCTACACACCCATTTTCCCCCTTTTAATAAGCATCATAGTAAAAAAAAAAAAAAAAAAAAAAAATTTTTGAGGTAAGGAAAAAATACACGAATATAAAGAAAACAGTACAATCGGAATATATTTAAAAATAAATAAATAAACAAGGTACCAAATGAAGGCAAAACAATCTGAGGAATCATTTACAGGGAAACAGGAAAACCAGATTCAATGCAATGCAGGAATAGTGAAGGACCACAAACAAACAGAAAAAGAATTTTATTAAAATTATACAAATTTAATTGGCAATATAAGACAGCACACAACAGCAGTGTCAAGCCATTAGTAGACATGTGTTCATCTGGATAGTGGTGACAGTGATAGTGCTGATAAGCAATTAATATAAGAAGGGATACAGAAAATAACCTGTATTGATCTGAGCAAATAAGATATCTTGATACACTAGAACCAGATAAAATAGTGCCACTGTATATTTTATTTTGTTTTTCACTCTTGTTCCATAGATTCCTGCTGAGAAAGGACCTCTGTACTTACAAAAAAAAATAATAATAATAATAATAAATAAAGATTAAACATTAAAATTTACCACTGAATTATGCATATCAGATACAATTAGTTATTTTGTAAAAAAAAATTGTAGAGAGTAGGAAGAGTTGCCAATGTGTTTAACCTCTAAGTAAATATATTTTTATTATCTAAAAGTTGTTTTAAACTTTTTGGAAGTTTATTGAACAGTATGTCTTACAAGTTACCGTAAGACGGGGTTACTTTGCACCACTTTTTTGTTGTTTCATCTATGAACTCTATTATGTTCTACAATTTTTAAGATTAAATATGATTTCCTGCATACATTTTTTCCGAAGACCATTGGAGCATTGAACAAAATCCCAGATTTTTTATTGCATAGTTTGATTTTTTATTGAAATTAAAATATTGGTGCAAAGTATCCTCATAGGGGGGAGGATACTTTGCACCACATATGGAATTACACGGAATTAAAATGAGAGGAATGAATGTGGAGCATAGTATTCATACAGTAAGATTACTTTGCACCATAATAAGTAGTGCACAACATTTGGAACAAGTGAATTAATTTATTTATAATTTTAGTTGTTGTTTTATAAGCAGACAAAAGTCAAAATCAAGAAATATTTTATAACTTATGAATTTTATTACAAAAACTTTAGTGATAATCAAACACAATCATTTAACTCTGGTAACCACGTTTACTTATTTGTTTTGGAGGTTTAATGGACCCCAGGACATCATCCCACTTAATGTTTAAAATGTCAACAGCAGTTGACCATTGCCAAGGGTTTTCTGTTTTTAGCATTAAAGATATCACTGTTTCGTCTTCAGTCAAATGAATTATTTCCCCAGGAACAGTTCATTTTCATGTTTGAAAATAACAAACTCTCCAATCTCTCAGATTTTGTAAAATATTTTCTCGGCATGTTCATTCTGTAAAAATCGAAACAAATAGTTTCCATCATATTTTTAACAATATCTTCAATTATTTGTTCTGTAGACCAAGTTATTAACAATAATTTCTTGCCAGGAATATGTGGGACTTAATTGCATCGATTCAGTGATGGTGCAATGTAACCCCAATATCACCTAAATGTTGACATGCCTGTGTATAAACTTGAACTGTGTGTTTCAAGTTTGACTTCCAATGACCCATAATTCATTTATAATATGCCAAAATATTGAGAAATGAAATAAATATAGTCTTATCTCAGAAATGTTTGCAGGATTTGAAATCCACACAAAAGTATATACACCAAAATTTTCCACAATTCTCCATCGTAAATTGAGACACACACCACATGGGATCGAGCCATCTGGAGGGGATCTGCTTCACCCCGAAGTGTAGCGTAGAGTTCCATCTTTGTGGTTAATTTAGAACTAACTGCAAATGACTCATATTTTACCTGTCAGAGACCACCAAATGTGATTCGGATGTGGTGCAAAGTATGCCCTCAAGGCGCAAAGTAACCCCATCTTACGGTATATTTGTTTCTTGTACTGAAATTGTAAACTTGTGAATTTGAGATAAACAAGTTAAAAACAGATTGAAGGCCCCAATGCCTTCTTCTGTGGAGAGTGATAGTTTTACTTTCCTCATTGTTCCCTAATTTCATTGCTTAAGACCTTTTTTTTTACCATCACTGCTATTGGAATGGCTATTATTTGGAGGAAAATTGGCTGCTGTAAAAAAATATGACAAGTAATACACATACTTAGACTTTGTTCCAGTAATCATGTCTGAATGCTGCTGAATAAATATGAATAAAAGTTTGATATTAACTCACAAAATAACAATTACATGATATTGGTCATGACAAATTCATAATATTCTTTTATTTTATTTATTTATTAACTTTTAATATATATTTATGGCACACTTTTAATGTATATTTATGATACACCATACTGAAAAAGCAGCTGTGAATTAGTACAATTTTTGTCCTAGTTTCACGTAAAAACGCTGTGTAGGAGACGCTGTGCCAGTTGTACTAAGAAATTAGTTAATGTGCTTTTTTACAGTTAGTTTTTTGATATCAGATTGCATAACATAATACTTTATTGCAAAAGACTTAAGTAGACTGGCAACAGGACTGCATAGGTTCAATGCCCCAGTCTTGTTCAATCTGCTGACCTATGATTATTAAGGAGGAAACTCCTTAGGGGTTAGTGTGCAAGGTGTGACTATTCATGCCTGAGGTCAATCAAGCAAATATGCAGCTCTACCTCCATGAGTTCCCCTCCTTCAACAGGCACATTACCCCATCATGGTCCTGGTATCGGGACTTAACTTACCCTTATTTCTGTCAAAATTTTTATTTTAAGAGTCTAGAGGAGCGGTCGGCAACCTTTTAGCAGGCAAGGGCCACACGGTGGCAAAACAAAGTAAAGGCGGGACCGTACACACACAGTAAAAAGGCGAAAACTCAGTTTTGAAATTTTATTAATACAAATGAGGATAAAAATTAAGAAAAGTTACAAAATTGTTCTTGCATACTAAATTCAGTGTGACGTTTGAGGTTGTATTTGGCTGACTATTTTTTGTATGTCAGCTTTCATGTTAGAAGTTGAAATACACAATATACCTCTCAATTACTCATCTGTGAGACGAGAAGCGTATTTATTTTTTTGATAATTGATGACTGAAAAAGTTTGCTCGCATAAATAAGTGCTTTCAGAAATTGAAATAAACTGCTCAGCAAATTTTTTCATTTCGACAAAATCAGACAGCAAGCTACAATAATATTTCACCAAGTCATTAATCTCATAAAAGGCGTTTTTTAGACTCTCATTGGATTGAAGTTCAATCACATTCATTTGTAAATTACTGGGTACATCCTAAACCTCGCATGAAAAAGGGGTAGCAAAAATCTTTAGTTTGTTCTAAACCTTCTCGAAATTACCAAATCTGACATTGAATATACCTTGTAACTCCATTAAAATCTCTTTCATTTTCTCACTATCCCAATTAAAATCAATGCCAACTTCCTCGACTGCCTTTAGACAATTCGGAAATTGATCTCCCTTTTTTTCCATCAATATGTTTATGAAGAGCCGGTTTTTATTTTGGAACACCTTTACGTCTGTATGCATATCAGATATTAGTTTGTTTTTCCCTTGAAAATTGTCATTCAGCGTATTTAATTCATGAGTTAAATCTGTCAAAAATCCAAGATCTATTAACCATTGAGGGTCTGTTAGCTCTGGAACAGATTTGCCATTCTGATTCATAAAAGTGTTGATTTCTTTCCTGAGATCGAAAAATCTTTTCACTATTGCACCTCTACTTAACCATCTTACTTCTGAATAATAAAGGACATCTTGATGATCTGCTTCCATTTCGGAAAGAAACTCTCGGGATTGATGATGTGTCAACCCATTATTTCTGATATAGTTTACAGTGGATATCACGATGTCCCTTACTTTTCTCCATGAAATGACTTTGGTACGTACATAAAGCTTCTTGGTGGATAATGCAATGAAAAAAATAATGGGATTTCACATCCTATCTCTGCCAATTTGTAATTCTACTCACCAGGCCCTTGGTTTGCCCACTCATGTTTCTACCTCCATCAGTTGTTAGACTTACCAGTTTTTCCCAAGCAAATTGCATTGACATCATTGCCTGTTCTAAGTGACAAAACAAATCTTCCCTCCTAGTAGTTCCCTTCAAACTACATAACAGTAAACGTTTCTCACACACGTTCAAGTACTTATAAATTCCACGAACAAATATTAGAATCTAGGCAGTATCTGACACTTCATTACTTTCATCGGTAGCTAAGGAGAACCATTCAAATTGTTGTGCTTTTTCCCCGAAGTTTTTCGCATAAATTAGCGCCCAAATCGGCAGTGCGCTGGGTACAAGTTCTGGCAGATAAGCTAATATTTTCATATTTCTTTTATTGATCTGGGCATACCTCTTGAGTCATAGCTAAGGCACATTGTTTTATTAATTCGCTGTCGGTAAACGGTCGCCCAGTATTTCCGCCACCCTTAAACTCGCAAGTATATTACTTTGAATTTGCACCTTAAAAACACTTTGTTGGTTCTTGAATGAAGATTTGAGTGAGTTTTTGTTTTTCCGGGAATCACCAACTAGGCACGCAAATTTTGCTTTATGCTCGGTACCATAGTGTCTTTAGACGTTATATTCTTTTTGTATAGCATGGGTTTTTTGGCATATTAAGCATCGTGGCTTTCCATTGCAATTAATAAAAAAGTATAAATCCGATATAAATTCTTCTCGGGTTTGCCGCCGAATCACATTTTCTAATGTCGAGCTTTCGGCGACTTTCACTGCCGCCATCATCAGGTCTGTTGTGTCTGAAGGAACAACAAAAACTGGATTGAATAGCGGAACTGAACCAGACAGGAACGTTGTCGACTTCCGATTGGCTGACTCCAATGACGTAACCATTCCTTTACTGCGATTGGTCGGTTGCGGAACCAGGCGTAGATATACACCAGCGTTGTACTGATAGTTGGCTCCACAGCGAAACCAAAGCCGAGGTTGTTAAAAATAGAAAGACGATGGATTACCTACGTCAATGTTCGCATAACAGTGACGTTATGCGAACATTGACGTAGGTAATCCATCGTCTTTCTATTTTTATAGGGGGGGGGGGGGGGGGGGCGGCGACAAGGAATTAACTGTAGTGGCATATGCCATATTCACCTAAGAATTACAATTAAATCTGTCATTATTAATGGTTTAAACCAATCATTCAATTAAAATATGACATTACTGATTTACCTGGATTGTAGGCATTGGTGACCCACAGCATATGACCTTGAGGAATACAGTGACCTCGTACTCCATTACGGAATTCCACTAAAGGTGGATCACATGATTCTGTGGAAAGAAAGATAGCTATGTTAAGTGTAATTTTTAAATTCAAGACTTAATTTTTGACTACCAACTAAATCAAGATGGAAAATAAACCATTAGTTACCATATTTAAAACTGGGATTACTTGGAAAAATAAACTGGTGGATCATTGTATATTCAACAAATAAACATAATTCAAAGTGTGTGGTGTACTTGTAAAATGGTTACTGACATATTTTAAAGTAGACAATTTGAAATACATTCATCATTAGAGGATTCAGTAAACCAGCAGTCAAAATTGAAGGGGAGAAATAGCTACAGTTACAGTACAAAAAGACATAGATTGTGAACTTGAAGAGATATTTCAGAGAACGTTTCAGCAAATGGAAGGCTGGCACAAGTACAGTAGAGTCAAGGTGGGAAGAGTTCAAGGAGATAATAAGAAAGAGAGAAGAAATATTTATTCCAAAGCAGAAAATAAAGAGAAGTAGAGACCTGTGCACTATAATAGGAAGCTGAGGAGGCTAAAAAGGTGGTTAAGAAGAGAACACAGAGTTCAAGGACAGCAGGGTAGTAGGGAATATTTAAAACAACTAAACCAGGGCTTAGTAATAGCTAAGAAGGTGGCTAAAGATTAGTATTATCAGTGGAGAGGGACCATTGACTGATGCATCTAGAAATTTCTATGGCTATGTTAGGAAACTGAGGGGAAAGGAGGGTGTTGAGACATTTATAGTTAAGCATGGAGATGAGGGTTTTTGAAAAAGGCAGAGATTTTAAGTAACAATGAATTAGAAATGTGAGGATCTAAATTTGAGAACGAACTTTACAGCACAATTAGAAATGAGGAGACTAAAAAATTGGAAATTTGTCCTGAGGATATCATGTAGGAACTAAGAAAGCTGAAAAACATAAAGGGGCTGATGTTGATAATGTTACTACAGATGTCATATAAAAAGAAAGCAGGATGTGACATTATAGCTTATCTTGAAATCTTATTTGAATTGAGTCTAGATTCTTGTTGCTTACTAGAGGACTGGAAAAGTGCTAGTGCTGGTACATAAAGGAGGAGTGAGAAATAGAGTCAAAAATTATAAGCCAATCAGTTTGACATTAATGGTAGATAAATTAATGGAGAGAATGATATGCAACCACATCAGAAATATATGTGAGGAGTGAAAGTGGTTTTCAAGTCAACAATATGGCTTCAGGCAAGGATATTCAAGCAAATCTCAGTTGGTGGGATATATGCAAGATATTTCAGATCAAATGGACAAGGAAGGTCAAATTGATAGTGTAGCACCAGATCATTCAAAGGCTTTTGACAGAGTGAGCCATAAAATGGTAGTAAATAAGGTAAAAACTATTGGAGAGGATGATTTTTTTTTTTTTTTAACAGTTTAACGTCCCTTTTTAACAACTTGGTCTTTAGAGACGGGAAAGGATGGGGGCAAGGAATGGGAAGGAATTCGGCCATGGCCTTTTGAAGGAAGCATCCCGGCATTCACCTGGAGTGATTTGGGGAAACCATGGAAAACCCAAATCTGGATGCCCGGACGGGGATTCGAACCGCCGTCCTCCCGAATGCGAGGCCAGAACGCTATCCGTTACACCACCACGCTCGGTGGGAGAGGATGAGAAAGTGATTTGCTGAGTAGAAGAATTTTTAAAAGGTAGAA
>JARYHS010008074.1:25907815-25993841 GCA_031002005.1 Vandiemenella viatica | reverse complement strand
CCATATGTATTGCAGAATGATTAGAAACTTTTAGGCTGATACAAAACTGGACATCAATCTCTTGAGTTTACCCTAAAGCCAACCTTGTTCCAGTACAGGAACGATTTATACCAATAGAAGGAGGTATCAATGATCGAGTGTCCACTATCTCCGACAATGACCAGTATGTATATGGCTGCATTTGATGCTAAAATTTCTCCTCCCATATTGCTCATGATTAATCATGGAAGTTGAAGTGAAAAAATGGCTCCAATTTTCTGATGTATGGAAACAGAAGGAATATTATCACAACCATCTGACAGTAAAATGCAAGATATTAGAAACTTTACACTCTGTATATCCATTGTTTGTGAAAAAGTGAGTGCAGTTGAGAGAATAAATTTAAAGCAGGCATTTCTAACCAACAGTTACAGCCATGCTATTAGAATGAGTGCATCACAGCACTTGACTTCACTGTAGCACCATGAGAAGTGACTAACGGCCACTGTAGGTGTCGGTGGCAATCTTACCCTACATCCAGTGGGCAACAGACAAGACTGACTTCCTACTGAAAGAGAGTACATCCATTTGGTTCACAGGGCAGTCAAGAAAATATCCAGCTTACTTATATGCATTTGACATAAGAGGGAGCATTTGAAAACACCAGGGCTTACCAAATTCTATGAATTGTGGGCAAATCTATGCTGTTGAAACAGGAAGCATCATAAAGTAAAGGCTAAATGAACACCAGACATCTCAAAAATAATGATGTTAGAAAGTAATCTCTAGCACAGATTTTTTTTCTTTTTACAAGACCTATTTTCTGGAAAAACAAATCAGATGTGGCCCAGGCAGTTCAGAGAAACACTGGAAATATAAAAAATAATGGTTTACACTTTATTGTATAAGGTAATTTTTACTCAGGTGGGGAGAGGGGAGTGGGATGAGAAAGAAATATGGCACATTGACTTCTCTTGTACCACCCACACTGGTGACAGAAACTTCTTTTCTTTGACTTCCCTAAAGACAACAAAAGTCTATCTTAAGAATTTAGCTCTCAATGATAATGTTAATACTCATACTGCCTGTGCTTATGTTGGGATGGAATATTAGAGGTTTCCAGGCATTTTATCTCAGTCTCGGTGATTTATTATTTCTCACTGAACTTTTTTAATGTAAATGTTCTTTGCATTACTTGAAAGTTGAAGCATTTGTGAATTGATTAATCATAGTGAAGTAACCAGAGCAATTGATTATTCATCTTGAAATCAAAGCAGTAAAACACATTAATTGCTGCATTAGAAAATTTAAGGGGAGAAAAAAGAAAGGCAAGAGAGAAGCAACAAATTCAAAAATAGAACAACATTTCACAGTATTTATTTGTTTGTAACCTTATTCATGAATACAGAAGATCCATAAAAAAAGGGGTGATCAGGTACGCACACACTGATATATACCACATGTCGTGGTGTGTTCACTCCTCATCCTTTTGCCATATGGCTCGTCACTTTACTGTATGAAATATTGTGAAATGTATTCCTCACTACCCTGCTGCCCTAATTTCTAATAAATGAAGATATATTTTGTTGTCCTGTTATTATTACAATATTGCTGTTGCTGGGTCATATGTGTAAGATAGCTGAACAGTGCATTATAATGGAGTCAAAGGAGTTACTATTGACATTAAATGTATACTGAGAAATACTCTACATCGAACCTAACCGTCTACTACAGAATCAAGAATTACAGTAATAACAAAACTGTGATAGCTAACAGACCATTGTTAATATTCACAGTTATAAAGGAAATCTTTAGCTGTACCTTCTGTAATATCTAAAGGAGCAGAAAAGTTTTAAAGCATATGTCAATTAAATTGAACTGGTTATGGAATGCAAAGACTGAATTTTAAAGTTACAGAACATTATCTGGCCTCCACATTCTTCGTGCAAAAATAGTCCAAAGAATGTGTCATCTTGGAGACTGTATAGATGGGGATCTGCTCTCCTATTAAAAATAATGTTTTAGTAACACACACTGATAATTCTGTAAGATTTTGATTGATTCTGGCATGGTAATGAAATGAAATTGATGCTCAAGAACATAATTTTGACAAAAAAGAAGCAGAATTAATAATAAGATTTGACAGAAAAAAAAGGTGTTGCATAGCAATATTAAATAGGATACAAAAAATACTGATTAATATAGAGGAAGATATGATGGGACAGATAGATTTATGAAAGCATAAAAATGTGGAGATTGTAGCAGTAGTGGAATTTTTGCTCCATTGAAACATTTCATAGTTGTAATATCTCCATACTTTTTTGTCTGTAATAAGCAAAAATTCCTTTCAGTACTAATATGATTGTGCATATGGCACCTGCTCATACACTGCACAAATGATAATCACTAAGCCTTCAACATCATCATCAACAGTTTCTAACTACTGGCTCGATCAGCTTCATGCACAAGCCTCTCAGTTTTCTTGTTTGTTTCCCCCACCTCACTGTCTTGGCCCAGTCTCTTCCTCTCTTCCTACACAATCCTCCACTCATCTCAGCCATCTAACCCTTAATCTTCCTCTAGGACATTTAACTTGAACCTTCATTTCACAAATTCTTTTTGGTGTTTTCTGCTCCCCTGTAATATTCTCAACGATGGAGCAAGAAGAATTCCATGGGGTGTTGAAAGTAGTGGAGCAGTAGCAACAAAAAAACACCATATTTCAGGTTATACCCTCTCAAGTAAATAGAAATGTGTGACTAAATCTTACTGGCACCCGTGGTCCACACTGCCACATGAATGATGGTTTTGGCTGTTATTTTTATTTTTTACTTATATTTTTAAATAATTTCTCACCACTTTTAGTTTCCTTTGATTAATGTATATCCTGCGAGGATAATTTCCACTGATATTGTTTCTGCATCCCCACCCCTTCCACACTGATCATAATGGTCATAAACACCATTAATTGGACTGTGTTGATAAAGGGTGTCCTCTGTTTCTATTTTCAGGAGCCTAAAATATTGTGTTTTGAGTGTTTGTGGTGTATTTTTGTAATTTCTGTGCTTTTCCCCTTCAGCTTTTGTGAGTGATTGGAGTAGTTTATCTTCCCTTTTCATTTCTACAAAATATTGTACGTGATACAGGATCAACCATAAACGTTAATCATTTTTTTTAATGTACTCCCTGCCAGACTTTTCATTGCCATTGACAAGGTCTCATAATTGGTTCATGTCTGAATTGTGATCAAATTTTGTGAGAATTATTTGTGATTACACAGCAGACATGTTACCATCACAATCAATGTACGTTTAACTGTTTAAAAGCAGGAGATTTTTTTTTTAATTACCTTAATTACAGGTAAGTTGAAGTCTAATTAGGAGTTTTAATGATAAGATGCTAAAAGACATTAATAGTTCAAGTAATGATAAGAAAAGGTAAAGCTTAAACTTTGAAATAGGAAGGTTATGCCAATACCATTACACCAGACATGGTCTACATTTAAATTATAATGGAAAAATGAAAATATGTGTTAGAATGGTAGATATAGTAAAAAATTCCGAAACTCAAAGTAAAAACCACATAAAGGTTCAAAAGAAGTTAACTTTCATGGATAAGTGGTTGCTAAGCAATAAAAATGTTGGGGATGACAAGAAAGAAACAAACACATACAAAGAAACTAAAAATAAAATTAAGAGTAAAATCACATTCCTAGACAAATGGTTAATGAAACATAATACAGCCAAGAACAAAACAGTCAAAAACAAGTAATTTTTTAAGGAAAGTAACTCAACATCAGACAATATTATAGTGGAGGAACAAAAGTATTCTATAGGAAAACATGAGATTAGCAAGAATGAAAATAGAAACTATAAAATCATACATCAAAATGTACAGTATATCAGAAGCAAAACAAATGAGCTAGAATTATTGATAGAAGAAACAAGTCCAAACATAATAATACTCACTGAACATGCATTAAAAAATGAATTAATTCCAGGACTGCACATTGAGAAATGTAACTAGATTTTAAAGTAGTAAATATAAATTCACAATTATTGTGTGAAAAAGATTTTGAAATGTGTGGTATTTCAATCTGTATAAAAAGCAAACTTTTGGCTGTAGTGGGTGTATACAGAGCACCGGCAGGAAACATTGAAATATTTTATAAAAACCTATACAAGGTGCTAGAGTCATTGTGTAGTAGTTATGACCATGTAATTCTAATGGGAGATTTTAATATTGATTTATTAAAGTGCAATAAGATGTGCAATAAGATTTCAAAAGAACTTGGAGACATTTGTAGCTGTTTAGCACTTAAGATCTGTATAAAAAGCCCTACAAGGGAAACTGGAACTTCAAAAACAGCAATAGATAATGTAATAACTAACTACCCAGAGGATGAATATGCAATAAAAGTAATACACACATCAATATCAGATCACTATGGGCAAGAAATTAGTATAAAACAAGAAGCAGAACATGAGGAAACGTGGCTCCTTGAAGAATATTATATCGACCCTATACTAAACAAAATATTGAATTGTTTAAAAACCTTTTAAGGAGAGAAACATGGACTGAAACAGTCAATTTTTACACAACAGATGAAAAATATGACTCATTCATAATTATTACAAAGACATAGCTTTCCCGGTAAAAAACAAAAAGCAATCAAAGAATAAAACAACACACAATAAATGGGATACAGAAGACATTATACAACACATGGACCATATAAAATGGGTTAGTAGATTGTGTAGGGAAGGGTATCCATCACTGAAAAAATATCTGAAAAATTGTAAAAATGAATAAAAAAATATGATTAACAAGGAAAAATCATATAATATTCAAAACGTACTACACAGATGTAGCAATAAGCAAAGAGCATTATGGAAAATTATTAATAGGGAGAGGGGGAAATCAGATTATGAACCAGGATAAAAGCATTAACAGATTGTGTATAATGAGGCTGCAGTACATGATTCTAGGCAAATTGCATGTACATTAAATGAACATTATATAAATATAGTAGAAAAACTAACTAACAGTCACAGTAGCAAGTCAAAAGACAATGATTTAGCAGGCATTAAGGTGAACACAGATTCAGTATTCCTTAGACCAGCAACAGAAAAAGAAATAAGTAAAATTATAAAGTCCTTAAAGACTAAAACGTCCATGCGAACTGATGAGATATCTAATATGCTTATAAAAGAATGCAATAACTATCTCTTAAAACCATTAGTACACATAATAAATCATTCATTTACAAGTGGAACATTTCCAGATTCCTTAAAGATTTCTAAAGTTATACCTGTTTTCAAGAAAGGGGAAAGGTCAGATGTAAACAATTATAGACCGTCATCACTAATATCTAGTATATCATAATTTTTTGAGAAAGCAATGGAACAGTGGCTTATTGACTTCCTAAACAAGCACAACATAATTACTGATTCTCAACATGGTTATAGGAAATACAGGTCTACAGAAACAGCAGTCACAATGTTTGTAGATTCAGTAAAGAAATCCCTGGATGATGGAGAGTATACAACAGCAGTACTTATAGATCTATCAAAAGCCTTTGACACAGTCAATCATCAGAGGTTACTTAACAAACTAGAAAAATGGGGAATAAGCGGTAAGGCCTATAAATGGATAGAATCATATCTGTCAAATAGAAAACAATTTACGATCATAAAAAGCAACACAGACTTTAAAAATGTAACATCAAACACCCTCACTATAAAAGCAGGAGTACCACAGGGCTCGGTGCTGGGGCCTCTGTTGTTCATCCTATACATAAATGATATCCCAAGACCAATAGGGGAGAATGATTCAATGTTCCTTTAGGTAGATGATGCAACTGTGAAGATGTCAAACAACAAATTATGTAATCTAGAAACAAACCTTAATCTTTACTTCCAGAGACTAGCAAAATGGTTAGAAGATAATTATCTTGTAATCAACTTAAACAAAACCCAAATGATATCATTTCAGTCGAAAAGAACAAGGTACTCTGTAAATTTAAACATAAGCAGTGAGCAAATAAAGGAGACAGAATCAGCTAACTTGCTAGGGATTCAAATAGACAAATTCATGAATTGGGAAAAACAGGTGGATCAATGCTGTAAGAAACTAACCCCTATTGTATTTATTGTCAGCTACCTCCAAGAATTCTGCAGCAGGGATATTCTGATGACTATCTATTACTCCCTTTTTGAAAGCCAACTGAGATATAGTATATCAGCGTGGGGAAGGCCCACAGAAAATAATGTAATAAGAATATTAAAAATACAAAAACATATGATTAGAACAATACTAAAAGAAAAAAAGAATGGTTTCATGTAGAAAATATTTTGTAAATTTGAAGATTCTAACATTTTCCCGTATATACATATATAAGACTATACTGCTCTCACTCACAAAGAAGGTTGTTAAAAAGAATGAGCAAGTGCACGAATATAAAACACGTAATAAAATTAATTTCAATTTACACGCACACAACACAAAAAAATTTGAAAAATGTCCTTCCTATTCAAGAGCCCAACTGTACAATAAGCTTCTGACAGATATAAGATTAATTAGTAACAAGGGAGAACAGTTCAAACATAAGCTTAAAGAGTATTTATGTGATAAAGCCTTCTACTCAATCAAAGAGTATTTAGCTGATGAATGAGGGAAGGAAAGGCATGTAACATAACAGTAGCATTCCGCCGCGCCGAAATGAGCGCATGACTACATTGTTTAAAGTCAGTCGTTATCGAGGTATGGTCGCGGACGGCTCGCGTTGCGTAATGTGAGACGCTATACTAACTGTGCGGGTGTAGCAAGAAGTAAGAAGAATGAATGAACTAGCTTAACCATTGCGACGTATGTTTTAAATTGATTTGAACAGTGGTTTGAGATACCAGAACAGTGAAGTGTGGCATCGAAAGTAATTTAGTGTGGACTGATTTGAATTAATAACTTTCCTTTTTTTCTAAGAATCTTGCAATCGACGGATTACGAAGTTTCAATAGCCTTATCATCTAAATTCTGATAGTGGCCAACTGGTTCGATGTGTACTTTATTCTAATAAATGTGTGGAGAACCTATTTTCATTACTTACTGCTTGAAGATTTCTCTTAATTAGTTATCCTCACACTTTTATCGGACTGGTTTGGACCCTATCTGGCGACCGGCGGCGACTACGAACTCATTTATCCAGCTTCTGGTGCTGTATGTTAGTAATTAAAACTTTAGCAAGCACGAAGTTCGGTCTACAGTAAGTAAGTATCATGTCAACCCAAGAAAGACAATAGTCTTACATGGCGACCAGTGACAGGACTGTGTGGTAGAAATTAGTACTAGGAGGAGAGACAATTTTTCTCAAATCCTAGGAAAACACACAAAAGAAAAAAAAAAAGGAAAACTAGTGATATCAAGACGACGACAATCGAAACAGGTGTCGACAATACCCAAAGGTGCGGAAGAACTCCCACTCGACGAAGGCAGCGCGGCTGGTCAAGGAGCAGCGGGGAAGATATTCTACATTGTTCGGCGCGGAGCTGGGCAGCCGAGACGACGAAGGCGGGAGAAAGAAGAATCGTCGTGCAGAGTCTCCGAAAGCTAAGGACGCGCTGTGCGCTGCTTGTTTGGCTATTTTTGAAGGCTTAAATCCTTTCCTAATTTTTTCCTGATAATTTTCCTTTTTTTTTCTGTGAAATATCGAGGAAGAAAATCGGACAAGATTTTTCTCTCCTAACTCGACAATACATTTTCTTCTCCTTTGCCATCTGTGATGACAGAAGCAATTATTTAAATTTCACTTGTAATTATTCCTATAGTGCAACCTTTTGTTTCCTTTTTTATTTAAATGGCATGCTTAGCTAGATAGCTTGCAGCAGCTGGCGCTTCGTGTATAACGGCGTTGTTGTGGTCTGGTTGTCTGATTCGCGGGAAGCGAATTTACAATATTTTTTGATCCAGTTTTCTGTGTAAAATTTATAATCATGCCGGGTACGGAAGGAGACGCTAGTCTAAGTCTCACTGAGGTGGTGGAAATCCTGAGAGCGGAAATGCGCTCACTAAAGTCAGATATGAGTACGAATATTGAAAGCTTAAATTCCAAGTTTGAAAATTTAAACACAAATTCGGAGATTCAAAATTCCAAGTTGGAAAATTTAACTCTAGACCTTCAGTCAACCACTGAAAGCTTAAAGTCAGACCTTAAGTCAGATATTAGTATAAATACTGAGACCCTAAATTCAAAATTTGCAAACTTAAATTTGGATCTCAAATCAAGCACTGAAATCCTCCATGACAAATTTGAAAAGTTAGATTCAGATCTTAAGTTAAGTACTCAAACCTTTGATTCCAAGCTCGATAATCTAAAAGCTGAGCTAAAGTCTGACGCGGAAATGTTACATTCTAAGTCTCTGAATGAACACAAATCCCAAATAGCAGAATTACGTAAGGATATGGAAGAGTATCGTGCTTTGTGTAATATGCGAGCAGAGGACTTAGCAACCCAGTTTTCTGATTTAAAACATGAGTTAAAGGGTGAAACTAATAGTTTGCGCCAGGAAACCGACGCCTTGCAAGAACAATATGCGCAGTTACAAGAAAAAAGCGATAGTCACTGCCACCGTATAAAGACGATCGAAGGACAGTTCCAAACATTGCAAGAAGGTACCCGACAGGGCTATGCGGAAGTGAAATTTGGGATGAAAGAGATAACTGCGGAGGTGGAACAGCTGGATGAGAAGTTGGAGAAATTAAAAGTGTCAACTGCCGTATTTGTGGATGAAAGAATGAAGGTACAGGCTCCGCTAATTATAAAACAAGAAGTATTAAAACAAGTGCCGGTTTTAGTGAGAGAAGAGTTCTGTAAATACAAAGAAACCGGAAAGGGCACAGTAATTCCTGTTCAATGCTACGACGAAAAGATTGATTGGGAAGAATTTTCTGACCGAAATGGCATCCATCCTGTAAAGTTTATTAAAAATTTCGAAAATTTTCCACCTTTTATGGCTGCTAGTGAGGAGAAGAAAATTAATATGGTAATAAAACATTTAAGAGCAGGACCCCGACTGTGGGCAGAGCAATTAGAGGAGGAATTTTCATCTTTCGAGCAGTTCAAAGAAGATTTCTTGAATCTTTACTGGCCGGCAGAGCGGCAGATCGCCGTAAAATCAGAATTAATGTGCGGTGACCGTTATGATCCGAGAAGAGGATCGCAAACCGATTTTTTCATGCGGTGCTATGCATCTTGCCGATACTTAGACCAGCCTCATAGTGAAGAAGAGTATGTACGAATGATTGCGGCTAGGTTACCGGAACAGACACAGCTAATACTTACTAGCCACAAAATCCGCTCCATAAAGGATGCTGTAGACATGCTAGGAAGATTAGATGTACAAGAGCAAAGAATGTACAGAACAAGATACCAGGGCAACATAATTCTAATCATTTTCAAAATAACGGATCCCGACAGGAAAACCACCGAAGAGAAGGGAATAGAAATTTTCGGCAAGAACCGGAAAACTCAGGCCGGCAAGATGGAGTTCGAAAGGAAAACATAGAGGAAGGGAAATCACATAGGCGGTTCCAGAATCACAACTACCGACCGCAAAATGAAGAACAGAGGGTAGCAGTGGTTTCAGAAGACAGCACCAGACATTTAAACTAGTGCCTGCCACTGAGAAGGCTTCGCCAGCGGCGGAGGCAGAAAAGAGGCCAAATACCGAGAAAATATTATTAGTAAAAGAAGAAAAAATAGGCTTGAGGCGGAAAAAGGATCAACCAGAAATATGTCTATACGATACAGTATTTAATAACGAAGTTGAAGAGGAACCGACAAGATACGAGAAAATTTTATTAACCAGTACAAGTGAAGAATTGAAGGCGGATGAGGTAGAAGATGAAAATGAATTTGATCAGGAAATGGAAGTCGAAGAATCTGAGATCAGAGGAGAAGGCGAAGATGACATTTTTGAAATGGAAAACGAAAGAATTCAAGAACACATTTGGAGAGAACAAAGGAAATTACGCGAGGGTGAGATGATGTTAATAGGAATTGATGGTTCGGAAAATATGGATACAGGCGAGGTAAGCCTGGACGGGATTAAAGTTGTGCGGAAGTCTCATGTATTTCATGACGGCGCAGCCGGCGAGCGCGACGGCAGCCAACACACGCGTAACAGTCAAGGCGTAAACCGTGTTGGTACCTGTGCCAAAAATAATTTGAAGCACGCGGCAGCCGCTGGCGCGGTATACGAACAATGCGGAACATTTCTGTCAACTAAAGCGAGTTATGGAAAGGGAAGATCAATACCAACAGACTACGGAACTTGTAAAGAAGATGTCGGGAAGCTGAAGCAGTCACAGATATATGAAGAAGAGAAAAGAATTGACAGGAAGTCAATAAAATGGAAGAGTGAAAATAAGTTGCAACTGGACGAAGATTCCCCATGTAATGACAGGCAATTAACTGACATTACTAGCACTTGCTACTCAAATTTGAATAATGAAGCGAATCTAACGGCTCGCCAATCACAAGTCTTTTCAGTCTACAATAACGACCCGAGAGAAGATTTGTTGGAAAGAAGAAGGAATTTTAAGGAGAAAGGAAGGCCCGTACACCTACTGTTTTGGTGAAATTTAAATCACGACAAGTTAGAAGCCTTGATAGATTCTGGCGCGGACATATCCTGTAGTTTCGGAAAAACTATTTCAAATCCTTGTGAATGAACCTGACGCATGTTTACACTCGGTACAAGGAATGACAGTTACGGTAGCGAATGGGGGTAAAATTAAAGAATCACCCAGCAAATTCGAGTAGATGGTGAGATTGGAGGACACAGGACTGAAATAAAAGCATTTGTTATCCCTAATTAACCGTTGATCTAATTCTGGGAGTCGATTGGCTTGCCGAGAAAATGGTTTAAACTGGACTGGGAAGAAAATAGTCTTCAATTCATTACGGAAGGGAAAAGAGTGAATATAGGTATGAAACCAAAATTTGTGAAGAAGGAAAGGAAGCTGTTCAAGTTAGAGTCATTTCAAGAGGAGAGGTGCAGGAGTTTATATGCTATGATGAGCTTAGTGTGGAAGAAGTGCAGCTATCACAATTACTGGTCGAAAAGGACAGTGAGGATTTAATGTACTCGCAACAACAGTTCGAAAATGAAGAAGAAGCTCAAGTGCGGGTGCAGGAAATTATTAACGAGTTTCAAGAGATATTTTCAGATAAACCTGGCTTAATTAAAGGATATCAGTGCCACTTCAAGGTCAAGGACGACACTCCATTTACTGTTAAACCTTATCCTATTCCCTTTGCGCTGAAAAGCAAGGCACAAGAGGAGATAGATCGTATGTTAGAATGGGGTGTGATCGAACGGTCAAATAGTGCATTTTGTAAACACCCTTTGGTCGCAGTAACCAAAGCTGATAAATCAATAAGACTAGTTTTGGACGCAAGGGCGCTTAATAAAATTCTGGTTACTGAAAGAGACCATCCATTACCAGTCGATGATATCTTGCAAAAATTTCATGGTGTCAAATACATGAGTTCCTTGGATTTAACAGCATCCTATTGGCAAGTACCCATTGATGAAGCTTCGAGGAAATATACCGCTTTCCGGTTTGAAGGCAAATGTTTTCATTTTCGTGTGTTGCCTTTCGAGTTGAATAACGCCGTAGCCAATTTTATAAGGGCACTGGATCAGGTGTTAGGAAGGCGATTGAGAGACAAAATCCACACGTATGTCGACGACATAATTATTGCTTCACGAACTTTAGAAGAGCATCTTGAGACACTACGAGAAGTGCTTACTGCTTTGAAAAAGGGAGGAATGACTTTAAAAATTAAGAAATGTGTATTTTGAGGAAAAGATTGAATTTCTTGGGGCATGTTATACTGCCTGAAGGGATAACCGTTGAAGACAGGAAAGTAGAGGCGATCAATAAATTCCCTAGACCAACTACTAAGACTCAATTAAAAAGTTTTCTGGGATTGTGCGGTTATTACAGAAAGTTCATACCCGGACAGGCACTGAATAGTGTGCACCTCAGAGATCTTGGGAAGGCTAGAACCCCTTGGAATTGGACTGAAGGTTGTGAAGAGGATTTTAATAGAATTAAACGAGAGCTGTCACAAAAGATTGTGTTAGCACATCCGGACTGGAACTTAGACATGTGTGTGGCCACGGATGGGTCTCACTACGGACTCGGTGCACAGGTTTTTCAAGAAGTCAGGTCGGATGGAAAATTGAGCAGAGAACCATTGCATTTGCCAGTAGACTGTTGAATCAACATGAATTGTCCTATAATACCACAGAAAAAGAGACTCTTGCTATTATATGGTGTTTCCAGAAGTTTCGAGCACTATTTCTAGGAAGAAAAACCGTGATATACACAGATCATAAGGCATTATCTTTTTTGATGAAACTGCAGGTTGGTTACACGGGAGGCTGACCCGGTGGGCCTTACTAATGCAGGAATTTGAGTTTGAAATTAGATACCGACCTGGTGCAGAAAATCTGGTAGCAGACTGCCTCTCACGTTTACCTGTCGGTTTAGTCGAAGGGAAAGAATAATATTCAGCCAGCACAAGAAGCACACATTCATTATATTCATGGGGTAACAGGAGAAAATGAAGTTGTAAAATTACTGAAGAATATGAAGACCTTACAGGAGCAGGATGAAGTGATTAAAGAGGTAAAGGAAGAAATTTTAAAACCCAACTACCAGGGAAAATTATCAAAATATTATTGTGTTCATAGAGACGTAGTCTTTCAGCGAAATTCAGAAATAAGTAAGGACTGGAAATTGTGGATACCAGAAAAGTATGTAGATAGCTTGATTAACCATCATCATTTGAGTTACGGTCACTTTGGGCCTGGTAAATGTCACCGAATCATCAAGAAACACTGTTATTTTGTTAATATGGCGAGGAGGATAGCAAAGCTACTGTCCACATGTGACCTATGTCAGAGGACGAAGGTGGATAATGTGTTGAGGAGAGGAGAGATGAAGTGTATTTTACCTGAAAATGTATTGGAGTTAGTCGCAGTTGACGTGTATGGCCCACTGCCTAAGTCTAGAGGTGGAGTGACCCAGATACTGGTCGTAATTGATGTTTTTTCAAAATTTGTCAGATTGTACCCGTTGAAGAGGGCTACAGCCAAGCTGATGGCAAATAAAATTTTAAACGACTTCGTACCGAAGGTTGGAAAACCTAGGAGGGTTGTCTCAGATAACGCCCCTCAATTCTGTAGCAGTAAATGGACCGAGAGGTTGGAGCAAGTCGGGATAGAGGTAGTGCGAACTTCCTTATATCACCCTCAAAGTAATGTTTCGGAACGAGTAATGAGAGAAATAGGGAGGTGGTTTCGGTGTTACTGCACAGACAACCATCAGAGATGGGCCCTTGAAGTTGAGCACTTGGAGCATATACTTAATGACATACCACATGATTCTACCTCGGTAGTGCCGCGGGAAGTCATGTTCGGCGAGAAGGCACTCCGTGTTGTAACGGAATTCGTAGATTTTCCTACCACTAGTCAAGTGAACCGTGAAGAGTTGATTAAGACAGTTCAACAGCAGATGAAGAAGAAAGCTCAGAGGAGGAAGAAGCGGCATGATCAAAGAGGGAAGGCAATCGACTATAAGCCGGGTGATCTGGTACTGGCGCAGACTCCTTACAAGTCCTCTAGCGTAAACAAAGAAATTAGGAAGTTTAAGTATTTGTATGAAGGCCCGTATCGGATTGCTAGCTGCCCTAGGAAGAATTCCTATTTATTAGTGTACCCTGTTGGTCAAAGTATCAGGGGTACTTTCAATGCTACTTCCCTTAAACCCTACAAAATGTTACCAGAAGACTTATCTGACTAAAAGAAGGGGACACCCTTTACCCTTATTTTTTTTTCTAATTTTTTATTTGGCGTAGGCCAATTACCTCATCGCTGCGGCGAACAAATCTTTACTTTTTTTCCGGCTAAAGCCAGTAAACTAAATCCACATTTCCACTCTCGTACCCTGCCTGAAAAAAATGCCAAAGCAGCAGCAGCAGGCTTCGTGTAGTGCAGTGTAGTGCGTGAAGTGCTTCGACAAAAGTCGTATAGAGGTTAATGACCTCTACCAGTGTCGCAACCGAGGACTCCACCCATAGAGCCTACGGTAGAAGCGAAAATATTATTTTTGTCATGTTGTGTATATATGTTCTTTCTTTTCAGTTTTATTTTCGTGAGAGTTGACAGTCTATTTGAGAACTGTGACCACGAAAACTATAACAATTTCATGTGGTTCCTTCCTGTATTTTTTTTTATATATGTTTTCTTGATGTTGTTTGTGTGCCTGTTTTTTTTTTAAAAATATGTTAAATGGCTTTGTGTATCTTATGTTAGTAGTTTGGCCACACTCGAGAGTTTGAAACTTGGTATTTGTAAATTTTCTTTTTTTTATTGTAATGATAATTCTTCAGTTTCTTTTGGAAAAAACCTGAACAATTATCACAAATTGGTAGTTGGGGAATGTAACATAACAGTAGCATTCCGCCGCGCCGAAATGAGCGCATGACTACATTGTTTAAAGTCAGTCGTTATTGAGGTATGGTCGCGGACGGCTCGCGTCGCGTAATGTGAGACGCTATACTAACTGTGCGGGTGTAGCAAGAAGTAAGAAGAATGAATGAACTAGCTTAACCATTGCGACGTATGTTTTAAATTGATTTGAACAGTGGTTTGAGATACCAGAACAGTGAAGTGTGGCATCGAAAGTAATTTAGTGTGGACTGATTTGGATTAATAAACTTTCCTTTTGTTTTCTAAGAATCTTGCAATCGACGGATTACGAAGTTTCAATAGCCTTATCATCTAAATTCTGATAGTGGCCAACTGGTTCGATGTGTACTTTATTCAAATAAATGTGTGGAGAACCTATTTTCATTACTTACTGCTTGAAGATTTCTCTTAATTAGTTATCCTCACACTTTTATCGGACTGGTTTGCTGGTTTGGACCCTATCTGGCGACCGGCGGCGACTACGAACTCATTTATCCGGCTTCTGGTGCTGTATGTTAGTAATTAAAACTTTAGCAAGCACGAAGTTCGGTCTACAGTAAGTAAGTATCATGTCAACCCAAGAAAGACAATAGTCTTACAGGCAGAATAAAAAATTGTTTGTAGTAGTAGTTTGTACTTATATAGGATATTACAGCACATATTTGTCAATAACATGTAAAAAAAAAAAAAACCTGCATTAAACGATTTATAGTTAACTTAAGGCATAAAATTGTTAAGTAAGATAAGAATAATATAGAAGAATATACTGTACCTTGACTTGTCCTAATTCATTATACAAGTTGTATGTAAATGATGTATAGGACCAAATAAAATGAATGAATGAATGAATTATTGACTGTAAATACTTACGCTGACATTTTTCCACAAATTTGCATGAATTTAGCATAGTACGTGTGCACGTGCATCTTATGCATTTTGTTGTTGTTGTTTCTCCAGGATTACACACACCTGGAAAAGAAAAGTTTTCATGTAAGCATATTGCTGTTATATTTCTTTACTTTTCTATTGATGCTGTGTCTGATATTTGATTTCAACTTCTATATAGATGGATTGTTAGGGTTTGTGGTAGACTTATTAGTTTATCCCAACCAAATGTTAACTTATATCATGCTCTTTGTTTGTATAAATGAAGATTAATGACTGAATAATTCTTCTGTGCAAAATTACTACCTGTAGTTAAATTTACTGGAAAACTGAAGTTAAAGTGCAAGAGATTTGAGACAATGCTCAAATTAATTGTAGGGATAATCAAATGACTAAAGATGCCATTTTGGAGTTCAAGATGGACATTTGAAGAACATACAAGCAAAACGAGAATATATTTGTGGGGTGTGAGTATTGGAAAATATTTTGATAATGTTGAAAGGGACAAGTAAATCAAAATTTCAAAGAAACAAACACTACAATATTAATACAGAATAAAAAATTAATATTTATATAAGATTCAGCTTTTGATACTATTAAATGGAACGCAAAATTTCAAAGACGTAAACTCTAAAATATTAATACAGAATAAAAACTTCTATAATAAACTAAGATGACTACAATAAAAGTAGGGAATTATGAAAGGCATTAGCTTAAGAGGTGGTGAGGCAAGACTGTAACCTATGCCCACTAATATTTTATTTGACTTCAGAATAAATTGTCAATGAATTTAAAGAAACAAATGGTGTTTCATGAATGTTCATCATACAGAATTAGTGTGCTACTTTTTACTCAAGATATTGTTCTACTAACAGATAAGCGTGAGAATATTGATAAAATGTTGGACGGCATGAACAAAATAAATGGAAAGGGCTTTCGCCTTGAGAGAAACAAGTCGAAAGTCATTAGATGCAACAGAAGCAATAACAATAGACTAAATACAAAATAGTGTCAGATGTAGTAGAAGAATTAAATAATTCTGCTTAGAAAGTTAAATATAACTTGTGGTGAAAAACGTCACTGGTCTCAATAAGTAGATGTGGTTGGCCACTGCACTGTCCATGTGGAGAGGTAATGCTGGTAATGGCATGTTCATGGCATTCTCTTGATACTATGGACTGAAGAATGTTGAATTTGTGAACAATTTACAAAATGGAAGGCCCCTTGCATCTAGTGCCAACTACTATTCTGAGTCTGCTAATTTGTCATGCAGCCATAATCACAGCAGAAATCTGTCACACAACTCACGAGAGTACAAATGAAAGCCCTGACACTGTGAAGCAAATTTATACATTACTCCCACAGTGCTACCGCCATCTGGATTCTTGCTTTTTCCTATCCCATAACTTTTCGCACTTTATAATATATGTACACAATAGACTAATACAAGGTAGGTCCGATAAGTACTTAGCCTCTCTTCCCGATGGCGCCACTGTCGCTAGAGAAATTTATTATCGTATAGTACATTATCTTAGATGGCTATTGTTAAAATTTCAGCCAAATCAGACTCATAGTTTTGTTTTGATCACGTGTGAAAGTGGGTGTATCCGCAGATTTTAGAAAAATGAAAAAAGAGCAATATCAGTCGGTGATTCGATTCTTGTTTTTGGAAGGAAAATCGCACAGCGAAATCAAAGAGCGCTTGGATGTTGTGTACGGTGACTCTTCTCCTTTGATGACGATTGTCAAAAATTGGTTTAACGAGTTTCAACACCATCGCACGTCAGTTTCTGATGAGCCACACCCAGGTGCCCCGAAAACGGTTATGATGGAGGATAACGTGACAAAAATCCACAACCTCGTATTGGCAGACTGCCCATTGAAGGTGCGTGAGATTGCTGGGATAGTAGACATCTCAAAAGACTGTGTGGGTCATATCTTGCATGAAATTTTGGGCATGTGAAAGCTGTCGGTGCAATGGGTGCTGCATTTGCTCACTCCGGACAACAAGCGCAACCATGAGACCACTTCACAGCAGTGTTTGACGCTGTTTAAGCGCAATCCAAAGGAGTTTCTGTGTCGTTACTTGACCGTCGACGAAATATGGATCCACTGGTACACACCAGAGACCAAAGAACAGTCAAAACAGTGGACTTTACCCAGCGAACGTGCTCCGAAAAAGATGAAGACTGTCCCGTCGGCCGGAAAGGTGATGACCACCGTTTTCTGGGATTCACAAGGAGTGATCTACACTGACTACCTCGAGAAGGGCAAAACGATCACAGGGCTTTACTATGCCGAATTATTGGGCTGATTCGACCCCGAATTGCAGAAAAAACAGCCCCATTTGGTGAAGAAAAAAGTGCTCTTCCACCATGAAAACACATCGGCTCACAGCTCCGCTGTTGTCACAGCCAAATTGGTCGAATTCAGCTACGAACTGCTGCCCCATCCATCATATTCTCCAGATTTGGCCCCGTGCAACTTCTTTCTGTTTCCAAACTTGAAGAAGACACTTGCCGGGAGAAATTTGAGGCGAATGAGGTGGTTATCGCCGTCACGGAGGCCTACATTGCAGATCTAAAATATTTTTTTGGGTAGGCTAAGTACTTATCGGACTGCCCTCGTATAATAATTAGTATGGTCATTGCACCAATGTGTGGGCTATTCATATTTAAAATTATACATGAAAAGAAATTATTATTTTTTTTAAAAAAAAGTTACAGGTTCCTTGAGAAGGACATATACCTTTAACACTCCTTCTAGGAGACGTACATAGAATGTATGAAACAGAGCAAGAAAGGATTTAAAAAAATCTATTCCTGTACCAACCCAGTGGAAAAAGTGAGTAGTTTTTGATGTCTGTGAAGCATAGTTACATCAAACAGAGGCATAGAAATGAATCTATATTTAATAACCCAAATCATTGAAATAACTTACCGAATCGGTAGATGTCATTTTGTAGCAGACAACCTCAAGTTTGATGCACATAGTGCATCAGTACACCATTCTGCCACCAGAAGCACTAGTGTAGTGCACAGTTAAAATAGCTACTTTCACTGGTGTAGAGCGTGCTTGCTGTGAGTTTTGGTTTCATGAAACTTTTTAATTCCACAGATCAATGAAGATGACCGAAATGGGATGGTTTACTACTAGCAAGTTGAAGGTTTCCTCGACAATCGCTTCCCATGTCGGTGGATTGGCCATGAAGGACCAATCACATGGCCACATCACACCCCATACTTGACACCACTGTATTTCTTTCTCAGGGATTTCATTAAAGATCGTGTGTGTTCCTCGACTACAAAAAATTTGGCTGATCGGAAAAATCGAATCTATGCTGCTGTTGCACAAGTTATGCCTGATTTTCTGCAACGAGTGTGGGAAAAATTGATTACCAGAGGGATGTTTGCTTCATGACAATTGTAGTCACATCGAACCAAAATACAGTTGACTTTTTTGTGAAACTTGAGGTTGTTTGCTTCAAAGTGACACATCTACCAATTCAGTAAGTTATCTCAATAAATTTCTATATAATTTCAAAGTTGTAAAGTCCTTTTTGATATACCTTTTACATATTTTAATAGGGAAATGAACAATCACCTACCTTAAATAATGATTGTGTTGCACAAACACCTAAACCAACAAAAACACAAATGACTTAGAAATTTTTGTGTCTTAGCCCTTTATTAAGTATAGAAGAGTGTGAGGGTGGATGTTGTAGGGGACTAACACACCTAGCTCTCTGCACTAATGTCCCACTTCCAAGCATAAACTGTCAGTTGTGACTCTGTCCTCTTTCACCACTGTTTGAAACCCAAATCTCTTTACTCTCCAAAGACCTTATATTTGAGCCAACCTAGTCAGTGACTCTCTTTCATTCTGCCAAACACTCCAATGGTGGTACCACTCCGCCACTTATGTTAGTGAACCTGCGCCTCTGAACTACCTGGAACTCAATCTCCAGTAATTAAAACTATTACCCATACATGACCCACCACATCTTCCCCAGAACCATCCCTTAAAAATTTTTGAGGTCTTCTCATCCACTAGCCTGACTTCCCCTAGTTTCCTGAAAA
This sequence comes from Vandiemenella viatica, assembly GCA_031002005.1. Taxonomy (NCBI): domain Eukaryota; kingdom Metazoa; phylum Arthropoda; class Insecta; order Orthoptera; family Morabidae; genus Vandiemenella; species Vandiemenella viatica. The sequence goes on along the minus strand of JARYHS010008074.1, from coordinate 25,974,358 downwards.
CCTTGGCAAACACCAGCATTCTTTGCCTATGTGAAATCTATATCAGGAAATAACCCAGACTTCATCATTCTTCCCACAGACAAGAGGTCAACCACAGTAGTTATGAATCTAAGTGACTATGTGGCTGAAGCCCTTCATCAGTTATCGGATGCCAACACTTACTGCCACCTCACCAAAGATCCTACACCTGCTGTCAACAAGAAAATACAGGAATATGTACAGTTCAACAGGCCCTTTCAAGGACTCACCCCACAGTCCATTTCACTTCTTATTCCTCAGAATCCACAATCTCCTACTGAACACATCTCTGCCATGGTGGACCAGTACCTACAACCTATAGTCTGTCAGCTCCCCTTTCATATCGAGGACACACAACAATTCCTCTTACATCTTTCTACTATGCCCACACCTCTTCCTTACAACTCCACATTGATAACGATTGATGTCACATCCCCGAACACACTTATTCCACACCACCTTGTTCTCAGTCCATCAAATATTTTCTGGATGAGTGCCTTCCATCAGCCTCTACAGCACATCTTTCCTCACCACCTTAGCAAAATTAATAGTAACAACAACTACTACTTTAAAGGCAATATCTACCACCAAACCTGTGGCATTGCCATGGGCACCAGTATGGCCCCTTTTATGCTAACATCTTTATGGGCTGCCTGGAACAGACATTTTTGGAGAAAGTCCCTCTCAAACCTATCTATGGGTCAGATTCATAGATGATATTTTCATGATGTGGAAAACAAACTTCTAAATTTGATGGACAATCTTAGTAATTTTTAACGTGGAACTACCACATCCAGGTCATAATCTTGGATCTGTACCTCTCCAATGGACAACAATCCACAACAAACCCACCAACCAACAACAGTAGCATTCTATATTGTACCAAATGTTCCCTACAATTTTTGCATTTGGAGTATATGCTCACACTAGCAGTATTCGAACTATATCCTACAACTACTGCCAGCTTTGGTTCACAAGCAACTTTCACAGACCACATTACAGCCAGCTCAGCCCATTTACCAACCTAAGCCCCCAAAAGCAACCATAGTCTTGTCCTGGTCACATGATACATTCTAGATCTTGAATCCATCAATAGAATTCTTTAACAAGGGTATGATTTCCTTCAAACCTGCCCAGAAATGAGATGTATTCTTCCCAGAATCCTCCCTGCCTCTCCTAGAACTTGTTTCAGCAAGATTCCTAAACTCAGCTAGTTCACAAACATACTCCATTCCTTCAGACAGCCTCAAGGCTCTTTCCCAAGCAACATACTCTGCTGTAAGACGTGGAAAATCCACCATGCCTCCACCTCTTTCACCATCCCTGCCACCAGGGACAGTATTTCCATCATAGGAAACGCCAACTGGGAAATCTTCCATGTAATATATCATCTAATCTGCAACCACTGTTTCCTATCTAGGTTTGACAAAAAAAAAAAAAAAAATCCACTAGCTATAAGAACGAATGGCCACTGACAGATGGTATTCAGCTTGAATCTCTATCCATACCATTTCCCATGACACCAATAATTTTAATTCTTGTTTCATGGTCTGTGATATCAGAGTCCTCCAAAATAGCAGCCACTCCTCTGAACTAAGAAGGTGGGAGCTTGGCCACCAGTAGAAACTGGGCACAAGGCAGCCTCTTGGTCTCAATTTAAGGTAATAGCCTGTTGTCAGTTTCCCTACCCTTCATCTTTTCCTTGTCCTACTGAAACTGAATGTCCACTAACCAGAGGTGATGTTTAACTTCATAGATTTATTTATATATTTTTGCTTATTTATATTTAGTTAAGATTTTGTAATTTATTCTGCTCTTTTCACCCACCAGTGATTAATTTTGATATTAGCTTCAAACCACACCTCTCTACCTGTCCTATGTTTGATTACAGCCCACAATGTTCCTGGCAGTTACTCTGTGAGGCAGTCTCCTACAGCACTCACCCTGCACACTAGAGATGGGTCGTTCGCGAGTGAACCAGTTCTTTAGAAAAGTTCTTTTGAAAGAACAAGTGAGCAGTCACTCACTAAAAGTGAACGGTAGTTCTTCTTGGAGGCCGTAATGACGGTGGCGTGTCGGTCTCGATTGAACTGCAATCGAGTGTGCGCCAACAATAAGTCGGTTTCGGCTTTGCCACTGTCGCCCGCGGCCCGACTCATGTTTGTTCTCTGTTCCTCGCCATTCATTGTTTATCCACTCCGCTCTGAAAGAATAAGAAATCCCGAAGATCGAGAAGAGCTAGTTCGTTCGCAACATTCTTTGATCCCATGGTTCAGCACGGAAAGAGCTAGGTCGTTCGCAATGTTCTCTCATTCAATTGCTCAGCATCGTGCGGAGCAGTGCCAATGGGGAGCTCGTTCTTTCCAATCTGACGTCCCGATCCACTTCTCTTTGTGTATTCCAGCTACAAGCGTGCCTTGTGAAAGAATATTTTGAAAATCTGGATAAATTTGCAATGAAAAAAGAAATAGGTTGCTGAATGGCAAAATAAGTAAAATTTTACTTGCGAACAGTAACCTTCATTTCATTTAAAGCAAAAAATTCTTTAAAATTGATTGTACTTTGTGTTTGTAAATAAATTAATGTAAAATTAACTATTCTCAAATATCAAATCTTCCCAGTAAGCCGAACAATATTTCATTGACTCTTTGATATGGTCTTTTATGCATGAAAGTAATCCGGTAGTATTAAGAAACAAAAATGTTTCAGAATAAATAAAAAATAAATGAAAATAACCAATGTGAGATTAACCTAAGTAATCAGTATAAATGTAAATAAAACGAACAGATACTACACTCAAAATGGATATAACTGCTTATTTTCTTTAAACTGAGCCAGTGAACTGGTGAACCGTTGAAAAGAACTAGTTCTTTTTGTAGAGTGATCAAATGAACAACGCTCTTTTTAGTGAGTCACTTTGCCCACCTCTACTCCACACTGTTCCCTAGTTTATAAAGAGATAAGACCCAAAAATTTATGTGTTATTTGTGTTTTGGTCGGTTTCATGTGTTTGCGCCACAAAATCACCACCCCAAAAGAAAAAAATATCTTTCTATATACTCATAATTTATTGCAATACAGTAAAATCTGCATACTATGACATAAAATTCACCATAACATTACAAACTGTAACTCACCAGACACTGTATTGCATTTCAGTGGTCTACAGATTGTGTAACCACTTTTGTCACAGACACAGAGAGTACAATCATCATATACAATTGAGTCAACATCTGAACAGGGTTGTTTATCCATACCTGAAAAAATAAAGTGTAATAATATTTTGACCCAAAATGTAAGTGCCAGATGTAAGTTAACGAATAACAGTTAAATACCATACTTTGAAATTTTTTCCCCTTTTTTTTCGCTACATATAAATCTAATAGGCTCGCATAATTCAAGTGACATCCAGCAGGACTAAAAAAAATGGAGTAAATATTATCTTAAGGAATTGAACAGGTAATGCATGTATTAAATAAATTCTTTGTGGTTTTATGATTAATACTTGTTTCACTGGTTTTATTTATAACTTTAATTGCAATGGAGTGCACATTTTGGTGCCTACACACCCATTTTCCACCTTTTAATAAGCATCATAATAAAAAAAAAAATATTTTTGAAGTAAGGAAAAAATACAAGAATATAAAGAAAACAGTACAATCAGAATATATTTAAAAATAAATAAATAAACAAGGTACCAAATGAAGGCAAAACAATCTGAGGAATCATTTACAGGGAAACAGGAAAACCAGATTCAATGCAATGCAGGAATAGTGAAGGACCACAAACAAACAGAAAAAGAATTTTATTAAAATTATACAAATTTAATTGGCAATATAAGACAGCACACAACAGCAGTGTCAAACCATTAGTAGACATGTGTTCATGTGGATAGTGGTGACAGTGCTGATAAGCAATTAATATAAGAAGGGATACGGAAAATAACCTGTATTGATCTGAGCAAATAAGATATCTTGATACACTAGAACCAGATAAAATAGTGCCACTGCATATTTTATTTTGTTTTTCACTCTTGTTCCATAGATTCCTGCTGAGAAAGGACCTCTGTACTTAAAATAATAATAATAATAATAAATAAAGATTAAACATTAAAATTTACCACTGAATTTTGCATATCAGATACAATTAGTTATTTTGTAAAAAAAAATTGTAGAGAGTAGGAAGAGTTGCCAATGTGTTTAACCTCTAAGTAAATATATTTTTATTATCTAAAAGTTGTTTTAAACTTTTTGGAAGTTTATTGAACAGTATGTCTACAAGTTACCGTTTGCACCACTTTTTTGTTGTTTCATCTATGAACTCTATTATGTTCTACAATTTTTAAGATTAAATATGATTTCCTGCATACATTTTTTCCGAAGACCATTGGAGCATTGAACAAAATCCCAGATTTTTTATTGCATAGTTTGATTTTTTTATTGAAATTAAAATATGTGGTGCAAAGTATCCTCATAGGGGGAGGATACTTTGCACCACATATGGAATTACACGGAATTAAATGAGAGGAATGAATGTGGAGCATAGTATTCATACAGTAAGATTACTTTGCACCATAATAAGTAGTGCACAACATTTGGAACAAGTGAATTAATTTATTTATAATTTTAGTTGTTGTTTTATAAGCAGACAAAAGTCAAAATCAAGAAATATTTTATAACTTATGAATTTTATTACAAAAACTTTAGTGATAATCAAACACAATCATTTAACTCTGGTAACCACGTTTACTTATTTGTTTTGGAGGTTTAATGGACCCCAGGACATCATCCCACTTAATGTTTAAAATGTCAACAGCAGTTGACCATTGCCAAGGGTTTTCTGTTTTTAGCATTAAAGATATCACTGTTTCGTCTTCAGTCAAATGAATTATTTCCCCAGGAACAGTTCATTTTCATGTTTGAAAATAACAAACTCTCCAATCTCTCAGATTTTGTAAAATATTTTCTCGGCATGTTCATTCTGTAAAAATCGAAACAAATAGTTTCCATCATATTTTTAACAATATCTTCAATTATTTGTTCTGTAGACCAAGTTATTAACAATAATTTCTTGCCAGGAATATGTGGGACTTAATTGCATCGATTCAGTGATGGTGCAATGTAACCCCAATATCACCTAAATGTTGACATGCCTGTGTATAAACTTGAACTGTGTATTTCAAGTTTGACTTCCAATGACCCATAATTCATTTATAATATGCCAAAATATTGAGAAATGAAATAAATATAGTCTTATCTCAGAAATGTTTGCAGGATTTGAAATCCACACAAAAGTATATACACCAAAATTTTCCACAATTCTCCATCGTAAATTGAGACACACACCACATGGGATCGAGCCATCTGGAGGGGATCTGCTTCACCCCGAAGTGTAGCGTAGAGTTCCATCTTTGTGGTTAATTTAGAACTAACTGCCAATGACTCATATTTTACCTGTCAGAGACCACCAAATGTGATTCGGAATGTGGTGCAAAGTATGCCCTCAAGGCGCAAAGTAACCCCATCTTACGGTATATTTGTTTCTTGTACTGAAATTGTAAACTTGTGAATTTGAGATAAACAAGTTAAAAACAGATTGAAGGCCCCAATGCCTTCTTCTGTGGAGAGTGATAGTTTTACTTTCCTCATTGTTCCCTAATTTCATTGCTTAAGACCTTTTTTTACCATCACTGCTATTGGAATGGCTATTATTTGGAGGAAAATTGGCTGCTGTAAAAAAATATGACAAGTGATACACATACTTAGACTTTATTCCAGTAATCATGTATGAATGCTGCTGAATAAATATGAATAAAAGTTTGATATTAATTCACAAAATAACAATTACATGATACTGGTCATGACAAATTCATAATATTCTTTTATTTTATTTATTTATTAACTTTTAATATATATTTATGACACACTTTTAATGTATATTTATGATACACCATACTGAAAAAGCAACTGTGAATTAGTACAATTTTTGTCTTAGTTTCACGTAAAAATACTGTGTAGGAGATGCTGTGCCAGTTGTACTAAGAAATTAGTTAATGTGCTTCTTACAGTTAGTTTTTTGATATCAGATTGTATAACATAATACTTTATTGCAAAAGACTTAAGTAGACTGACAACAGGGCTGCATAGGTTCAATACCCCAGTCTTGTTCAATCTGCTGACCTATGATTATTTAGGAGGAAACTCCTTGGGGGTTAGTGTGCAAGGTGTGACTATTCATGCCTGAGGTCAATCAAGCAAATATGCAGATCTACTCCATGAGTTCCCCTCCTTCAACAGGCATATTACCCCATCATGGTCCTGGTATCGGGACTTAAGTTACCCTTATTTTTGTCAAAATTTTTATTTTAAGAGTCTAGTGGACTGTACAAGGTCTGGAACCAGTCAGACAATCTGGCAAAATTCACGACAATTGTACATGTACAGGGTTTATTGAAACAGTAAAAGGAATGAGATGATATTGGGTAATCTAGTTAATCACTATTGGAACCAATAAATCCAAAAACTTCAGTAATTGTGAAATTTGCACCTACATTATTTGAGAATTTTGTGATTGGTTGATGCAACAGAATTGTTCTTCAGAATACTAGTCTTAGCATCCTATTTAGACAACAAAGTTGGTAATAGAAAATGAGAGGTTTCCAGAAACTGATTACTTGAAGCCATCTTTAGACAGACTTGGGCATTATCTTTATTGAGTAGTAGTACTGATTAAGTTAGTTACATTATGACACGACTAATGTAAAGAGCTTGGGGAAACACCATGTATTTCTTTTCTGCCTGAGAAAGCATGGAACAGTAGATATATCTGGGATGTTCCAAGAGTAAACTGCTTTTTTTTTGGAGACTGAAGGATATGTCATAGTTTGAAAGTATTACCAAGACCAATGATATTACATACATTTTCTTTTAGTTGTGATGGAGCATATGTCCCAGTAGCAATTTCATGATTTAATTTTCATAATTTTAAAATTCTTTGAGTGCACCTACCTACTTTTTCCCTTTACAAACTTTAAATTCATTCAGCATTTTTGGTAAACTGATCATCATATTCACTGGTAATTCCTGACTCCTTTAACTACAAACTTTTCCAGTTCCTTATGCATTAAATCAAAAGCTATCTTGTGACCGTGACCATCTATTCCTTTCCTTACACTACTCCTAATTCTTCTACCAAGCCCTGAGGCAGGTTTTCATATGGGTGCTCTCCTGTCTTCTGCCCTCCTCCTCATATCTATGAAGTTTCCATTCCTCCATTGTTATCCGTGATCTTTTACCTCCTTCTTTGTCTACATAAAGTGGGTGGCTAGACACAGTACCGGATTAACCACGTGGCAGTAGGTAGCAAATGCTACGGGTCTCGCGCCTTCTAGGGGAGGGCCCGCACTTAGGCTAGATGTAAGGGCCTCTTCTTCTCATTTGCTATGGGCCCCACACTGTCTTAATCCGGCCCTGGCTAGACCAGGCCCCATTTCACAAGGAATGGGGAAAGAGGAGTCCTCATTAAAATAACCTTGGATCAGCTGGATGAGATTGATAGCATTGTGTAAGGAAGGGCCTTTGCCAAGGTAACAGTGAAGACCTTAATGGCAGAAACAGTGGAAATGAGACCATCAGAATGATGAAGTTGGCGGAAGAGGCACCTGCTCACTTGGGTTTGAAATAAAGAGTTTATGTTGCAACTTTACCATGGAGCAATGGCTACAAACAGCATCTGACTCATAGTGAGTAGCAGATTTTAGACTGGGCAACCTACTGCTTTTGTGGAAAGGAATGGGATACTATCACATTATATTTCCCAAGTAGTAAATGGTATAGCTCTCCATGTAGAATAATATTCATGTAAAACTACCCTTCACTTGGATCTCTGGGAAGGGTATACATTGACAGGAAATATCTACCAAGCCTCGTCATCGATATATGCCTTATACACTCACAAAACTCTTTCACCTATCTCTTGTCTTTCCAACTGCAGCTGTAACTTAGTTATTTTCTTTTTGAATGTTAATTAGAAGAAATCAAATTTTCTAATTTTTAATGCCTATGTATGTGGCTTTTGCTGAGCAACCTTGTGATTTTTGATGCAGTTTTGAACTGTATAATATGACAGAAAGCTAGATTTAAAACAAGGGTAATTAACTGTTTAAACTGTATTTCTTTTCTTTTGTGTATTCTCCTTGTGAATATTATTTAAGCAGGGGCCCTACTATTTTTCATTGAGCATAATCTATGAACATCAAATGTAAGTAATGAAATTGTAATTTTCCTGAAATAATAATGTTTGTGCATCAATATTTTGTGCCATGTGGTCAAGAGAGAATTACAAGATTCTTGAAGATTTGATGTAAATGGAGGCTTGCAGTGAATGGCCCTTTCTAACTTTTCTTTCCTTTCATTGTTACCTATAGAGTTAAGACTTTGTTAGTCTAGAAAAATAAAATTTTAATCATGCTTCTTGAATTCAAAGAAACATGAGCTTTGATATAGTCTTCTCAGGAGACTACATTAGTTCTCAACGCCGAGAAAAAACTTCGTTCTTATGTAAACATGAATTTTGTACATCAGTGTCATATTCAACTGTAAATCACTCTCTGTTTAAAGATAAAATGTGAATTTTGCTTCTATCCAGTGAGATTTTAAATGCACTGTAGCTTTATTCCAGAGGTGATAAAGAATTTTCAAGCTTACAGCCATATCAAAATGTCATTCTCAACATTTCGACGTGGCTGGTAGCTTGAGAATTTTTTTATCAACAGACAATACCTTGAAACTCTTTGATCTTACAACTCCGAAGGTATTATTGTGTCAAATATGTATTGGAAGACACAACCATCAAAACTTTTATGTCAGATACAATAGTTGTATGTAAAATATGAAATGATTTTCAAAAATGTGCCTAATTTGAGTTTCATTTCTCTAAACTCAGCAAATTGTCATTTTTCTACAAGTTTGTTTATGGCATAATGCTATTTATTACTCCATTCTTGATACACTTTATATCAGAATTTTGTATTAGAATATGGGCCAGTTCATATAGATTTATCTCATGTCTGCTACCATTATGAGTTAAAAATCCATTGGATGTAGCTCATCTACATATTTGCTCTCAAAATAAAATTATTTTGCTGCCATTACATTAATATCCATTATCGTTTAATGCATCTGATGTGATGACATTAAAAAAAGTGATTTATGTCATGTTGTCATGTATCTTATTAATTTTGAAACTGCGTGACAAAATTTTATCCACAGAACAGTGAGTTAGATTGGATAATATTGTATTTCATTTCTAAAGTCAGTTTCTATGTTAATTTAAGCTAGAAAGCAGATTTTTACAGTTGTCAAGGCAGTATTTTCTGTTGCATCAGTTTTAAGTATTCGCTTGGATTAATTTTTCGAAAATTCGTATCTAAATTATTTATTTTCGGCTAAACTTTTAAAGTTACAAAATTTTTATAGTAACTAAAGTTGATGTTTGCTGCAAGATCTAGCGGTTTACAAAATTTTAGAGAGATAAGATTATTTTTGTTGTCATGGTCAAGAAAGGATGATGCAAGACTTTTAGACGTGAGATTTGGTATCTGATTAGCCTTCCAGAAGCTACCCATGTGAATGCGGAAATGAGCACTTTCCCACGGTCCGTGAGTACCAGAACTTTCCTTGTTCGTTCGGAGTAGCAGCTAGCTTAGTCAGTCTCAGCAGCAGTGAACACAAGATGTAGTCTCGCACAGTAGCAGTCAGTTAGTCTTTGAGAGACCATAGGCTCTTCAACATGCAGCTTCGCTTATTCAATTTTACTGTAATGTTGCAGGAAGATAGCATTACACCATGTGGAGCCTCGGGATTGCTTAAATTCGGGAATTAACCAACCAGTTGAGCAATAGAAGCGTGTGACTCACTTTTATATGATTTCTCCAACTAGAATGTTGTACTGTGAAATATGGGGTGTGGTTTGGCTCAAGTCGGTTAAATGAACTTGCAAACTTTTTTTCTGTGACTTTGTCTGATGCCGGTCCAGTTAATGGCCTTGAAATACCTTTCAAGAATATAGTAATTTGTCACAACAACTGTCTCTTAAAACATTATTTACTATACCTTTCCCTAGCTTGAGGTGAAAATGAAGCTAAGTGGCTACCTTTTCACTATTATAAAGCAATAGCTGGACATTATCCTTGGTAACACGCAGTTAAAGTTGAGACAAAGCTGTTTTGCCACCACCCCAAGGCAAGCTTTTCGTCTTACAATATGTATGACACTCAGGCAACTTATTTCACTTATTGAGGTGGCTATGCATTATCAGACAGTATTTAATATGAAGGGCAGTGAGTAAACCTCACTCGTACACACTGTTTGGGGGGACCATGACTGCAATGTCAAAGTTTATGTTGATTTACTTGCATTCACTGACTGTGCTATGAACAATAAATAAAGCCAAGGTACCAATACTAACTGATCAGCATACTTATTTAGTGAATTATGTTTGTCTTATATCCACTGAACCTCCCATGTTTTGTACACTTAGCAGGATACAACTTTTCTCATTAAACTTTACTGTAGGATCCTACTGTGGTCATTGAAGCATCTATGTAGTTTATGGCATTCTGTAAATGGACTCATCAACAGGTCAAAGCTTTTATATTACAGACGTGCAACCTGTACACCTGTGGGCATCGTGCATGATATGAAATTCCTTAGACATGAAAAGAAGGGTAAAATTATTTTGTTTAAAGAGTAAAATTAATTCAAGGAATTAACTGTAGTGGCATATGCCATATTCGCCTAAGAATTAGAATTAAATCTGTCATTATTAATGGTTTAAACTAATCATTCAATTAAAATATGACATTACTGATTACCTGGATTGTAGGCATTGGTGACCCACAGCATATGACCTTGAGGAATACAGTGACCTCGTACTCCATTACGGAATTCCACTAAAGGTGGATCACATGATTCTGTGGAAAAGAAAGATAGCTATGTTAAGTGTAATTTTTAAATTCAAGACTTAATTTTTGACTACCAACTAAATGAACATTAAACATGGCGCCGGTAACAGTAAACAGTAGTGACCAGTCGTGTAAAAAAATCTTTAGACATTGTCGAAAAGTGTTCCGTTTGTAAAAAATCAGATGCTGATGAAACTTCGAAGTGTCGTGCATGTGATATCAAAACAAAAAATCTCAACACAGTGACAACGCGCTCGAAATCAAAGGATTTAAAATCGCCGACCGGCAGTGCAGACACGAAACCAGATGAAAAGGAACACACAATTCAGCACCTTAAAGAGATTATTTCAAGTAAAGAAGAAATCATTAGTCTTCTTAAGGAAGAAATCAATGACCTTAAGGAAAAAGTGAAATGTTTAAATCATCCTGTAGTTGCGGAACAAACTGTGAAAAATGGACACATGTAAATGGCCGGCGTGGCGTTAGCAAGTATACATCAAAGCAGACATTGGATCACGAGGTAAAGCTTTCAAATAAGTTTGACGTGTTAAGCTTGGAAAGTGAAGTGCAGTTTGACAAAATTCAGATCAAAACTAACAGATGTGCATCAAACATACAGAAAAGCAAAACATTGAATGTTTCGAAAAAAACAGGACAATAATTTTAAGATTCTACTTTTATGTGATAGCCAAGGCAGAGATTGCTCGAAAATGTTAAGAGAGAAATTGGGCTCTTCTTACAGTATAGAAGCAATAATCAAGCCAAATGCTCCTATCGAAGAAGTAACTAAAAACATTGATAAATTGAGCCAAGGCTACAATTACAAAGACTGTGTAGTAATAATGGCTGGGACAAATAACGTAGAAAATAGCTATAGAGATCTTTGCAGTGCACTAAATTCTGTTACATCCTCTGTTAATGCATTAAGCAAAAAAACAAATGTAATTTTACATCCAATTCCATTCAGATATGATGTCCCGAATTTAAACATGAAAATTAAATCAGCTAATAAGTACTTTTGGAAGTCCATCAACTCAAGAAAAATTTTTAACAGTGATCGAGTCAGTATAAATTTTGAAATTGAAAGATTGAACAGAAGACAATTTACAAGTCATGGGCTGCACATGAACAAATTTGGGAAAGAACATGTATGCAACAGGATTGTGGAGTTAATTAAACAAAATCCAAATGTATACAAGAAGGAAACTTGCAACAAGCAACTGAAACAAACTTTACTAGATAGTTGGGTTTATAGAAAACCAAAGAACAGTAACAACTTCATTGTATCCTTCAAATCAAAATCGTGTGGGCAACTGAGTGTTGAAACAAAACCTCTTCAAGAACTTGTGAATAAAGTATGTGACCATCCAGAAGAAGGAAAAATCAGTGGATCAAGCAAACAACACAGAGGACAAAACAACAGATATTTTTTTAGGGTAAGTGAATCATTAGAAATGCCATTAGAACTCCATAAGCGACCCCAAACTTTTAATAAAAAATCAAGCAATTTGGAACTGTTTTATCCCTGCATCATAATGTTCAATCACTCACCAATAAGCTAACAGAACTTGAAGTTCTGCTGCAGTATAGGCTAAATCTAGACATAATATGTATCACAGAACACTGGTTTAAGTTTGTGATGAAATAAATTTGGTTTCTTTACCAGAATACAAACTAGCCAGCTGTTTCTGCAGAAAAACTTCTAAATATGGAGGTACTGCTATTTTTGTCAAGCAACACATTCAATGTCAAAATATCTTGAAAATGCATTAAACTCTCTGTAGAGAAGAATTTTGAAGCTTGTGCAACTCTTTTGCTAGAAACCAACATAGTAGTTATAAATATTTATAGACCACCAGATGGAAAATTTTCAACTTTCCTTACCCAATTGGAATCACTACTAAATAATGTGACTGCACCCAATAAACACTAGTGCTTTTGTGGTGATTTCAATATTAACTTCCTCCAAGACAGTAGGGAAAAATCAGATTTATTGAATATGGTAAAATCCTTCAATTTAATACCAAAAATAGACTCCCCAACCAGGATATCAAACTACAATAATACTCTTCTTGACCAGGTGTTTGTAACAGAGACAAGTCTCTTCTCAAAAGGGGAAGTAATAAGTATGGGCTACAGTGACCATGAAGCGCAACTCATATCACTGAAGATAAAAAAAAGTAAAAACACAAATTGTAAAAATATTGTTTATCGGAGAAATTTTTGTGAGGATAACATACGCGTGTTTAACTTACTTCTATCAAATGAAACCTGGAAAGATGTCTATGATCAAATAGATGCAAATGACATCTTTAATGTATTTCACAGTACTTTTCTACACTACTTCAACCTGGCTTTTCCCAAAAAGAGGAAATCTGTGGCAGAAAGAACTAGTAAAAACTGGGTTACCACAGGCATAAAAATATCGGGAGAAAGAAACCGTTTCTTACAGAATTACTGTAAACAAAACCAAGTGAATCAAAATTTTTCAAACTATGTTAAAAACTATAAGAAAATTTATAAAAGAGTAATTCGACAAGCAAAAATTATGGCAAATGATAATTATATAAAAAATTCTTCCAACAAAACCAAAGCAATGTGGCATATTATTAGACAACAAACTGAAAGTGCAAAAACTGAACGAAAGAACATCAAATTATGTACTGATAATTCAATAATTAGTGACCCCAAAGTTATAGCTGAAGAATTCAATAAATATTTTACTTCTTTGGCTGAAAAATTAATTAAAACAAACTGCAATAAGCAGACTAAAGATGTTCCCAGTCTTTCCACAATATCAAGTGCCACAATGTATCTAACTGAAACCAACCCTGATGAAATTAAAAAAATCATAATGACATTAAAAAATAGTTATTCATGTGGACTAGATGAGGTCCCAGATTTCATATTGAAAACCTGTGCTAACTATGTAGCTGCCCCTCTGGCAAAAATCTTCAACATATCTGTACAAACTGGAACTTTTCCTGAAGTACTCAAAACTGCAGTAGTGACTCCACTGTTGAAAAAAGGACCTCCTGATCAGTTGGGAAATTATAGACCTGTTTCCCAATTAAGTGTTTTTTCAAAAATATTAGAAAAACTCTTCCTTGACAGACTCCTCAAGTTTATCAATAAATATGCACCACTTTCTACCAAGCAGCATGGATTCAGGAAAAATAAATCTACTCATACAGCAATCTTTGAATTCTTAAATTCTGTTTTAAAAGCTTTGGATGGAAATGATATGGCTACAGGTATTTTCCTAGACTTATCAAAGGCATTTGATGTAATAGATCATGGTATTTTATTAACTAAACTGGAAAAATTGGGGATAAGAGGGAATGCAAAAAACTGGATAAAATCGTACCTTGAAAACCGTAAACAAAGAGTGTCTGTTGACTATGAAACAACATACCAGAAAAATTGTACAAAGGAAAAATTTACCTCAGAATGAACAGTTTGTTAAGTATGGTGTTCCCCAAGGCTCGGTGTTAGGACCTATTTTGTTTCTAATTTATATAGATGACCTCACTAGGAATATCGATCCAAAAGATGCAGTTCAGTTTGCGGATGACACAACTATTTTATTCACCTCCCCCGAGCATTAAAAATTTAGAATTTACAGCAAATAAAACCATGAGTGAGTTGAAAAACTGGTTTGATGCAAATAATTTAATCTTGAATGAGGAAAAAACAGTGTGTGTGAATTTTTGTCTACCTCATTCTGCTAACAAAAACAATATTCAAGTAAACATAAGTGAAAAAGAGCTAAAAAATGTAAATGAAACCAAATTCTTGGGATTATGGGTACAACATAACATGAAATGGGATGTTCACATAAGCAAATTAGCTAAAAGACTGTCTACAGTGTGCTATGGACTAAGAATTCTTAGGGACACCACTACTATTAGTACAGTAATTGCAAGTATACTACGCTCACTTCCACTCACTGGTCAAATATGGAATTATTTTCTGGGGTAGCTCATCACAAAGCACTGATATATTTAGGATGCAAAAAAGAGCAGTGAGAACTATATGTCGTCTAAAAAGACTAGAATCATGTAGAACACATTTCATTAACCTCGCCATTCTAAATGTTCCATGTCTGTACATCTATGAAATAGTTCTTTTCACAAGAGAGTACCTCCTAAGAAACAATAAACTAATAAAAAATGATATGGTACATAATTACCTCACCAGAGGGACGTTCAGGACATCCACAAAACGTTTTGCAGGACTACTACATATCAAAAAAGTATTTTAAATTCGGGAATAACACTCTATAATAAAATACCAGAAGAAGTAAAAAATGCTTCCTGTAGCTCATTTAAAAGAAAACTAAAGGCATTTCTAGTGAGACACAGTTTTTACTCTATCAGTGAATATATGGACTCATAAAAAATGGGTTTTAGGATTCCTTCAATTTTTGTTTTCATCAAATTATTGTTAAATTCTCTTCATGTACACTTGTTTTGTCATTGTATTATTAATTATGTATATATGTCCCATCATCTCATAGTAATATGTAACATCTAATCATCAAAATGACTTATCCAATGTCAAATGTACACCTGTACTATACATTGACTAAATGGATCATAAAAAAATCAAATCAAATCAAATCAAATCAAGATGGAAAATAAACCATTAGTTACCATATTTAAAACTGGGATTACTTGGAAAAGTAAACTGGTGGATCATTGTATATTCAACAAATAAACATAATTCAAAGTGTGTGGTGTACTTGTAAAATGGTTACTGACATATTTTAAAGTAGAGAATTTGAAATACATTCATCATTAGAGGATTCAGTAAAGCAGCAGTCAAAATTGAAGGGGGGGAAAATAGGTACAATTACAAAAAGACATATATTGTGAACTTGAAAGGGTATTTCAGAGAACATTTCAGCAAATGGAAGGATGGCACAAGTACAGTAGAGTCAAGGTGGGAAGAGTTCAAGGAGATAATAAGAGAGAAGAAATATTTATTCCAAAGCAGAAATAAAGAGAAGTAGAGCCCCGCAGGGGCCTGGTACGCAAGTGCCAGGTATGGGTATGGCGAACCCGCGGTGCCCGAGCTGGAAACTTGTGAGCGCCGCAAGTTTCCCACACCGTAAACTCCTACCATGCTTCAACGACCACCATAGGGCGTGGCGGTGGAACGTTGTGTGCCTAGGAGAACGGGGATCTTGGCTTCATCGCCCGGATCGCGAGGACGGTAAAAACCTCTATAAAAAACCCCTCAACCTCAAGGTCAGCCACGTGCCGAGGAGGTGAATGGGTGGAGAGGGAATTCACTCGCTAACGTGCAACCTCAGGGGCACCTGCGCACCACAGTTGTAATAAGCATTCCTGTTTAAAATTGTTTTACTCGTGGGACCAAAATTCCTTCTCACAAGCAAAACAAAAACCCCTGCGGCCCGGGTGTGTCGCAGGCTAGTAAAAATACACCCAGTTCTAACAAACGGGCGAGGGTTGATAGCCCTCCCCCAGAAAATGGATGCTGTAACGGGAAGGACTTTGTCATCGACAATGCCTTCATAATTATGTCCAGGAAGGAGGGATCCTTCGAGAAGGTGTCCCCCTTTTATATACAAAAAGGGTTGGAAGGTCTTGCCGGGACCCTTAAATCAGTCAAGAAACTGAGGAACGGGACTCTGCTTTTGGAAACATCTACCCACAAGCAGGCTGTCCTCCTCCTTAAGTCTGAGAAGCTCGGGGAGTTCGCAGTAAAGTGCGAACTCCACAAAACTCTTAACTCGAGTAAAGGCGTGGTCACGTGCCGCCCACGACCTTATCGATATTGAGCCCTAGGAACTCCTTAAGGAATGGTCAATTGAACATGTAGTCGAGGTTAGGCAGATAAAACGAAGGGTTAACGGCAATCTTGAGAAGACTGCCACCTTCGTTCTGACATTCGACACTCCAACGTTGCCCAAAGCCATCAAGGCCGGCTATTTAAATCTCAATATCCGTCCGTATGTCCCGGACCCTATGCGCTGTTTTAAGTGCCAACGGTTCGGGCATACGACAATGACGTGTAAGGGCAACCCCACCTGTGGGAAATGTGGAAAGGCTGCACACGAGCCAGGCAGTAGTTGTACCCTCCCACAGGTGTGTGTCAACTGCTCCGGGTCTCATCCAGCCTGGAGCAGGGAAGTGTCGAGTGTACCTTGAAGAAAAGAAGGTACAGGAGTTGAAGACTAAGGAAAGAATATCCTTTGGCGAGGCGAAGAAACGGTTTAAGGCGCTGGCGCCACTGGTCTTCGCCACTAGTTTCGCCAAAACGTTATCAACTCCCGTCAGGAAGGAGAGCGTTGCTACGCAGACGGCCGTTGTAGACACGGGCACGAGCACGAACATGCTCGTGCCAGTGCAAATGTGGTGCGCAGCTCCACAAAGGTCCTAACACCAAGGACCGCGGTCGTCGGTAGTAGCGCTTCTGCTAACTCGACCAATACAGCAGCAGGGTCATCAAGTCCACCAGCCAAAGCACGGCCATCCGCTCCAGTAGCTGCAGCCGTGGGTGCCTCTGCAACAGCAGAAGCAGCACCCATGGCAAAAGCTGTATCTACAGCCTTAGTAGCAGCAGTAACGCCATCTGACGGAAGGCGGATGGCAAACTGTGCAGAAGGTTCGGGGTCCGAAGTTTAAACACACGGACCCCACTGTGTTCTTGAAGTCCCCTTCTACTTCCCCACCCAGTTCCCCAACTGGCAGGGAGAAGAAGGGGGGAAGGCCTCGGCGGAAGAAAAGCCCGCATGACTCCGAGGCCTTCCAAAGAGAATTGTCTTCGGACCCTGAAGACAACATAATGCTGGTGGACGATCCTGGTCCCGTTCCTCAGCAGACACCGGACTATGACCCACCCGACCCGGGGCGGGAGGGCCTGAATAGGTGAGATGGCTCCCATACTACAGTGGAACCTGAATGGTTTTCAGGCTCACAAAGAGGAAGTAGAACTCTTAGCGCGGTCTAAACCCTTGTGTTTGTGTCTGCAAGAGACACACTTTAGACCGACACACCAACCTGTGCTGAGAGGCTACGACCTGTACAGGAAAGACGATACTGAGGGTGATCGAGCGAAGGGGGGAGTGGCGGTGTTTGTCTTAAATACCGTCCATTCCGAACCCGTTGCTCTCACCTCCCCATTACAAGCAGTAGCGGTGAAAATACACGGTCCTATCCAACTGACCGTATGCTCTATCTATCTGCCACCCAGTTTGTCCGTCGACTACGACGACCTGGTTGGCATTATACGACAACTCACTCAGCCCTTTCTCCTTTTGGGAGATTTCAATGCCCACAGTGCGTTGTGGGGTTCCGCCACCGATTGCCCCCGGGGCCGAGTGGTTGGTAGATTGATAGAGCAGGAAGGAAATTTGTATCCTGAATACAGTGCAAATGACTCATTTCACCACTGCTACCGGTACGTCTTCTGCCATTGACCTTTCTTTGTGTTCTCCCTCAATTGCGGACTCCGTGCAGTGGGAGGTGGATCGCGACCTACATGGAAGCGACCACTTCCCTATTTGGATGCACGTTGAGTGTGAGCGTGGAGGATGTAATAACCGGCGTAAATGGAACGTCAGTGGTGCAGATTGGCAGCTCTTCTGCCGTTCTGTACTACTGCACCCCTGTGGCAGTATACAGGAGAAGGTGAATCACTTCACAGAAGTGATTCACCGTGCAGCTGACGTCTCCATGCCGAAAAGCTCCGGAACGCTGCGAAGGACGCCCGTCCCCTGGTGGAACGACGATTGTCGTTCCGCCATCCAGGGTCGTAGACGGGCGCTACGTCGTTTTAGGTTGTGCCCAACTAACTGACAACCTAGCAGCGTTTCGTATTGCTAGAGCTAAGGCGCGTCGAGTTATTAAAGACAGCAAGAAAAGGTCATGGCAGAACTTTGTGAGCACTATCAATCGTTCCACTCCTTCGTCAAAAGTATGGGAGTCCATCCGCCGTATATCCGGAAGGTACTCCCGCCCACCAGTATCTGGATTACTGGATCATGGACAGTATTATAACCGACGAACGAAGCATAGCGCAGCTGATGGCGGAGAACTTCGCCGCCGTCACTTCATCGGCCAACTTTGAACCTCGGTTCCAGCGACAAAGAGTTGCTGCCGAGAGGCGCGCTGTGCTTTGATTCGTCGAATACAGAGGCATACAACCGCCCATTTACATTTTGGGAACTGGAGTCAGCGTTGAATAGCGCTAATGACACTGCTCCAGGGCCTGATTTGATCCAGTACCAGATGCTGAGGCATCTTAGTAAAGATGCTAAAGAGTACCTTCTGGATACTTTTAATGACATATGGACCGGAGGACACTTCCCCGACTCGTGGAAAGAAGCAACACTAATTCCAATTTTAAATCCTGGCAAAGACAAATTGTTGCCAGGTAGTTATCGTAGTATTGCCTTGACTAGCTGCGTGGGTAAGACACTGGAGAGGATGGTTACCGCCGCCTCGTCTGGTGTCTTGAATCCCGTAATCTGCTGAGCCGCTTTCAGTGTGGATTCAGGAAGTTCCGTTCCACCTTGGACAACCTGATCCTCCTGGAGGCGGCAATACAGGATGCGTTCATTCGCAGCCAACATCTTGTGGGTGTCTTTTTCGATCTCGAGAAGGCCTACGATACTACCTGGCGGCATGTTATTTTAAAGCAGTTGCACGAATGGGGTTTTAAGGGTAACCTGCCCCGTTTTTTAAAATCATTTTTATCTGGTCGTTGCTTCCGGTACCGAGTCGGTGGTGAAGTGTCTGATCTTTTTATTCAGGAAAACGGTGTTCCTCAGGGATCAGTTTTAAGCGTGACTCTTTTCGCTATTGCGATAAATAGCATTTTAAGTGTTATAAGGAGTCCAATAGGGTACTCCTTATATGTAGACGATTTTTTAATTTTTATTGCATCATCCAGCCTGAGAAGCGCCGAGCGGCAGTTGCAACTCACGCTGAACAGGCTGGATGAATGGTCAGTGCACACCGGTTTCCGTTTCTCTGCCGAGAAAACCCGGTGTGTACTTTTTACTCGTAGCAGAAGCCTTTTATCAGAGCCCCATCTTACCTTGAGGAATACCGTTTTACGTTTTACTGAAACAGTTCGGTTTCTGGCCCTAATTTTAGACAACAGATTAACCTGGCTACCACATCTCAAAGATGTGAAAGCCAGAGCCTCAAAAGCTCTAAATGTTTTAAAATGTCTGTGTGGCAGGTCATGGGGCGCTGACCGCTCCTGCCTGCTACAATTTTACAGAGCCTTTGTACGGTCGCGGCTGGAATACGGTTGTATCGTGTATGGTTCGGCACGGGACAGTTATCTCCGTATACTAGATAGTGTCCACCATGCTGGAATTCGGCTCGCCACGGGTGCATATCGCACCAGCCCTATTGTCAGCATTTGTGCTGACTCGGGCGAGCCGCCGCTCACCATCCGCCGGCAACTCCTCATGGTGCGACACTACCTTCATGTTGCCATAACACCTGGCAGTCCCGTGTACGACATAGTTCTACACCCCAACCACGAGCGGCTCTATGCCAACCGGCATAGAGCCACTAAACCGTTCAGCTACCGTACAAGGGCTATTTTAGAACAATATGGATTAGAGCTTCCATCTTTTTATCACCAGGGTTGGAGTAAATCTCCTCCCTGGCTTTTAAGGAGGCCCAGAATAATTTTAGACCTGTCTCGGTACAACAAAGTTTGTACCGCTGACAGTGTTTTTAATAATGTTTTTAGAGACATTCTAAATGAGCATCACACGCTTACCCCGGTGTATACGGATGGGTCTAAGCAGGCTAACGGAGTTTGCTGTTCCGTAGTGTTCCCCCGAGCGACTTACACATACAAACTGGATGGCAGGTGTAGCGTTTTTACTGCCGAGTGCTACGCCTGTGCTAAACTCGCTCCAGCATATGAAAGTAAATCGCGATAAGTGTTTCATCATATGCTGTGATTCCCTCAGCTGTATTCAGGCCATAGGAAATATGTATCCAGCAGATCGTCTAGTCCAGGACATCCAGGACGCCCTCCTTTCCCTCCAATCTCGTGGAAAGGAGGTATTATTCTGCTGGGTACTGGGCCATGTGGGAATGAGGGGGAACGAGGCAGCTGATGTAGCTGCCAAGTTAGCCTGCGACAAGGTCAGAACCGACTTTGAACCGGTCCCAAAGTCAGACCTTGCCTCGGCGGCGAAGAGATTTGTTTTTGATGTTTGGCAGAGGCAGTGGCTGGAAGTTGAGCATAACAAGCTCCGGCTGGTCAAACCGACCGTTCAGCCGTGGAGCAGCTCCTTCCAGCGGGCGAGGAGGGATGAGGTTCTCCTTACTCGCCTCCGTATAGGGCACTGTCCTCTGACACATGGTTTCCTTCTCCGCCGAGAGGACCCTCCGGAGTGTGATGCATGTGGCGTACCTTTGACGGTACGCCACATTTTAAGTGATTGTATTTTATTTTTAGACTTAAGGGCAGACGTTGGCTTAGGCAACGATCTGTCCCTTATTTTAAACAATGATAGTGACAATGTGGCCAAGGTTTTAAAGTTTTGTAGCTTGGCCGGTCTTGTCCCAAAAATTTTGGGCAGACCGGCCTAGGTTTTAGATTGGATTGGTGGCCTTTTACAGCCACCAATCCAAGTACTGTTTTTAGTTGTGACCTTGTTTACCTGGCTGGCCCCTTTACAGCCTGCCAGTTAGTCCGATGTTTCAAACTGGTTGGCCCTTTTACAGCCAACCAGTCAGTGTATGTATTTTTACTCTATGTGTCCTGTGTACTACTATATTATTATTATGTTTTATTTTTTCCGTCTGTGGGGCTGACCCTTTTACAGTCAGTCATGCAGACAGAATGCCAGTCAGTATTTTAGTATTTTATTGTGCTGTCTCTGTGGCCGACCTTTTTACAGTCGGCCACTTAGACGGCAATTTTGTCACATTGTCACGTCTTGTATTTGTTAGGGCACTAATAACCCTGATGTTGACGTGCCCTAAAGCACAAATAACAACAAACAACAACAACGAGAAGTAGAGACGTGTATACAATAATAAGTAGGTGAGGAGGCTAAAAAGGTGGTTAAGAAGAGAACATAGAGTTCATGGACAGCAGGATAGTAGGGAATATTTAGAACAACTAAACAAGGCCTTAATAATAGCTAAGAAGGTGGCTAAAGATTAGTATTATCAGTGGAGAGGGACCATTTACTGATGCATCTATGTATAAATTTCTAATGCTATGTTAGGACACTGAGGGGAAAAGAGGGTGTTGAGACATTTATAGGTAAGCATGGTGACGAGGGTTTTTGAAAAAGGCAGAGATTTTAAGTAATAATGAATTAGAAATGTGAGGATCTAAATTTGAGAATGAGTTTTACAGCACAATTAGAAATGAGGAGACTAAAAAATTGGAAATTTGTCCTGAGGATATCATGAAGGAACTAAGAAAGCTGAAAAACATAAAGGGGCTGGTGTTGATAATGTTACTACAGATGGCTTAAAAAAAGAAAGCAGGATGTGACATTATAGCTTATCTTGAAATCTTATTTGAATTGAGTCTAGATTCTTGTTGCTTACTAGAGGACTGGAAAAGTGCTAGTGCTGGTACATAAAGGAGGAGTGAGTAATAGAGTCAAAAATTATAAGCCAATCAGTTTGACATTAATGGTAGATAAATTAATGGAGAGAATGATATGCAACCACATCAGAAATACACAGACGGAAAAAAAAATCCCAACACCAAGAAAAAATTATTGTAGAGTAATGAAATTTGGACAATGCATTTGTCAAGTTAACATGTTTAATTGATTAAATTTTCAAGATCACAGGTTAATTTAAGCTCAAGAAAATGCATTTCAAATGTGAAATACTGTTAAATTAATAGCCGGTGTAACCTCCAGAATTTTGAATGCAAGCCTGCAAACGTGAATGCATTGTGTCATACAGGTTTCGAATGTCACTTTGTGGTATGGAGTTCCATGCTTGTTGTACTTGTGCTGTCAATACTGGGACGGTCAGTGCTGGCTGTGGATGATGCTGGAGTTGTCGTCCAATGATATCCCATAAGTGTTCAATTGGAGACAGATCTGGTGATCTCGCAGGCCAAGGTAACATGTCGACACTCTGTAGAGCACGTTGCGAGACAACAGCGGTATGAGGGCGAGCGTTATCCTGTTGAAAAACTCCCCCTTGAATGCTGTTCATGAATGGCAGCACTACAGGTTGAATTACCAGACTGACGTACAAATTTGCAGTCAGTGTGTTTGGTATAACCACAAGAGTGCTCCTGCTGTCATAGGAAATTGCTCCCCAGACCATGACTCCAGGTGTAGGTCCAGTGTGTCTAGGCCGCAGACAGTTTGGTTGCAGGCGTTCCCCTGGCCTCCTTCTGACCAACACTCGGCCATCACTGGCACCAAGGCAGAACCTGCTTTCATCAGAAAACACAACAGATCTCCACTCCGTCCTCCAATGAGCTCTGGCTTGACACCACTGGAGTCGCAAACAGCGATGGCTTGTAGTCAGTGGAATGCACGCTACAGGGCGCCTGGCTCGGAGCTGTCCTTGAAGTAACCGATTTCTAACAGTTCGTTGTGTCACTGTGGTACCAACTGCAGCTCGAATTTCTGCCGCAGACGCAGTACGATGCGCCACAGCTGTACGCCGAATACGGCGGTCTTCCCTCTCAGTAGTGCCACGTGGCCTCCCGGAACCCGGTCTTCTTGAGGCAGTACCATCCCTTGACCACTGCACCCAACAATCATGCACAGTGGATACATTCCGGCCAAGTCTTTCTGCAATATCGCGAAAAGAAAATCCACCTTCTCGTAGCCCTATTACACGACCTCGTTCAAACTCGGTGAGCTGTTGATAATGGCTTCTTCGTCTTCTTAAAGGCATTCTTGGCTAACATCAACTCACTATGTCAAATCTCAGCGGTAAATAACGTTCACAAACTTTACAGCGCGTATTTAAAGCAAACCTGATTTGCAAGCTCTGAGTAGCGCTACTAGCGCCACACTTATGCGCGAAGCGCGAAATTTGAATCGATGTCATCTTTCAGATGTATAAACACGCCTACCAAATTTCGTTTATCTAACACAAGTCTTTCTTGGTGTTGGGATTTTTTTTTCCGTCTGTGTATATGTGAGGAGTGAAAGTGGTTTTCAAGTCAACAATATGGCTTCAGGCAAGGATATTCATGCAAATCTCAGGTGGTGGGATATATGCAAGATATTTCGGATGAAATGGACAAGGGAGGTCAAATTGACAGTGTAGCACCAGATCATTCAAAGGCTTTTGACAGAGTGAGCTATAAAATGGTAGTAAATAATTAGATTGTTTGCAGATGACATAAACCTATACAGGGCTGGCGTTCAGGGGGGGGGCACCTCTGGATGATGGGGGGGGGGACGATCACTGGCTGGCTGCTGTAGGGGCCGGGCCCCAAAATCCTAGTGCCGGCCCTGATGCTATATAAAAGGATAAAAATGGTAGAGAACTGTAAACAAATCCAGGGGTGATCTGGTCAGGATATCTAGTTGGGTTGCAAATATGGGGTGAAGATAAATGCAAAGAAGAGTCAACTTATTAGATAAACAGATAAAACCTAAAGGTTGCTTATGATTGATTATAAGGTGGGGAAAGAATTGCTTATTGAAGGCTTGAAACTTAAATATGTTGGCATTAAATTTGATAGCAAGCTTAACTGGGCAGGACACATTGGACAGGTAGTAAGAAAACGTTTCAAAATTCTGTGCACTTGTTGGAGAGAGTGATGAGGGGATGTAGGAGAGAAGTAAAGGAATTGGGTTACAAAACTTTAGTCAGACCATTGCTTGAATGTGGTAGTGTAGTATGGGACCCACATTTTAAGTATCAAATACAGGAGTTGAAGAGTGTGCAAATAAAGGGACATTAAATTTATTTCTGGAAATTACACAACGCAATCAATAACAGATATGATAATGGGATTCATTGGAAGACAGGAGGATGGTGAAGAGGGTCTTGGGAGTGTATTTTTTTTTTTTAACTGCTTTACGTCTCTCAACAGCGAGGTCTTTAGAGACGGGAAAGGATGGGGGCAAGGAATGGGAAGGAATTCGGCAATGGCCTTTTGAAGGAAGCATCCCGGCATTTGCCTGGAGTGATTTGGGAAACCATGGAAAACCCAAATCTGGATGCCCGGATGGGGATTCGAACCGCCGTCCTCCCGAATGCGAGGCCAGAACGCTATCCGTTACACCACCACGGTTTGGGAGTGTACGAGTTGTATATTGGTATTGAGCGCATGGAAAGATATTGGTAAAAGCAATGTATGGAAGGGAAAAGATGACCATGACCACAAGCTAGCACTTGATTTCAGGCACAAGGGTGTAGGAAGATTAACTTTTTTAGGTAACGGTGGCAGGGATTGGAATAAGTTATCAAGAGTAATGATGACTAATTTACCAGTTTTTTTTAAATGTTATTTTGATGGAAAATAACCTGAGCAGGAAGTAATCTGGATGGAGGCTGGAATGGGTGACTTGTTTAAGAGACAATAATTGCTTTACAGCTGGTTCTCTGTTAATCAACACAGCACTTGTTTTCCATCTCAAACTACAGACCTTTCAGTTTATAGACAAAAGTTGACGTTATGGATAGTATTTGTACCGAGCTTGGTGGTGTAACGGCTAGCGTTCTGGCCTCGCATTCGGGAGGACGGCGGTTCGAATCCCCGTCCGGGCATCCAGATTTGGGTTTTCCATGGTTTCCCCAAATCACTCCAGGTGAATGCCGGGATGCTTCCTTGAAAAATGCCATGGCCGAATTCCTTCCCATTCCTTGCCCCCCATCCTTTCCCGTCTCTAAAGACCTAGTTGTTATAGGAGACGTTAAGCAGTTTAAAAAAAAATATTATTAGTTTCTCAGTAGAAGGTGTTTCTATTCTTAACAAAATAAAATCAGTCACATTATAAGCCTTTTAGTGGCTAGATTTGCAGATATTACTGTTGATTATCATAACTCTTATTTGCTGACTTGAAACCAGTTACCTCAAAATCTATTTTGGCAAACCATTACCATTAAATGTACTGCCATCAGAATTCAATGCAGTGTAAAATCAGACATTAAACTTAAAAATAAGTTGCATACTAGTAACATCATGGCAGATGACATGTTTACTTTGAAATATATACATTGAAGAGGTTAAAAAAAGCACTGAAATAAATATATTACTCTTGATCACTTTTATATGTGAAATACCTTTTGTGAAGTATTTGTATCACAGTAATCTGCTCATACAAAATATTAAATTTCCTTTGGTTTATGTGTATGGAAGAGGGATTAGACAATTTGATCAAGAACCAGTAAAGCCAAAGTTTTGCCCTTGCTAGTCTTCTATTCCATACAATGGTATTACATTCAATGTACTGCTTAGTAATCATATCAGAGATTTTTTTTTAAAATATTTTATTTCAAGATAAGTGCACTAAACAATTTAGCCATATATTTTAGTTGCCTGTTTTTTTCCAGCTTAACCTAAGCTCGCTGTAATATCTCAAATTGTATATTTCATGTACACGATCAGTAGCTTTACAATAATTTTCTTACCATCAAAGCACTCGTAGCTAGCTGGTCTTTGGGTGCAGATGCCTTTACCCTGTGATGTGCAGAAGCATTCCTTGCATTGTTCAGACCAGCGTTCACCAGGCACACATTCTGACTGCATCCAATTCAGGGCTGACTGAACTGGAAAACCAAAATTTAAAATGCACTGTATAAAACATGCAATGTGCTTATCAGAAAGTATCAGATTATTTGAAAGTAAAACCAGAAGGTTTTTAAATATGAAAATTGTATAAGATTCTTTGATTAAATTTGTTTGCATTATGGTAGAAATTCTTCTGTGTTATCTACCAATTATTAATTTCCTATTTCTGTTACTTACTTGTGCACAAGATTTTAATTTCTGGTGTTTCTTACAAAGGATATTACTAATAGTTGGCAGTAATTTGACTCACTTGTTCATAAATCTCTTTGTTCACCTTATTTATACTCACCAGACTTTACTTTTCTGCAGACTGAAATCTGCTAACCAAGATGGTAATTTTGGATCTGCTGATGCCATCAAATGAAAAAGATCTATTTTGCAAACTACTGAACAGACCTTATGTACTAAGCATCGTATCAGCCAAAAGACCCAAATTTAGTTTATTTGCAATTGGAGTTGAGCATTTGGCCCAGTGCATTTTTCCTGGTCACCAACTTTTGCCTTTTATGAGTTTGAATTTTAAAATCTTTTAGCAAATTGCTTTGCATATTCCTTGATAATTTATTTCAACCCCAACTATATTTTAAAAAAGGAAAACGGCAACAACCATAGATTTCCATACTTTCTAATGCGTGAAATAAAGTGATAGATGTCATGCTAACTCGTAATTCATCTTCCAAGATGCATACAAGCCTCATCAATATCTATTCTACACTACTATCTCTCTTCAACCACCTCCAGTGACTTGTAACCTATCTTTTTTTTCCATATTATTTACTGATTGTATCGATACATTATACCACTGTCAATTCACAAGAACTACAAGCAGTGGCGTAGCTAGGTCAACAAGGGCCCCGGTGCAAAAAAATTATTTTGGGCCGTTAGGCCAGATGGGCGCTTTGTGTTGCTGATAGGGGCCCACTGAGCTGAGGCTGGGGCCCCCTAAGTTGTGTTTGGGGGCCCTCTGAGCAGTGAGGGCCTCTTAGTGACGGGGACCCTGTGTCTCAGGGGCCCCATTAGAGGACGGTAGAGCTAAAAAAAAAAAGATAGCCACAGTTTGTTGTGAAGGCCCATGGGCCCTCTGAACTGCTCTTGGGGGTCCCGAGAGGTGCACTTTGGGGCCCCCTGAGCGTAGGGGCCCCGGTGCATTGCACCGGCTAGCCCCATAGTAGCTACGCCCCTGACTACAAGTAATATTCACTAGATTTTTAACAATGTCTTTTACAGTTCACTATAATGACGGAAGGTTATTTGTTGACAATACCGCAAAGTTGCATCTAGTGAACAGACTTGGTGAATGAAATGTCCGTATGCAAACATTTATATTACTATAGGTGCCCACATGTACGCCCTTTGAGCAGCAGAAAGATTTAAAAAAAAAAAAAAAAAAAAAAAAAAAACACTTATATTACTATAAGCGCCCACAGCTTCGCCCTTGTAGCATCTATGGTTCAAAATTAACGGAGGAAAAACCGGGCTGTAGAGAAGTAAATGAAACTGAGATGTACTCACAGTAATGAAATAATATGCTTTCATCAAATTTTCCTCGTGTGAAAAATAAATTTATATTTTGCCGAAAATTTATGTAAAAAATTTAAAAAAATAATAATGCAATGTAATCTCCTCAGCGTCCAGTCGGATGATATCGCAGAAGCACATATTTTCGATAGCTGGCTCAGCTGTCTTCGTCAGGTGTCATGTAGCTTTCGGATTTCATAAGCATGCTGTGACCGCCTAGAATTTAAAAAAATCTAGCCAAAATAAAGACCCAGGAGCTAATAAGATATAAAATATACACCTCAAGAACCTGCCAATGAAAGGGATTGTGCTTCCCACCAGGATATGTGACCCATGCCTGCTCCAAACACATTTCCCGGAAGTATGGAAAATTGCCAAGCTCAAGGCCATCCCAAAACGCGGGAAAGAATAAAAGCGGCTACATACGACCCAATTTCGGTCCCAATCTGCAGGGGCAATACGGCAGTGGTCCTGCAGATTGCCTCGTAGTCGTGTGCAGGGCCGCATAGGCTACCTAGATTGTAGCCTAGGGGCCCGCACCACAAAGATGGGGGCCCACACCCCAGGCGGAGGGGGCCACCGATGACCGGTCGGACGGGCACCAACCACCTAAACCAGCAGTAGAGCTAAAAAAAATAGGTCGCCCACAAATTGCCGCCAGGGGTCGGCACCACACGTATAGCCTAGGGGCCCACAAAGCCTAAATGGTCATCTGAGTCGTTAAAAATGTCTAAAGAGAAAGAGGTGTGGACGAATATTTTCGAAATTTATAAGAATATACCCCAGTTATGAGACAAACACAACAAAAACTACATAAACCGCAAAATGTGGAAGAAGGATTTCAAGTTTTGCTGGAAATTTAAAAGGAACTGGACTATAGGAAGTAACACTTGCAGTCCTTGTTTTCTTCCTTAATATAGTGTTTTAGACATTTTTAGATAGCCCAACATGTTCCAGGAATGATGTCTGAAACCATTTGTGGTGAAATCGACGAACTAAATTTCATATTTTCATAGGTTTGTCTACTTGTCAAAAATTGCAAAGTAACGACTAATCGCTCTCAGGAGCTTATACTTTCCATGGAGGAAGGAAATATATGGAGGAGAAGTGACGTTAAATCGGTGAAGCAGGCTCTAAACTCTCCCGCATGGCGGCAGCAGCGGTATTGCGCTTCCCAACATTGCGATGTTCCCAGTATATCCCGAAAACTAAGCAAGATATCGAAAAATTTTATTCTTTATTTTCGATTTGTCTCGTCGTGTTACATAAGAATCGATCATTAAATTTGACTTTTGTGAAATTTTTCTTCTCCATTTCAACTCAAGAAACCTCACTTTTGATACAGTATATCTCTAGAACTAGGTGAGATATCGAAAATTTTTATTCTTTATTTTTCATTTGTCTCGTCTTTTTCAATAAAAATCCATCATCAAATTTGACTTTAACCAATTTTTTCTTCTGAATTTCAACCAAAACCATTTCACATTTGGGACAGAATATCTCGAAAACTAAGCAGAATATCAAAAATTTTATTCTTCATTTTTATTTGTCATATCGAGTTACATAATAATCCATAACCAGATATCGGTGTCACCTTTATCCTAGAGTCCCCTTGAGGTTTTTGTACATATTCCCCGTGTCTGTATGGAAGCGGCCATGCCCCCTCCACTCCGGCCATGCCTCCCCACTCCTCCTCCGCCCTGCTTCAATTCAATGCGTGGTGAAGGTCTCTTGCGTCGTCTCCATATATTTCCTTCCTCCATGATACTTTCACGCATTAGGGTATTTATATATATAAGGGATCACAAAGTGGAGTATCTCTGCATTACTTTCGGAATCTACTCTCAGAAAATTTTAAAAATCTTCTGGCTCTAGGCTTCTCAAAAATGTTCATGTAAGATAACTTTTTTCTTAATAAAATCCTTCACCCAATTTCTTTTTTTTTTCTCCCAGTACAAACTGTAGTACAGGTTATTGTTGAAACGGTATCTACTTTTTGTTGCTTTGACATAAAAGGAGCCATTGTTAAGCGCTTGTAACCATGGATCAAGGAAGATTCCTCCATGCTTGCAGGGGCGGATCCAACATTTTGCTTTGAGTGAGCGGACTTTGGCTCGAGTAGATTTTGGTTGGGGGGGTCTTGCCTTCAGTGGATTTTGGCTTGGGGGGGGGATAAAAAAAAGTCTCCAAAATAACAATGTCGCATGTGGGCCTAGATACTTTTCCCCCTAGCCCTCCCCCCCCCCCCCCCTGAATCCGCCCCTGCATGCTTGTAACTAGCAGTCATACGATCATAATGTAAACGAAAATTGGGAGCGAAATTGTGATGTGTGAAGGCAAATTCCATTCGATTGCCCTGCTGATTGCCCCCGCAGATTGGGACCGAAATTGACTCGTTTGTAGCCACCGTAACAATCAACGCACTACAGGGAATTTGGACTACTACACTCCGCTTCCAAAGTGCTGAAACGAGTAGGCCTACTACAAAAATGACTATACAGTACCTTTGAAGCGGAAAAGACAAATCGGAAAGAAATGATTTCCAAACCAGCGTGGGCAGCACAAGTCAGATCCTCCGATCGACTGAAGATGATTGATTGAAGACGTAGTATCGCAGGTATTTAATTCTTGGATATACAGAACGTTTACGACTAGGTCTGGCATGCAAACCTTGTAACTAAATTAAGAACGCAACTGTCCAACGACATTCCTACGTTCAATTGATCGGAAGCTACCTGGACAAAATTTTATGGCACAGTCGAATGCGAAAACTCCTCAACCCATCCCATTCCAGCCGGAATACCTGAAGGGTGTATCATTGCCCCAGTCTTATTTAACTACGTCAATGATATAACAACGCCACCCCAGGTCAAAATAGCTACAATGCTATATTCATCTGGCAGAAGACATGAGTTAGATATCGAATTAACAAAGTCATGATAAATTCACCGAAATGTGCTGCAATATAATTCACAAAAAGAGACCAACAATCCACACGAAATTAAAAATAATATGGTAAGAAATATAATGGTAATAGGAAAACAAATACCTCTGAGTTACTGTGGACAAAAACCTGCTATTCCGCAAGCATGCTATAGACAGGGCGCTGCAATACTCCAAAATCTGTTTCCGATACCGAACAGTTCAGAACTAGCTGTAATAACCAAACGCCGGAAATCTCCTTCATCCTCTGTGGATGCGAGATGTGATGAATAACTGCCAAAGCAAACATCCTCCACCTCAAAATACTACAAAACCAACGCCGACGGGTAACAAACATTACGGACATCAAGATTCACACTATCCGGCCTAACATGACGAAACGGACATAAACCCAATATACGCGGAAATTACATTTAAAGAGACAGAAGAAAGGCTACAAATCTTTGGTACAACAATGCCAAGGCAATGACACAGTTATAAAGTGTCGCTAAGCTTTCTATATCAGCCAGAATAGTACTGAATTTATTAATGTGGTCATCATAGAATACCAGAGCCATTTTTATCCTCATAGTGCAAATCAAAAGGGTTCCAAAAACACACCCATCCCAAACTAAGCGACACAAAGTGAAGCTACCTTGGTACCGGGTCTTAACTAGGGTTGCCAACTCTCCCGTATTATACGGGAACTCCCATATCTGCTCAATTTTTAAACTATGACCCATTCCCGTTTTGATTTCATCCGGGAGCACATATCTCCCGTATTTAAGGAAATCACACTTAATTGCTATTTAAATTTACCGCGTGGTTTAAAAGAACTCGTTTTCTGCTCCTCCATGATTCTTGCTCCACAGATGTAAAATCGATAACACAACTTCATCGATATCGTGATCGATACGATCTAAACTTCCGCTTTCAGTTCGCATATTCGCATCCTGTGTGTGTTTTGTGTGTCGTACTTGTTGCTTTCGAATTTGTGGTACAATTTTAAATCCGTAATAACGCAAGATGGATGAACCTAAACATACTACGCCTAAAAAGAAACCGAAATACTTGTGCGTGTACCAGAAAAAGTGTGAAGAAAGTTATTTATGGATTAATTCTGTTAAAAACAACCAGTATAAAGCACAATGTTCACTTTGTAGGCGCGAGTTTAGCATATCACATGATGGTAATGCGGATTGTGTGCAACACGCTAATACCAAATTACACAAAAGCAGAATAAGAGGAATAAACGACTCGTCCAAGATTTCCAGCTATTTTCATCGTCCGAGCGAGAAAGAGAGTGGCGAATCCAGCAAAATTGCGTAGGGGAGTTAGCAGTGGTGTATCATACGATGAAGCATAGACTCAGCTATAATAGCATGAACTGTGCAAATAAACTTGCGAAGGACATATTTGTGGATTCCGATGTGGCCAAAAAAATGCACTGTGGTAGAACGAAGGCAGAGTCAATTGCAAAACATGTGTTAGCACGAAGAAGTGTAAGTGACTTTTTAAATGTACTTGGTGATCCAGAAAAGTGTAGCACCTTTTTTTCTGTGGCTACAGATGCGTCTAATTATAAGAACAGAAATTTTTTTCCTGTGGTAATCAGGTATTTTGATCCTTTTGTTGGTATAAAAAATAAACTATTAGATAACAAGGAGCCTCGAATCTCACTCTTTGGATGTAAATAAATGCAGATAATGCTAGTGTCAATTATGGAAAAAACAAGTCTGTGATGAAGTTATTATGTGATAATAATGGCTACATATTTAAAGCAAACTGCACCAATCACATAATCCACAATGGCACTAAACATGCTTGTGATAAGTGAAATGTAGACATAGAAATGGTAATCATAAAGATTTATGGGCATTTTTCAGTATCTGCAAAAAGAAGGGAGGAATTAAAATCATTTTTTTATTTTGTTAGTACAGAATGGAGTTAAATCCTAAGGCATGTATACAAATTAGTGTTAATTTTGATTAAACATGCAAAGAATTTATAGAATATGTAAAGATTAATCCCAAACTTCAGGCTGCTGCCAAAGATGTACATAAATATAGCTTTAAATAAGAACCTTTGTAATCATTTTGTATTTGTTAGTTTCTTTGATGTAATAAAATTGTTCTAAGGAAACATTTTTTCTTCATTCACGGTAGTCACGTCGTCACATCATAGTCTCCCTTATTTTGAAAAAAAAGTTTACAACCCTAGTCTTAACACAAACACGCCATTGAGACAGAGAACCACAAAATAAATAAATAAATAATAATGTTGTTGTAGGCCATTTTTCCGCAGTTGCTCAGTAAATTAAATGGTAGGAAAGCACATAAAAAAATTCTTTCACGTGATGAGCGTCTCAAGTGTGCATATTCGAATTTCCGCCGTGCGTCTTGTTTAAACACATGAATCAAGTTTACTACCGACGACAGTGTAACACGTTGATTGATTAGCTGCTGCGTAATTTATAATTTTGAAGTTCACTTTCCCACAGACGAAAATGGTATTATCTGGTATCTCTATATAGCGAATACCACAGACAGCAGCAAGACGTAAGAGATTTAGAGCTATCTTTGTGGTCGGACTTGGAATGTACCATATCTCTTCGTCCCAGGAGGCGACAGCCTTATCGGTTGTCCTTCCTTGAATTTGCTAGATACTGGCGGATTCGATTGTGTCTCATGGTTTTTATTCTCTAACTTCCAACATTTACTGTCCTTTCTGAAACTATCTCTTTCTCTACTATTTCGTACTTGTCTTGCAGCCATTTTACTTCTTTGTTTACACTATTTTCCATTTCTCTTCTAACCCAAAAGTCTCAAATATTTACTGCCGTCAGGGTCTACCAGCTTTTTTACCTTATACGCGTTCCTTTGTAATATATCTTATTCAGTTTTTGAACACATTCTATATAATATCGCTTCGCTTTAATGCTTACGGCCAAATTAGCGAGTACTGGGCTACTATACGTAGTTTTTAGGAAATGCATGTACAGACTTCTAGGATAGGTAAGGATGTACAGACGCAAATGGCAATCATTAAGCAACGCATCGCTACATTCCAAAGCTCGAACAACAACATTTATCAATGCAGGTTTTTCATGTGTAGCCTACAGAGTGTATGAGAAATGAGATAGTAACGCGCGAGAAACCAAAGACTTTTTTTTACTACTCACACTGCATTTAGGTAACCAAAGTGGTTGAGAAGCAGTACCACGATAGTTAACACACGTTTGAAAGTTCCAGCACGCTGATTCACGAACATTGTGAAAACTCTGATTTGTAGCGAAACCCCACAGGAACTTCAGATATGCTCAATGCAAGGTCTACTTCATTTTCATTGGGATGGGGGAAGAAATTGTCGTATGTCATTCTCTTGATATTATTCTGGTATACAATTGACCGTTGTCCTGAAAGAACGTACGACAAATCTCGTCACTGAAGAAAGCCTTCTTCTATCGCATGAAATGATGTTTGCGAATCTACATTGCTATGACTACGTTTTATCCTTCTGCACCATAATTCTCCTGAAGTTTGTACATGCATTTCTAAAACATCCTGTACGATGCGAATGATTTTTTCTTGATGAAGGTGTGGCCTGGAGTTGACGTCCAAAGCAAAAAATCAAAAAATTGTTTAGGGTGGCTCAATACTTGCGAGAACAATCCCAAAAGTAAGGTCTCCAAAGCATTTAGAGACACAAAAATTATTTTCTATTATTATTGCATCATTTTATAGGTTGGACAACTATCTATTTTCTGCATAATCATCATTTCGGTCGATACATTTTTGTAGATGCTGTGACAATTTTTGTATTACCATATCATACCAGCTCTCCGCCATGCCTTTGAGGGCCCTAATGACCTCGCTGTCGACGCGCCCTAAAGCCACAAAAGCAACAACAACATGTGTTTGAGCAAGAGTTGAACTTCATATTTCACTTCTTCGGTGTTGAATCTCCTTCCAGCCAAATGTTTTTTTTTTTAGTTTGGGGAAAAGATGGTAGTCACTCGGTGAGAATTTCGGACTGTTGCGTGGGTATTCAACCAAAGTTTTGCAGAATAGCAACGGTTTGGAAGGGCGACGTGCGGGCGAGCGTTATTGTGGAGAATGCTGAATTACCCATTCGAGTTTTTTCAGTGGTTCACAGTTTGTGGAAATTCAGACGTTTAATTCAGAACCGAACCAAAAAAGAGAAACGTAGCAACGGCGTAAGCAATCTCCACGATAATGCTTGCCCGCACGTCGCCCATCAAATCGTCACTATTCACAAAACGTTGGTAGCTTGGCGCCCAGCGACTGTCATCTTTTCCCTAAAATGAAAGAGCATTTGGTCGGAAGGCGAGTCAACACCCAAGAGGTGAAAGATGAAGTTCAACGCTGCCTCAAAGATATGGTCGTGAGCTTTGAAAGGAACATACAAAAACTGTCACAGCGTTTACAAACATGCACCGACCGAAATGGTGATTATGTAGAAAAATAGACAATTATTCAACCTTTAAAATAATATGTACATTATAGAAAATAAATTGATTTCTTATTTCTAAATGCTTGGGAGACCTTACCTTTGGGATTGCCCTCGTACCAAAAGAAATTACTATTACTACGCATGTTCAGCAAATTTTTGCTGCTTTAGAGAAACGATTTATGTGGTGTTTTACGGTATTTCCTATTTTGGTAAATCAATTTTTGTTCGCTCTTTCTTTTCTTTTTTTTTAGTCATGTTCTTCAATAAATGAACTGTCACTTATGAAATGAAAAACAAAGTTTTTATTTCGATGATCACTTTTACTTTTTTACTATCACAACGAATTTTGGAAATTCAACAGAAATTATACATTTATTCTTTGAACTTAAGTTTCTCAGTTTAATTGATAATTTGTTTTGTAAAGAACACTATTAAGATAAAATGAGGGAATTAGAAAGAAATCATCAAAAACATTAATTCATGAAAGTAGGAAATACCGAAAAGATACCAAATAAATCGTCTAACCAATAACAGGAAAGATCGCTGCTTTGCTCATACAAGCGGTTTATTCTGGTAGTACTGAACCACCCTATTCAGATTTTCATTTTGGATGCCAATACCCACGCCATGGTTTGTCAAGTACGACGTTCGCATACACTGCAAAACTAAGCATTATGGGAAAACGACACAACGTTGTGTGATTGATGGCTTCTTCACGATAATGCACAAGCTGACACGACTATAACTGAACTTTCCACTTCAAACTGACCCGTTCTAAATTTGTTTTCTCTAACTTTGTTTAGAAAGTCGTTCCGAACTATGCGTGAATGACATTTGCAGTTGTCTGCTGTCTTTCAAGTTATCCCAACTATGTCTCATAACAAAGCTAGAAACACCTATGGGAGTGCCTTATGCGGGCATCATATAGCACTCTTGCCATAATTCCGCTAACCATGGTATTCTGAGAAGGGGCGCTCCAAAGTTTTTTAGACTGACATTTTCTTGTTATTGTTGAAGTTCACAACATTTTACAAAGTAAATTGCGGTATTCATTAAGACTGCAGCCAACTCCATTTCATATCGTTTTCTTTTTACGTAGCAACGAATATGAGGGGGAAAAAAAGATTATGCACTGCATCCATATTTCATTATTAGGACACTTGCAAGCAGTAATTCTGCGGAGGATTTATGTTCTGAAAATCCGCGACCTTCATAACCGCCTGCCCTAACT
This sequence comes from Vandiemenella viatica, assembly GCA_031002005.1. NCBI lineage: Eukaryota > Metazoa > Arthropoda > Insecta > Orthoptera > Morabidae > Vandiemenella > Vandiemenella viatica. The sequence continues at coordinate 25,937,486 of JARYHS010008074.1, read as the reverse complement.
CGGTAATCCTAGCGGTTATAGGGGACCTAAGGTTTCACATGTTATGCACTCTGCAGAAATGTTCTTGCACAAAGAAATCTTTTCTGGGTGTGAAGGACATGTTAAGGCCAGGCGCACATTGACGCGCAGTCGACGCAGCGCAGCGCAGCTAGGGATTGCAATCCAGCAAAGCGGGATCCCGCATCATTAGACAGTCTGGCGGATTCCGCAAAAAATTAAGCGGATCCGCAATCCGCAAAATGCGGATAAAACTTGTGTCAGTGGGTGACTCGCTGCCCCACTCGGTCTCTATCGGATGTATTGCACTGTTTGCCTGTACCCTTGCAGTTGGCATTTGACGCGTGTGAACAAACGTTTGTTTTTGTCAACCTTCGTCATTCGTAAGTAAATAGAAACACTTTTATGTATTCATTTTCGAGTACACATTTCTGTAATTTGAGTTATGTTGCGTATTTAGTACGATTTCGTAACTATATAATTATTTTTTATGTGTTGCAAAAATTATCTGAACTACAAAGTTACAGCTTTTTAGTCACGGTTTCATTATTCCCATTTTCTGTATTTGCAGATAAAGTTATTGTGACTATTTACTTTTTTGCGGCTGAAAATTTGATTATTCGTTGATAGGAAACTAATGTTATCGTAATTTTAATCGCATATCTATTTATATAGCAGCTATCAAAAGGCAATTGTATTTCCTTTGACTTATTGCTGTTTTGGCCGCTGCCTCATTGCGTTTCTTTGACGAAAGCCACCTCTTTACATGTGCCGCTCAGGCTATCGATTAATACCTCTTCTCCTTGTTATTATTTCGACTAAAGGCAAAAAAGTTATAATGAAGTTTTCATGGGTGTATCGACGAATTGTGTTGTAGGAACACCATACTTCGACGGCTGCCTCCGCCGTCTCCCTCACGTGTGAAATCTCGTGTTCTTACAATGAAATCCGGAGATACAACCTATGAAAACTTCACTGCAATCATTCGCCGAGAAAGTCTCCTTTCTTACTAAAAAGTAACAATTTCCACTCTTAAAACGTAGTTACGTCACATATGTAAAACTGAAATACTTGACAGTTTAAGTGTTGGTGAGTAGTTTCCTTTAATAACATTGAATCAACTGTAAGATCAATCAAGGAATCAGGAGATATAATAATGAATCCCACAAAAACAATTTTTGTAAAAAAAAAAAAAAAAAAAAAAGAAAAAAAAAAAAAAAGCCAAGTCTCGTGCTTGTGCAGTGACAAAAATATAAGATCTTGTTCTGAGCCAAGTCTACACTTTACACAGTATATTCACTTCACTTTGTGAAATGGAATGCTTTCTCTCGGTGTTATGGAACGTTTATTTAAAATTAAAAAAAAAACTGTGGTAACTTGGCCACTAAACAAACCATGTTTTTAAATTCATGTGATGTATTGTAAGGCACATAATATGACCTAACACTGAATATTTTCCATTTTTTATTATTTATTTAAAAATTGGTTTAGATTAAAAAACAGAAATGTACTTAAGACATGCTATAAACTTTTAATATCATTTTGCCAACTAAAATATTGTTAACTATTAATTTTTATCATTTAACATTAAAATTGATTTTTTAATTTAATTATTATTTAATTTATTAACGTTTTAAGTAACTATGTTTTAAATATAAGCGTTAAAAGACTGTTTGCTTCAATCCCGCGGGATTGAAAACACCCTTGTCGGCTTTCCGATTAAATAATAGTCAATAACAGACAACAGTCAACGATGATGGCCACTTCCTTAGTCGCCCATCATGGGCGACTGATGCAGTTCTGTAGACAGCAACCAATGATCGCGACGATGATGGCCAATTGTTCAATCGCCCATCATGGGCCATTGTGTAGAGGAGCCTTTAAGCGCAGCACAGTTTCTGTGTCTCTATGTTTTGGGGCGGAACAGCGCGTATTGAGACGCAGAGCAGGGCAGCTCAGTACTGCGCCGCACGTGGCCTGCGCCACGTTGTGATCACGACACAGAAACTGTGCCACGCAGCTCACTCGTGCCTGTTTTTGCCGTAACACTTCTTGCGTTATTTATAATCTTGCTTTACTTATAATCATTTTCAACGATGGAATAAGAAAAATTGATTAATCTGGTGCGTAACCAACCTCAGTCATAAAAAATACATAAAAATTAAATTTAAACAAGAGATTTGGACAATGAGCCCAACAAGTGGCGAGTAAATTCAGCATTTATTTATCATACAACTGTCCACTTACAATTTTCACTTTTCTTTTCTTTTTTTGAATTCATTTTTAATAAAACTTCGAAAAAGATTGAGATATATAGGCTATTATTACATTATTTGTTTTCTTATTATTTGTACTACATCATTCAATAGTGTCCCCGAGAAACACTTAATTTGTTGACACTGCTTTTTAGTTTCAAGTGTTTATGTTCTGTTATATAGTTTCCTTAAAAATATAATATGAAATAAAAGAGAGAAACATTCTTATAAATGTCATGTACCGTCAAACGCTAAATAATTAAATAAATAACCAGGAAAATACTGCGAGATTTTCTTCAGTTCTAATAGATATTTGAGCTTTGTCGAGAAAATAACAGGTTACATTATGCCGTGAATCTCCGCTCGAGTCATCCGGAAATTATCTTTTGAGAATTCTCTTGTCACTGCAAAAGCCAGATGAGAGTTTCTTCTTTTCATATACTCACTTTTGCATAGTTTTATCTGACTCAGCTTTTGTTAAAGTAATAACAATTTTCCAAGCTCGGCATCGCAATCTTATTCAGAAATCAAAAATCGAGTTTTTGCATCGACATGTTTTTGGTTACGCTTTATTGTCGGTTTTTCGCACAACACAATGCTTTGTAAACTGCCGCACGAAACTGCGCTCTAATATGCGCGAGTAACTGCCAGTCTGTGCTGCCCTGCCCTGCTCTGCGTTGCCCCTACTGCGCCACGCAGCTCAATGTGCGCCCCGGGTAAGGGTCTGCAATAATCGTATCCGGGACCAGAATTCCAACCGGGGGCTACCAAATCCGCAGTCAAACGTCTTCGGCAGACTACTGTCACTAGGAGTAATCATGAGGAATTAGAGGAGATGGAGATTCCGGTATAACCTGTCACAGTACTGCGAGCATCAATCGCAAGACGTACGGTCAGGGGTGAATCACAACCTAATTACTGCTTGGAAAATAATGCGTCTTGCGATTGAGTACCGTAGTGTTACAACGTCATTACCTTAGTTACAGCGGAATCGCGATCTTCACTCGATTCGCACATGAACAGTATGCACACAGCATTCGCAGTTCTCTACTCATGTAATAGAACTTCACACGTTTGCGAGCTGCTTACCTGAAGACTGCGCAAACAAAAGAAATGTAATCCCGACGGCGAGCGACATCATAGTCTGTCGTGACGCAGATAACCTCAACTCTACACCGGCCACCAGCAGACTGCTTCCCTAGTGGTTTCAAACACTTCGTTGTCTTCTTATTGGTTTATCGCCTCCACCAATGAGAAATAGAGAACGCGCTTACTGCCACCACTTCCTAGTATTTCCGAGAATTAACTTCACTCCAATAGAGGAATTACGCCCAACACGATATTTTCTTGAAATACGCTTCGCTTAAACTTCAGAACTTTCGAAGAATCGATAAGTGATTCTATAGATTGCTGGGGTCGGTATCTGGAATACGGCGTCCTATTACAACCACCAGAAAGTCTATTTTGTCTTCATCGTCAGTCTTATATTCTGAATCTTTGAGCAGCTGATCACATAGTCGAACTATTACCATTTACGTGATTATTGTAGGCCATCTCTTCCACAGTTGTTTGTTAAATTAATAATTATTCTTTAATAATTACGCCAGTACAACTGTTTTTGACACTCCTCATCAAACCATCCACACAACCACAAACAGGCTGCAATAAGACATATGCTAAACAGAATAAACAGAATCCCTTTAACAGAACAGAATTACCAAAAAGAACTCAGTACCATAAAAGAAATAGCCAAGAACAATGGATACAAAACTCACATGGTTGATGCATTAAATAGAAAGATAGTAAATAAGTTAGAAAAAGCCAAAACAAAGAACAGCACCACCACACTACACCAATTCAACAACCAAAACACAAATACTTCAACAACAGTAACACCTCAAATCACACAAACATCCAACAAAATAGAACACAAGGGAAAGAAGTGGTACACCATGACATACTCAAACAAGCATACACACAGGGTAACAAATATATTTAAGAAACAAGAGATAAATATTGCTCTCAAAACAGATTATTCAATACAAAAACAAATCAGAACTCAAGCACAAACAAATAAATTCTCTAACTCTGGTGTATACCAGCTGACATGTCAGAATTGTGACGCAGTTTACATCGGACAAACAAGAAGACAATTCCAAACACGATATAAGGAACACTTGGGAGCATTGAAGTATAGTAATCATTCAACTTTTGCCGAACATCTCCTAGAAAATAACCATATGCCCACTAACATAAATACAGACATGAGAATCCTAACAACAAACCACACGAAACACAATATTCTAACCCTTCAAGAAAATTATCAAATTCAGAAAGCAATAGTCTCAGGAAAACACGTACTCAGTGATCATATAAACCTAACCAACCAAACTTTATTCAAGCTAATAAACACCGAAATTGACACACAACAGCATTAAACACTCAAATTTCACCACAACAGTAATTTAACACCACATTTCATTTCCCCCATCTACAAGACATACACAATTTGGCTAAAACAAAGCAAAACACACACACAAAATGTAAGTACGAAATTTCAAATTCTCCGCTCACGCCACTTCAGACAGAGCACCGCCGGAAAACAGCTGAACAACAACAGCGCACAAAAACTAAAGTTTGACAATGTCGTTGAAAAAACTGTGCTTCAAAGTGTTTTCATAAAAGACCAATTTTGTACAAAATATGTAAATATGCACAATAGTGTAAACAACATGCTGGTTGAGGGCACAGGCGACCAACAACCACACCTTAAAATAGAAATGTAAAATGTAAGTGATAATATGAATCTACCTCATTACATCTATGTAAACAAGACGTTCGGCTTGCTAATTTAAAAACAGATATGTAAAAATGTAAGTCATCTTTACGCTTCCTATAGATACGAAAAAATTTCTTTATATGTAAAAATAAAACCATTATGTAAAATATCACAAATTACAGAAAACGTTGTAGGCTGATGATGCCTCGACGAGAGGCGAAACGCGTCCGTCAAATAAATATTGTCAAAAACAGTTGTACTGGCGTAATTATTAAAGAATAATTATTAATATTACCATTTATATTGACAGAAAATAATTTTTTTTGGTTTCTCGTGTAAGTATAATCTTTGAAGAAATCTGTCGGGGAGTAGCTCAGAGACTTACTGCAATAGTCATTTTCACTTACACTTTTGTCTGTATCAGTGGGTTCTAATCATGGAGGAAGGAATATATGGAGACGAGATAACGCGAAATCCGTGAAACCTCGTGAAAGAACTGTGCCTGCGCGGCGGACATCGTAGGAGTACCAAAACATTGGGCTGTTTGCACTGTGTCAGCTGATGAGAATATTTCATTTTCTAATATTCTAAAGTTTTCTATAATGCCAAGTTGTGATGCATATGGTTGCACAAACAGACGAGATAGGAAAAAACCTGGAATAGCGTTTCATAAGTTAGTCACATTGTAATTATCGTTCTTGAAGTATCTGACAGGCAACCGCAACATTAGTGCCATTCGCTATAAATATATTCATTGCTCTCAATAGGATCATATTATTCTCAAATTTTTGTTGGTGTAATGTAGCCAATTAGCATATGTTACTATTTTGCACCTGAAAAGCTAGCCTTATTGTAGACAAATGTTGGAAATTTGATTTAAACGGGTCATGTTTACATCGTGACACAGTGAATATGGTATTCTGCATGCATTACTCACGTTTAAGTTTACACTGAAATTGCACGATGAAATTAATCGTGATAATTTGTGCTGTGCGAACTACTAAACGTGATGAAATAAACTTTGTTGACGGAAATGTAGTTCGCGATGCATTTCTTGTGTTTAGATGTGTCTACATAGTTTGGTTTTGTAGCGGCAATATTAATGGAAATGTTGGCAGTTTGAAATGCGGTGTATACCTGAAGAGAACAAACAATTTATTTATTATTAGCTGTTAGCTTCTGATTTTTGAATGTACAGATTTTTCTAGCAAAATTATATAGGCCACTACCAGTACAATATCTTCTAAGTAAGCTCAGAAACTATGAGGTTTTATGAAATATTAATTTTTTTAAAGCTCTAAACATTGACTTATGCTTTTTTTTTAAATTTCAGATATGACTTGTTTCTGTTTGTAAATATGTCTACAAGTATATTTCTAGATTTTGAAATCTTCCTTGTCAATTACTGAAATATAATCTGAAAATATAATCTATTTGAACATCAACTAAAATTTAAGGACTGTAGAAATAAACAGTTTGTTATTCAAGATAAAAAGAATTACCTGCTCATTAAGTTACGTCCGAATTCATCATCAAATATGGATATGGCGATAGTTTTTTCTGGTCCAGGCCGCATTTCAACCTAACCACGTCAATTTTAAGGTACAATATCTCGAGAACTAAGCGAGATATCAAAAAATTTTATTCTTTACTTTCAGTTTCCCTCATCGAGTTTCATAAGAATTCGTCATCAAATTGCGGCGCCCGGTTATCGTTGAATCCCCTCATAACCTAACAACTTCACTTTTGAGACAGTATATTTCACGAACTAAGCGAGATATCGAAAAATTTTATTCTTTATTTTCGATTTGTATCGTCGTTTTACATAAGAATCTATCACCAAATTTGACTTTGGGGACACGTTTCTTCTGAATTTCAACCAGAAACTCCACTCTTTTGAGACAGTATATCTCGAGAACTAAGCACGATATCAAAAAATTTTATTCTTCATTTTTGATGTGTCTCGTCGAGTTACTTAATAATCCATCATCAAATTGCGGTGCCACGGTTGTCTTATGATTCCCTTGAGGTTTTTGTGCATATTTCCGTGTTTCTCTGGTCAAGCAATATGGCGGCCTCCCCTCCCCACTTGTCTCCACCCGGTTTCACTCCAGTATGTGGCGAAGGTCCCTTGCGTCGTCTCCATATATTCCTTCCTCCATGGTTCTAATCGCAACAGAATTCCGGAGGCTATCAATGGATCATACACGTAGAGAGTACCACGCTGTCTCGTCGGATTAAAAGCACGCTTTGCTCAGGATAGCTGAAATTAGTTAATAAAATTTCAAGCTATTGAAACAAATCAACTTGGTCAACTGAGTTAATCTGAATATGGTATCAACGGTGGTGTTTTATTGTAATCTAGTCGTTACAAGTTTCAGTTATCTCTCGAGAACTTGATTATCATCCCAAAAATTTGCCTTATTAATCTGCACCCTTGAAGTGTTATTTTGTTTAAACTTAGCCGTCATTTCACGTTGTACAAGTATATTAACGTTTATGAGGGAATGTAAAAGGAATTTATGTCTCTTTAGTTGCTGAACTGAATAAAATAAATAATAATTTCACTTATGGTGAGGCCTCATTCATGAAGATTCTTCAGTATTGGGGACGTTCCAGTATGCGCCCAAGTGTAGGAACATTTTGACGGGCGAGGACAGATTGATTAGTCTTACCCTCTTTCTTGCTCCTTGGCGTACAATGGGTGACATAAGTTTCATTATGACAAAGCAAATATTGTTCAAAGGCCTCCTCGGGGTTGTGTTGATCGATCATTTATTAACCTAACACAAAATGAGCACCATATATTATAACCTGAACTGAAGGACCAACTAAAGCTAAAGTGTCTTAGTTTCGTTGAGCAGACAGTTATTAGCCGTTTTAGTATTAAAACGGTTTAAGCTATCTTTTATTATATTCATATAACACGACGGAGCTACGAACCTGCTTCGGTAGTACGCATATTTAAAAATGTCAGACAGCGATTACCCGCAAATACAGTATCTTATTTAAATTATAATCTTTACTCTTCTTCTTAAGTCACCTTCTCCGATTGGAGGTTGGCGGTCCACATAGCTAGCTCTGAACGTGAAACTGCAGCATGGAAAGCCTCTTCAGACGTGCAATTGAACCATCTCCGAATGTCTTTCAGCCACGAATTCCTTCTCCTCCCAGTAGATCTTTTCCCTTGTATTTTGCCTTCAATGATGAGCTGCAGTAGCTGGTACCTCTCACCTCTCATAATGTGTCCTAGATATTTCCTTTTCCTTTGCTTTATAGTGAGCAGCAATTATTTTTGTTTTCCCATCTGATGAAGTACTTCTTCGTTTGAGACTTTCAGCACCCAAGATATGCGTAAGAGACGACGATACAAATACATTTCAAAAGATTCAATCTTTTTCTCTAGATTAATTCTTCTCAAAGTAGAAAAACGCCTAAATTATAACCTAATGGGGTCTGAGATTCAAGAAAATGTGAGTTCCTATGAGGGGACGCTTTTTCAATTCATTCTTACGTCTAGGGTTGCACCAACATGTCCGCAATCTATGTACCAAGAATGTAAAATTAATAAAATTGTTGATACTTGCAGTCAATAGACTTGTTTCAATTGTGGTGGTGAAGAAATTAATAATCTCCCACTATCAAGTAGTGGTTAGACCAGAAACTGTAAAAAGTAGAAAGAAGAATCTTGAGAAAAATACTGGGACCTAAACATAATACTAACGCTGAATACAAATTATGACCAAGCTGAGAACTATATTCGAAAATAGAAAAATTAACAGTTATAATGAGGAAAAGAATGCAATTTTATGGGCACATATACAGAATGGATAACAATAGACTAACAAAACAGATCTTCACCTTACTAAACAAATACACATGGAACTGAAAAGGACATGAAAAATGCTGGAGTGAAAACAGATATAATAGACAACAGAGCACTCTAAAGAGAATGTTCTATAGAGAAGGTTTTCAGGAAAGACAGAAATACATAAAGGGAATGAAATGGACCCAGGAAGAAAGGGAACAACTCTCTCAAAAAATGAAGGAAGTTTGGAAGCAAAGAAAATTAAATACAAAAAAACGCAGCCGTTCCCTCCAAAAGGGTTATTAGGAAGAATAAGAAACTCCCATACCTTTAATTCCTCTTCATTACAATGCAAAAATGCTAGTTTTAGCTGAATAATTCGTTCAAGAGAGGGATTAAACGATTAGATGTAGCGGCTCAGAATGCGCCCAGATCGGCAGACGCAATACAAGCACTCGAAGCTTGTACGGGTTGGACGACGGAGCAGGCGCCGCCTTTGGTCCCCTGAGCCGTACGTAGCGCGTGCACTCAGATAATGGTACCCATTTACGACGTAAACAGTATCACTCACACGAGCCAACAAAAAAATCTTAATACATATGTACTTTATTCGTCGTTAGTTTAAAGATCCTTTATGGTGTCTAGAGCGGTAAAGTATTTGCTGCTCCAGTTGTGCTTCAGACTAGAGATGGGTCGTTCGTGAGTGAATCAGCTCTTTAGAGCAGTTCTTTTGAAAGAGCGAGTGAGCAGTCGCTCACTAAAAGTGAGCGGTAGTTCTTGGAAGCCGTAATGACGGTGGTGTGTCGGCGTCGATTGAACTTCAGTCGAGTGGGCGCAGACAATGTCGGTTTCGGCTTTGCCATTCTCGCCCGACCCTTGTTTGTTCTCTGTTCCACGCCGTTCATTGTTTATCCACTCCGCTATGAAGAATAAGAAACGCCGAAGATCGAGAAGAGCTAGTTCGTTCGCGACGTTCGATTCAATCGCTCAGCACAGCTCGGAGCAGTGAGCAGTGCCACTGGAGAGCTAGTTCGTTCGCGACGTTTGATTCAATCGCTCAGCACAGTTCGGAGCAGTGAGCAGTGCCACTGGAGAGCTAGTTCGTTCGCGACGTTCGATTCAATCGCTCAGCACAGCTCGGAGCAGTGAGCAGTGCCACTGGAGAGCTAGTTCGTTCGCGACGTTCGATTCAATCGCTCAGCACAGCTCGGAGCAGTGAGCAGTGCCACTGGAGAGCTAGTTCGTTCGCGACGTTCGATTCAATCGCTCAGCACAGCTCGGGGCAGTGAGCAGTGCCACTGGAGAGCTAGTTCGTTCGCGACGTTCGATTCAATCGCTCAGCACAGCTCGGAGCAGTGCCACTGGAGAGCTAGTTCTTTACCGCTCCGCTAACCGCTTCTCTTTCTCTCTCTCCCTAGTAAGCATTATGCTATATGTTATTTTAAGTTTTTAATTTAAACTACGATCCAAGTGTATTTAAATGACCACTATAAACGTTTAAACATAATCGTAACACTAAATATTTATCGATACGTTTTTCATAGATTTGCGTGTTTATTTCAAGTTTCCCCTTGTCTGTAACAGGTCAAGAAAATGAGCAGACTTAGCAGTGATGTTTGGTATCATTTCGAAAAGAACGAGAAGTACAAGAAAGGGAAATGCTACTATCGCAAGGCGATTTTATCTATATCGTCAGGATCGACGACAAAATTTGAAGAGACACCTTAAGACTTTGCACCGGTCGATACCATTAAAACGCGAGGGAAATGCGCAGCGATCACGTTCGCCTTCAGTGGATGACTCCGGGGTTAGAACTTCTCATCGAAGTGAATCTAATCGACTCCCAAAAGCAAGTAGTTCTAGTGCCAGTGCCTCCACGTTTTCTCTGGAATGGTGCAACTTGGACGACACCATAGCTCGGAGACCGTCACCGTTATCGACGCCGCGGTTTGCTCAGACATCGATGAATACATTCGTTGATGTAAATCAACCAATCTCAATTACAGGAAACGGGCTTTAGATATTCAGTTACTAAAAGTGATGTGTAAAGAATATCACCCCTTCTCTCTTTCAGAAGAATTCGTAAGAATTCGAGATGGAGCATACGCTCACTTAAAGTGAACGGTAGTTCTTCTAAGCTAAAAAAAAGGTCTACTATTTGTATTGAAGTCGACATAAGGGGGTATTTTCAACGGAAAGTGGGGGTATAACCGGATTGTGAGGGGTGAGACCTAAAAAAAGGTCTCAAATAAAACTGAGCTACTGAGCAAGTGAACCATTCAAAAGAACTAGTTCTTTTCATTGAGTGATCAAATGAACAACCGCTCTTTTTAGTGAATCACTTTGCCCATCTCTACTTCAGACAACGCTGTTTTACCGCGGAGCACACAGAGGGCAAGTTGGCGAAGCTAGCTTATCTTTTAATGATATAGGAACTGAAAAACGACGTATCATTAATACTTAGCACGCGTCAGCTGCTTTTGATCCTTTTAAAGATCACACTGGATGTTATTGTTCTGCGCTGTCCTGGAAGAGTTTGAGGAAACACATTTCCTTCTTTCTCGCGGTGTTCTCATGCGGTGGACTCATTTTGTTCTGTTTAAATAGGAGGTTGTCTACAAACGTGAAAATAAGACAAAAAGACAGAGTTGCTCCAACTACTTCCTTCCTATGTATCCTCTAAAGAAGATCTTATGACCAAATCAATCTCAAGTATTTGGAAGAACCGAGGAAACAATTCAATAGTCTAGAAAGCTCAAGGGTTGTGGACACGCTGTTAATTATGAAGCACTCCTTCTTTACAACCACATGTTCAAGAGCTTTCGTTTCTTTCGATGTTGCATAAAAAAAGGTATAAGCAGTGGCGTAGCTTGGTTAATAAGGGCCCCGGTGCTAAAAGATATTTTGGGCCCTCAGGCCAGATGGGCGACTTTTTTTTAGCTCTACTAAGTCGCAGGGGCTCCCTGAGCTTTGAGAGGCCCCCTGAGCTGAGCTTGTGGGTTCCGGTGCACAGCACGGCCTAGCCCGCCTATAGCTACACCACTGGGTATAAGTAGCAAAACAAAGAAACTACCGGTAAGTCTCTCGAACCATACTACTTATAATGAAATTTCCAGTTGTAAACAAGCTTTTTGTCAGTAGGAGAGGTGAACATATAAATAATCTGCGGCCATGGCCAATTCCTTCCCTTCCCTTGTCATCATTTCCATCCTGCCTCTAATGACCTCGACGTCGGCGAGGCGTAAAGCCATAAGTAAAAAAAAGTCCTCCAGGATATTTCTCCTAACCCGCCACACCACGCTTCTATCTCCATACACTGAAATGCTAAAAGTCATGGGATAACTCCTAATATCATGTGGGACTCCATTTTTCCCAGCGAATTGCAGCAACTTGAGATATTGAACCAACAAGCAGTCGCATGTCTCCTAAGAAATATTTAGTCATCCTTCCTCTTCAGCCGTTCATAATTGCGAAAGCATTTCCGATTGCACGACGTTGTGTTCGAACTGGCCTTTCGATCATGTCCCAGATATGTTCCATAGGTATCATATCTGGCGATCTTGGTGGGCAAATACTACGCCGAAATTGTCCAGAATGTTCCTAAAACCAATCGTAAACGATTTTGGCCAGACGATTGGTCTTTGGAAATACAAATGACTGCAAAGTACCTGAAAATAACCGTTTCCTGTCAGTGATCTGAGGTCCCTGTCTATTCCATTTAAACACAGCCCATATTAAGAAAGATCCACCACCCGCTTGTACAGTGCCTTCCAAACAACCTGGGTCCGTGGCCGGTGTGGTCTGGAATAGAGGATCTCCTGACCACGCATCGTTTTTCTAGTCATCTAGGGCCTAATGTATCTCACGAGCCCAAGAGAGGCGATTCAGCCGATATTGTTTCTTTAGCAGAGGCACGCACGTCGGTATTTGGCTGCCATATCCAATCAATGCCAAATTTTGATGCATTTCCCGCATGTTTCTTCCACAGTGTTACTGCCATCTGGATAATTATATCTTCCTACCCCATGACTTTTGCCATTTCAGTTATAACATATGCTACCACCCCAATTATGTAATTATTTATCATTTAAATATTATTTTGTTAATTTTCATTAATTATCATTTAAATATTGATTGTAATGATGTACATGATATAATTTCTAAACTCGAGGAATCCACAGATTAACAAACATTGTCAGTGGGTAGTATATCTTTGAAAATAATGAGATATAAAATCTTTGGTCTGATGTGAGAGATTCTTAAAGAAAAAGAAGAAGGAAGGTGTGTGTGTAAAAAGCTGTAGGTTATAAAATGAGTGTCGCAATAGAGTTAAATGAAAATATTAGTAGTTCGAGAAGTTATGTACCGTAATTGTGTTTTGTTTTGTCTGCGAGCTTTGGATTGATTTTTATTAAAAACAGCTGAGAATATACGCTAACGACTTGGAGTTGTAACTTCTGTAGAACTAGCGACAATTTGATGAGCTATTTTATTATCATTGAATTTCTTTAAATATTTTTTAAAAAGGTGACCTCTACTCTGTGTGCGTGGATCAAAAGACGACATATTTAGGGCCACGTCGTCGTAAGATCTACAGAGTTTCGAGCAAATTAATTTATGGGATTTGCTCGACTTCTATTGGATGAATTTTAACTGTTTGGAGGTTACACAGTGCATATCGCCCGATTTAGTTGCTAAAATGGTTCGTCAAATTCTCTTGTCTGCCAGCTGAATTACAATGTCTTGTGCTATATTGCAACTGACAACGACCTTCATTTCTCAGGCCAGCAGATTTACTTATCAAGCCAGCCGTGTCACGTCGCACGATATCCAAAGACACATGCGGTCTGAACAGCAAAGCTGTTTACCGCAACGAACTCCATCATGCACTTCGCGAGAAAATACAACCTTAAACAATCTTGATGTACATAGAAGCCTGGTTAGGCAAAATACAAAAGCCAGGTTAGCAATATTTGACAGATGACCTCTACTCATCAGGCATAGGCTGGCGATTCTGAGTGGGGTTAGTTTCTTTTATACATGCAAAAGAGATCAGTTTGTTTTCATTGGTTATGTGGGCATAAGAACTTGGAAGACAACTATAAGCCATAGATGTACCCCAAGCTTTGGCGTTTGATGTGAATTTTTACTAATTTAGCTAAGGGCAGATTTTCTGTACAATATTTGTCAGAAAAAGGTAGCAGTTATTACAGTGAAAGAAGCAAACAATATAGAATGCTTGCACACCAGTAGGGGGAGAACACCAGTGGCGGCTGGAACCCTGGACCAAAAAAGTGTAACATCAAAGGATGCCGCTCCGCTCCTTGTAATCGATACTCCCTACCCCTCCCCACCATGTAACCTGATACCCTACCACTGACCTTGAAACCTCAGTTTCCCCTCTTTGTAACCTGATACCCCCTCCATTCCCCTCCTTGTAACCTGACACCATTACGCTGACCTTGAAATCGGGCAGGTGTTCAGTTGTAACCTGATATCCTACCGATGACCTTGAAACCCGATACTCTATGCAGGTGTTCCACTGTAACCTGATATCCTACCATTGACCTTGAAATCGGGCAGGTGTTCCAGTGTAACCTGAAACCCTGCCATTGGCCTTGAAACCTGATACTCTATGCAGGTGTCCCCGTGTAACCTGATACCTTACCGCCGACCTTGAAACCTCAGTTCCCCTCCATGTAACCTGATACCCCCTCCCTTCCACATCACTTTGTTTACTATGTGCCCTATGGGGGTTGTACACGAGATCCGTTTAGACTTCGGAATAGACTCGTACACTGGCACGGTTGAAAAATTTTAAAAAAATGATCTAATATTTTCTACAACATTAAGGACGTTATCTCCGGCGAATTTCTGTATTGCGACCGTAGGGATTTTTAAATCAGTGTAAAGTGAGAGAAGTTTTACGCTTTTGGCAGTCTGCTAGCTGAAGAGTGAAGATCAAATGACCCGTCCACAAAAAACTAAATTGTTTAATGGCTTCTCTGCCCATCCCGAAACCCAATACTGTAGGCTTGTTAGCCACGACATAGACGGAGTGCGTGGCAAATCGAAAGTCTGTTACTTTCTAATGTGGATAGCTATTCGAGATCTCCCGACCAAATAAACAAAGAAAATTGTCTCAAATGGCTATGAATAACAAAAAAATCATCCCTTCCTACCGACACAAACACCACTAAACGCATTTTTCGTGATCAATGTTATCGCAGTGACTCTAGGCTATTTTTTTCTAAAGTACTACTACAACATCCGGACTGGGAATCGGACCTCCCACATGACAGTCTTGAACGTTAAAAACTAGCCTATCATGCCCCATATTTAGGTCAGCATTTAAAACAATAACTCTGAAAGCACGACGAAGAACTCCAGCACTCGACCCATGTGATTTTTGGAAAACGGAAAGAAAACCTGACTGCAAAACTGTGCTGCATATCCTCGCCAACTATAGATCCGAACTCTACTGCTCACCCACCAGGCTCGGTATTCCATGATCTTCTTAGATTTCGACTTTCGATGCACGTTGTCGACGATAATAACATCGTCACTGTCTTCAACGTTATATATAGCTAACATTCAAACTGTTAGAAATAAAAGTGTGTAAAATCTTTCGTATTGATCTTAAGAGATATACAGCACGAATATAAATCCCTGTTTGGTAAAGTTTGTAGATTGGTTGATGGAGGAGATATTACTCTAACTACCCTTGTTCAGAACTCACTTTGCCGAATTTGTGGTAAGGCATCGTCTCTGATCTTGCGTTTTCTCCTATAAGAATTTAAACAATAATCTGTTCTTCAAGACTAACATGCACTTCTAATTTACTGTTAAACAAATAGCGCTTCCTGTTAGTTGATGCACCAAATTCTCACATTTTGTTTCATTCATAATTCACTAAAATCAAAATACCTTAATTTTTATGTCCTTAGTTTTTTTTTATACTCTTAGCCCATTGAGTCGGCTACTCATATCCACACTATCTTCTATTTTCTAAACAGCCACTCACTCTTAGCGCGCACAATTAAAAGTGAAGTACTTTAAGCTTCTGGTTGAAACCTTACCGAAGGAGATATATTGAAGATAGGGTGGCTAGTTCCTTCCTTCCTTTATCTTACTTAAGGGCACCTGCAGTTTAACGTAGAAAAATGAACCATGAATACTTCACAGCAAGCTATGTTCTGGTTACATGCCTATGAGGGACCTTTCAGTCTCCAGTCAGACGCTTTAACCTCTAAGTCGCTCTGGCGCTAAAAGATCTGTAATTACGTGAGACGCTTTTATAGTAACGGAAAGTAAATGCCATATGAGTTAAGAACTATCGAGGAATAAAATGGAGACATTAAAATGAAATCTCCAATACGTAGCTAGTCATAAAAGTTCGTCAGAAAGTTTCACCTAGCTGTATGATGACTGTTAGGAAAGTTGCACTATCCTTAAATATATTTTGTACCTTAGAACTACGAGAGATGAAAGTGAATTTCATTAACTCATTGAAAATACATGCAGTGTAGTCCAGGTTGGCGTTGTTATCATTATTTTTACTCTCATTCATCTTTAAATAACTAAACTATGATAGTGTTAAATGATTCCTCAGACTTACTAACTTCGAACATTCCCACAAATTCTGTCTCCTGGCCGCGAAGCATAAAGCACCGAGCCAAGGAAAAACTAACAGGAATCCAAAGCATGGACGCATTATAACGTTCTTCATTAATTTATGGGGACATTACATATTCTTCACTACTTCTAACACAGTGTGCCTTTATAAAAGGAACCACCGCGGTGTTTCCATAGCGTGGTTTCGGAAAATATGAATAGCCTAGAAATGAACCCGGGACCTCCCGAAGACCTAACTAAGACTTCTTTGCTCACTCACCAAGTTCAAATGGTTGTAATTTGTATGTGGAATATTGATTAACGTATGCAGACAAAGGCCAGAAAGAAGTGAGTTTAAAAACAATTTAATATCGAGGAACATCTTTACGACACCAAATGTCTATTTAATTGTAATAAGACTATTTTCTCCTACAATATTGAAGATTTGGGGTGTTCGCCTTTACGAGAACCCAAGAAAAATAATTTTATAATACTTTGTAAAGGACACTTATTTTGTAATGCTGTGTGTGTGCCGATGAAAATGTATTTTTAATTACCCAATGATGGGTGACATAAAAAACAAATCAAATTAGATACAATGTGTTTTTATTTATAAAAACCACTAAATTTATTATCGAACGTCAATTCATGAATGTCTTAATTCTTACTGAAATCATCCAAAGAGCGCGACTCGACTCGCCAAGTGTAAATACGTGATCGTCTTACCCCAGCACGTTTCCAGGTAGCGAGAACTGGTTTTTGTTCGCCCGCCCGCTCTACAAAAACCTAGTTCTCGGCGCGGGGTATCAGGTTACACAGGTTTGTACCTGCAAAGGGTATCAGGTTTCAAGGTCAACGGTAGGTATTTTGGTGTTTCACCCTTGAAACAATTTATATAATCCTCCATCTGCAGCTTTCTAGTGATGGAGCGCGCCAAACCTTTAGACCGTCTAGAGCAGGGGTGGCCAACCGGTCGATCGCGATCGACCGGTCGATCGCGGCTATTAGTCCAGTCGATCGTGGCAAGGTAGCTCACTTTTGTTTTCAGCTAGCGATGGACAATAGGCGGAAAGCGTGTGGGATGCTGTCATTTTGTCAGTTGACGACAGGGACTAGTGGAGTTACGACGTCAACGTAGATGTAAATCAGTATTAAACACTGCATCGCGCCTCATACGCAATGGATAAGTGGTTGAAGAGAAACGCTGAAGGAACATCAAATAAAGAAAGAAATACAGCTGAGCGTTCATCAAATAAAGTAAGATAATATTTTCCATATTGCTACAATGGGAAATGAACCCCTCAATAATGTTCACTCGCTATAGCTGTGGCCACATTTATTGGCGGCGCCGTTACCAAACCGCCAAACCGTGCGCTTAACAGTTGTATTTACCTCTTTACTTGAAGTTTGTACTGTGTTTTAATTAATTTTACTCACTATTTTGTTATAAAATTTTATGTATGTCATCTCGCTAAGAAAATTATGTTAGTGCAGATACATTTAATATAACTGGAGGTTTTAAAAGTCCTGTTATTTGTTATTCTATTATCTGCGCAGAAAAATAAACACAATTGAAAAATTATGTTTTGATAAAAAAATACTTTCTCGATAGACTAAGGAAACTTATTGCATAATTAACGAAAAATTTATTTTTGATATATTTTGACTATATATTTAAAATTTCCGAAAACCAAACATTTATATATAGAAAAAAGGTATGGCCATTGCAATTTTCTGTTCAGAAAAATCAACCATTATACGAGGGTAGACTTTAAAGTAAGGTCTCCTATTTTTTTTCTCATAGAAAATGACATTTATTTACATTGATTTATACACCGTTGGAAAGGCCATGGCCTAAGCTATTTTTCAATGTAATCGCCATTTTTCTCGACGACCTTCCGCATCCGCACGATGAACTTCTGTACTCCGTCCTCGTACCACCCTGCGTCCGCGTCGCGCAGCCAGTTGGTTACCTCTTCTTGAACCTCCACGTCCGACTCGAATTTCTTCCCTCCGAGGTGTTTTTTCAGGACGGGGAACAGATGATAGTCGCTGGGGGCGACGTCCGAACTGTAGGGAGGGTGTTCCACGATTTTCCATCCGAACTTCTTGATCATCTCGGTCGTCCGATTCGCTGTATGCGGGCGCGCATTGTCGTGATGAAAATTGACTCCTTTGGTCAGCATTCCTGGGTGTTTGTTCTTAATGGCTCGGCGAAGCTTTTGCAGGGTTTCACAATATCTCTCAGAATTGATAGTGGTTCCTTTAGGCATGAAATCCACTAACAACAAGCCGCGACGGTCCCAAAACACAGTTGCCATCACCTTTCCGGCTGACAGTGTTGCCTTGAACTTTTTCGGTTTTGGAGACGAGCTGTGGCGCCATTGTTTGGACTGCTGCTTTGTCTCAGGTGTATAGTGATGAGCCCATGTTTCATCCCCCATTACGAAACCATCTAAAAATTCCTCTCCTTCCTCTTCAAAACGCCGCAAAACTTCCTCCGCACATTCCACGCGCTGCCGCTTGTGGTCTTCGGTCAGCTGTTTTGGCACCCATCTTGCCGAAACTTTGTGATACAACAACTTCTCCTTAAGGATAACTCGAATTTTGTCCTTGCTGCACACTCCTCCAAGCTTTTCTTCCAATTCCTTAACAGTAACACGACGGTTTTTGAGCATTTGTGCCTCCACAGCTTGGACGATCTCGTCTGAGAGCGACGGCCGGCCACTTCTCTCCTCGTCGTGAACGGTTATGCGGCCGGAAATGAACTCACGTGCCCACTTACGCACGTTCTTGATGTCCATATATTTTTCCCCGTAAACTTTCACTAGCTGACGATGGATTTCGATGGGTGGCACTTTTTGTGCAGTCAAAAAGCGGATGACTGAACGAATTTCACACCTGGACGGAGAAGCAACAGGCAGTTCCATCGCGGACGGCTGCTGAGCCAAGACTGAGCGGCCGAGCCGTGACTTCCCCCACCAGGAATTTAGCCCACGAGTCAGGGAACACGGCGGCGTTGCCAGATTTCGTCTAGCTCCTGATGCGGCGACGCTACACCGTTGGAGACCTTACTTTAAAGTCTACCCTCGTATAATAATCAAAAATGCTATATCGTACTCATGAATATTATTAGAAAGCCAAGTGTTTTTAAGCAAAATTAATAATATCAGAGTAATACAGTAACTTAATACCAACAATAAAACAAATTAAATATGAGTTTGGTGTTTTAAATAACTTTAACATAACAAATGTTTATTTTATTAAACTTTTAAGTACAAGATATTAAATTTTCACAGTAATTGATTATAAGTTTAATGCGTGATATGTTAAATGTTCTTTAATATCTTACGTAATCTCTTCTTTATCTTCCACTTCTTCGCTGCTCTCGTCTTCTGTCGTTGATTCTTCGTTGAGTTTGATTCTAAGGGGCTCGATTACATTATTTCGGAACACTTCCTTCTCGAAATCTTCTGTTTGCAGTTTTTCGGTGTGGTAAACACATTTCTGCCACTGTTCGACCGTGACGTTTTCCATGGCTTTATGCAACACACGTTTGACATCGGGAATTTTAAAAGTGTTATTATTCTCCTCCACATCTCTCTTGACTTGAGCCCAAATGAGCTCTGTCGGATTGTACTGGCAATGATAAGGGGGTAAGTAAACTACTTCATGCCCTCTTTCATTTGCAAGTACATCCAACTCATACACCGGTTCTTCTTTATTCATGTGGACCATCTCCAGCATCTCAGCTCTCATCTCCGTAGGCAAATAGGAAATTTTGTTTTCTGTTAGCCAAGCAGCTACATCAGCTTTCGGTGTTTTGGTTGTTGGAGCTCGGTTTATCACTGCCGAATGATATTTGGCATTGTCCATGACGATGATAGAACTTTCCTCCAAAACATTCAAAAACCAGTCTTTAAACGTCGTTGTATTCATTTCTGAGTGATAAGCTTCAGATTTGTTGGTTTTACTGCAACTGTAGACAAAATTGCTTTCCTGGAGAAAGCCGTCTTTGGTAACCCCACAATCAGCATTGCCCCTTTTCCGACAGGTATCGTTATGCCTCCACATTGGCTTGAATTCTACCAGGTATTTTTTAAAGGATGGTTCTGAGTTACCCAAGTTTCATCCAAGTAAAAGATAGGTCGCGTGTCCTCTGAGCTACGTAAGGAGCTCATTTTCCTCAAACTTTTGATTCTAGAGGTCACTATGACGTTTCGCTCAAGCAAAAACGCCTACCATCATTTTGGCGCCTGTATTTAAAACCTATATTGTTCAATATACGCCTTACAGATCGTGCAGATCCTGTAAAATTTTTCTTCTCTATTAATTTTTTCTTAATTTTTCTGAGGTACGGTACTCATCACGGTCATAAAATTCGTGTACTGTCCTTCGGACAATGTCCTTGTAAAAGTCGCTAAGCTTTGTTAGAGTACTGTATTGTTTCATATTTTTCTTTGAATAAACAATCGCAGGTGATTTTTCCCTCACGACACACGTGCTGGACAGTTCTCAAACCGACATCACAAGTTGCACGCAAATAGCCTGTACATCCCTAATTTTTTTCGCAATGTGTGTGTGTTTTTTTTTTTTTCCGTAACTAATCACTACAGTTTTTGTTTTTCATAACTATCAAGTACGTCCATATTTTTCAAGTCTTTTCTCACCAGCGTACATATAGATGACAAAATTTCACCATAATTGTCCACAAGAAGTTTGAAATATTTATACACATTGTGAATGATGGATTTATTCTGCGGGCGAAACTGTCTTCTTCAGCCGCAGTGGTTCTGCGGTCGATGACGTGCGTCTTGATGGAGTCGTTAGTCCCGAAACACCTGGAGTAGGAGAATAAGTCTGTTCCCGAGTACCCACTTTTAGTAGCACGATTCTCTTGCTAAATTACCCTTATTATACATTACTGCACCTTTTGTTCGGTAAAATGATTACACTAATTTACTATAATTAATAAATACCTAAAACTAATTATTTAAATCGCACATAAAAAAACGGAAATCACTAAAAATCAAAACATCCTCTCTCTAGCACGCTAACACTCACACTGACACACTTTCAAATTCCCGTTCACAGGTTCAAACGATTTTTTGTCTGTTGAAAGGGAGGTGGAAGGTTTGGGGGGGTAGCGAACCGTTGTCGCTCGTACTAGGTAACACAGGCCACTCAGCGTTGCAATTTTCAAGTTATAGAAAGAGAGATAGTTGCCAAGCGAGGCAATAGCGCGTTCACACACCCGCCAATTCATTTGGCCACAGCTATAACTTTGTACCATCTTAACGAAAATAAATTTAATTCACATTCAGTGGTAGGATATTTCTACTTTATTATTATGCGCATTATGATATTAATATTTTAATTTTATTTTTGTAGATCCTTGAAAAATGTGCTTCAAAGATATCAAAAACTTATCACTTTCACCAAGAATGGGAACTGCTTTATTTACTATGGTGAAAGAAAACTGTTGCTGCTTAATATGCAATACATCGTGGCTATACCGAAAAAAGGAAATTTAGAGCGACATTTTAACAGAATGCATAGTAAGTATCAGACAGACTTTCCAACTAACAGCGAAATAAGGAGTAAATTGCAAGCACTGAAATCGCAATAACAGTCCAGGGAAACATGGTTTCTAAGCCTATTGAGCAAAGTAAGGCTGCAACTGAAGCTTCTTTCCAAGTAAGCTACAGAATTGCACAAAAGTGCAAACTTTTTTCCGATGGAGAACACATCAAGGAAATTTTCGAAGCAGTGTCAGATTCACTGTTGGTGAATTTCAAAAATAAAAATGAAATTAAAGAAGCTATTCATGGTTTACAGTTGTCTCGAAATACTGTGATGCGGCGTATAGAAATGATGAGTGACAACATAAACGAACAACTACAAATAGATATCATTCGCTGCATTGCTTTTTCGCTATAACTTGACAAGTCAACAGGATATTACTAATACTGTACAATTATTTTTATCCGAATGTTCTTTGAAGATTTCTCGACGAAAGAAGAACTGCTAAGTATGATTTCGTTAAAAGTAAAAACTCGTGGCCTTGATATATTCACGGAATTCAAAGCATATATTAGCAAGATTAAGCTACCTTTATATAAACTCGTGTCAATGACAACTGATGGGACTCCTGCAATGACAGGTATTCATAATGGTTTTATTGTCCTTTGTCACAAAATTGAAGATTTTCCAAACTTCATTAGCTACCACTGGATATGGATATCAACAAGTACTGACTAGTCAGAGACTAAACACAAAACATGTAATGGATATTTCTTTCAAGATTGTAAATTCCATAAAAGGAAAAATCTCTCCAAAGGCGGCTCCTTAAACAGCAAATTAGAGCAATTAGATGAGAAGGAACCAGATTTGGCATTGCACACAGACGTAAGATGGCTGAGTCGAAGCAAATTTTTCAAAGATTTCGAGATCTATTGGACGAAATAATAAAATTTCTCGAAGAAACTGGTGATGATTATCGGCAATTGCTTGATTAGACTGGCTATGTGATTTAGCATTTTTGGCAGATTTTACTGGAAAACTGAGTACTTTAAATCAGGAACTATAAGGCAAGAATAAAACATTAACAATAATGATGAGTTCTATTGCAGCATACCAAAGTCAAACAGCGTATTTAATAGTTGACATCAAAAAGAAAAAAATTTCAACAATTTTTAAACATCAAGGATCATATGGAAAAACATCCTAACTACAATTTCATTCCAGACAAGTAAACGACAGAAATTAAGGCAGTGGTATCAGACTTCAAAATTCGCTTTAGTGATTTCAAAAAAATTTAGAAGTTGGTGGATTTCATCAGTTATCCGTTTAATAATTTAATCGATCACAGTAATATCTATGAAATTACTAAAAAGTTTGCAGATGCATTTCAAATGGACCACATGATGTTTCAAAACGAAATTATTACTCTGCGCTGCGACATATTTCTAAAAGCAAGGTCATCCTCAGGTCTAGATTTCTGGGCATTGGTTTCCAACGAGAAATAGCCATATTTGAAGAAATGTGTTGAATAATTGCATTCGTGTTTTGGTTCAACATATTTATGTGAACCAGCATTTTCATACTTAAAACAAACAAAAAAGAAACACCGTTCTCGCTTGACAAACGCTCATACACTGGATTCTTTAAGGTTGGCAATTTCCAACTATAAACCTGATATTGCTAATCTGGCTGAAGATGTTCAGACCAAATGCTCACACTGATATAAATAAATAGTTACTACGAAGAATTTTCAGTTTTATGTATTCCCTCTTAATAAAATAAAAAATACTACATAATTGTGTACTGAACTATACTGATTCATTTAAAATTTCAAGACGTATGTAACTGGTAGAGCGCATAAGGTTTCGTCAGTAAACAGTAGATCTTGGGTCTAATCAAATTGGCCACCCCTGGTCTAGAGATTGAAGATTTGGGATGTCCACCTCAACGAGATCTCAAGAAAAATAATTTCATAAAACTTTGTAAAGGATACATATTTTGTAATGTTGTGTGTGTACCGATGAAAATGTATTTTTAATTGCCCAAAGGTGGGGGAAATAAAAAACAAATCAAATAAAATACAGTGTGTTTTTATTTATACAAAGACATAAATTTATTATTATTAAAATTCAATTCATGAATGTCCTAGCCGAGTGTAAATACGTGAACGTCTTACCCCAGCACGTTTCCAGGTAGTGAGAACCGGTTTTTGTCCGCCCACCCGCTCTACAAACCGGTTTCTTGTGCGGCGTATCGATTACAAACCGGTTGCCGGCGAGGTGTTTCGAATTCAACGTCGGCGGTAGCGTATCAGGTTACAACAGGTTTGTACCTGCAAAGGGTATTTGGTTACACGGAAGGAACACCTGCATAGAGTATCAGGTTTCAAGGCCAACGTTAGGATCTCAGGTTACACTGGAACACCTGCATAGAGTATCAGGTTTCAAGGTCAATGGTAGGATATCGGGTTACACGGGAACACCTGCACAGGGTATCAGGTTACAAAGAGGGGAAACTGAGGTTTCAAGGTGAGCGGTAGGGTATCAGGTTACAAGGAGGGGAGGGGTATCAGGTTACATGGAGGGGGAAACTTATTAGATACACAAATAAAAAACAAAAGGTTAATTATGAATATAAGGTGGGGAAAGAATTGCTTGCTGAAGACTTGAAATGTAAATATATTGGAATTACTTTTGATAACAAACTTAACTGGGCAGGACACATAGGACAGGTGGTAGGAAAAGGTTTCAAAGTTCTGCACTTGTTGGAGAGAGTGATGAGGGGATGTACGAGAGAAGTCAAGGAATTGGGTTACAAAACTTTGGTCAGACCATTGCTCGAATATGGTAGTGTAGTATGGGACCCTCATTTTACGTATCAAATACAAGAGTTGGAGGGCTGCTAGATTTGTTTCTGGAAATTATCGCAGAATGCAATCAGTGACGGATATGATATAGGAGCTGGAATGGGATTCATTGCAAGGCAGGAGGAGAATGAGGAGGGTCATGGGAGTGTACAGGGCACATACTGGCGATGAGGCATGGAAAGATATTGCAATAGATATGAAAAGTAGTTCATGGAAGGGAAAAGATTCACATGATCACAAGCTGGCACTCGATTTCAGGCACAAGGGTGTAGGAAGATTCTCCTTTTTAGGTAAGGGTGTCAGGGATTGGAATGAGTTACCAAAAGAAATGATGAATAATTTACCGAAAACTTTGAAAGAATTTAAAGATAAAATTTGTAGAGGGCAAATGTAGGATGCAGGATAGGGGGAAGATGGGTGTGTAGGGAAATTGCCACCGGAGCCTGTGCTCCATTGCAATTAAATTAAATTAAATTTCAAGGTCGGCGGAAGCGTATCAGGTTACACGGAAGAAACACCTGCATAGAGTATCAGGTTTCAAGGCCAACGGCAGGGTTTCAGGTTACACTGGAACACCTGCATAGAGTATCCGATTTCAAGGTCAACAGTAGGATATTAGGTTGCAGTGGAACACCTGCATAGAATATCGGGTTTCAAGGTCAACGGTAGGATATCAGGTTACAACTGAACACCTGCCCGATTTCAAGGTCAGCGTAACGGTGTCAGGTTACAAGGAGGGGAGGGGGTATCAGGTTACAAAGAGGGGAAACTGAGGTTTCAAGGTCAGCGGTAGGGTATCAGGTTACAAGGAGGGGAGGGGAGGGGGTATCGATTACAAGGAGGGGAGGCGGCATCCTTTGATGTTACACTTTTTTGGTCCAGGGTTCCAGCCGCCCTGGTGTTCTCCCCCTACTCACACCTATTGGTCATTCCTTTGGAAGTACCTCTGTAAAATCTGACGTTGATGAACCACAGCTTATAAAGTGTTACTCAAAATTCCTCTAGCCATGGTGCATGGTGCTTATTCAAAATGTGTATGGAAGTAGAATATCAGACATCGCCATTTTATCGCTGGACTACGGGATGTTTATATTGGAAATTAGTGGATATAAAAATTTGTTAGCATGAGAGTATGTTAATTCTTAAGTCACTAAAAATTTAAAGTACTGCAATGTTGCATATGATAACTAAATATATTATACCTGATTTGTTGTTTTACCGTTTATTGTTCCTAGCGAAAAAATGCTTCAATGTTACTGTTTAAATCATTTTAAATCATTTGTATGTACGCGTCATAAATTTGTTTGAACACTGGAAGTTGTAATAGTTTAACTGTGGAATGTTGATTAATTGGAAAAGTACATAGTGAAGATTTTTTATTTAATTGCTGAAAATCATAAAATAAACTGATATTTGCGGAACAACGTATATTTAATTGGTAGGAATAACACATTTCGTTGTATTAAATATTTATTTTTTATTTAAGTTATTAAGTCTGTTTCGAAGAGAATGAAGTAAAGTAAAGTAACAAACCCATTATGTGTTCGAGACAGATAGGGCCATCTTTCCAAATCATCGGTAAATGTTGCAAAATACAAAATAATGTTTGTATTTAATATTAATGATAATAGCAGAGTGCCCGGCGTTGCCCGGTATAGTTGATATTGATCTACCTTATACTATATTTATTCACCCAATGAAAGACAAGTGAACCAAGTTTCAATAAATTCACGCCATCCATTGCTGGGATTAAAGCAAATCTAGATTCGTCCACACCCTACCCAGAAAGATTTTTTTCGTCGGCAAAGATTCTTTAATTTCGTACCGGCCATTTCCGTTGACACTGAAGTGATCGAAGGTTAAGTAGTGATTTTCGCACGTCAGAGTTTTCGACTAATGATCAATAAAATAATTATAATTGTGTTGTTGCAATCAAACACCCTCAGCAAATGTATTCGGGATTATGAACTCAAAAGTTTTAATAACAATATGAAAGAGTAGACCTACATATTAAAATAAAACAAGCGGTAAAAGATATTAAGATCGCCAAACTACGCAGTAGAGAAAGATTGAAAACACAGTATTGATTATTCACACGCGCTTGTCATCAGGAAGGCAGCGACCAGAGACAATCAGAGACTAAATTGATTTAATACAGCGTACCAAACCACACCAAGCGATCGAGATTCCTGAATACTTAAATGCAGCTTTAAAAGAAATAAAAAATGAACTAAAACAACAAATTAAATTAAAAGAATAAAAAAATTGAGTTAGGATTGAATTCTAAATACACGTACGTCAGTTATAAACAAATACTTTTTTAATTACTTATTTCCAAAACCAAAACATTAAAACTTGGACCTGCAATCGCTATTTGCTATTTACATCGTATTCAAAATGAATTTATCTTACCTACTCTTCCGATAAGAAGACTAGGGAATTTTAGTTCGTATTGCAGTCGTACAACAGTGACTTCAATCTACATTCATACGCCTCAACCATAGTATACTGCAGCCTTAAGCTACGTCCACACCAAAAGGAACACAGAGGAACATGCTGTTGATGTTGCTTGCTCCTGCAACTTGTTCCCTCATGTTACCCAATGTTCTCAATATTTCTCAATGTTTATGTCAACAAAAACACAAGTTCCTTGAAGTTGACTGTTTCCAGAAGTAGCGGTAAAGATGAAAGGAAACGAAGGAACATTGGTAAACATTATCGTGTTTAAAACTGTTGTTAGTTTGGTGTGGACAGCTTGTTTCGTGTTTCTGTTACCTCAGTTGTTGAACTCCCACAAAAATGTTCGAGTGAATTAATAAATTTAATTGAATTATATGGAAATGCAGAGTGTTTATGTAATCCATGTAATTCAAGCTATAAAAATCTGCTAAATAAACACGATTCATGGATGATGTTAAGTAAAGCAACTGGTGCAGACGTCAGTAAAGTAAAACGAAAAGTAAAAATCTTAGTGGCAAATTTTTTCAGAGAAAAAAAAAAAAAAAAGATTTGGAACTAAAAAAATCTGGTGCTGCAGCAACTTTTGCTTACAAATATTTGGAATTTCTTGCGGATAGATATCAAGTGCGTTATTGTTCAGAAAAAGGATTATATACAAGTAAATTCAAACTAAGTTTTATTATTTCTATAGTAATAGGTGTATCTCTATTTAGTTTTACCACAATTTTAACATTACCACAGTCAATTTTAGCATTACAACAATTTTAACATTATTTAAATAACAGATTGCCATGGAACCATTCCTCATGATACTCAAAATAGTTAGCAAATTCCTGTCGAATAATTTTTGCTTCAGTGGACGAATTACGTGCTCGTTTCTGTAATGCAAACATTACTGTGCCTGCGTTTACGTCTCTCCTCCAAATACCTGGTACTAATTCACCTTATCTTTGTCTTCAGCATGTAAAGGGCGGCGTTTAGAATTGTCTTGAACGAAATTGTGTATACATATAGCTACAGTTACAATTTTTTTTCTACATTTTCAGGGGATAATAGTAATGGTTTTCTTAATACTCTGAATCGAGTTCACAGAATTCCCAGTACATTTTCTGGCCCTAGAAAACCTATAGTTAAATATTTTTTCAATATTCCTTTTTATTGGTGTCCGGGATAAGGTTTAAACAGATTAGGAGATAATGGAAAAGCATCATCGCCCAAAAATACATGAGGCACTGATTCCGTTCGACCAGGAAGAGGACAATCAGGTGGTAAATTAAGTTGATACTTCATCAGCATCTTCTTGAAACGTGTATTTGCAAATAAACCTCCATCATCCATATCCATACACTAATCCACAAAATGCACAGTAATTTTCACCAGTGTATGCACACTTAGACTCCCACCCCCCTCCCCCCACGTCTTCATTGTCATGTAAACGTTATCCTACTTCATTCCCTCCTTCAGTTGACATTTGTACAAGTAAAGAAATGCCACAAAACGGTCAACATGCATCTACCAGTCCATATAATATTGATTAAGAAGATATAGCAAATTATTTTTTGTACTGTTAAAACGAAATGTATTTAAGCATTTTTGCAATTTTTATGTATCATTGGTATTTATTAGAAAGAAAATACAATTAAAATTACAAAATAATTCACGAATTTGAATCAGTTATTAACAGTTACAATTGAAATTACCTGTGATTCTTGGCTGTCCGGGTGGCGTATCGTCATATTTCTTGTGGTCCCCTGGAAGAAAACCACAGAATGATGGTCGAAACGTCGGCTACAAGAAATATGACAGAGAGCCAAGAATCAACTGACTCTGGCCGCGGAAGCCGACGATTACATTTGAATTTACCTGTATTTGATCATGGAGAACTGAAATAATAGCATCACAAAATACTGGCACTATTTTGGATATAGATTGTTTCGAGATTCAAAATAAGTACATCAAATATGTATAGGAATCTTCAGTAGCTAGAAATTTTAAAGTCAGCAGCAAACGTTCCATTGGAGACATTGCGGCCCTGTAGTTTGTATTTTGTTTTCGAATATACTGTTCAGTTTTAGAAAGTAGCAATTCTAAATCAGTGCTGCTCATTCCAATAAAGTTTTTGATGTGTCCATCCTCAATATGTCCTGATAACAGATCGTCTTATATTAAAAAAAAAAAAAAAGAATCCATGAGGCGTTCAACTCCATGTTGATTTCTCCCCAAAAGATTTGATCTCGTCCAGCACTTGAGTTTCTTTTTTCGAAATAATACAAATTGCAGCAGGTGCTGACAAAACACTGTCGCACCACATCATCGTATGCTAACTGAATTATAATTCTGACAGAACGTTTTTATTTGGCACAGAAAAT
>JARYHS010008074.1:25859817-25906815 GCA_031002005.1 Vandiemenella viatica | reverse complement strand
ACTATAGGTGCCCACATGTACGCCCTTTGAGCAGGAGAAAGATTTTTTTTTTTTTGAAAACACTTATATTACTATCATGATTACTATAAGCGCCCACAGCTTCGCCCTTGTAGCATCTATGGTTCAAAATTAACGGAGGAAAAACCGGGCTATAGAGAAGTAAATGAAATGAGATGTACTCACAGTAATGAAATAATATGCTTTCATCAAATTTTCCTCGTGTGAAAAATAAATTTATGTTTTGCCGAATATTTATGTAAAAAATTAAAAAAAATTAATGCAATGTAATCTCCTCAGCGTCCAGTCGGATGATATCGCAGAAGCACAAATTTTCGATAGCTGGCTCTGCTGTCTTCGTCAGGTGTCATGTAGCTTTTGGATTTCATAAGCTTGCTGTGACCGCCTAGAATTTAAAAAAATCTAGCCAAAATAAAGACCCAGGAGCTAATAAGATATAAAATATACACCTCAAGAACCTGCCAATGAAACGGATTGTGCTTCCCACCAGGATATGTGACCCATGCCTGCTCCAAACACATTTCCCGGAAGTATGGAAAATTGCCAAGCTCAAGGCCATCCCAAAACGCGGGAAAGAATAAAAGCGGCTACATACGACCCAATTTCGGTCCCAGTCTACAGGGGCAATACGGCAGCGGTCCTGCAGATTGCCTCGTAGCCGTGTGCAGGGCTGCATTTAAGCATAGGCTACCTAGGTTGTAGCCTAGGGGCCCGCACCACAAAGATGGGGGCCCACAACCCAGGCGGAGGGGGCCACCGATGACCGGTCGGACGGGCACCAACCACCTAGACCAGCAGTAGAGCTAAAAAAAATAGGTTGCGCACAAATTGCCGACAGGGGCCGTCACCACACGTATAGCCTAGGGGCCCACAAAGCCTAAATGCAGCCCTGGTCGTCTGAGTCGTTAAAAATGTCTAAAGAGAAAGAGGTGTGGACGAATATTTTCGAAATTTATAAGAATATACCCCAGTTATGGGACAAACACAACAAAAACTACATAAACCGCAAAATGTGGAAGAAGGATTTCAAGTTTTGCTGGAAATTTAAAAGGAACTGGATCAGGAAGTAACACTTGCAGTCCTTTTCTCTTCCTTAATATAGTGTTTCAGACATTTGTAGATAGGCCAACATGTTCCAGGAATGATGTCTGAAACCATTTGTGGTGAAATCGGCGAACTAAATTTCATATCTTCATAGGTTTGTCTACTTGTCAAAAATTGCAAAGTAACGACTAATCGCTCTCAGGAGCTTATACTTTCATGCATTAGGGTACTTATATATATAAGGGATCACAAAGTGGAGTATCTCTGCATTACTTTCAGAATCCACTCTCGGAAAATTTTAAAAAATCTTCTGGCTCTAGGCTTCTCAATAATGTTCATATAAGATAACTTTTTTCTTAATAAAATCCTTCACCCAATTTCTTCTTTTTCTCCCAGCACAAACTGTAGTACAGGTTATTGTTAAAACGGTATCTACTTTTTGTTGCTTTGAGATAAAAGGAGCCATTGTTAAGGGCTTGTAACAAGGAAGATTCCTCCATGCTTGCAGGGGCGGATCCAACATTTTGTTTTGGGTGAGCGGACTTTGGTTTGGGGGGGGGGGGGCTTGGCTAGAGTGGATTTTGGTTGGGGGGGGCTTGCCTTCAGTGGATTTTGGCTTTGGGGGGGATAAAAAAAAAGGTCTCCAAAATTACAATGTCGGAGGTGGACCTAGATACTTTTCCCCCTAGCCCCCCCCCCCTGGATCGGCCCCTACGTGCTTGTAACTAGCGGTCATACGATCACAATGTAAACGAAAATTGGGAGCGAAATTGTGATGTGTGAAGGCAAGTTCCATACGATTGCCCTGCTGATTGCCCCCGCAGATTGGGACAGAAATTGACTGGTTTGTAACAATCAACGCACTACAGGGAAGTTGGCCTTCTACACTCAGCTTCCAAAGTGCTGAAACGAGTACTACAAAAATGACTATACAGTACCTTCGAAGCGGAAAAGACAAATCGGAAAGAAATGGTTTCCAAACCAGCGTGGGCACCACAAGTCAGATCCTCCGATCGACTGAAGATGATTGATTGAAGACGTAGTATCGCAGGTATTTAATTCTTGGATATACAGAACGCTTACGACAAGGTCTGGCATGCAAACCTTGTAACTAAATTAAGAACACAACCGTCCAACGACATTCCTACGTTCAATTGATCGGAAGCTACCTGGACAAAATTTTATGCCACAGTCGAATGCGAAAACTCCTCAACGCACCCCATTCCAGCCAGAATACCTGAAGGGTGTATCATTGCCCCAGTCTTATTTAACTACATCCATGACATAACAACGCCACCCCAGGTCAAAATAGCTACAATGCTATATTGCAGAAGACATGAGTTAGATGTCGAATTAACAAAGTCATGATAAATTCACCGAAATGCGCGGCAATATAAGTCACAAAAAGAGACCAACAATCCACACGAAATTAAAAATAATATGATAAGAAATATAATGGTTATAGGAAAACAAATACCTCGGAGTTACGGTGGACAAAAACCTGTTATTCCGCAATACTCCAAAATCTGTTTCCGATACCGAACAGTTCAGAA
The DNA here is from genome assembly GCA_031002005.1 of Vandiemenella viatica. Taxonomy (NCBI): domain Eukaryota; kingdom Metazoa; phylum Arthropoda; class Insecta; order Orthoptera; family Morabidae; genus Vandiemenella; species Vandiemenella viatica. The sequence continues at coordinate 25,904,200 of JARYHS010008074.1, read as the reverse complement.
CTAGCTGTAGTAACCAAACGCCGGAAATCTCCTTCATCCTCTGTGGATGCGAGATGTGATGAATAACTGCCAAAGCAAACATCCTCCACCTCAAAATACTACAAAACCAACGCCGACGGGTAACAAACATTACGGACATCAAGATTCACACTATCCGGCCTAACATGACGAAACGAACATAAACCCAATATACGCGGAAATTACATTTAAAGAGACAGAAGAAAGGCTACAAATCTTTGGTACAACAATGCAAAGGCAATGGCACAGTTATAAAGTGCCGCTAAGTTTTCTATATCAGCCAGAATAGTACTGAATTTATTAATGTGGTCATCATAGACTACCAGAGCCATTTTTATACTCACAGTGCAAATAAAAAGGATTCCAAAAACACACCCATCCCAAACTAAGCGACACAAAGTAAAGCTACCTTGGTAGCGGGTCTTAACTAGGGTTGCCAACTCTCCAGTATTATACGGGAACTTCCATATTCTGCTCAAATTTTAAGCTATGACCCATTCCCGTTTTGATTTCATCCGGGAGCACATATCTCCCGTATTTAAGGAAATCACACTTAATTGCTATTTAAATTTACCGCGCGGTTTAAAAGAACTCGTTTTCTGCTGATTCTTGCCATGGAGGAAGGAAATATATGGAGGAGAAGTGACGTTAAATTGGTGAAGCAGGCTCGCGCATGCACAGTGGCGGCAGCGGCGATATTGCGCTTCCAAACAATTGCGTTGTTCCCAGTATATCCCGAAAACTAAGCAAGATATCGAAAAATTTTGTTCTTTATTTTCGATTTGTCTCGTCGTGTTATATAAGAATCGATAATTAAATTTGACATTTGCGAAATTTTTCTTCTCCATTTCAACTCAAGACACCTCACTTTTGATACAGTATATCTCTAGAACTAGGTGAGATATCGAAAAATTTTATTCTTTATTTTTCATTTGTCTCGTCTTTTTAAATAATAATTTGACTTTGACCAATTTTTTCTTCTGAATTTCAACCAAAACCATTTAACATTTGGGACAGAATATCTCGAAAACTAAGCAGGATATCAAAAAATTTTATTCTTCATTTTTTATAATAATCCATCACCAGATTGCGGCGTCACGTTTATCCTAGAGTCCCCTTGGGTTTTTGTACATATTCCCCGTGTCTGTATGGAAGCGGTCATGCCCCCTCCACTCCGGCAATGCCCCCCCCCCACTCCTCCTCCGCCCTGCTTCACTTCAATGCGTGGTGAAGGTCTCTTGCGTCGTCTCCATGGAGGAAGGAAATATATGGAGGAGAAGTGACGTTAAATCGGTGAAGCAGGCTCTAAACTCTCCCGCATGGCAGCAGCAGCGGTATTGCGCTTCCAAACATTGCGATGGTCCCAGTATATCCCGAAAACTAAGCAAGATATCGAAAAATTTTATTCTTTATTTTCGATTTGTCTCGTCGTGTTACATAAGAATCGATCATTAAATTTGACTTTTGCGAAATTTTTCTTCTCCATTTCAACTCAAGAAACCTCACTTTTGATACAGTATATCTCTAGAACTAGGTGAGATATCGAAAATTTTTATTCTTTATTTTTCATTTGTCTCGTCTTTTTAAATAAGAATCCATCATCAAATTTGACTTTAACCAATTTTTTCTTATGAATTTCAACCAAAACCATTTCACATTTGGGACAGAATATCTCGAAAACTATGCAGAATATCAAAAAATTTTATTCTTCTTTTTTATTTGTCATATCGAGTTACATAATAATCCATCACCAGATATCGGCGTCACCTTTATCCTAGAGTCCCCTTGAGGTTTTTGTACATATTCCCCGTGTCTGTATGGAAGCGGCCATGACCCCTCCACTCCGGCCATGCCCCCCCCCCCCCACTCCTCCTCCGCCCTGCTTCACTTCAATGCGTGGTGAAAGTCTCTTGCGTCGTCTCCATATATTTCCTTCCTCCATGATTCTTGCTCCACAGATGTAAAATCGATAACACAACTTCATCGATATCGTGATCGATACGATCTAAACTTCCGCTTTCAGTTCGCATATTCGCATCCTGTGTGTTTTGTGTGTCGTACTTGTTGCTCTCGAATTTGTGGTCCAATTTTAAATCCGTAATAACGCAAGATGGATGAACCTGAACATACTACGCCTAAAAAGAAACCGAAATACTTGTGCGTGTACCAGAAAAAGTTGGAAGAAAGTTATTTATGGATTAATTCCATTAAAAACAACCAGTATAAAGCACAATGTTCACTTTGTAGGCGCGAGTTTAGCATATCACATGGTGGTAATGCGGATTGTGTGCAACACGCTAATACCAAATTACACAAAAGCAGAATAAGAGGAATGAACGACTCGTCCAAGATTTCCAGCTATTTTCATCGTCCGAGCGAGAAAGAGAGTAGCGAATCCAGCAAAATTGCGGTAGGGGAGTTAGCAGTGGTGTATCATACGGTGAAGCATAACCTCAGCTATAATAGCATGAACTGTGCAAATAAACTTGCGAAGGACATATTTGTGGATTCCGATGTGGCCAAAAAAATACACTGTGGTAGAACGAAGGCAGAGTCAATTGCAAAACATTTGTTAGCACTAAGAAGTGTAAGTGACTTTTTAAATGTACTTGGTGATCCAGAAAAGCGTAGCACCTTTTTTTCTGTGGCTACAGATGCATCTAATTATAAGAACAGAAAAATGTTTCCTGTGGTAATCAGGTATTTTGATCCTTTTGTTGGTATAAAAAATAAACTATTTGATTTTGTGGAACGAGCTGATGAGACAGCAGGTGGTATTCACACTTTGATAACAAGGAGCCTTGAATCTCACTCTTTGGATGTAAATAAAATTTCTTCATATTGTGCAGATAATGCTAGTGTCAATCATGGAAAAAACAAGTCTGTGATGAAGTTGTTATGTGATAATAATGGCTACATATTTAAAACAAACTGCACCAATCACATAATCCACAATGGCACTAAACATGCTTGTGATAAGTTAGATGTAGACATAGAAATGGTAATCAAAGATTTATGGGCATTTTTCAGTATCTGCAAAAAGAAGGGAGGAATTAAAATCATTTTTTAATTTTGTTAGTACAGAATGGAGTGAAATCCTAAGGCATGTGTACAAATTAGTGTTAATTTTGATTACACATGCAAAGAATTTATAGAATATGTAAAGATTAATCCCAAACTTCAGGTTGCTGCCAAAGATGTACATAAACATAGCTTTAAATAAGAACCTTTGTAATCATTTTGTATTTATTAGTTTCTTTGATGTAATAAAATTGTTCTAAGGAAACATTTTTTCTTCATTCACGGTAGTCACGTCGTCACATCATAGTCTTCCTTATTTTGAAAAAAAAAGAAAAAAAAGTTGGCAACCCTAGTCTTAACACAAACACGCCATTGAGACAGAGAACCACAAAATAAATAAATAAATAATAATGTTGTTGTAGGCCACTTTTCCGCAGTTGCTCAGTAAATTAAATGATAAAAAAAAATTAAAAACAGCAAATAGTTGCGCGAAAGAAAACACACACGAAAAACAATACCATATGTGGGGATCAGACCTGGGATCTCAAGCCAACATTGGTAGGAAAGCACATAAAAAAATTCTTTCAAGTGATGAGCGTCTCAAGTGTGCATATTCGAATTTCCTCCGTGCGTCTTGTTTAAACACATGAATCAAGTTTACTACCGACGACAGTGTAACACGTTGATTGATTAGCTGCTGCGTAATTTATAATTTTGAAGTTCACTTTCCCACAGACGAAAATGGTATTATCTGGTATCTCTATATAGCGAATACCACAGACAGCAGCAAAACGTAAGAGATTTAGAGCTATCTTTGTGGTCGGACTTGGAATGTACCATATCTCTTCGTCCCAGGAGGCGACAGCCTATCTGTTGTCCTTCCTTGAATTTGCTAGATACTGGCGGTTTAGATTATGTCTCATTGTTTTTATTCTCTAACTTCCAACATTTACTGTCCTTTCTGAAACTATCTCTTTCTCTACTATTTCGTACTTGTCTTGCAGCCATTTTACTTCTTTGTTTACACTATTTTCCATTTCTCTTCTAACCCAAAAGTTTAAAATATTTACTGCCGTCAGGGTCTACCAGCTTTTTTACCTTATACGCGTTCCTTTGTAATATATCTTATTCAGTTTTTGAACACATTCTATATAATATCGCTTCGCTTTAATGCTTACGTACGGCCAAATTAGCGGGTACTGGGCTACTATACGTAGTTTTTAGGAAATGCATGTACAGACTTCTAGGATAGGTAAGGATGTACAGACGCAAATGGCAATCATTAAGCAACGCATCGCTACATTCCAAAGCTCGAACAACAACATTTATCAATGCAGGTTTTTCATGTGTAGCCTACAGAGTGTATGAGAAATGAGATAGTAACGCGCGAGAAACCAAAGACTTTTTTTTACTACTCACACTGCATTTAGGTAACCAAAGTGGTTGAGAAGCAGTACCACGATAGTTAACACACGTTTGAAAGTTCCAGCACGCTGATTCACGAACATTGTGAAAACTGTGATTTGTAGCGAAACCCCACAGGAACTTCAGATATGCTCAATGCAAGGTCTACTTCATTTTTATTGGGATGGGTGAAGAAATTGTCGTATGTCATTTTCTTGATATTATTCTGGTATACAATTGACGGTTGTCCTGAAAGAACGTACGAGCATTCTCGTCGCTGAAGAAAGCCTTCTTCTATCGTATGAAATGATGTTTGCGAATCTACATCGCTATGACTATGTTTTATCCTTCTGCACCATAATTCTCCTAGAAGTTTGTACATGCATTTCTAAAACATCCTGTACGATGCGAATGATTTTTCTTGATGAAGGTGTGGCCTGGAGTTAGGGATAAAACGATACCATTGAGGTATCGATACTTCTACTCTATACAGTATCGGTCGTAAAGTATCGATACTTATTCGGTATCCATTGAAAAGTATCGATACTTACTCGTATAGATTGATTTTTCGTAGTGAAATTTGGAATAAATAAGAAAACAGTATCTAATAAGTTTTGATAGTCTTTATTGATATAAAAGTATATATTTACTTGACGAAAGATATTTATTACATTTTCACCTTACTGATCGTTACAGGACTAATACCGACAAGGACAAAATAAAACTAATTTTATGAAAAAAAGTCGGTTTTTGTAGTGCTCTCCAAAAATATTTGTTTTTCTAAGTATTTACCTGTTAAGTTTAAAGTTATTTACTTGATCGATACCAGTAAATACTTACAATATGATTATATCAAACAATATCGATTAACATATCAACACAACACTATTCACAATCAACATCCAAACATATCAAATAATAATTTTGTAGATTAATAAATGTTGTGCTACATTGAAACCTTATCGTTTCGATTAAGTGGTGCAATATCGGGGTGGCTTTTTAAATGCTTATGCAAATTAGAAGTATTGCCACAAAACCGCACAGTTTTAAAGCATTTTTTTGCAGCATGCGATTTGTCATCATTTTTCTTGAAATATTGACACACATTACACTTTGGAGATCCCATTTTCAACAGCAAATATACCTAATACAAAACTAAACACAAATCAACGGCGACAGCCCTAAGTTAGAATTACGAACGCAGAACGAAAACAAAACAATGAGTCAATGACGACCACAACATAAAATGGCAACTGACGGAATGGCAGAAAGTTTTTTTTTTTTTTGTTTTTTTTTGGCTGGGCATAGACAAACAAGTTTGCCAAGAACACATATTTAGAAAAATAATGTGTTATAAAAACGCAATAATGACAACCAAAAAATATTTAGATGAGCGTTTAATGTATCAATTAACGTGTTGAATGAAATCATGAGATTCGTGATATTGGTATACACACCGATACGAGTACTTTTGACCGATACCTACTTGGTACTTATTTTTAAAGTATCGATACAAAAAGTACTTGGTATCGGAAGGAATGTATCGAGTAAGTACTTGTATTTACTCGTATCGTTTTATCCCTACCTGGAGTTGACGTCCAAAGCAAAAAATTGTTTAGGGTGGCTCAATACTTGCGAGAACAATCCCAAAAGTATGGTCTCCAAAGCATTTAGAGACACAAAAATTATTTTCTATTATTATTGCATCATTTTAAAGGTTGGACCACTATCTATTTTTCTGCATAATCATCATTTCGGTAGATACATTTTTGTAGATGCTGTGACAATTTTTGTATTCCCATATCATACCAGCTCTCCGCCATGCCTTTGAGGGCGCTAATGACCTCGCTGTCGACGCGCCCTAAAGCCACAAAAACAACAACAACATGTCTTTGAGCAAGAGTAGAACTTCATATTTCACTTCTCCGGTGTTGAATCGCCTTCCAGCCAAATGTTTTTATTTTTTTATTTTTATTTTGGGGAAAAGATGGTAGTCACTCGGTGAGAAGTTCGGACTGTTGCGTGGGTATTCAACCAAAGTTTTGCAGAAGAGCAACGGTTTGGAAGGGCGACGTGCGGGAATGCTGAATTACCCATTCGAGTTTTTTCAGCGGTTCACAGTTTGTGGAAATTCAGACGTGTAATTCAGAACCGAACCAAAAAAGAGAAACGTAGCAAGGGCGTAAGCAATCTCCACGATAATGCTTGCCCGCACGTCGCCCATCAAATCGTCACTATTCACAAAACTTTGGTTGGAATATCGAAACACACCCTCTCTATAGTCGGAGCTTGGCGCCCAGCGACTGCCATCTTTTCCCTAAAATGAAAGAGCATTTGGTCGGAAGGCGAGTCGACACACAAGAGGTGAAAGATGAAGTTCAACGCTGCCTCAAAGATATGGTCGTGAGCTTTGAAATGAACATACAAAAACTGTCACAGCGTTTACAAACATGCACCAACCGAAATGGTGATTATGTAGAAAAATAGACAATTATTCAACCTTTAAAATAATATGTACATTATAGAAAATAAATTGATTTCTTATTTCTAAATGCTTGGGAGACCTTACCTTTGGGATTGCCCTCGTACCAAAAGAAATTACTACGCATGTTCAGCAAATTTTTGCTGCTTTAGAGAAACGATTTATGTGGTGTTTTACGGTATTTCCTATTTTGGTAAATCAATTTTTGTTCGCTCTTTCTTTTTCTTTTTTTTTTTTAGTCATGTTCTTCAATAAATGAACTGTCACTTATGAAATGAAAACTGATTTTGTATAACAAAGTTTTTATTTCGATGATCACTTTTACTTTTTTACTATCACAACGAATTTTGGAAATTCAACAGAAATTATACATTTATTCTTTGAACTTAAGTTTCTCAGTTTAATTGATAATTTGTTTTGTAAAGAACACTATTCAGATAAAATGATGGAATTAGAAAGAGATCGTCAAAAACATTAATTCATGAAAGTAGGAAATACCGAAAAGATACCAAATAAATCGTCTAACCAATAACTGGAAAGATCGCTGCTCTGCTCATACGAGTGGTTTATTCTGGTAGTACTGAGCCACCCTATTCAGATTTTCATTTTGGATGCCAATACCCACGCCATGGTTTGTCAAGTACGACGTTCGCATACACTGCAAAACTAAGCATTATAGGAAAACGACACAACGTTGTGTGATTGATGGCTTCTTCACGATAATGCACAAGCTGACACGACTATAACTGAACTTTTCACCTCAAACTGACCCGTTCTAAATTTGTTTTCTCTAACTTTGTTTAGGAAGTCGTTCCGAACTATGCGTGAATGACATTTGCAGTTGTCTGCTGTCTTTCAAGTTATCCCAATTATGTCTCATAACAAAGCTAGAAACACCTATGGGAGTGCCTTATGCGGGCATCATATAGCACTCTTGCCATAATTCCGCTAACCATGGTATTCTGAGAAGGGGCGCTCCAAAGTTTTTTAGACTGACACTTTCTTGTTATTATTGAAGTTCACAACATTTTACAAATTCCGGTATTCATTAAGACTGCAGCCAACTTCATTTCATAACGTTTTCTTTTTACGTAGCAACGAATATGAGGGGGAAAAAAGAATTATACACTGCATCCATGTTTCATTATTAGGACACTGGCAAGGAGTAATTTTGCGGAGGATTTATGTTCTGAAAATCCGCAACCTTCATAACCGCCTGCCCTAACTCGGTAATCCTAGCGGTTATAGGGGACCTAAGGTTTCACATGTTATGCACGCTGCAGAAATGTTCTTGCACAAAGAAATCTTTTCTGGGTGTGAAGGACATGTTAAGGGTCTGCAATAATCGTATCCAGGACCAGAATTCCAACCGGGGGCTACCAAATCCTCAGTCAAACGTCTTCGGCAGACTACTGTCACTAGGAGTAAGAACATGAGGAATTAGATGAGATGTAGATTCCGGTATAACTTGTTACAATACTGCGAGCATCAATCGCAAGACGTATGGTCCAGGGTGAATCACAGCCTAATTACTACTTGGATAATAATGCGTCTTGCGATTGAGTACCGTAGTATTACAACGTCATTACCTTAGTTACAGCGGAATCGCGATCTTCACTCGATTCGCACATGAACAGTACGCACACAGCATTCGCAGTTCTCTACTCATGTAATAGAACTTGGCACGTTTGCGAGCTGCTTACCTGAAGACTGCGCAATCAAAAGAAATGTAATCCCGACGGCGAGCGACATCATAGTATGTCGTAACGCAAATCACCTCAACTCTACACCGGCCACCAGCAGACTGCTTCCCTAGTGGTTTCAAACACGCCGTTGTCTCCTTATTGGTTTATCGCCTCCACCAATGAGAAATAGAGAACGCGCTTACTGCCACCACTTCCTAGTATTTCCCAGAATTAACTTCACTCCAATAGAGGAATTACGCCCAACACGACATTTTTCTTGAAATACGCTTCGCTTAAACTTCAGAACTTTCGAAGAATCGATAAGTGATTCTATAGATTGCTGGGGTCGGTGTCTGGAATACGGCGTCCTATTACAACCACCAGAAAGTCTATTTTGTCTTCATCGTCAGTCTTATATTCTGAATCTTTGAGCAGTTGATCACATAGTCGAACTATTACCATTTATATTGATAGAAAATAAAATTTTTGGTTTCTCGTGTAAGTATAATCTTTGAAGAAATCTGTGGGGAGTAGCTTAGAGACACTGCAATAGTCATTTTCACTTATACTTCTGTATGTATCAGGGGGTTCTAATCTCAACAGAATTTCGGAGGCTATCAATGGATCATACACGTAGAGAGTACCACGCTGTCTCGTCGGATTAAAAGCACGCTTTGCTCAGGATAGCTGAAATTAGTTAATAAAATTTCAAGTTATTGAAACAAATCAACTTGGTCAACTGAGTTTACATCTGAATATGGTATCAACGGTGGTGTTTTATTGTAATCTAGTGGTTACAAGTTTCAGTTATCTGTCGAGAACTTGATTATCACCCTAAAAATTTGCCTTATTAATCTGCACCCTTGAAGTGTTATTTTGTTTAAACTTAGCCGACATTTCACGTTGTACAAGTATATTAACGTTTATGAGGGAATGTAAAAGGAATTTATGTCTCTTTAGTTGCTGAACGGAATAAAATAAATAATAATTTCACTTATGGTGAGCAGTGGCGTAGCTAGGTCAATAAGGGCCCCGGTGCAAAAAATTTATTTTAGGCCCTCAGGCCAGACGGGTGACCTTTTTTTTTTTGCTTCGTGTGCTGGTATAGGCCCCCTGAGCTGATAGGCCCCCTGAGTTGAGGATGGGGGCCCTTGAGTTGTCCTTATGGGCTCCGTGAGCAGTGGTTGGGGGCCCCCCTGAGCAGCGAGGGCCCTTAGTGGGGGTCTTCCTGTATTTCAGGGGCCCCTTTAGCCCTTTAGACGACGGTAGAGCTAAAAAAAAAAAGGTCGCCAGTTTGCCGAGAGGGCTCGTGGGCCCTCTAAACTGCGCTTGGGAGCCCCCAGAGATGCGCTTTGGGGCCCCTTGAGGTATGCTTGGGGCCCCCCTGAGCGTAGGGGCCCCGGTGCACTGCACCGCCTAGCCCCATAGTAGCTACGCCCCTGATGGTGAGGCCTCATTCATGAAGATTCTTCAGTGTTGGGGACGTTCCAGTATGCGCCCAAGTGTCGGAACATTTTGACGGGTGAGAACAGATTGATTAAGTCTTACTCTCTTTCTTGCTCCTTGTCGTACAATGGGTGACATAAGTTTCATTATAACAAAGCAAATATTTTTCAAAGGCCTCCTCGGGGTTGTGTTGCTCATTCATTTATTAACCTAACACAAAAGGAGCCCCATATATTATAACCTGAACTGAAGGACCTCCTAAAGTGTCTTAATTTCGTTGAGCAGACAGTTATTAGCCGTTTTAGTATTAAAACGGTTTAAGCTATCTTTTATTATATTCATATAACACGACGGAGCTACGAACCTGCTTTCGTAGTAAGCATATTTAAAAATGTCAGACAGCGATTACCCGCTAATACAGTATCTTATTTAAATTATAATCTTTACTCTTCTTCTTCTTTTTAAGTCGCCTTCTCCGATTGGAGGTTCTCGGTCCACATAGCTAGCTCTGAGCGTGAAACAGATAAATAGAAAATAACCATTTCCTGTCAGTGATCGGTTCTGTTTGATCAGAGGTCCCGGTCTATTCCATTTAAACACAGCCCATATTAAGAAAAATCCACCACCTGCTTGTACAGTGCCTTCCAAACAACCTGGGTCCATGGCCGGTGTGGTCTGGAATAGAGGATCTCCTGACCACACATCGTTTTTCTAGTCATCTAGGGCCTAACGTATCTCACGAGCCCAAGAGAGGCGATTCAGCAGATAGTGTTTCGTTATCAGAGGCACTCACGTCGGTATTCGGCTGCCATATCCCATCAATGCCAAATTTTGATGCATTGCCCGCATTGCCCTCATCTTTCTTCCACAGTGTTACTGCTATCTGGATAATTGTATCTTCCTACCCCATGACTTTTGCCATTTCAGTGCATATCGCCCGATTTAGTTGCTAAAATGGTTCGACAAATTCTTTTGTCTGCCAACTGCATGACAATGTCTTGTGCTATATTGCAACTGACAACGACCTTCATTTCTCAGGCCAGCAGATTTACTTATCGAGCCAGCCGTGTCACGTCGCACCATATCCCAAGACACATGCGGTCTGAACAGCAAAGCTGTTTACCGCAACGAACTCCATCATGCACTTCGCGAGAAAATACAACAACCTTAAACAATCTTGATGTACTTAGAAGCCTGGTTAGGCAAAATACATGAAGCCAGGTTAGCAATATTTGACGGATGACCTCTACCCATCTGGCAGAGGCTGGCGATTCTGAGTGAGGTTAGTTTCTTTTACACATGCAAAAGAGATCAGTTTGTTTTCATTGGTTATGTGGGCATAAGAACTTGGAAGACAACTATAAGCCATAGATGTACCCCACGCTTTGGCGTTTGATGTGAATTTTTACTAATTTAGCTAAGGGCAGATTTTCTGGACAATGTTTGTCAGAAAAAGGTAGCAGTTATTACAGTGAAAGAAGCAAACAATATAGAATGCTTGCACACCAGTAGGGGGAGAACACCAGTGGCGGCTGGAACCCTGGACCAAAAAAGTGTAACATCAAAGGATGCCGCCTCCCCTCCTTGTAATCGATACTCCCTACCCCTCCCCACCATGTAACGTGATACCCTACCACTGACCCGGAATCCTCAGTTTCCCCTCTTTGTAACCTGATACCCCCTCCCCTCCTTGTAACCTGACACCATTACGCTGACCTTGAAATCGGGAAGGTGTTTAGTTGTAACCTGATATCCAACCGATGACCTTGAAACCCGATACGTTATGCAGGTGTTCCACTGTAATCTGATATCCTACCGTTGACCTTGAAATCGGGCAGGTGTTCCAGTGTAACCTGAAACCCTGCCATTGGCCTTGAAACCTGATACTCTATGCAGGTGTTCCTTCCGTGTAACCTGATACGCTTCCGCCGACCTTGAAACCTCAGTTTCCCTCTCCATGTATCCTGATACCCCCTCCCTTCCACATCACGTTGTTTACTATGTGCCCTATGGGGGTTGTACACGAGATCCGTTTAGACTTCGGAATAGACTCGTACACTGGCACTGTTGAAAAATTTTAAAAAAATGATCTAATATTTTCTACAACATTGAGGAAGTTATCTCCGGCGAATTTCTGTATTGCGACCGTAGGGATTTTTAAATCAGTGTAAAGTGAGAGAAGTTTTACGCGTTTGACAGTCTGCTAGCTGAAGAGTGAAGATCAAAGGACCCGTCCACAAAAAACGAAATTGTTTAAGGGCTTCTCTGCCCATCCCGAAACCCAATACTGTAGGCTTGTTAGCCACGACATAGACGGAGCGCGTGGCAAATCGAAAGTCTGTTACTTTCTAATGTGGATAGCTATTCGAGGTCTCCCGAACAAATAAACAAAGAAAAATTGTCTTAAATGGCTATGAATAAAAAAAAAAATCATCCCTTCCTACCGACACAAACACCACTAAACGCATTTTTCGTGATCAATGTTATCGCAGTGACTCTAGGCGAAAAGCGGCTATTTTTGTGTAAAGTACTACTACAACAGATAATAATAAACATCCGGACTGGAAATCGAACCTCCCACATGACAGTCTTGAACGTTAAAAACTAGCCTATCATACCCGATATTTAGGTCAGCATTGAAAGCACGACGAAGAACTCCAGCACTCGCCTCATGTGATTTTTGGAAAACGGAAAGAAAACCTGACTGCAAAACTGTGCTGCATATCCTCGCCAACTATAGATCCGAACTCTACTGCTCACCCACCAGGCTCGGTATTCCATGATCTTCTTAGATTTCGACTTCCGATGCACGTTGTCGACGATAATAACATCGTTACTGTCTTCAACGTTATATAACTAACGTTCAAACTAGAAATAAAAGTGTGTAAACTCTTTCGTAGTGATCTTAAGAGATACTACAGCACGAATATAAATCCCTGTTTGGTAAAGTTTGTAGATTGGTTGATGGAGGAGATATTACTCTAACTACCCTTGTTCAGAACTCACTTTGCCGAATTTGTGGTAAGGCATCATCTCTGATCTTGCGTTTTCTCCTATAAGAATTTTAACATAATCTGTTCTTCAAGAATAACATGCACTTCTAATTTACTGTTAAACAAATAGCGCTTCCTGTTAGTTGATGCACCAAATTCTCACATTTTGTTTCATTCATAATTCACTAAAATCAAAATACCTTAATTTTTATGTCCTTAGTTTTTTTAATACTCTTAGCCCATTGAGTCGGCTACTCATAATCCACACTATCTTCTATTTTCTAAACAGCCACTCACTCTTAGCGCGCACAATTAAAAGTGAAGTACTTTAAGTTTCTGGTTGAAACCTTACCGAAGGGGATATATCGGAGATAGGGTTGCTAGTTCCTTCCTTCCTTCTTATCTTACTTAAGGGCACCTGCAGTTTAACGTAGAAAAATGAACCATGAATACTTCACAGCAAGCTATGTTCTGGTTACATGCCTATGAGGGACCTTTCAGTCTCCAGTCAGACGCTTTAACCACTAAGTCGCTCTGGCGCTAAAAGATCTGTAATTACGTGAGACGCTTTTATAGTAACAGAAAGTAAATGCCATATGAGTTAAGAACTATCGAGGAATAAAATGGAGACATTAAAATGAAATCCCCAATACGTAGCTAGTAATAAAAATTCGTCAGAAAGTTTCACCTAGCTGTATGATGACTGTTAGGAAAGTTGCACTACCCTTAAATATATTTTGTACCTTAGAACTACGAGAGATGAAAGTGAATTTCATTAACTCATTGAAAATACATGCAGTGTAGTCCAGGTTGGCGTTGTTATCATTATTTTTACTCTCATTCATCTTTAAATAACTAAACTATGATAGTGTTAAATGATTCCTCAGACTTACTAACTTCGAACATTCCCACAAATTCTGTCTCCTGGCCGCGAAGCATAAAGCACCGAGCCAAGGAAAAACTAAAGGAATCCAAAGCATGGACGCATTATAACGTTCTTCATTAATTTATGGGGACATTACATATTCTTCACTACTTCTAACACAGTGTGCCTTTATAAAAGGAACCACCGCGGTGTTTCCATAGCGTGGTTTCGGAAAATATGAATAGCCTAGAAATGAACCCGGGACCTCCCGAAGACCTAACTAAGACTTCTTTGCTCACTCACCAAGTTCAAATGGTTGTAATTTGTATGTGGAATATTGATTAACGTATGCAGACAAAGGCCAGAAAGAAGTGAGTTTAAAAACAATTTAATATCGAGGAACATCTTTACGACACCAAATGTCTATTTAATTGTAATAAGACTATTTTCTCCTACAATATTGAAGATTTGGGGTGTTCGCCTTTACGAGAACCCAAGAAAAATAATTTTATAATACTTTGTAAAGGACACTTATTTTGTAATGCTGTGTGTGTGCCGATGAAAATGTATTTTTAATTACCCAATGATGGGTGACATAAAAAACAAATCAAATTAGATACAATGTGTTTTTATTTATAAAAACCACTAAATTTATTATCGAACGTCAATTCATGAATGTCTTAATTCTTACTGAAATCATCCAAAGAGCGCGACTCGACTCGCCAAGTGTAAATACGTGATCGTCTTACCCCAGCACGTTTCCAGGTAGCGAGAACTGGTTTTTGTTCGCCCGCCCGCTCTACAAAACTGGTTTAGCGCCTACTGTTCTCGGCGCGGGGTATCAGGTTACAACAGGTTTGTACCTGCAAAGGGTATCAGGTTTCAAGGTCAACGGTAGGTATTTTGGTGTTTCACCCTTGAAACAATTTATATAATCCTCCATCTGCAGCTTTCTAGTGATGGAGCGCGCCAAACCTTTAGACCGTCTAGAGATTGAAGATTTGGGATGTCCACCTCAACGAGATCTCAAGAAAAATAATTTCATAAAACTTTGTAAAGGATACATATTTTGTAATGTTGTGTGTGTACCGATGAAAATGTATTTTTAATTGCTCAAAGGTGGGGGAAATAAAAAACAAATCAAATAAAATACAGTGTGTTTTTATTTATACAAAGACATAAATTTATTATTATTAAAATTCAATTCATGAATGTCCTAGCCGAGTGTAAATACGTGAACGTCTTACCCCAGCACGTTTCCAGGTAGTGAGAACCGGTTTTTGTCCGCCCACCCGCTCTACAAACCGGTTTCTTGTGCGGCGTATCGATTACAAACCGGTTCCGGCGAGGTGTTTCTAATTCAACGTCGGCGGTAGCGTATCAGGTTACAACAGATTTGTACCTGCAAAAGGGTATTTGGTTACACAGGAACACCTGCATAGAGTATCAGGTTTCAAGGCCAACGTTAGGATCTCAGGTTACACTGGAACACCTGCATAGAGTATCAGGTTTCAAGGTCAATGGTAGGATATCGGGTTACACGGGAACACCTGCACAGGGTATCAGGTTACAAAGAGGGGAAACTGAGGTTTCAAGGTGAGCGGTAGGGTATCAGGTTACAAGGAGGGGAGGGGAGGGGGTATCAGGTTACATGGAGGGGGAAACTTATTAGATACACAAATAAAAAACAAAAGGTTAATTATGAATATAAGGTGGGGAAAGAATTGCTTGCTGAAGACTTGAAATGTAAATATATTGGAATTACTTTTGATAACAAACTTAACTGGGCAGGACACATAGGACAGGTGGTAGGAAAAGGTTTCAAAGTTCTGCACTTGTTGGAGAGAGTGATGAGGGGATGTACGAGAGAAGTCAAGGAATTGGGTTACAAAACTTTGGTCAGACCATTGCTCGAATATGGTAGTGTAGTATGGGACCCTCATTTTACGTATCAAATACAAGAGTTGGAGGGCTGCTAGATTTGTTTCTGGAAATTATCGCAGAATGCAATCAGTGACGGATATGATAAAGGAGCTGGAATGGGATTCATTGCAAGGCAGGAGGAGAATGAGGAGGGTCATGGAGTGTACAGGGCACATACTGGCGATGAGGCATGGAAAGATATTGCAATAGATATGAAAAGTAGTGCATGGAAGGGAAAAGATTCACATGATCACAAGCTGGCACTCGATTTCAGGCACAAGGGTGTAGGAAGATTCTCCTTTTTAGGTAAGGGTGTCAGGGATTGGAATGAGTTACCAAAAGAAATGATGAATAATTTACCGAAAACTTTGAAAGAATTTAAAGATAAAATTTGTAGAGGGCAAATGTAGGATGCAGGATAGGGGGAAGATGGGTGTGTAGGGAAATTGCCACCGGAGCCTGTGCTCCATTGCAATTAAATTAAATTAAATTAAATTTCAAGGTCGGCGGAAGCGTATCAGGTTACACGGAAGAAAACCTGCATAGAGTATCAGGTTTCAAGGCCAACGGCAGGGTTTCAGGTTACACTGGAACACCTGCCCGATTTCAAGGTCAACAGTAGGATATTAGGTTGCAGTGGAACACCTGCATAGAATATCGGGTTTCAAGGTCAACGGTAGGATATCAGGTTACAACTGAACACCTGCCCGATTTCAACGTCAGCGTAACGGTGTCAGGTTACAAGGAGGGGAAGGGTCGGAGGGTATCAGTTACAAAGAGGGGAAACTGAGGTTTCAAGGTCAGCGGTAGGGTATCAGGTTACAAGGAGGGGAGGGGGGAGGGGTATCGATTACAAGGAGGGGAGCGGCATCCTTTGATGTTACCTTTGTTTGGTCCAGGGTTCCAGCCGCCACTGGTGTTCTCCCCCTACTCACACCTATTGGTCATTCCTTTGGAAGTACCTCTGTAAAATCTGACGTTGATGAACCACAGCTTATAAAGTGTTACTCAAAATTCCTCTAGCCATGGTGCATGGTGCTTATTCAAAATGTGTATGGAAGTAGAATATCAGACATCGCCATTTTATCGCTGGACTACGGGATGTTTATATTGGAAATTAGTGGATATAAAAATTTGTTAACATGAGAGTATGTTAATTCTTAAGTCACTAAAAATTTAAAGTACTGCAATGTTTCATATGATAACTAAATATATTATACCTGATTTGTTGTTTTACCGTTTATTGTTCCTAGCGAAAAAATGCTTCAATGTTACTGTTTAAATCATTTTAAATCATTTGTATGTACGCGTCATAAATTTGTTTGAACACTGGAAGTTGTAATAGTTTAACTGTGGAATGTTGATTAATTGGAAAAGTACATAGTGAAGATTTTTTATTTAATTGCTGAAAATCATAAAAAACTGATATTTGCGGAACAACGTATATTTAATTGGTAGGAATAACACATTTCGTTGTTTTTTTAAGTTATTAAGTCTGTTTCGAAGAGAATGAAGTAAAGTAAAGTAACAAACCCATTATGTGTTCGAGACAGATAGGGCCATCTTTCCAAATCATCGGTAAATGTTGCAAAATACAAAATAATGTTTGTATTTAATATTAATGATAATAGCAGAGTGCCCGGCGTTGCCCGGTATAGTTGATATTGATCTACCTTATACTATATTTATTCACCCAATGAAAGACAAGTGAACCAAGTTTCAATAAATTAACGCCATCCATTGCTGGGATTAAAGCAAATCTAGATTCGTCCACACCCTACCCAGAAAGATTTTTTTCGTCGGCAAAGATTCTTTAATTTCGTACCGGCCATTTCCGTTGACACTGAAGTGATCGAAGGTTAAGTAGTGATTTTCGCACGTCAGAGTTTTCGACTAATGATCAATAAAATAATTATAATTGTGTTGTTGCAATCAAACACCCTCAGCAAATGTATTCGGGATTATGAACTCAAAAGTTTTAATAACAATATGAAAGAGTAGACCTACATATTAAAATAAAACAAGCGGTAAAAGATATTAAGATCGCCAAACTACGCAGTAGAGAAAGATTGAAAACACAGTATTGATTATTCACACGCGCTTGTCATCAGGAAGGCAGCGACCAGAGACAATCAGAGACTAAATTGATTTAAATTTAATACAGCGTACCAAGCCACACCAAGCGATCGAGATTCCTGAATACTTAAATGAAGTTTTAAAAGAAATAAAATATGAACTAAAACAACAAATTAAATTAAAAGAATAAAAAAATAGCGTTAGGATTGAATTCTAAATACACGTACGTCAATTATAAACAAATGCAATTTTTTGTAATTACTTATTTTCAAACAAAACATTAAAACTTGGACCTGCAATCGCTATTTGCTATTTACATCGTATTCAAAATGAAGTTATCTTACCTACTCTTCCGATAAGAATAGGGAATTTTAGTTCGTATTGCAGTCGTACAACAGTGACTTCAATCTACATTCATACACCTCAACCATAGTATACTGCAGCCTTAAGCTACGTCCACACCAAAAGGAACACAGAGGAACATGCTGTTGATGTTGCTTGCTCCTGCAACTTGTTCCCTCATGTTACCCAATGTTTCTCAATATTTCTCAATGTTTATGTCAACAGAAACACAAGTTCCTTGAAGTTGACTGTTTCCAGAAGTAGCGGTATAGATGAAAGGAAACGAAGGAACACTGGTAAACATTATCGTTTTTAAAACTGTTGTTAGTTTGGTGTGGACAGCTTGTTTCGTGTTTTTGTTACCTCAGTTGTTGAATTCCCACAAAAATGTTCCAGTGAATTAATAAATTGAATTGAATTATATGGAAATGCAGAGTCTTTATGGAATCCATGTGATTCAAGGTATAAAAATCTGCTAAATAAACACGATTCGTGGATGATGTTAAGTAAAGCAACTGTGCAGACGTTCGTGAAGTAAAACGAAAAGTAAAAATCTTAGTGGCAAAGTTTTTCAGAGAAAAAAAAAAAAGATTTGGAACTAAAAAAATCTGGTGCTGCAGCAACTTTTGCTTACAAATATTTGGAATTTCTTGTGGATAGATATCAAGTGCGTCATTGTTCAGAAAAAGGATTATATACAAGTAAATTCAAACTAAGTTTTATTATTTCTATAGTAATAGGTGTATCTCTATTTAGTTTTACCCACAATTTTAACATTACCACAATCAATTTTAGCATTACAACAATTTTAACATTATTTAAATAACAGATTGTCATGGAACCATTCCTCATGATACTCAAAATAGTTAGCAAATTCCTGTCGAATAATTTTTGCTTCAGTGGACGAATTACGTGCTCGTTTCTATAATGCAAACATTACTGTGCCTGCGTTTACGTCTCTCCTCCAAATACCTGGTACTAATTCACCTTATCTTTGTCTTCAGCATGTAAAGGGCGGCGTTTAGAATTGTCTTGAACGAAATTGTGTATACATATAGCTACAGTTACAATTTTTTTTCTACATTTTCAGGGGATAATAGTAATGGTTTTCTTAATACTCTGAATCGAGTTCACAGAATTCCCAGTACATTTTCTGGCCCTAGAAAACCTATAGTTAAATATTTTTTCAATAATCCTTTTTATTGGTGTCCGGGATAAGGTTTTAAACAGATTAGGAGATAATGGAAAAGCATCATCGCCCAAAAATACATGAGGCACTGATTCCGTTCGACCAGGAAGAGGACAATCAGGTGGTAAATTAAGTTGATACTTCATCAGCATCTTCTTGAAACGTGTATTTGCAAATAAACCTCCATCATCCATATCCATACACTAATCCACAAAATGCACAGGAATTTTCATGCATAGACTCCCACCCCCCTCCCCCCACGTCTTCATTGTCATGTAAACGTTATCCTACTTCATTCCCTCCTTCAATTGACATTTGTACAAGTAAAGAAATGCCACAAAACGGTCAACATGCATCTACCAGTCCATATAATATTGATTAAGAAGATATAGCAAATGATTTTTTGTACTGTTAAAACGAAATGTATTTAAGCATTTTTGCAATTTTCATGTATCATTGGTATTTTTTTAGAAAGAAAATACAATTAAAATTACAAAATAATTCACGAATTTGAATCAGTTATTAACAGTTACAACTGAAATTACCTGTGATTCTTGGCTGTCCGGGTGGCGTATCGTCATATTTCTTGTGGTCCCCTGGAAAAAACCACAGAATGATGGTCGAAACGTCGGCTACAAGAAATATGACAGAGAGCCAAGAATCAACTGACTCTGGCCGTGGAAGCCTACGATTACATTTGAATTTACCTGTATTTGATCATGGAGAACTGAAACAATAGCATCACAAAATTCTGGCACTATTTTGGATATAGATTGTTTCGAGATTCAAAATAAGTACATCAAATATGTGTAGGAATCTTCAGTAGCTAGAAATTTTAAAGTCAGCAGCAAATGTTCCATTGGAGACATTGCGGCCATGTAGTTTGTATTTTGTTTTCGAATATACTGTTCAGTTTTAGAAAGTAGCAATTCTAAATCAGTGCTGCTCATTCCAATAAAGTTTTTGATGTGTCCATCCTCAATATGTCCTGATAATAGATCGTCTTATATTAACCAAAAAAAAAAGAATCCATGAGGCGTTCAACTCCATGTTGATTTCTCCCCAAAAGATTTGATCTCGTCCAGCATTTGAGTTTTTTTTTCGAAATAATATAAATTGCAGCAGGTGCTGACAAAACACTGTCGCACCACATCATCGTATGCTAACTGAATTATAATTCTGACAGAAAGTTTTTATTTGGCACAGAAAATTAAAGATTGTTGCTCTTGGTGTAGACGGGTAACAACCGTAAACAGTAACACAAGTAAATAGTTCCTAAATTAGGTTTTCTGGTGTGGACAGAATGTATATGAAAGTTGCTATCTGTTTCTAGAAACAGACCGCAACAGTTTAGCAACAAGAATTTCCTCTGTGTTCTTCTGGTGTGGACGCGCCTTAATGTTACAATGGTTATGGGAACTCATCGTTGAGCCGCAAAGGTGTTACTTTTCGGTATAGGTGCACTGAACTATTTTTTTACAGTGCAACCGTAGTTCAAGGGTTTGATCTGCATACGCGAACATTGTTTTAAGTTTTCGTGAACAGTTTAGGACTTTCAGTGCTGAAACTGTTTCTAAACTAGACCTACTACATTTGCGTTGAGGTGTCGCATTTGGCACACAAGCAACACAGTAGTGTGGATTTGCCGGTGCGCCACCACAAGCTCCCTAGCGCCCATTTCTATTGTTGTGGTGCACTCAAGCGGCACTAATTAGGCCACGCCCCTCCCTTCCCTACCTCCCCTAGCCACGCCCCCTTCACAATGGACGTAGTTATGCGTCACTAATTAGGCCACTTAAGCTAACCGTTACCTGCCTATTGTTCTATCGTTCTCCTCCCCTACTATTTCTCTTTTGTCAGGCCACTTGAGCGACCACCTGCTCTCCCTAACCCCAGTTTCACATCCCCACCCCACTTGTATGAAGCAACAGCTGCCTCCTTTCATCGACAGGTCTGAACATGTTTATCGCCAACCACTCCAGCAGCTTGAAAGAAAAAAGTCATTGTTTGACGGTTTGGCTTTCCTGTAAGTAGTCATGCGACTCAATATACGGACGGAAGTTAAATACAAAAATAAAATATACTTGTATAATATAGCAATTAACACTCTACATTGAATGCTTAATAAAATACGATTCAAACCAAATTCCTATCATGATTCCTTCATAAGATATGAATTAATGTTTTTAAACGCGGTAGGAATACTCAACAGCCACACGTCTCTGAGTTAAAGAAGAATATAATTTTTACCTAAAATATACCACGCGATTTCTGATCAAGCGTTCATTGTACAAAAATATTTAAAATATTTCCTTACTCGTAAAATATACTCTTTCCAGATTTGTAGTGATATGCCGAAAAAATGATTAATATCTGTAGTTACTAAAAAATATTCGCCTCCAGTCAACCATTGTTTTCAACTCTAGTTCTTTGTCTGTTTAATTTTTACTTAAAATATACCACGCAATTTCTGCTCAAGCGTTCATCCTACAAAATATTAAAAACATCTCCTTACTCGTAAAATATATTCTTTCCGAGTATATAGTGATATGCATGAAAAAATGGTTGATATCGGTAGTTACTAAAAAATATTCGCCTTTGGTCAGACATTGTTTTCAATCCTAGTTCTGTGTCTGATAAAATACGATTCCAATTTTTACCTAAAATATAACACGCGATTTCTGCTCAAGCGTTCATCGTAAAAAAAATATTATAAGTACCCCCTTACTCGTAAAAATATACTCTTTCCGAGTGTGCTGTGATATGCACGAAAAAAATTGTTAATATCGGTAGTTGATAACATATATTTACAGTCAGCCAGGCAATGTATTGATCCTCATTTGGTGTTGGGTCTATAGCCTTTGTATCTGAAGGGTCTCGACGCTTGAGACGAGATGTATGCAATCGTGCCGAAGCGTTTTATTTTCTCGTCACACATTTAAAATACACATATAATAATGCTACGTTAGTATCTCCTTAAGGGATTTATATTTTTCTAGGATAAATTGCATTCTCTTCACCGTGCAATTACCAATTTATAGAGGTATCACACCACATTTAGCAATGCACAGGTAAAATAAAAATTCTCTTTATTAAACCAAGAATGCTAGGCCAGAACAGCGGGTAAAAAAAATACGGTTGCGATTATATCTAATTAAAAAGGAAACTTTTCATGATTGTAATTCGGGTAAATATATGTTATTCACTTGAATCTAAGTTGATTTTTGTACTAATGTTTTTGCAGAGCATATCATTTCAGAACTAAGGTAACATTCATGCATTCGTCTGGAGTGATTTGAGGAAACCATGGAAAACCGTAAAGTGTTTGTTAATAAAGTTGGCTGCACACGAATCAAATGTCTCATTTTTTTTGCGTATTCCTTGAATTGTCTAAAATATTAGTAATTTGTCACACACAAAGTGAATATTGAAAGCGTGCCACAAGTTCAAAATAATTGTTTTCAGATTCAATGATACAAGCCTGATGTAAATCTGAGAAGATGATCCCGGTATTTCGTGGCATATGAATAACTTTCATCAGATACGCGCGAAAATCTTCTCTGCTTGTTTGGCAATTCGGTTGTTTTTGAGCACGCACGTACACACGGAGCAAACACAAAAACGTCTTGCCCGTATCGGAAATAGGGCCCTTTATTCCTGCGAGAGGAACGAAAATATTGACTACTTGAACTGTGGTTTGTGGTATCTTACTACAAAGCCAGAAGGATGACGAATTTTTCCCCACAATTTTTAGTTACTTGTGAGGGCACACATTATTATTATTATTTTTTTTAATCGCAGCTTCCTCGGTTCGATATACAAAAGGGTTTGGTATTACCAATGTTTGAATACCTCGGTAGCTGCAAATTTCACAACTTAAAGTACGAAAGTGACGTCGTGTACGTTCTACCTTCTATCTGAATGTAAATGGCGTATTTTTGCAGGGGAATTTTTGCTTGTATCATTGTTTTTGCTGTGATATCGGCATGTCTTTAACTATGTCTGTGAGGGGTTGTTCTTGTGTTTCTGTGTGACTGAATTACATCTGGTGCGTAGGCGAGATGAAAACTTAATGCGATTCGGTGTGATATGTGGAGCGATCATATCAACATAGTTTCTGCTGGTTTTCACGGTTCCCTTGGATTGAGCAGTTTCGTAATGTTTGTTTACACCTACAGAAATTCGGTCTACGAGATATTTATATAAAATTCTTTAACTCTATGAATCCGTACAGTTTCAAAGAGTATAGCAGGTTTAAAATGTGCTTTAAACAGTCGTATAAAACGGAATAGAGAAGTCCGGGCAGATATTTACTCACATGGAATTTTGGATTTCATCGTTGTACATGAAGTGTAACGCTTGATTGCTTGTTAAGATGTGGGAATGTGTATTGTTGATTACAGACATGCATTTTTTGACTTTGGGAATAAGAATTAAACAGGACAACAAATCCTGGCTTCTCAGTACTTTCAAATAAAGTGTAATGTCGTGTGGTATGTGTGTCTGGTGTCAGAGTTTCTCAGTCGAAGCAGCCTTACCTAAGGACAGGATTGAACACGTTTACCCCCCCCCCCCTACCACCACTGACTAGACCTGGTTACTGCCCAAACGGACTGCTAGTGCCAGTGTACAGAGATGACCAGTCTGGTACTGCTGTTCTCGTCGGTGTATCAGCTCAACGTTGGTGATTCTAAGCGTTTGACGATAGGTTTATCGTCCAAGCATGAATCTGAGCCAATAGTGGTTCTCGAAAAAGTGGGACACAGTACGAAAGTTATATTAACGTATGAAGAATGGAGAGTGCAGACTGAAGTATTGGATGTAGTGTCAGATTTGTTCATCACAGGGAACTCGCAGACCAACATTCCACTTGGTGAGCACGCCGTCTCCTTCCGTACGATTGCCCGGCTGAAAACTGTATATTTTTACACAAATACTGATCTTAACAGCGGCGTCTTCTTCAGCGATTCGACTTGGAAGAACCTCATCGACGCCCTAAATGCAGTGTCCAACGCCTTTGCCGTCAAGAAGTGGTGGGGATACGTAGTTGCAAGATACTACATAGAATTTGTGGACATTTTATCTGATAAAGTGCTACGAGATTATCATATGGCCACAGTGGAGAAACTTGTTGATACGTATATTAATGATGTTTATATGACTCAAGTGAAGACAAGTTCGTCACTGGATTATAATCTACTAAAATATGAACTTATTGCCTATAAAAATTTACTCGTATTGCCTGTTTACAATGTAGTAATTAAGAGTTATAATTCCAGATACTACATGGATGTGAAAAGTGTGAATAAAACACACTTAGTAAATTATTCACTGTGTTTTATTTTACCCACCTTCCATTAATACTGTAACGATTTATGTTTCACGAGTTCTTGTAGTGGTATGATGCTTCATCACTTACATACTAGTCTTAAGGCCAAATGGTAATTCAGGCAAACACTCGAAAAGACATAAATTTGTTGGATATAAGTACGTATGCTGCAATTTCTATGAATTTCATTAAAAATAGTGTGAAAAATACAAAATCTAGAAATCTGGTCATATGTAACAAAAATTGGTAAGAAAACGTAAATTCCATCCATGAATGAAGTCAATGGTCGACATAACAATTACACCTGCGTGTATCACAATATCATTCATATAATGTGCGTGGATTACAGAAATGCGTGCTATATGGACAAAAAAAGGAGTTTCTGCTATAATCGCAGTCACTAGGTAAACTAAAACGTGGTAACATTTATCAAAATTTCAAATTTTTCTGCTAAATAACAAAACTTGGCAGAGTTCTGCAGAGTCAACACACACTTCACGAAACCTTCACGATAGACGGGTCAGCAGAAGTGCATTGGATGAAGTCTACATATGTGTGCATGATACTATGTAAATTTCCTCCACAAAAGACGTGAATTGTATGAATTACCTGTTTGCTCTCTCTTTATTTTCATAACAATAACCTACAGTCTAAACACACATGATGTTACCATCCTGATAGACGAGTCAGAGGAAGTGCACAGGGTGACAACTATACATAGAGCATAGTGTTTGTACGAAACAGGGTGAAACAACGTATATGCACACAGAAACTGACATTAACACAGTTATACGGAAAGCAGTCTGCGTTTAAAGACGATAACTATCTCTCTCACACACACAGACACGCCAGATTTTTGCAGTCATGGATATAAGCAGAAATATACAGACAATAGTCGGAGAAATACACTCGTGTATCAAGCATGTACAGGGGGAAAAGACGATGTGAAATTTGCGAAAAAATTGCACAGTTTCAGCAAGTAGCATGAAAATACTATAAATTTCAGAAATTTTATTAAAATCGGCAAAAGATCACGAAAACAGTAAAACCATCACCACAATTATATAATTTCTCTCCACAAAAGATGTCATCGGTTTACATGGTTAGAAGGTGTGCAAAAGATGTCAATTACACTTACAAGCATCATACTATACGATATGTATTGAATGCCGCCACCAAATTAGAAAAACGCACGGCGTGAGGCGGTGTATCATCATAATAGAAACTCATTGTGTTCACTGTCCTATAAGACATCAGACAACTCGAGTAGTACATCAAATATATCTTCCGAACGTCGCACTAAAGTATTGAAGCTGAACTAAACAGAGCATGCAGAAGATGCCATCATCACAAGTTTCATTAAACAGTATGTTAACAGCTCTACCTTTCACAAGACCGAAACATAATGGACACTAACAAAAGATGAGATGTTGTTATCGTTATATCTATGTTTGATGTTGCTCCTTGTCTATTACTGAAGGTTGGGGGATTGGTAGGTTCATTCCTGACCTCTAATTTCATTGCATTTAGTACTTCTTCAAGCATCTCGCCTCTTTCGTTGGTTTGTTTACTATACCATATTGGCGATCTGGCATTTACATCCCGAGTTATAATAATCTTTTTCCCACTATTATCCGTGCAGATTCTTTGAATCTTATCCAAATAAGGGTCTATGAAGTCCCCGTATTGGCAATACATGCTAACCAACACCGTCCTGCACCAGCTGCTACAAATTTCCACGCTTATTGTGTTTTCATCACAATACTGTACAATTTTGGTGACTTGCACCTCTTTATCGAAGACAACAGCTGCTGCCATTGGACGTTGTCTTTCCGTTATTATTTGTGCTGTTAATGGCATATGAGGAATTTTACCAAATTCGGAACGTGGTTCCTAAATGCATAGTACTTCCCATTAGCTTTCTTCCACCAATTTTCTTATTTCATGTAGCACCATTTCTCCCCTCATTTCGTATTGCTGCGTTACCTTTATGTCTCGACTCATGGGTGTCTAGTGTATATATTGCAGTTGGGTCATTTTTGCTGTGGATCGAAACTGATTCTGCCATGTATTATGACCAGCTGTATGTATATCGATTGTGGGTCATAAACCTCTCCTGATTTATCGAATACCTTCTTGACCAATCTTAACAGGGGTAGTCCGGAATTCCGGAAAAACACCCTAGGTCAGCGGTCGGCAACCTTTTAGCAGGCTAGGGCCACAAGGTGGCAAAAAAAAAGTAAAGGCGGGGCCGCACATACACATTAAAAATGCGAAAACTCAGTCTTCAAATTTTTTAATACAAATGAGGATACAAATGAAGAGATGTTACAAAATTGATCTTCCATACTAAATTCAGTGTGACTTTGAGTTTGCATTTAACTGGTTATTTTTTGTATGCCAGCTTTTATGTTAGAAGTTGAAATACGTAACATATCTCTCAAATGCTCATCTGTGAGACGAAAAGCGTATTTATTTTTTTCGATAATTGACGACTGAAAAAGTTTGCTCGCATAAATAAGTGCTTCCAAAAATTGAAATAAACTGATCAGCAAACTTTTTCGACAAAATCAGACGGCAAGCTACCATAAAATTTGACCAAATCATTCATCTCGTAAAAGGCGTTTTTTAGACTCTCATTGGATTGAAGTTCAATCACATTACTGGGTACATCCTCAACATCGCTTGAAAAAGAGTTATCAAAAATCTCCAGTTTGTTCAAAACCTTTTCGTAATCACCAAATCTGTCACTGACTTGACCTTGCAACTCCATTAAAATGTCTTTCATTTTCTCATTATCCAAATTCCTCGACAACCTTCAGAAAATTCGGGAAGTGGTCTAATTTTTTTTTATTAATATGTTTTGTGAAGAGACGGTTTTTAGTTTGGAACGCCTTTACGTCTGTATGTATATCAGATATTAGTTTGTTTTGAAGCTTGACATTCAGCGTATTTAATTCATGAGTTAAATCTGTCAAAAATCCAAGATCTATTAACCATTGAGGATCTGTTAGCTCTGGAACAGATTTGCCATTCTGATTCATAAAAGTGTTGATTTCTTTTCTGAGATCGAAAAATATTTTCAGTACTGCACCTCTACTTAACCATCTTACTTCTGAATAATAAAGGACATCTTGATAATCTGCTTCTATTTCGGATAAAAAAACCGCAAAATTGACGATGTTTAAACCCATTACTTCGAACATAACGCTTCTTGGTGGATAATGCAATGAAAAAATAACGGGATTTCACATCCTATCTCTGCCAATTTTGTTTTAATTGTACCCACCAAGCCCTTGTTTTGCCCACTCATGTTTCTACCTCCGTCAGTTGTTAGACTTACCAATTTTTCCCACGCTAATTGCATTGACGTTATTGCCTGTTCTAAGGGCCAAACAAATCTTCCCTCGTAGTCATTCCCTTCAAACCACATAACTGTAAAAGTTCCTCACACACGTTGAAGTACTTATCAACTCCACGAACAAATATTAGAAGCTGGCCAGTATCTGACACATCAGGCTTCAAAATCCTGCACTTGTTTGAGAGAGTGATGAGGGGATGCACGAGAGAAGTAAAGGAATTGGGTTACAAAACTTTGGCCAGACCATTGCTCGAATATGGTAGTGTAGTATGGGACCCACATTTTGAGTATCGAATACAGGAGTTGGAGTAGGTGCAAATAAGGGCTGCTAGATTTGTTTCTGGAAATTATCGCAGAATGCAATCAGTGACAGATATGCTAAAGGAGCTGGAATGGGATTCATTGGAAGACAGGAGGGGGATGAGGAGGTTAATTGGAGTGTACAGGGCGTATACTGGCGATGAGGCATGGAAAGATATTGCAGTAGGTATGAAAAGTAGTTCATGGAAGGGAAAAGATGACCATGACCACAAGCTGGCACTCGATTTCAGGCACAAGGGTGTGGGAAGATTTTCTTTTTTAGGCAAGGGTGTCAGGGATTGGAATGAGTTACCAAGGGGAATGATGAATAACCCACCAAAAACGTTAAAAGAATTTAAAGTTATAATTTGTAGAGGGCAAATGTAGGTGAGTGAAGGATAGCGGGAAGTTGGGTGTGTAGGGAAATTGCCACCGGAACGTGTGCTCCATTGAAATTAAATTACCTACATCGGTAGCTAAGGAGAACCATTCAAATTGTTGTGCTTTTTCCCAAAGTCTTTCGCATAAATTAGCTCCTAAATATTCAGTGCGTCAGGTACAAGTTCTGCCAGATAAGCTTATATTTTCAAATTTCTTTTTTTAATCTGGGCATACCTCTTCAGCCACAGCAAAGGCACATTGTTTTATTAATTCGCTATTGGTATACGGTCGCCCAGACTTGGCCAGTATTTCCGCCACCCTTCAACTCGCATATATATATGACTCGTTACTTTGAATTTGCACCTTAAAAACACTTTTTGGTTTTTGAATGAAAATTTGAGTGAGTTGATTTTATTTTTGCGGGAATTACCAACTAGGCATGCAAATTTTGCTGTATGCTCGGTATCATAGTGACGCTTAACGTGATATTCTTTTTGTATAGCAAGGGTTTATTGGCATACTAAGCATAGCGGCTTTTCATTACAATTATAAAAAAGTAAAAACCTGTCCATGCATCGTTAAACACTCTATTTTCTTCAATTAACTTCCTCTTTTTTTTGTAGTAAACTTATAACCAACAATGTGAAATACACGCTATAAGAATAAAAGCCGTGTTGAAAACATGTCACTTAATTTCGCTATGTAATTGTATGAACTATCAATATCTCACACTTACCGAACTGTAAACAAAATAGTAGGTACTCGTAGGTCACAGAACAATAAATAAATCGCGGCGGCGTCGTGCACACATGAAATAACTTGTTTCACTCAATGAAACAGCCAGCGCGGACGGACGGCGGGCGAGCGAGAGACGATTATTGTCAACGCTGACCTATTGTTTTAATCATAGGAGAGAGGGGGGGAATCGTTCCCGCTCGCACTTGTCCTGTCCTGCTCTGTTCGCGTAGTTCATTCGCTGCGCTGTTAGATCACGTTCACTCTTTTATGCATTTATATTTTATTATATGGGCTTTCGATATGATATTTATAAGACGGACACGGGCCGCAAATAGAGAGGTCACGGGCCGCATGCGGCCCGCGGGCCGCGCGTTGCCGACCTCTGCCCTAGGTCATTAATGGACGCTTCCTAATCGAATTGATTCGATATGCATGCATAAATAGAAATGCGCCAGATTAACATTCTCGCACGTAAACCCAAACAATAATAGGACATGCTATCTGCTAGACACAGACGTCCGATGGACGGAAATTTCGGCCTGGGAGGGATGCTCCAAGCTAGTCAAACGAAATCTAAATGAAGAGGTGTGGTCTGAAATGAAAGAACTCGTATGACTTATCAATAAGGGAATTGTTTATCTGAATTTACTTTTCGTCGATAATATTGTTTACACGTTCGGCTTATCGGGAGATCGGAGAAATGGCATCGAGAGGTGATTGGCGCAATCGAATTCCGCTGGTGGGAGAAACGCACCTCACGAGACATCGTGGAAAGTGACGAGGGTCGGAAGAGAGACTGATCCGGGGACTCCATTCAACAATGGATCATCGATCAGATGGCAACAGACATCTGTTACCAGAGGCAATTTATGTGTTTGTTCTCACCAACTCATGTGGGTTGTTGCGTGTTTACGTTGTGTTGGTCCAAGCAGAGTGCTGTCTAGGACCGTAAAAAGACATTATGTACTTCGGAACAGTGATCGCACTAAAATTCATATAGGCTCACCTGCCCATATATCACCAGTGGCAAACAAATTTGCTGGTAACAGTTCTCTATCTACCGAACAGTTATGTGTATTAGCCGGAGACTTTGTTTGCAATAGCTTTCTTATATAAATTCAACGTTATGGTTTGTTTTCTGATTGATTAATTTTGTTTGTAAACTGTTAATGTTTTATAACAACTTCCATGATATTGTCCGGTTGATAGGTTAATTTTCTATTTTTTTAATTGCAATTTAATGATGTTCATATGTGTAGCGTTGTGATTACCATTGTCATTAATGTAGCTTAAATTTACCCCTGCACAGTATATATTTGAATTAAAATTTAAATGGACAGATTATGGCAATTTTAGATTTATCTGTCATGTTATGCAGTTTACAGAAAGAACCCTTTTCATTTCAATTAATTAATTTTAATTAATAAATTACCTGAGATCATCAATTTAATTACATAATTAAAGTAAGGCACCCACGATACCCGTATATTACAATTGTCTCCCCCATTATAAATATGGTCAACTCCGGTATATTACCAGATTTGAGGGAATCTGTCAGAAATTCGTCATTAAATTTATTTATTTATTCCAACGGAAAAACCATTTCACACTAATACCATATATCTTACGATAGCTATTTAGTAAACACAGTTATCACTATTTCTGAACAATTAGTTACAGTGAAATCAAGAAGATGTCTAAAAACAGCAAGTATGGTATAATATTACTAAAACTAGAGAAACAATTACACAAGAGAAAATTATTAAATATTCAAAAACTAATAATAAAACTCAACATATAACTACAGAAAAATAAAAATTATTACAGGGAATAAGTGGCAGTGACTGTACTAATTCCATCATTGCTGACTCCACTCACGCATGAGTACTCGCTTGGAAACAGCTACGCTGTCAACGAAAAAAATCAAGTTCAGGAGGTATTCTGTTGCCTAGTCTCTGTATCCGTTCTAAGACGCTGCTAGCCTCATAATTTGTGCGCAGATGTCTACGACCAAATAGCTCTCTCAACCGTGTATCAGACGGACAACGAAAATACACAAGTCTGAGAATTTCAGGGCAGTCTATAACACCTGAGATTACTTTATGTAGAAATAGGACACCATGAACATTCCGTCTCAACTCCAAAGGATGGAGGCCAAGGTAGGTTCCAACAGCAACCAACGGAACGTCTTTGTAATGAAACCCTATGCGACGACCTATAAGCCTCATGAACTTATTTTGAAGATTCTGAATCTGTTGAATTGGTGTGATCTGATGAGGCGACCATACAACGCTGCAATACTCAAGTATAGGTCTGACAGGGCCACAGTAGAAGAGCCTGAATGTCTGAATATTATTAATAAATCTGGAAGTGCGTGCCAGTAAGCCCAGGCACTTGGAGGCCTTGGCGCATATGTTTTGGAAATGTTCTTCCGGATTGAGATTGTACGTCAGAAGAACTCAGTTGTTCAGCTACTCAGTAGCTGATTTTCCATTTCATATTCAAATTGTAATCCGGATTTAATGCGGTGAAAAGTAATGCAGGAACATTTATTTACATTATGTTTCATGTTGTTTTGTTGACACCATTTCACAATAGCTTTTAAGCAATTCTGAAGATCTAAGCAGTCATCTCAAGTCACGATTTTCTTGAAAATCTTAATGTCATCTGCAAAGAAAAGGCAACTAGCAAAATACTAACTAAATCATTTATGAAAATATTGAACAACAATGGTCCCAGGTGTGAACCCTGAGGTACTCCAGAAGTTGCTGCGAAAGCAGATGACAATGAGCCAAAGGCCTTTACAATCAACCTTCTGTTGCTGAGGTAGCTACAAAACTTTCTGCAATGGGATATTCGATCAATCCATTTAAAGAGAGATATCCGTTCTACTTTTTACATGAATATGACGTTTAGTATTAGAAGATATGAAGCAGATAGTTGAAGACATGGGTTGAAGGGATATGTAGAGATGAAGAGGTTAGCACAAGATAGGAAGGGATGGAAGATTGCATCAAGAGAGTCGAAAGACTGATGACAGCAAAAAAAAAGAAAAGAAAAAGACGTTTAGGATGCGGGAGTAATAGAAATATGATTATAACCTTCCTTCAAATTTTCAAAATCAGGATATAATGGCATCCATGCAGACCGGGAAGGAGTAGCACTGCTTATAAAAGGAAACCTATAGTTCGAAGAGTAAGCTTACGCAATTCTGCTAACCAGGCCTGTGAGGTCAGTATTAATTTAGCACTTAGAAAGATAATTATATTAATTTCTATAAATCGCAACTTTCTCGATTCACAAAACGAGAAATATTCTCCTTCAACTTCCACCTCCCATTGTCAAATTAGCAGACTTAAACACCCTCTACCAGAACTGAGCATGCGAATGTAACTGCCGGTAGGGAAATTAATTTACAGAACTATTGAATGAACAGAACTTAATTATATTTAATGACGTATATGAGATAATGTTACAACAGCCAAAAGTAATGAAGTCAGCCGTCTCTCCGAAGTGCTCTCTGTCCTCCTTTCATGGTTCTTTCCTTCAGCTGTTCCCGTGACTATCAAATCAAAGTGTCCCACATGTCTTTAAATGTGATTCAGCATTCTGTCTCTCCGTTCTGTAACACTCTTTCCCATACTTCTGTTTCCTCGCCCATCTAAGTCTCTTTTGTACTGTCCACCTAATTAATTTTCTCTATAGTACCATATTTCAAATTATGAAAATTTCCTTTTTTATAATATTTCTAATGTTCATGCTTCTTTACCATAAAGTGATGCGCTCCATATATAGAATTTCGAAAAGTTATTTCTGGTGTCATATTTGAAACTAAAATATTTATCTTTTTTTAGGACAGCATTACACAGTAAAATATTTTATAAAATATCTTTTATAAAAGGTCTTTGACAAATATCTTTTACAGTGTGTGACATTACAGTTACCTTCCGCCGCTTCAAAGTAGTATCTCTGGAGCGGAGAGCTACATTATTTTCAAAAAGTCAGTCGCCCGCTAGTAATTGTTGTGCGCGAATTGTCGCAGACAGCGGATCGCCTACCGCGGCTCACTTATTGTAGGCATTAGCCGATATAGGTTCGGTATAATGTGTTTTCCTATATTGAACTGTGTGTAAGAAGAAGTTTATGTCTCAAATAAGAACTGTGGTTATAAAATTGAGTGTTTGAGCAGTGTATAAATGAACAGTGAAAGCCAAGTTGTGTTGGTGTATGTTTTAGCGGGAAGAAGATACGAACTGTAATTTTCCTTTTACCACAAGAATTCTGCAATCTTTCGGATAAGAAGTTTCGATAGCTATACTTTGAAATTTTGATGGTGGCCAAACCGTTCGCATGTGCTTGACGTGTTTTTCGTAATAAACTTGCTATGAACATAATTGCTCTTCTTGATGTTGCTTAGTGAATTTTATTAATTATTCTCCTAATTACTTCTGGGGACGGTTTTGGTTTCACTGTCTGGCGACCGGGTACTCGAACTATAATTGATTCTTACTAAATAAATGTCTTAAACTACTTGAAGTGAACAGATCAGAATCAACCCATAACTTAAAATTAATATCCACCAACAAGAAAGACATCTTACAAGTGTAATGGAGCATCTTTTATAAAATATATCTTTTATAGAAGTTAATAGGTTGGCCTCATGGTGGAAGGAATATATGGAGACGAAATAACGCTAAATCTGTGAAACCCCATAAAAAAATTGCTCTCCTACTGCGCATGCGCGGTGGCCATAGGGATCCCCCCAAAACATTGGGCTGTTTGCACTGTGTCAGCTGTTGAGAATATTTCATTTTCTAATATTCTAAAGTTTTCTATAATGCCACGTTGTGTTGCAAACATACAAGATAGGAAACAACCTGGAATAGCGTTTCATAAGTAAGTCACATTGTAACTATCGTTCTTGAAGTATCTGATAGGTATCTGAAACATTAGGACCTATCGCTATAAATTTATTCATTGCTCTCAATAGGATCATATCGTTATCAAATTTTTGCTGGTGTAGTGTAGACAATTAGCATATGTTACCACTTTGCACCTGAAAAGCTAGCCTAATTGTAGACAAGTGTTGAAAATTTAATTTAAGCGTGTCAAGTTTACATCGCGACTTAGTGAATATGGTATTCTGCAGGCTTTACTCAAGTTTCAGTTTACACTGAAAGTGTACTATGAAATTAATTGTGATAATTTTGTGCTGTGCGAACTACTAAACGTGATTAAATAAACGTTGTTGTCCGAAATGTAGTTCGCGATGCATTTCATGTGTTTAGGTGTGTCTACATAGTTTGACTTTGTAGCGGTAATATTAATGGAAATGTTGGTAGGTTGAAATGCGGTGTGTACCAGAAGAGAACAAACAAATTATTTATTATTAGTTGTTAGCTTCAGACTTATGAATCCACTGATTTTGCTAGAAAAATTGTATAAGCCACTAACAGCACAATATCTTCTAAGTAAGCTCAGGAACTATGAGGTCTTTTGATGTGATCAACATTAACTTAGGCTATTTTTAAAATTTCAGATTTTGGTGATGTTTTAATTCTGGTCCAGGCCGCGTTTCAACCTAACCACAAGGATTAGTAAAAACATAAAACACCCAGTCTGCATGTGCAGCAAAAATATCTTTTGGTCCAATCTGCATCATAACCGGCAGTTCTATCTGATGATGAATTCCTATTGAATGCAACGAAACAAAACGAAAATAAAGAATATTTTTTTTGATATCTCGCTTGGTTTTTGAGATATAGCATGTTAAAAATCAGTTATAGGTATAGTTACATGTAATTTTGGTGACTTTTTGTTTTTGTTTCAGGCCGTATTTCAACCTAACGACAATCACTAGGAAGAAAATAAAACACCTATATTTCATTTCCACAGTGTAGATATGGTGGTTTCAGTGAATTTTTTTTCCTGGTCTAGGCAAGATCTCACCCTAACCTCCTCACATTTGAGGTACAATATCTCAAGAAAGCAAAATATCAAATTAATTTATTCGTTATTTTCGATTTGTCTCGTTAAGTTGCGTACGAATTCATCATCAAATTTGTATATGGCGAAAGTTTTCTACTGGTTCAGGCCGCAGTTCAACCTAACAACGTCAATTTTAAGGTACAAAATCTCGAGAACTAAGTGAGATATCAAAAAAATTTATTCTTTACTTTCAGTTAGTCTCATCGAGTTACACAAGAATTCGTCATCAAATTGCGGCGCCACGGTTATTGTTGAATCCTCTCATAACCTAACAACCTCACTTTCGAGATAGTACATCTCGCGGACTAAGCGAGATATCGAAAAATTTTATTCTTTATTTTCGTTTTGTATTGTCGTGTTATATAAGAATCTATCATCAAATTTGACTTTGGGGACATTCTGAATTTCAACCAGAAACTCCACTCTTTTGAGACAAAGCACGATATCAAAAAAAATTATTCTTCATTTTTGATCTGTCTCGTCGAGTTACATAATAGTCCATCATCAAATTGCGTTGCCATGGTTGTCTTATGATTCATTTGAGGTTTTTGTACCTATTCCCCGTGTTTCTACGATCAAGCAAAATGGCTGCCTCCCCACCCCACTTATCTCTACCCGGTTTCACTCCAGTATGTCGTGATGTTCCTTTGTGTCGTTTCCATATATTCCTTCCTTCATGGTTGGCCTTATATTTTATGAAAGATTTCATCAACTTGGTGAAGTAGACAGAGAAAATGGCACACGCGAAATTGGGAAAATTTGTGTGCACCGTTGAAACCACTAGAATACTTATTTCTGAATATGAACAAAATGAAATGCTGTTTAACCCAAAATATAGTTCTTCTATAGAGGAAGGAAATATATGGAGGAGAAGTGACGTTGAATCTGTGAAGCCGGCTCTAAACTCTCGCGCATGCGCAGTGGCGGCAGCGGCGATATTACGATCCCAAACAAATGCGAAGTTCACATTGTGTTAGATGCTGTGATTATTTTATTTTGTAATGTGTATAAGTGTTTTATAATGCCATCTTGTGTTGCATACGGTTGCACAAATAGGCAAGAGAGGAAAGAACCTGGAATATCATTTCATAAGTAAGTTGAATTCTAATTATCGTTGTTGAAGTGGGAGGTAGGAATTGCAAACTTCGGTGCCTGTCTATAAATATTTAGTCATAGCTCTCAATGGGATGACTTTGTTCTCAAATTTTTGTTGATGTAGTGTAGAAAATCAGCATACCTTGCTACTTTGCACATAATAGACTAGCATTACTTTTTAAAGAGTGTTGAAAATGAGATTTAAAGGGGTGTGTTTTACATCGCGATTCAGTGAATTTAGCATTGCGCTTTCTTTCGTCACGTTGCAGTTTATACTTACAGTGTATGATGAAATCAAATGTGTTAAATTATGCTATGAAATCTAGGAATATTGATGAAGCAAACGATGTTGTTACCGCAAATACAGTTTTCGATTCAAATACGCGTGTGTGGGGTGGGTGTGTCTACATAGTTTGATTCTGTAGCCTCAATTTAATGGAGATTGTGGTTAGGTCTAAATGCAGTCTGTACCAGAATGATTTTGTTGTTCCATAAGGGACAAATAATTTATCTATTACTGTTAGTAATTTCATGAGAACCAAGTTAGTGACAAAACGTGTATCGTGATGTAAACTTCTTACAGCTATTCTTAATCAAGCTTACAATGTATGGTAACAAGATAACTATTTTTATTCTGGTCTAGGCCGCATTTCATCCTAACCACAAGTGGTAGTAAAAAAACTGAAATATCCATTCTGCATGTCCACCATGTAATTCATTGTGGCTTTGGCAGAATTAATTCCAATCCCAGTATATCCCGAAAACTAAGCAAGATATCGAAAAATTTTATTCTTTATTTTCGATTTGTCTCGTCGTGTTACATAAGAATCGATCATTAAATTTGACTTTTGAGAAATTTTTCTTCTCCATTTCAACTCAAGAAACCTCGCTTTTGATACAGTATATCTCTAGAACTAGGTGAGATATCGAAAAAATTTATTCTTTATTGTTTATTTGTCTTGTCTTTTTAAATACGAATCCATCATCAAATTTGACTTTGACCAATGTTTTCTTCTGAATTTCAACCAAAACCATTTCACATTTGAGACAGAATATCTCGAAAACTAAGCAGGATATCGAAAAATTTTATTCTTCATTTTTTATTTGTCTCATCGAGATAGATAATAATCCATCACCAGATTGTGGCGTTACGTTTATCCTAGAGTCCCCTTGAGGTTTTTGTACATATACCCCGTATCTGTATGGGTACGGCCTAGCCCCCCACTCCTCCTCCACCCGGGGTCACTTCAATGCGTGGTGAAGGTCTCTTGCGTCGTTTCCATATATTTCTTTCCTCCATGAGTTTTTCCTGCTTCTGACGTCGGTTGTAGTTTCATCTCTGTTTTTATCGACAGTTGATGTTACTTTCCGTAGACATGACGTAATATGGGAATATTCTATTGAATTTAAAGTTTTCTCTCTGATTGTATTTTGAAAATAATTAAATAAGGATGAAAGTCATCTTCACGGTGAGTAGATACTGACGTTGCTATTCAAACAATATGAATACACAATGAAATGTTGGGTAACAGGAAACCAGTTTTCCTTTAGTAACAGGCGACCTATAGTTAAGCTATTTATACCTATGGGGAGTTGCAGAACAATCTAATTGTTCCCGATTTTTATCAACAATGGCAAAACTTTTTTCACAGAGTTGACATGTTCTTTAATTGCTGTCTCTGACACTGTGCAGTTGTAGGTCTTTGATCAGTGAAGTTGTACTCCATTTTCTCTGTTGTCGTTGCCATGGAGGAACATGGAGGAAGCCATTGACGAAGGAAATATATGGAGTGACGTTACATCGGTGAAGCAGGCTCTAAACTCCCGCGCATGCGCAGTGGCGGCGATATTGCGCTTCCAAACAATTGCGATGTTCACATTGTGGTAGATGCAGTGATTATTTCATTTTTTAATGAGAATAAGTGATTTATAATGACATCTTGTGTTGCGTACGGTTGCACAAATAGGCCAGACAGGAAAGAACCTGGAATATCATTTCATAAGTAAGTTGAATTCTAATTATCGTTGTTGAAGTGGGTGATAGAAGTTGCAAACTTTGGTGTCTGTCTAAAAATATTTAGTCATAGCTCTCAATGGGATGACTTTGTTCTTAAATTTTTGTTGGTGTAGTGTAGAAAATCAGCATACCTTGCTATTTTGCACATAACAGACTAGCATTACTTTTTAACGAGTGTTGAAAATGAGATTTAAAGGGGTGTGTTTTACATCGCGATTCAGTGAATTTAGCATTGCGCTTTCTTTCGTCACGTTGCAGTTTATGCTGACAGTGTATGATGAAATTAAATGTGTTAAATTATGCTATGCAATCTAGGAATCTTGATGAAGCAAACGATGTTGTTACTGTAAATACAGTTTGCGATTCAAATACGCGTGTGTGGGCAGTGGCGTAGCTAGGGGGGGGGGGCGGTCCGCCCCGGGTGTCACCCGTTTGGGGGTGACACCCGCATTTCCAAACTAGTAACCGAAATTAGTGTGATACAAAAAATTTTTTTTTTTTGATAGACTTCTTTTATCCTTTGGTGTCGAAACACGTCTACCTTGAATGTTTTGAATATTTGTTTCAAGTTGATCTATCGCTTTTTCAAGTACGATCCAGGGGGCTGTGCTCTTTCATTACAGTAGAGTATAATTATTGGCAACACCGCACGCTTAAACAAAGAGAGCATCGCTCTGTAGCTCCAACAATCACAGTAACTCATTGTGCTTGCCGTTCGTCACTGTTGTTTGGTTTGTTAGAAGCGGCGGTGGATATAATGTAAGTTTTCTTGTATAAACAGAGGTAGTTTTAAAATTAAAGGATGTATTATATATATCTAAAATTGTTAAAATCATGGTAATTAGACAGTTAAATTGTAAATCCTCTAAATTATTTCAAGAAAAATGCTAGATTTTCCTTTTTTTTAAAAAAAAAATAAAAGGCAAACAAGCGTTTCAAAATTGTTTTGCTTATTTAGAATTCCATTAGCTTTCTAGCTAAGATTCACAAGTGCATTGAAGTATTTTCTAGTAATTTTTGAATTTATCATCTAACAGATTCGTGATGTATAAATTGAGTACATTTCGTGTTATCCGGTCTGCGTACCTACCTATTGTGACAGTGCACCTATACTCGACATGAAACCGTATCATGTTCGAATTTATGCAAATAAAATGATTCGGAAAACTGCATTAAACTAGCAATACTGTCAGGTTTCAAGTCAATCCGAACGAGTCCAAGTGTTCGTTGATTGTATCGTCTGTCGTTGGTAATCAGATTTTGTAGGGCATGTGTTTAAAACAGTCGGTACCGCGTATCTTGATAGCGAAATCGTAACATTAGTAAGCACTTTAACTCTAGGTTCACGTAAGTTTGCTATGCTTTCTATTGATCGAGAATATGCAAATATGATCGCGATGAAATAAATAAGCGTATGATTCTCTAAGAATTTTCTATAATAAATTTACAGAAGAAGATTTCTATTATGGGTAACCTCTCTGTCGAATACAGGTACCTAAATTCTTGCGGGTTCCTTAAATCGACAGGGATGTCGAACTTCCGTTCCTGAACAAAAATTGAGCTTTAATCATAAACTGAACGAACATTCGAGCCGTTTACATCTTTATTTATACGCTACAGAGCGGTGCTAGAAATTCAAAAATCTTCAGTACATACAATGTCATATTTAGGAGTCTGTAGATACTTATTTCTTAGGCGGGTGGTAAAATACTTGTTAATTACTTCATGTAAAGACGGCAGATATCGCAAAGGCATGTTCTTTTACTATCTGACCCGTTGTTTTTTTAATTACATTTAATTATGTTTTTATATTTTATTTATTCCTCTATTTTTATGAAGGAACTTATAGTTGCTTCTCTGACTATACAGTATCCCCCAAGGTCTCACAACTTGTGGGACCCGGATCCTGGGTTTGCACCAATGGGAACCCATCTGGGTCTGGAATTGCTTCTACTTGGATCAAGCCACTTCTGTTAACTTTCCTCTCAATATCCCTTGGTCCTGCAAATACCGAGGTTGCAAAGTCATTTAAATACAGCCTATGTTAACGTTTCAATAACAAATGGCTAGCTTTCGACTTTTTTAAAAATTTATAGAGGAATCTTATGGTCTCCCTATAGTTACACTGGCGGAAATTAAAATCACAACATGCATACATGAGTGGTAGAATTTTAGGAAACTTTTTGTGCTGGGTGACCATGTGATCTAATGTGTCTACTTCCAGTATCCTAGACATGCTCTATTGGGGATCGTGCTGTCCAAATTGTGATCGAAACTCCTTCCAAGGCATTTGTGACGATGGCCGCAGTATGAGGACGGGCATTATCTTGTTGGAAAATGCGATTTGGATGGTGAACATGAAGGGTATCAAAATAAGATGCAGTACCCCGTCCAGATAGTGGTGGGCTGTCATTGTGCCATCAACAACAGCCGACTCAGTCATGCTGTCGAAACTGATTGCCGCCAAAACATGACACCAGTGGCTACACTTGTGTGACGTTTTGAAATCACAGTAGGTAAGCCGTTTCTCCACTACGCCTGCGAACATGTCGTCGATTATCACTTTGCCACAGACAGAATTGAGACTCGTCTCTAAACACAAATGTACGCCATTGACATGTCCATTTGTGTTTCGCATTACACCAGGTTAGATGATGCTGGCAATGAAATTAGATTAATGGACACGTTGTACAGGGGCCAGAGAGTGTGACCCAGCTTCAAGCAATTAGTTTACAATCGTCCGGGGAGGGGGAGGGGGGTGACTATCTGTAACCACTGCTTGGATCTGGCCTGCAGCCAACCATCTGCCAGCAACAGCCACCCACACCATTTGGCAGTCTTCACGTGCTGTTATCTATCTGTATGGACCCATGCCTGCTCTAGGAGTATTAGAACCTTCTTTCAATCCACTGTGTAACAAGTCTGTATACTGACATTGCACTACGGCCAATCCTTCGGGAGATTTCACGATATGATGCACCCTTTAAAAACACGTCAATTCTCCGACCTCTCTCACAGTTAGACATTTGGGTGTAGAGAGTTGTCACTCTTCGCCTTGGCATACTTAGCCAACAAAAACTTGTAGACAATAAAGTGTCATATTACATGATAATTTTTTTTAAATTGAAATTTATATAATAAATAGCACCGTAATTCTCATATTATTACATACAAAACTTTCAATTTTTAACCATTTAATACTCTTCATGCGGGGATACTTGGGGCCAAATTTCATTCATTTATCACAACACCGTCTGGGTGTTGGGATTTTAATTTGCGCCAATTTGTGTGTCAGTTGCTAAGTGTAAAAGGTCGAGCTGCACTTTGCCAATACTGGCCTGTATCGTCACCGCAACAACAATCGGCTGAGTGACG
This sequence comes from Vandiemenella viatica, assembly GCA_031002005.1. Classification (NCBI taxonomy): domain Eukaryota; kingdom Metazoa; phylum Arthropoda; class Insecta; order Orthoptera; family Morabidae; genus Vandiemenella; species Vandiemenella viatica. The sequence continues at coordinate 25,862,172 of JARYHS010008074.1, read as the reverse complement.
GCTCGCCCCCTCGCGTCCACACTTTTCCATAGCTCACCCGCGTTCCTACCCTGTCTTTAGTCTCCTTCAACGTTTTTCAAGTGATTGTTTCAGGGAATAAGTGTTGGGGATGACAGGTAGGTCTGATACCTTACTTTATTATACTGTACTTTATTTTGCACAGTTTTGGTACGAAAGTACATAAAAATACTTTTTTATCTTACTCACGTAATCACCTAACTGGTTGATATTTTATGTACAAAAATAGTTTCCCACCACAGTATTAACAAATCATCACCACACCTTGACGATCCTCAAACCAGGCAAACCAGCAGATGATGCTTCAAGCTATCGACCTATTGCTCTACTCAGTGTTTGCTATAAGCTTCTAGAACGCCTCATCCTTAACCGCATACAAGGAATAATAAATATCATAACACCAACATATCAGGCAGGTTTCAGACTAAAACGGAGCTGTTGTGAGCAAGTATTAGCACTGACATCATACATTGAGGCTGGATTTCAGAAGAAGTTAAAAACATCAGTAGCCTTTGTCGATTTAACAGCGGCATATGATACAGTTTGGCTGGAAGGACTGCTACTTAAACTTAAAAAACATATACCCTGCAGGAAACTAACATCACTCCTGAGGAATATGCTGACCAACAGATATTTTAAGGTCACCATCGGACATAAGACAAGTAAGTCATTTACAATAAAAAATGGATTACCTCAAGGGTCAGTACTAGCTCCATTGCTCTTCAACTTGTACACCAGTGACATGCCAGAAACAACCGGCAATAAATTCTGCTACGCTGACGACTTAGCTATCGCCGTCCAAACTGCCACATTAGAGGAAGGTGAGAGCATTCTCTCTAATGACTTAGAAACCTTGAACACATATTATAGAAAGTGGAGACCTTGTCCGAACCCAATGAAAACAGAAGTATGCGCATTCCACTTGAGCAATAGAATAGCACATCAGCAGCTCAAAGTGAACTTCTGCCACCAGAGGGTGAAACATAATTTCCATCCTAAGTATCTTGGTATCACCTTAGACCGCTCCTTAACATTCAAAAAACACCTCGAAAACACAAGTCAGAAACTGAAAACACGAAACAACATCATGAAGAAGCTAGCTGGTACTTCTTGGGGAGCTGATGCGAACACACTACGAACAACCGCTCTCACCATGGTTTACCCTGTTGCTGAGTACTGTGCTCCAGTGTGGCAACGTAGTACTCATACTAGAAAAATCGACGTCCACCTGAATGAGTGTATGAGAGTAATAACTGGCACCCTAAAATCCACCCCAGTCCCCTGGTTGCACCTGATCAGCAAAATACCACCTCCAGAGATAAGACGCCAAGAAGCAACGGCACGTGAGTGGATAAAACTACACCATCCTGATCATCCACAGGATCTCCCAATCCACGAGGTTCTAAATAACTTACCATCCACTCGTCTTAAATCACGAAATCCGGTATGGCAAGATGTATTTGACTTTGATGTCATGGAAAAATGGCGACAAAGCTGGAACTCCACATCTGTAAAACATTCAGATATTAAAGATCCCACAACTGGACTTCCAGGATTCCATCTAAATAGAGACCAGTGGGTCAAACTAAATCGCCTAAGAACAGGCCATGCGAAATGCAACGCCATGCTGTATAAGTGGGGTCTTCAGGATTCTCCTGCATGTGACTGCGGTGCTCCTTCCCAGAGTGTGGAGCATATTATCAGGGAATGCCCTCTACGGAAGTATGATGGACCATATGAAGATGTTTTTGGAGCTACAAGTTCCTTCTTAGAATGGCTGGAAGAATTAGACATCAGCTTGTGAATGCTACCAACGTTCTTGTCATTGTATATATTTATTATTGTATTAGTTGCTTGCCATACGATAAATAAATAAAATAAAACCACACTGTACCGGAATGACACATCATTCTCGCGTGTTTCAACACCATCAGAAAGAAATGTCAATCACTTCGCATTGACGCGTTTGTTTTGTTTGAGGTTCGTTTCGATTCTCTCATTATTTTTTGTTAGTAAAGAAGGAGATTATAACATATTTTAATTTAAATATAGGTCGTAATGATTTTCTATGATAAAAATAATAATTTCAAGTTATCTCAAAGTTCAAGTCACAGAGTTTCTTATTGAGAAACTGTCAGTGCACCTATATCGTAATCACCTAACATGAAAAGGAGACCTACAGATTAACGTGAAATTCGAATCACGGAAGCTTCCTAGAATCTTCGCATTAACAGATAAAAGCTTTGCCAGATGTAAATGTCAATTTTAAGGCCCGAAAAAATTACAGTCGAGGCCTGGATTTGAACCGGGACATTCAGTACCCAAATCGCACGCAGT
>JARYHS010008074.1:25836419-25858817 GCA_031002005.1 Vandiemenella viatica | reverse complement strand
ACTGAAATTAAAAAAAAAATTGGAAAAAATGGTCTCCCCCCCTCTTTCCCTCTTATCTACCTACTGGTGGAGTTGGTCTGCCATTCATACTCCTTTCATTTATTCAACAACAATTTGCAAATTATTATATCCAATATATCATCAATATTACCAAATCAAACAATTTTCAATTGTTACAACTTCCAAAATATTGGTGTTTCACTAAATGTTCATTTTAAATGCTTATTTGTTACCACCTACAATTATGAAAGAAAAAAACACAAAAATCAGTTTTCACAACCCCATATTGGGTTAATTTTCCTATAATTTAATTAGGACTTCCTGTAATGGTTATAATATGCCAGTCCTGTCATGGTTGTGACCTTAACTGGCTCGAAAAGAATATAAGTCAAAGCCCCACATGTTTGGCGGCTGCTGAGTTACTGTTCTGTTCCTATCGCCTGTTGCAGCAGTGCTGCCACGAGACCTCAAGTCAGCCACCTGTAAAAGAACCAAAAGAAAAGAATTAGTGTCCATCCTTATCGTAAATATACATTCTAACAACTGAAGATTAAATACCAATAGAAATGAAAAGTTAACTAACATAAGTATAAAATGATTACCAGAAATGTGAACAATTGACATTAAAATCAAAGCAAGAGAATCAGTTTTACAAAATTTCTGGGACCTGATGGGTCAAAATTCACTTAGTTATGCAGTGTGTGTTGTTGAATGTCTCTATTCTGAATATGATATTAACCAAAATTTAAAATTAGACAAAGAGATTATATAGTGCAAAAATGGTAATTCATTTTACAAACATATATTATTAGTAATAATATGGAAATGCCATTTCCTTTCAGCAGTATACTGCTGCACTAGAAATAAAAACACTCTCAATTGGTAACACAACAAATTTGTGAACACTAATATACTGGTTTATAATGAATTCAGGGTTAGCATAGGTGTACGCGTATAATCCTAGATACCGTGTAGTTGACAAGTCTTGTCCAATTCCTTAAAGATATAGTGGGTATAGGCATGTACCCAGGAAAATGTCTTAAATTGTAGCACACTTAGTGAATTAGGTGAATAGAAACACAAAGAAATCGCACATGCTATAGTGAAAAAAATTCACATATATAAAATAAAGTGTTACAAAAGTATTGAAAACATCTGTGAATGCAAAAATCTTATACTGCAGAACTCTTCAAAAGGGTCACTCGCACACCTCACGAGTGAGTGCTCATGGATTTTTACAATATTTTGCAGGTGGATTCCCATTTACCAAGTGGTATATTAATATCAAATTTTAACCCCCTACCTGCAGTGTAACGTTGAGATATGAGGGGTAAATTTTAATGTTTCGCTCCCTCTTCTCCTGTTTTACTGACCATAAGTCTGGAACCAATAAAATTAGAAACTTTAATTTGGTATCATTTGAAAGCTTGTAACATGAGCTTTAATATTACATGATACAAAAGTACAATTTTAAATGTTGAAGGTCATTCAAATTGACCTTGAATATATGAAAAACATATCACTTTAAAAATCTAAAAAAAAATATATGTATATTTTGTACACACTGTTATGTTTCTTGTTTGTACCAAGTTTCATATAGGAGAACTAGGGGATCAGATATTGTTTAAACTTCAATGTTACTATGTGTGGCCAAAAATCAAATTACAGAATTTAAAAGTCAGATGTCCAAATGTGTCATAATCCCATGATAATGTAACTTTAACAGAATGAAAGAACCATTTCAGGGGCTTCGAGTCATAACAGCATATGTACAAAATTGGCCATTTTGACATATTCACACCACTATTATTGTGAAGAACCAATCTGTCCAATGGAAAAACACTGGGACTCCTATCTTTAACCGTTCCAGAGATAATGTATAGCGTATATATACAATTTCACTTTACTGTTTATTGTGAAAATGACGTATTGCCTTTTGCGTCATTTCGGCTACTTTTCCAGTACTGTATTGTTCAGTGACAAAAGAGCGTATCTCCAGATATTAAGGAAAAATGTTGCGAGTAGGATTTCTTCTACAAAAATTTAACAGATATGAGTGCTTTTACCTTAATTTAATGCACACGACATAAATTATTAACAATATTTATTCAATTCTTCATGACATTCCCTAGGTAAATCATTGTTTATTTTTTTCCAGATCGCCCTCTATCATTTCTTCAGAAATCTTTAAATATTCCACCTCGGCCAAATATTGAAGCACAAACAATCGATATTGATAGTCAAAATGTTTTCTTACAAGAAAGAACCAATCAGTTAAACGCAGATGAGTGGCTCAGCCTGAGAAATGGAAGAAAATTGATAGAAAAATTAAACGGCAGGCTGGGGAACCGTATTATTCTTGCAAAGGCAAATATTTTCCTGGGCGGTCAGTTAAACCAAAAGATTGTTCAAAGTGCTCGAGAAGTTGCAGCTTTAATTTTACTGAGGCTGGCACATTAAAAATACACCAACAATTTTGGAATCTAGGTGATATAAACAGCAGCGTTTGTACGTCAGTTCTCTTTTAGAAAAGATGGATAAGCAAAGTACTAAGACTTCTGAGGGCTCGTCCTGGAGAAAATTTACAAATTAATACTTTCTAACCAAAGATGATGCAAAGTTTCAGGTTTGCCAATCATTCTTTCTTACTACATTTGATTTGACTGAATCATTCATACGCCAGGTACTGTTGAAAAGGAATGAGCACAATATCATTTCCAAAGATGAAAGAGGACGGCACAAACCAGCAGTAGCTCTATCAGGTGCTGGATCTCACATTAAAAGCGTTCCAAAACTCCCTTCACATTATGCTAGGAAGGAAGGATTCCTACACGATTTAAATCTTCGAAAAAATGTGCGAAATGTATGTGGAAACTTGCAAAAACGGTAACGCAACCCCTGAAAAGCAATCTTATTATCGACTAATATCTAAGACAGAATTTAACCTATCTTTCCAAATACCTAAAATGATTTGTGTGATACGTGTTACAGATTCTCCCACATGAATGTCAGAGAGAAAGAAATTCACTGTTCAGAACAGAATCCTCGTATATCTCGTAAGTGTTTAGCAAGGGCTCTGAAAGACTACATCAAGATGGAAGCTGCAAGGAAAACTCATTTAGCTTAATTTGATCTAGAAGCTGTCTGCTACTTTCCAAAGACAAATGCTAAAGCGTTGTTTTATCATCGAAGATTTGCTGTCTACAACCTAATCATATACAATACAACTTCAAGAGAAGCTGCATTTGGCATGTGGAGTGAAAGGACCGTCAAATGAGGATTTAGAGAAATTTCTTCATGCTTATTCAATTATTTAGAACAAAATGCTGATGGGAAAGATTGGAACTTCTTTTGTGATACGTGTGGAGGGCAAAATAGAAATGCAAATGTGTCTGGTATGTTCCTGTATGCTGTTAAGCACCTTGATATCCCTGTTATAAATCACATGCTTTTTGTGCCAGGTCACTCGCAAATGGAGTGTGACTCTGTTCAAGCCTCGATAGAGAGAAAAAAAAACTGCTGGATATTTTTGATCCATCAGGATGGTCCACTGCCATGAGAATGACAAATAAAAATATCATGCTCAGCAGAATGATGTATTAAATTTCCCAGAACTGAGACGCTTCATGATAAAATACAGAAATGTTGATAGTGATGTTAATAATGTCAATTTGCTGAAGATTGTGGTTTTTTTTTGCGGTATTGAAAGAAGGCTGAGTGTATTTATTTTAAATACAACCATACTACTGAAGAATTTAAAAGAGTCGAATATCCCGCAGAACTAAAACAAGGCTGTAAGAATCTTTCACGCTTAAGCCAGTGTATTCCTCTCCAATTCCAATACAGAAAGATAAGCTCAAGGACCTCCTAGATCTGTGCAATATGGAAATCGTACCCGATCAGTATCACCTCTTTTACAATTCGTTAATAGTAGGCAAGCCTACTGCAGCTGACGAAGGAACAGAAACAACTGCTGATTACGATAGTGACTAAAGTGTAATAATATATATATAATTAAGGTTTTTACAACTCTCTCACTGACAATTTTATAAATATGTGTGTTGGGATTCTCATGGTTTTTTGCCATTTTATTATTGCAATTATCTTTATGCAGTGTTTAAAGACGAAAGACGGCCTAATTATGTCCCATGTAACTCGCGAAGCGCTGTGAAATACTTTAAAATGTCTAAAATAAATTGTTTAATAGTATTAATCAAAATTGAAACAAAATAAATTCTTTTAAATAGTGCATTGTTTGGTTTTGTAATTACAACTCTATATGACGTAACTACCCAGACCACCAAGATGTTGAAAGTCAAAACAACGTATCTGCGACATTGTTCACTATTTTGTTCTGCAGTACCTATTCTTACAGATTATAAATTGTTGGAATTATGTGAATACATTCTAAGGACCATGAGGTGTCACAGCTACAAGCGACTTAATCTTAAATGGTAACATTGGTAGTGTTTCAACAGATGCAAAACTTCTTTTGCCTTTTTCTCAAAACACTACATTTTGTAGATACGTCGTTATGACTCTAAGCCTCCGCTTTAATCTAATATACAATTGAGTAGATTACATAAAAAAAATCATACAGATTATCCTTCAAGTCAAATATGACTTAAAAATTACTTTTTTCTCTTTGACAATGTTTGATTTGCTAGGTTGCTTTCCGATTCTGTAATTTTATGTCTTGCCAGTTGCTGTACTTGGGTCAACTTTAGTTAAAACTGAGTACCGGGTCGTTCCACATCAAATCACCCAATAAAAAATAAATTTTACACCCACCTCCTTAGATTTTCATGAAATTTGGCTCAAATGGTTCTAATACCATCATGACAACACCTGCAATTTTTTTTTTGCTGTATCTCTTGTAGTTTTTTTTTATAAATTTTTAAAGTTTTTATGTTTTGCGTTTTCCGAACCTTCAGAAATGGTAAATTTAATTTGTATTGAAAACTTCAAAATTGCTTATCTTAAAAACTCTTTTAGACAACATCATGAATTTTTGCAGCAAGTTTATTTATTATACATATTTGAAGATAAAAATGATACTATTAAAATATATTAATATTTTCTATTAAAAAAAATTATACGTATTTTTCTTCTTCTTCTTTTTTTTTTTTTTTTTTTAACGGGTGTTTTGTTTTATAAGAATTGCAATATCTAGTCTCAGACCTGATAGAATGCTCAAATTTGTTTTAATGTACTCTTATCAAGTAGCCTATATGTTTAAGGCTACTTTAAAACAAAAATGATGGCTTTTTAACATGTTTATTAATTATAGTAGATTACATTAGAATTATGTACAAAGATAGTGTACTTACAACACTTATGTATAACCCAACTGATTGCTTGAAACATTGAATTTTTTGAGTAATTTTGTCTTTTTAATAAACATTAATCCTGATTCAAACTGTTTTTCCACTTCATCCAAGAGCTTTCAGTTCTTTTGATACAGTCTTTTTTGAATTAATACATTCTTCCAGTGCCGCTTGATTGAGGTGCGTCTACTACACAGACTATGTGCTCCAAAGGCACTATGCAAGAATCTTCTCTTTCAGGCCAATAAAACGATGCAGCTGGTCCTGAAGGATGTAGAAATAGAATTTCTGCATCTTCTTCATCATTGAATATTGTTTTTACCAGTCCAAAGTACCAGTTACCATCATAATTTGCAGCCACATAGCTATTTATGGATGGTTTAACACGAACCCAGTCAGAAGAAGAATTTAAAGAAAAGACAAAGGAGGGTTTTACACCATGTGTAGTCCTTCTAATTTCAAGGTTGTTTGTTGGTAGTGGTTTGAAGTTATGAAAACTTCTTGTTCCAGGAATGGTTCGGGTTGCTGAAAAACGTTTTTCTAGTTTTAACCGTAGCAAATCAGCTCCTTTTTTGTCAATAAAGTGAAAATGAATGTTTTCAATATTTTTTTTCAGAAAACTTGTACACTTCGATTGCTGTCAATATTTGTTCTTCGTCTGAAAGCTGTAGACTGGCTTTCCTTAAAATTCTTTTAATAGTTCCTCCTAGACCATCACAAATTGACTTCCCATGACTTGTTGCAAAAAAAGTGTGTTGGGCCTTCAAATTAAAGTCTCTCACGTGTTCAGTCAAATTTTTAAAACTGTTTCTATTTTTGTACTGCCCAGCACAACCATCTGTAAAGTAGTGAACTGAGTCAATGTCAGTATGATGTAATGACAGCCACTTTGTAATTTCTTTTTGTACAAAGTTAACAAAACCAGTGTCATGTTCTTGGTCATCACTAATAAAACAGTGGTTGGAAACAAAAACATTGTTTTCCTCATTTCTTAGAAAAACTCCAACTGGGTGTACAGTACAACCACCTCTATTCCAATGGTAACTTTGGATCTCATTTTGTATAATTTTCACTGAAATCCATCACAATAATTGCTGTTTTGGGTGGTGGGTCTTTTTCAATCTTTTAAAGGCTGCTGATTGGGATATTGCTATAAACGAGTGCGGGGTAAGCTTTTCCAATGACGTAACCAATAACAAAATGTAGTCTTCAACACTGATAGACTGTTTGATCATTTCTGCCCTGTCTGTGTTAACCCACTGACTGATTACAATTTCTTCTTCCAAATCATAATCTTCACTTAGTTTTTCAGTTAAGTACTCAATTAGTGCAGTATTTGCAGGACAGCTGTCGCAATGACGTAGCATGCAGTTTTGGTTTTCCGTGTTGCACACAAGCATCTTAATTAGGTCTTTATAAGATTCTTCAATTTTCACAGCATCCAGTAATAGTTTAACATTCTGGTGGATACTGCATACACATACAGTGTGTGTGCCTGCAGCACCAGCAAGGATACACCATTTAGGTCTCAAGAAACAAAATTTTGAAAATCCTACTTCTACTCTGGATTCTCCCATTTGAAACAAGAATAGAGTTCTCTCAAGTTACATGTACACATTTTTTTGAACACTTACTTTGTCTTTTGTTCCAGGTAGCACTCTCGAACTTTCATCCTTTTCATAAAAATCTGTTACAAGTCTTACTGTATTTTCAGAAAGAGTTTTACCTTTTTTTGGAGTTTCCAAAATACCCTTTTCAGATTTTAGCTTTCTAGCTTGTCGCACCATGTACTCACTTACATTAAATTCTTTCATCACTTTATTTCGACTCCAAGAATCCGGAGCCAAGGTCAGAATCTGGATTTTTCTAGACCTCCCAACAGATGAAATCTTCTCTTTCATAACAGAAATCATTACATCAAAATCCTTTGCTTTCTCAACCACACTTGTATCTTCTTCGTCATCATCAGAACTTGGTGCATCATATTTTAATGCTTTTGAAACCGCCTTTTTTGCAGTCTTTTCAATACTGCTAACCTTCCGTTTAAAATAAGACCCTTTACTATGTTCTGACAAGCCATGAAGCTTTATCGGCGTTAAACCTAAATTATCAAGAGCAATGTTTGTTTGTACGAGGGATTCATTTCTGGATTCCAATGATTCTAATTCAACCATGACTTCATCATCTGTTTCACTTTCATTGACTTCAACTCTTAATTTTTCCTCACAAAAGTTACGGCATGTTGAGCAAAGCTTTTGTCCAGGTTTTATGCTAATATTTTTTGTCAGTAATTGTTTAAAAAGATCCAAGCCTACACTTCTCAATGATTTTTTGATGGGCTTTTTGTGTTTTTTAGTGGGTCTACACATGTTGTTTGATACTTTTCAAAAACATTTAAAAAGTAGTAGCTGTGGTGTGAACATATATTCTTAAATTCACACAGATTAATTCCAGATCGTAAGTGGATCAAATCTTTTTCTTCCTCACTCAATTCAGATAACGGTTGTAACTTTTTTGAAGGTGTGTAGGTTGTTTGGAAACAGTCAGATTTTTTAAATAACCCTACGCTACAGGTTTGAATATCTGACATACTGATTTCACTTTTGGTCTGATTACTGTTCTGGTTACTTTTATAGGATATTGGAAAAGAATCTCTGTAAACTAAGTAACAGTACTTACTGAAGTTCGATTAAACTTAATAAAATACTATCCAAGCACTATTTAACACTGCAATAATTTTTTACTTCAAAACACAGGAGTAACAAAACAAAATCCAAGCCTACATTGTTACTCCATTAAATTGATAACAATTATAACTGTTGACCAAATTAAAACTAAAAGACTTAAAACTCTGAATGAAAAAAATAATAAATAAATTACGTCACTGTATGTAAGCACAACCAGACTCAATGAATGACAGTGAGCAACTGAATCTAACAATTACCAACTGTGGAAGAACAGCATGACACCACAGGACAAGAGCCTGTTGAGACATGCTTGCAGAGTGAGCTGTATGGAGGAGCATGTCACCACAGGAAATGTATCTGATCAGACTTGCAGAACCATGCAAATTTTAATGAGCACAGCTAATCAGGCACTGTTATTAGCTAAATCAAGGTAAACCTGACTTGAGTTGTACTATTATGACGACTGAGCTTTTGTAACTATTAGTACTGTAAAAACACACACAGCTGATTGAATTTTTAACTTAACATACCAAGTTTAAATCTAAACTTAACTGGAGTGGAAAATTGATATCTATCAACATTAATATTATTTATTAAGAAGATAAAAACTTATTTTTGGTGTCTAAGTCACTTGGTTCTTTTTATTTTAAAAATATAATTAATATTATTTTAAAAATTAGATAACTATTAAACAGGTTAAAAACCCAACATAATTTTTCTTTTATCTAATAGCCTATACAATTAAGAGTATTTTAAAACAAATTTGAGCTTTCTATCAGGTCTGAGACTCTAGATATTGCAGTTTTTGTAAAACTAAACATCCGTTAGCTAAAAAAAAAAAAAAAAAAAAAAAAAAACTTGTAAATTTTTTCATTTGGAATATTTTAATATATCTTTATGGTTTTTTTTTTTTTAACATTTAGATATAACACACAAAGTTATTCCAAAATTTCATACTGATATCTTGAGTATTGTTTAATATACAAATTTTTTTAGTTGTGAGGACACGTTTTTAAGTTACGATTTCCGACTGCTGAAACAACGCCAAACCTAAAAACTTTAAAAATTTATATAAAAAAAACTATAAGAGATAGAGCAAAAAAATTTTACAAGTGGTTTCAGGATGATAAAAGAAGTAATTGTACCAAGTTTCATCAAAATCTGACATGGTTGGTGTCAAGGCCTGGGTGACTTGACATGGAATGACCCTACCGGGACACCCACAAAATGACAGAGTGCGATGAATAAACAAACGATGGTGATGGACCATGTGGGTGTAGAAAACTGATCTGTATTTCATCAGACGATGTATTCACATTAAGAACACAGCCCAACCACCAGGTAGAATCATACATGCAGGTCACGAATCCTTGTATTTCTTCTAATGGCAATAACATACGTGCAGGAATTACACAAGTCCCCAATGAATATTCACTTGAGTTAGAAAAATACTTGGAGAATACCATTTTTAACTGACACAAATGAATGGAATTGCTGAGTGCCAGGAACTGTCACTGCTTCTAAAAAACGGCCTTCAAGTAATTTCTCTTCAGCGGCATTTTGGCAAAGCTGATGTTCTGAATGTTTGATTTTGCCAAATCAAATAGTTGACGAGGAGTCATAATTTGTTCACTGTACGGTCTTTGTAAACTGGCCTTTGCTGCCAAACGTTTGACTGTTCCACCTACGCCATCACATGCGCTCTTCCCATGGGAAGTAGCAAAAAAAATTCCATTCAGCTGGAACAGCAAAATCATCTTCATGTAACGCCAGATTTTGAAAAATTTTACAATTCTTGTATTGCCCTGAACATCCGTCAGAGAAATAATATATTTTTTTTAATAGTAACTTTGCATATCTCTGTTAAATCACTTATAAGGTATTTCTGAAATAGATGGACTGCAACGATATTGTGTCTCATGCAGTCTGAAATAATGGCCAAGTTTTCATGAGATAATTTATTTTTTTCATCTAAGAAATAGGCAACAATTTCAAATATTAATTCTGGAGGAGAACACAAATATTGTAAACAAAATTTTATAAATTGAGAGGTTCTACTGCTACTGTCAATGCTTTTGAATCCTCCTTTTTCTTTATTGCTTCCAAATCGTGCATGGCCACTATAACCTGCTGTAGAGATTTACTCAGACGGTACTCCACAACTTCCTTCTGTGAAGAACCAAAAATCGGAATTGTTTTCGATTTCAGATCCAGCGTACCCTGATAATTCCTCACTGCATGCTTCCACCAATACCGATTGTTCAACGCTGTGCAAATTTGAGACGGATAGACCTTCAGTTGGAAAACATGAGATTTCATGTCTTTCATTGGCCACTTGGATGTGTATTTCCCCGAACTGCTTCTTGTAAAAATAGAATAGGAGATTTCTGAAGAATTGATCGTTGAGTGATTCCGTAAGTCGAATGAAGTTACTTCGCCTACTGCGAATGTTGATTCCATTGAGGAGTTGACATCTACAACGTTGCTGTGTGTAGGAACAATCGTGGACGACATGGATATGTTTCCAGTCTCCTTCTGTGTCATGGAAGAAAATGAGGGAAAATCCGTCTCGTCTAGCGTGTTGTCTATCAAGCATGTGCCTAAGAATTTGAGTACCTTGCGTACCATCTCTGATGGGAACAACGTCATGGAGTAAGAAGGGGCGCTTAGCAGCTTCCATAATTGATCGAATGATTTTACCTTGTTTGAAGATAAAACCTGTTCCAATGTTTCTGTTAGCTTGGATACCAGCCGAAATGCTTCTTTGTTCTTCATTGACGAAGGAAGCAGATGGTCCAATAGAAAAGTCAATAGAAGTTGTGGAGTTTGAAGACCCTGTTCTTTAAACATACCTAATAAACCTCTTATAATAAAACTCATACTAATAGTAATAAAACCATCTACATCATCTTCACCTTCTGTTTCAATTTCTTCAGTTTTTCTTTTCTTAAGAGGCTGGATGTCAGAAGATGTTTGCTGACTACTTGGAATGACTTCATCATCACTATCATCAATAGCATGTGGAGACAATTGAGATGAGCTCATTGTATGTCTTTACTCTTGGAATATGCGGATAATACAGTGCCTGAAATGCCAACAAAGAATCATAATCAGTTTGGTATCGAATACTATTTACATGAACCCATTCATCTGTAAAATGAGGTCTTAAATACATATCAAAATATTCTTCTGTAACCCATCGTAATGGGGTACGTCTACAAAAATCACAAAATGAAAATGATGACGAAACACTTGAGTGTAAAATATCAGTACATGTTACAATACCAAAACTTTTTTTGCTTATATTATATTGAACATTGTTACTCATCCTAAATTGTGGAAAGTGTTCATAACATTCTAAACAAACCATTAATGTTGCATTTTGTGAGGTATTTGGAAAGTCTGGTACTCTAAATATACAATAATAATTAATACGCCATAATTCAGCACCACATTGATCATATGCATAACGGTTTGGTAAAAACAAATCATTAGTACAAACCATGCTAGGTGGAAAAAAAATTTTCACATATAAAAAATAATTATCATACTTTGGACATGATTCAATATATAATCGATCAAATACTGTAATTTTATAACCATTTAAAACATTGAAATATGTTACGATCATATGCTCGTCATTTTTAAACATGTCAAAAGGTCTTATCCACCTGTTTAATGAAGTGAATAAGTCAGATGGCAAGCATTCTACTATACGGTTAGGAAGTTGATTAATAGTCTTAAGAAAAGCAATATAATTAATACAATTTAAAACAATTACTCGCCAACATTGATTTGTTAAATCAATTTGAGCATTACGACTTAACGGCAACATTTTACTCACCAATCCTATACTGATAATGTGTCTGCTGCTGCAGGTCTTTTATAGCAATAAATTGTGCCACACAAACAAGTTGACGGATGAATTGTTGCTTGGGCATTATTCCAGTGATAACCTTGTGCTGCATCCTGTAGAATAAATGAATAATTTTCAGCAAAATCTCCCGGTGCAAGTTAATGGTTGAACTGGTCTTAAACTCTTACAGACACAATGTTTTGGCAGCTGGAGAGGACTACAAAGGATTACAACAGACTAACAGAACCAGTTTTGCTATTATATATTCAATGCTGTAGCCAACATTACAAAATTACCTAGTAAACAATGGCATACTAATGAGAACAATACAATGCAATCACATGTTTAGGTAAAGAAAATTTTGAAAGCTTAAGGAATTAAAACATTTGAAAACCTTTTTAAAATAAAAAAATCGTTAAACTGTTTTTGCATTTTAAGTTATAAGCATGGCATTAAGAAAACACATGGTTGTGGAAGCCACTATTACTGTTTACAAGTAAACAAAGGATGTTGCCAAAAACTGGTAACGAAATTACTGAGTTTTTTCTCCACCAGTCTTTTTTGGTGCAGAATTTAACTCTTTATAATTCCTGATCAACTAGTACTCTTTGCAAAATATTTTTTTTTTTCGGATTTTTGAAGTATGACTTTTGAAAAATTCAGGGTCAGAAGTCAAGTAGAGATATTAAAATCTGTAATATTTGAAACATAGAAGTTTATATAATATCTGATCCCCTAGTTTCCCCCATATGAAACTTGGCATAAATAAGCAACATAACAGTGTGTATAAAATATATTTTTTTTAAAGATTTTTTAAATTATATGTTTGGGAAATATTCAAGGGCAATTTGAATTACCTTCAACATTTAAAATTGTACATTTGTATTATGTAATATATCATCATAAACCTTGTTTCAAGATCTTTAAAATGAAGTCAATTTTATGTATGTAATGAATTAGAATAGTTGTTACATGCATTTGAAAAGTAGTTTGCCCATCTAAATTTGATTTTTTGTAATGGTTGGCAATGAAAAAGTACTTGTCTTAAAAATCTAAAAACTTGGATTTTTACTGATATGCTCAAATACTACCCCTGTTTAAAATTTCAGAAAAATCAATTGGGGTCAACTTGAAAATCCCCTTTTTTTTGGTTGATTTGACATGGAATGACCCAAAAGTCTTTTAATGTTGATATGTTTTAAACCATGAAGGACAAAAGGTAAAGGGATATTTTATAATATGTATATGTTGCCTTTATCACAGCACTTTGGTTCATTCAAAATTAGTGATGCTCCTCCATGAGTGCATCGTTTCCACAAAATCCACTTCTATGGTATCTCATAAAAACATCTGAGATCCAACACAACATTAAATCAGTTATCAACTTCCACTTCATCAACATAAATCTTGCTTAATTGGTGATTCCTTCTTCCATCACAAAGTATACATAACTTCATATAACTGCCAATTTATTTGTTGCAGTCTCCATAGACTGTGGGTCACTACCGTGTTTCTATTTTCTTGTTATTAACTGTTATGTCGCTACCCCGCTAGTCCACACGATGCTAATAATAATTGATTAACTGCTCTTTTGGCTAGTTGTCTTTAAAAAAAATACGCTATTGTTGGCTGCTGGCGGTACAAAAAATAATATTTTATTAATTTTATGGTGGGTCGTATATAAAAATACAGGGTGCTTCAAAAAAATGTATACACACTTTGAACTTCCATAGAAAATTTGTTTACCGTTCTACAAAGTTAAATTTCAGGAAAATAGAAAGCTAAAAGTCCAATGTAAATCAAACATAAACAACAAATGTTAATACTGTTCAAATTGGTGACCTGCAGCATCAATACAATTCTGAGTACGAGTCACCACAGATTCTGTACATCGTATCAAAACGTCCAATGAGATTTCTCTACACACTGCTTGAATCTCATTCCAAAGAATGTCTAGGTTACGTGGTTTACGTTTGTACACCTCATCTTTTACTGTGCCACACAAGAAGAAATCCAGTGGTGTAAGGTCTGGAGAGCGTGCTGGAAACTCGATTGGCCCCCTGCGTCCTATCCACCGGCCCGACAAATTTTGATCCAGGTAAGCTCGTACGTCCCTGTGATAGTGCGGCGGAGCACCATCTTGTTGAAAATAAAAATCATCATTACCGTATAATGCACGAATGGCAGGAAATATGGAATCAGCAAGCAATTAATACCAGTTACAGTGCCTTCAAATCGAAAAGGTCCAATGAGTCCCCTTGAAGACAAACCGCACCACACATTTACACCTGGCAAATTTACAGCTTTTTCAATTGTAATGTGAGGATTTTCTTCACCCCAGTAAACACAATTGTGCCTATTGACAGTTCCATTAAGTTTGAATTGGGCTTCATCCGACCAAATGATGCTACCCATAAATCCCGGTTCACGTATCACCATCTCCTGAATCCATTCACAAAATTGCAACCTTCTATCTGGATCGTCGTCACTTAGCTGTTGCACCAGCCTTGGAATGTAAACACGATACTTGCCTCTCTTCAGAATGCGTAGCACGCTGCTAGCACTTACATCACTTTCACGTGCCCCTTGCCTTGAAGATTTGTTAGGAGAGCGTTGAAACAGTTCCAAGACTGCCATTGATGACTCATCACTTGTAGCTGTTCGAGGCCGACCTGAATGACCTTTATGCACATCACACTCTGTTCCATGAACTTCGAACTTGTCTCGTATGCGTGTAATTGTTAATCTTGAAGGTGGTTCTGTATCATACTCCCTTCTCCACTGTCTTTGAACTTCATTTACATTCTCAAACTTCCAGTACCACTTAATAACCTGCTTACGTTCTTCAAAACTCAAACGTACATCCCCCATGTTGATATTACAAATTCCAACTGATAATATAACATAGAGGGACGATTATGCTGGCACCTGGCGAAGAAATATAACACTAGCCTTGTAGAGCGGGAAAACAACAATAGTTTAAAGTGTGTGTATACATTTTTTTGAAGCACCCGGTATGTCAAACAAGACTTTGCTGGTATTGCATATGTTGCAAGTGCTGTCTTACTAGCTGTCCCTGGACTAAAATAATTATGTACTCCCATTTAATATCCTCTTCTCTCTCTTCTTTCTTCTCTTTTGTATTTGAAAAATAGGATAAAGCGGTTAGCATCTCACTGCTCACATCTACAGTGTCTATTGTACTAAGAACTTCAACATCTTGACATCTGAATTCTTCTTCAACAAATTCGACATCTGTTGAATCCATTTCTATTTCAAAACTAACTTGCAGAATGTTGTCTTGGTGACAGTTAATGATAACATTATACTCTTTAGAAAGGATCAGTCTCCACAAAACACTGCACTTTGGTAACAAATCCAAAGTTGAATTCAGCTGAGTGTATAACTCGTGAAAAAATCACATAAAGTACAAAAATATCCCACAGAATAAACTGTAGAAAACATATCTCAACTGAATTTTCTTATAATCCCTCATGGGATCTTGTCTCTGTTGTTGCGTCCGGTTGGCTATTTACTTCCGCGAGCGGTTCGGAAGTTGGGAGCTAGACTTCCGTATTGTGGTTGGAAGTCTAAATACGAGTGAGTAAAGATTTTTCAAACTTGGGAACTCGGTGTGGAAAATGGTTTGAGAAATGAAAACACATACAAGTTGAAATTACAATCAAGCTTGCAGCTCACGAAGCCCGACCTACTTCCACTGAAGATGCTCAGAAATAACAGTAGGGGGTATCCTACTCCTCATCAGATTCATCTGATTCTGGAAATAACATAATCTTCGGTTCCTCGGGAAATTCCCCGGTTGCCAGACTATGCCGGAAACACCAGTCTAGAAGTATGAGAAACCTAAAGGAAAGATACCACTCTCAGGAGTAACTAGCGCGGGTCCCTCTATTGGATGGTCCGTCATCTACAGAAGTGCGATAATCCTGGAAGAAGCTGAGTACTACAACGGCGACTACAGTAGCTCATATACACGTTGTCTTTCCGTTGTGCTGCGTACTCTCTCTCTGGTCCGCCCTACTCTAACAGACCTGCGCTGTCACTGCTCCGCCCTACTCTCTCTCTCCCGGTGGCCCGGCCACCTCTTTTATATCGTCCGGTGACGACATTGCTTGTGTCTTCTCGACCTTCTAGAACATTCTGTTGCGCTGGTCACGTATCCTACGTTCTTGCATCAGCCCTTGTTTATCCTTCTGGAAATTTCCGTGTTTCCTGTCACGCAGGCTGTCGGGTAGATGGCGTTATCGGGCTCTCTTCCACTGCTTGTCAACACACAGTCCTATCTCCCCTCGCTCGACCTTCCGGCCTTTATCTACTGTTTATGTTTACTGCCTCTGTTGATGGAACATTTCTCCTCCACAACATCCTACGCGTTTCCGAACACGTAAATCCTACACTTAATTGTGCAACCTGTACACCTAAGTACTTCTTGCGATTCATTCGCAACACCTCCCCCCCTTGGGGAAAATTTTGCAATCTCTCTTGAGAGTGCAAAATTTTCAAGTTCTGTGTCGGCTGTGTGAGCTGCTTATTTATTGACAATTTATATCTTATGCATATTACAATGATTTACATTATTTCACATATGTTTCACACATATCTCCATTTCTTTCTTATCTTGTCTTTACAATAGTGACAAATTTTTTAATATTACATACATCATACATGTATTAATAAATATCTTATAATGTACCATTTCCCTTTTTCCTTTTGGACAATGTCTTATTATTTTCTAAAACAAACACAAAACATTTTAATATCTTTTCTCACAATATATTCATTATACATTCTAACGTTTGTCAGTTTTAGACAAAAACATCAATGGTCTCTTTTGTTCATACTCCAAATATCTGTCCGGATGACGCACACGTTCACTTATCATTGTATCACTGTTTTCGGTTACATACCTGCTTCTTACAGGACCAAAAGTAATTTGTTCACTCTCATCACTGTTCATTCCAGCAGGATGATACCTAACCACCCCAGTATCAGGGTACTGATTTACAATCTTATTCTTAACACAAATCTTAGTGCAACAGTCATCACCTATGGCTTTACAGAAAAACCTAAAACAATCACGGCAACATTTACAATATCTACATACACAGAATATTATTATCAACACTACTATCCCCGTCCCAGCATACCCCCCCCCCCGCAGGGGCCTGGTACGCAAGTGCCAGGTACGGGTTTGGCGAACCCGCGGTGCCCGAGGTGGAAACTTGTGAGCGCCGCAAGTTTCCCACACCGTAAGCTCCTACCATGCTTCAACGACCACCGTAAGGCGTGGCGGTGGAACGTTGTGTGCCTAGGAGAACGGGAATCTTGGCTTCATCGCCCGGATTGCGAGGACGGAACAAACCTCTATAAAAAACCCCTCAACCTCAAGGTCAGACACGTGCCGAGGAGGCGAATGAGTGATGAGGGAAATCACCCGCTAACGTGCAACCTCAGGGGCACCTGCGCACCCCTGTTGTATTAGCATTTCCTTCTATGTTGTTTTTACTCGTGGGACCAAAATTAAGCCTCACAATAAAAACAAAAAACCCTGCAGTACGGGTGTGCCGCAGAATAATCAAAATACACCCAATTCTAAGAAGAGGGTGAGGGTTGATAGCCCCCCCTCTTCAGAAAGTAATAGTAACAGAAAAGTTTGTTCGCTTGCGAATGCTTTTATAGTTATACAACGTTTGGAAGGATCTTTAGAAAAAGTTTCACCTTTTTATATTTCTAAGGGTTTAGAGGGTCTGGTAGGGACCCTAAATACCATAAAAAAGCTGAGGAACGGGACGCTGCTGCTGGAAACAACTTCCAGTAGGCAAGCTACCCAACTCCTGAACTGTGAGAAGCTCGGGGAGTTCGCCGTTACCTGCGAACTCCACAAATCCCTTAACAGCAGCAAAGGCGTTGTCACTTGCCGTGACTTAGTTGACATAGGGACCGAGGAACTCGTTGAGGAGTGGAAGGAACAGAAAGTGGTCGAGGTACGTCAGATCACTCGAAGGGTAAATGGCAGTATTGAAAAGACTGCCACCTTCGTCCTGACGTTTGACACTCCAGTACTGCCAAAGAACATCAAAGCAGGGTACATTAATTTGAACGTCCGTCCGTATGTTCCGGACCCGATGCGCTGTTTCCAGTGTCAGCGGTTCGGGCATACGACGGCGTCATGTAAAGGAAAACCAACCTGTGGTAATTGCGGGAAGGGCGCACATGAGCCGGGTGTTAGTTGCACGCTCCCACAGGTGTGCGTCAACTGCTCCGGGTCGCACCCTGCCTGGAGTAGGGAGTGTCAAGTGTATCTTGAAGAGCGCAAGATACAGGAGCTGAAGACTAAAGAGCGGATTCCCTATGGGGAAGCCAAAAAGAAGGCCAAGTCGCTCGCCGCTCCAATTTTCGGAACTACTTTTGCTAAGATGGCTTCAGCTCCCGTCAGGAAGCAGAGTATTGCTACCCAGACGTCAGTTGCAGACATGAGCACTAGCACAGCGTGCTCATGTCAGTGCAAATGCGGTGCAAAATCCGCTAAGATCACAACATCTAAGACCGCACCATCAGCAGCAGCGAAGAAGGATCCACCAGCACTGATAGCGAAAACAACGCCACCTCCAATACCACCACGTGCTATCACGGTGGTAGCATTGCCAACTGCTACAAGTGATAATGGAGGCAATCAGAAGATCCGTGGCCCGAAGTTTAGACTGACGGACCCGACTCTCTTTGTGAAATCCCCCTCTTCGTCCCCTCCCAGACTACCAAGTAGTAGGGAGAAGAAGGGGAAAGGGGCGAAGAAGAAGCAGAAGAAGAAGAAGAACTGCCAGGAGTCAACTGAGTCGGAGTCGTCTGACTCTTCGGAGCCAGAAGAAATAGAAATGCTGGTGGACGAGCCTGATCCCGTTCCTCAGCAGGCAATGATCGAAGACCCACCCGAACCGAGGCGGGTGAAACCAATTTTAGGCAGACCGGTCCAGTTTTAAGGCTGATGGGTGACCTCTTTACAGTCACCCAATCCATATGCATGGTTTTTATTTTTTGTATTGTTATTATTCATGTCTGCCTGGCCAGTATACAGCCAGCAAGATATGCAGTGTTTTTTATCCTCTTTTGAACCTGTTTGGCCCCTTTACAGCCTTACAGGTGTTGTACGGTTTTAAGTCGTTGTGGTCGCTTTAAAACCACGTCTGATTTTATGACTCATTTTATTTGCTGTCTGTATGGCCGAGCCCTTGACATTCGACCATGCAGACAGTATTTTAGTACTTTTTTAATCCACAGAGGTAGCTCAGTGTTTTTTAAGTATTCTGTGAACCTGTTTGGCTCCTCTACAGCTATCCAGGTGTACAACGGTCTTAGTTCCAGGCGGCCCCTTTAGGGCTACATCTTATTTTTGTGATTTGTTTTATGTGCTGTCTGTATGGTCGACCCCTTTACAGTCGACCATGCAGACAGTACTTTTATTATGAATTTTAATCACAGCCTTTTCTGGTAATTGTTAGGGCGCTAATGACCTCGTTGTCGACGCGCCCTAAAGCCACAAAAACAACAAAAACAACAACAACCAAGTACTGTTTTTACTTGTGACACTGCTGATATGGCTGGCCTCTTTACAGCCAGCCAGCTTACGCGTTTTTTAAACTGGTTGGCCCTTTTACAGCCAACCAGTTAATGTATGTATTTTTATATTTTATTGCCTATTTTCAGTTTTATGTTTTACGTTGCTGTCTCTGTGGCCGACCCTTTTACAGTCGGCCACATAGACGGCAATTTTGCCACGTTGTCACGCCTGGTTGTTGTTAGGGCGCTAATGACCCCGTCGTCGACGCGCCCTAAAACCCCAATAACAACAACAACAACCCAGCATACCCCCATATTGGTATACTGTCTATAGAGAAAGAGTTAAACGCTGTTCTTTGCTGGTATGTAATTTCATCTTCTATCTCGTCTAGCTTATGTCCTGCTGCCGTCAAATCATCTAACTGTCGAACTACGGGTTCAACTGGTAAATATAGAGGAATTTCAGATATGTTTTTCTTTTCTTTATTTATTATACAACAATCTATCTCCATATTTAGATTCGGAACTATATCATTAATCGGTACCTTTGATCTAATGATATGCTCAGACTGTATTAATATTTGTGCACCATATCCCTTACATTTACTTAAGAATTTAAGCTTTCCTGTCCCCTTAATAATTACGTCTGTAGGCTTATTTTCATTACACAAAACTGTCAATCCTTCATCCTTTGGTGCTACAAAAAGCCATTCATTACCTCTTATTTGCGTCCATACGCTTTCATTTAGTGTAATAAACTTCTGAATACAATCATTTGGGATTTTTACTATAGGTTGAAGCATCCTGGCTTCACATACCTCATGATCATATGTTGACAATAACACAAATGTCTGTTTACAAATACTATGATTAGGTTCTAGCTTTTTGCATGTTAATTGATCACTGTCTAACTTTACATATTGCCGTTTTGCATCATCAATTAACAAAAATTCTTTTTCAGGCGCTATATAGGTAAATAATTGTTTACTGTGATTCACCTCAATTGGTAGGGGCCAAAGCTTATATGGTAAATGTTAAACATTTCACTGTCTACTAGCGGAATATTTAATACATAGCTTAATATATTTCCCGAAATAAAGACATCTAGATCTATTACTCTCATTAATTGGTACCCCTTGGCTTCAGACAATTCTATTGGAAATTGCTTATCTTTTATTTCGTCTTTAATCAATCCCAAGTATTTAACCACTTGTACTGGATTGACTAAATGCGGTTCAAGAATGCCTTTCTGTGCATTCACTATGGCAGTTATGAGCAAATCGTATTCTCTCTCGATTTCATTGAATATTGACATTAATTGTATCAGTTGTTCATTTAGTGTGACTGATATGGCAAGCTTATCAATTCTTTTGTCTACGCTATTCTCATATTTTATGACATGTTCATTCAATTTTAACATCCCTGCAGTTATAACTTTTTCATTGCGCTCTATCGAATTAACCGTATGATTGAAGCTAGTCAATGTCGCTCTTACAATTGTAACTTGCTCCTTGGACAACTTTAATAATTGTTTCTGTTCATTTTCTAACAAATTAATTTTTGACTTAAAATAAGAAGCATCGTCTTCATCCAAAGTTCCGAATAGGACCTTGCTAAGTTCCCCTACAAAATTAAGTATTCCTCGTTTTCTTCTATTCTGCTCATGTCTAGCTAATTGCCCAATTAGGCCTTGTGAGGCTTCTATTTTGCTCACATGGTATTCTAATGCATGTTTTGCGCCCACACATTCTACTGTACTTACATTTATCTTTGTAAGTTTTTGATTGCAAAAGTCTACAGCCCGTGACGCTACATTTCGACTGGCTTCAAATTTCTCTCTTATGTCTTTTAAGTTAAAATAACTCACTATTCTCCAAGTAACAGTGTACATACTTACTGTCCCTTTGTTGTCATAATACAGTCCTGGTGATGACTTGAATTTTGTTAACTGTAGATCCTGCTGTTGCATCGTTGACATCACACTCATTATTAAGATGACCACTACTATTCCACAGGTTACTGCCATCGTTCCTGCAATTTTAAAAAGAACTCTTTTAGTCTATTGGCATGCACTTTTGTATATTTATTCTTCTTCAACTGAATTACTACATTTGGTCCCTTAGTCTCAATTACTGTATACGGACCCCTCCATTGACTGTCCAACTTTTTCGAACGGCCTCGTCTCACACTTTCATCAAATAATAAGACTCTGTCACCTGGTCGGAATACTACGGGATATTGCATCTTATCATAATTTTCCTTACTTTTCTTTTTCGCTTGTGCTGTCGCCTCTCGCGCTCCTTGGTGCATTGCCCTTAATCTTTCTCTTAGTTCAATTACGTAATCATCGTAATTATATATTACCTCGGCTGGTTTCTTTTGTAGTACTCCCGGTAGGTTACATACTCTTCCAAAAAATAATTCATGAGGCGTATATCCGGTAGTGCTATGCGGTGTTGTGTTAAAAACAAACACAGCATACGGAATCCAGGTATCCCAATCTGTTTGACCTCTATTCATGTAATGCCGAAGCATTTCCGTCAATGTGCGATGCGTTCTCTCTAACGCTCCATTCGCTTGTGGGTGATAACTTGTAGTGTGTATCTTCTCTATACGTAACAACCTACATATTCTTCTCATTAGGTCACCCATAAAATTGCTTCCCATGTCACTTAATAAAATAGACGGTATTCCAAACCGTAGAATTATCCGTTCTACTAGCACTCTTGCTACCGTGTCAGCATCTTGTTGCTCTATGGGCTCGGCTACTAAAAACTTTGTTAAAGCATCCTGAAATGTCAGTATATACTTGTTCCCTCTTTCTGATTGTTGTAGTGGACCTACGATGTCTATATCACATCGTTAAACACATGCTCTGGAGTTCTTGTTATCTCCATTGGCATCTTTGTCTTACTCTGGGTAATCTTATTCTTTTGGCAGCTTTCGCACTGGC
>JARYHS010008074.1:25728811-25835419 GCA_031002005.1 Vandiemenella viatica | reverse complement strand
CCATACTACTGAAGAATTTAAAAGAGTCGAATATCCCGCAGAACTAAAACAAGGCTGTAAGAATCTTTCACGCTTAAGCCAGTGTATTCCTCTCCAATTCCAATACAGAAAGATAAGCTCAAGGACCTCCTAGATCTGTGCAATATGGAAATCCCGATCAGTATCACCTCTTTTACAATTCGTTAATAGTAGGCAAGCCTACTGCAGCTGACGAAGGAACAGAAACAACTGCTGATTACGATAGTGACTAAAGTGTAATAATATATATCTATATAATTAAGGTTTTTACAACTCTCTCACTGACAATTTTATAATATGTGTGTTGGGATTCTCATGTTTTTTTTGCCATTTTATTATTGCAATTATCTTTATGCAGTGTTTAAAGACGAAAGACGGCCTAATTATGTCCCATGTAACTCGCGAAGCGCTGTGAAATACTTTAAAATGTCTAAAATAAATTGTTTAATAGTATTAATCAAAATGAAACAAAATAAATTCTTTTAAATAGTGCATTGTTTGGTTTTGTAATTAGTACAACTCTATATGACGTAACTACCCAGACCACCAAGATGTTGAAAGTCAAAACAACGTATCTGCGACATTGTTCACTATTTTGTTCTGCAGTACCTATTCTTACAGATTATAAATTGTTGGAATTATGTGAATACATTCTAAGGACCATGAGGTGTCACAGCTACAAGCGACTTAATCTTAAATGGTAACATTGGTAGTGTTTCAACAGATGCAAAACTTCTTTGCCTTTTTCTCAAAACACTACATTTTGTAGATACGTCGTTATGACTCTAAGCCTCCGCTTTAATCTAATATACAATTGAGTAGATTACATAAAAAAATCATACAGATTATCCTTCAAGTCAAATATGACTTAAAAATTACTTTTTTCTCTTTGACAATGTTTGATTTGCTAGGTTGCTTTCGATTCTGTAATTTTATGTCTTGCCAGTTGCTGTACTTGGGTCAACTTTAGTTAAAACTGAGTACCGGTCGTTCCACATCAAATCACCCAATAAAAAATAAATTTTACACCCACCTCCTTAGATTTTCATGAAATTTGGCTCAAATGGTTCTAATACCATCATGACAACACCTGCAAATTTTTTTTGCTGTATCTCTTGTAGTTTTTTTTTATAAATTTTTAAAGTTTTTATGTTTTGCGTTTTCCGAACCTTCAGAAATGGTAAATTTAATTTGTATTGAAAACTTCAAAATTGCTTATCTTAAAAACTCTTTTAGATAACATCATGAATTTTTGCAGCAAGTTTATTTATTATACATATTTGAAGATAAAAATGATACTATTAAAATATATTAATATTTTCTATTAAAAAAAATTATACGTATTTTTCTTCTTCTTTTTTTTTTAACGGGTGTTTTGTTTTATAAGAATTGCAATATCTAGTCTCAGACCTGATAGAATGCTCAAATTTGTTTTAATGTACTCTTAAACATATAGGCTACTTGATAAAACAAAAATAATGATGGCTTTTTAACATGTTTATTAATTATAGTAGATTACATTAGAATTATGTACAACACTTATGTATAACCCAACTGATTGCTTGAAACATTGAATTTTTTGAGTAATTTTGTCTTTTTAATAAACATTAATCCTGATTCAAACTGTTTTTCCACTTCATCCAAGAGCTTTCAGTTCTTTTGATACAGTCTTTTTTGAAGTAATACATTCTTCCAGTGCCGCTTGATTGAGGTGCGTCTACTACACAGACTATGTGCTCCAAAGGCACTATGCAAGAATCTTCTCTTTCAGGCCAATAAAATGATGCAGCTGGTCCTGAAGGATGTAGAAATAGAATTTCTGCATCTTCTTCATCATTGAATATTGTTTTTACCAGTCCAAAGTACCAGTTACCATCATAATTTGCAGCCACATAGCTATTTATGGATGGTTTAACACGAACCCAGTCAGAAGAAGAATGGAAAGAAAAGACAAAGGAGGGTTTTACACTATCTGTAGTCCTTCTAATTTCAAGGTTGTTTGTTGGTAGTGGTTTGAAGTTATGAAAACTTCTTGTTCCAGGAATGGTTCGGGTTGCTGAAAAACGTTTTTCTAGTTTTAACCGTAGCAAATCAGCTTCTTTTTTGTCAATAAAGTGAAAATGAATGTTTTCAATATTTTTTTCACAAAACTTGTACACTTCGATTGCTGTCAATATTTGTTCTTCGTCTGAAAGCTGTAGACTGGCTTTCCTTAAAATTCTTTTAATAGTTCCTCCTAGACCATCACAAATTGACTTCCCATGACTTGTTGCAAAAAAAGAGTGTTGGGCCTTCAAATTAAAGTCTCTCACGTGTTCAGTCAAATTTTTAAAACTGTTTCTATTTTTGTACTGCCCAGCACAACCATCTGTAAAGTAGTGAACTGAGTCAATGTCAGTATGATGTAATGACAGCCACTTTGTAATTTCTTTTTGTACAAAGTTAACAAAACCAGTGTCATGTTCTTGGTCATCACTAATAAAACAGTGGTTGGAAACAAAAACATTGTTTTCCTCATTTCTTAGAAAAACTCCAACTGGGTGTAGAGTACAACCACCTCTATTCCAATGGTAACTTTGGATCTCATTTTGTATAATTTTCACTGAAATCCATCACAATAATTGCTGTTTTGGGTGGTGGGTCTTCTTTCAATCTTTTAAAGGCTGCTGATTGGGATTTTGCTATAAACGAGTGCGGGGTGAGCTTTTCCAATGACGTAACCAATAACAAAATGTAGTCTTCAACACTGATAGACTGTTTGATCATTTCTGCCCTGTCTGTGTTAACCCACTGACTGATTACAATTTCTTCTTCAAATCATAATCTTCACTTAGTTTTTCAGTTAAGTACTCAATTAGTGCAGTATTTGCAGGACAGCTGTCGCAATGACGTAGCATGCAGTTTTGGTTTTCCGTGTTGCACACAAGCATCTTAATTAGGTCTTTATAAGATTCTTCAATTTTCACAGCATCCAGTAATAGTTTAACATTCTGGTGGATACTGCATACACATACAGTGTGTGTGCCTGCAGCACCAGCAAGGATACACCATTTAGGTCTCAAGAAACAAAATTTTGAAAATCCTACTTCTACCTCGGGATTCTCCCATTTGAAACAAGAATAGAGTTCTCTCAAGTTAAATGACATGTACACATTTTTTTGAACACTTACTTTGTCTTTTGTTCCAGGTAGCACTCTCGAACTTTCATCCTTTTCATAAAAATCTGTTACAAGTCTTACTGTATTTTCAGAAAGAGTTTTACCTTTTTTTGGACCAGGAGTTTCCAAAATACCCTTTTCAGATTTTAGCTTTCTAGCTTGTCGCACCATGTACTCACTTACATTAAATTCTTTCATCACTTTATTTCGACTCCAAGAATCCGGAGCCAAGGTCAGAATCTGATTTTTCTAGACCTCCCAACAGATGAAATCTTCTCTTTCATAAGAGAAATCATTACATCAAAATCCTTTGCTTTCTCAACCACACTTGTATCTTCTTCGTCATCATCAGAACTTGGTGCATCATATTTTAATGCTTTTGAAACCGCCTTTTTTGCAGTCTTTTCAATACTGCTAACCTTCCTTTTAAAATAAGACCCTTTACTATGTTCTGACAAGCCATGAAGCTTTATCGGCGTTAAACCTAAATTATCAAGAGCAATGTTTGTTTGTACGAGGGATTCATTTCTGGATTCCAATGATTCTAATTCAACCATGACTTCATCATCTGTTTCACTTTCATTGACTTCAACTCTTAATTTTTCCTCACAAAAGTTACGGCATGTTGAGCAAAGCTTTTGTCCAGGTTTTATGCTAATATTTTTTGTCAGTAATTGTTTAGAAAGATCCAAGCCTACACTTCTCAATGATTTTTTGATGGGCTTTTTGTGTTTTTTTAGTGGGTCTACACATGTTGTTTGATACTTTTCAAAAACATTTAAAAAGTAGTAGCTGTGGTGTGAACATATATTCTTAAATTCACACAGATTAATTCCAGATCGTAAGTGGATCAAATCTTTTTCTTCCTCACTCAATTCAGATAACGGTTGTAACTTTTTTGAAGGTGTGTAGGTTGTTTGGAAACAGTCAGATTTTTTAAATAACCCTACGCTACAGGTTTGAATATCTGACATACTGATTTCACTTTTGGTCTGATTACTGTTCTGGTTACTTTTATAGGATATTGGAAAAGAATCTCTGTAAACTAAGTAACAGTACTTACTGAAAGTTCGAATAAACTTAATAAAATACTATCCAAGCACTATTTAACACTGCAATAATTTTTTACTTCAAAACACAGGAGTAACAAAACAAAATCCAAGCCTACATTGTTACTCCATTAAATTGATAACAACTATAACTGTTGACCAAATTAAAACTAAAAGACTTAAAACTCTGAATGAAAAAAATAATAAATAAATTACGTCACTGTATGTAAGCACAACCTGACTCAATGAAAGACAGTGAGCAACTGAATCTAACAATTACCAACTGTGGAAGAACAGCATGACACCACAGGACAAGAGCCTGTTGAGACATGCTTGCAGAGTGAGCTGTATGGAGGAGCATGTCGCCACAGGAAATGTATCTGATCAGACTTGCAGAACCATGCAAATTTTAATGAGCACAGCTAATCAGGCACTGTTATTAGCTAAATCAAGGTAAACCTGACTTGAGTTGTACTATTATGACGACTGAGCTTTTTTAACTATTAGTACTGTAAAAACACACAGCTGATTGAATTTTTAACTTAACATACCAAGTTTAAATCTAAACTTAACTGGAGTGGAAAATTGATATCTATCAACATTAATATTATTTATTAAGAAGATAAAAACTTATTTTTGGTGTCTAAGTCATTGGTTCTTTTTATTTTAAAAATATAATTAATATTATTTTAAAAATTAGATAACTATTAAACAGGTTAAAAAGCCAATATAATTTTTCTTTTATCTAATAGCCTATACAATTAAGAGTATTTTAAAACAAATTTGAGCTTTCTACCAGGTCTGAGACTCTTAGATATTGCAGTTTTTGTAAAACTAAACATCCCTTAGCTAAAAAAAAAAAAAAAAAAAAACCTTGTAAATTTTTTCATTTGGAATATTTTAATATATCTTTATCGTATTTTTTTTTAACATTTAGATGTAACACACAAACTTATTCCAAAATTTCATACTGATATCTTGAGTATTCTTTAATATACCAATTTTTTTAGTTGTGAGGACACGTTTTTAAGTTACGATTTCCGACTGCTGAAACAACGCCAAACCTAAAAAACTTTAAAAATTTATATAAAAAAAACTATAGAGATAGAAGCAAAAAAATTTTACAAGTGGTTTCAGGATGATAAAAGAAGTAATTGTACCAAGTTTCATCAAAATCTGACATGGTTGGTGTCAAGGCCTGGGTGACTTGACATGGAATGACCCTACCGGTACACCCACAAAATGTCAGAGTGCGATGAATGAACAAACGGATGGTGATGGACCATGTGGGGTGTAGAAAACTGATCTGTATTTCGTCAGACGATGTATTCACATTAAGAACACAGCCCAACCCACCAGGTGGAATCATACATGCAGGTCAACGAATCCTTGTATTTCTTCTAATGGCAATAACATACCTGCAGGAATTACACAAGTCCCCAATGAATATTCACTTGAGTTAGAAAAATACTTGGAGAATACCTTTTTTAACTGACACAAATGAATGGAATTGCTGAGTGCCAGGAACTGTCACTGCTTCTAAAAAACGGCCTTCAAGTAATTTCTCTTCAGCGGCATACTCTTCTTGTGTGACACAGGCAAAGCTGATGTTCTGAATGTTTGATTTTGCCAAAATCAAATAGTTGACGAGGAGTCATAATTTGTTCACTGTACGGTCTTTGTAAACTGGCCTTTGCTGCCAAACGTTTGACTGTTCCACCTACGCCATCACATGCG
The DNA here is from genome assembly GCA_031002005.1 of Vandiemenella viatica. Taxonomy (NCBI): domain Eukaryota; kingdom Metazoa; phylum Arthropoda; class Insecta; order Orthoptera; family Morabidae; genus Vandiemenella; species Vandiemenella viatica. The sequence continues at coordinate 25,829,457 of JARYHS010008074.1, read as the reverse complement.
CTCTTCCCATGGGAAGTAGCAAAAAAAATGCCATTCAGCTGGAACAGCAAAATCATCTTCATGTAACGCCAGATTTTGAAAAATTTTACAATTCTTGTATTGCCCTGAACATCCGTCAGAGAAATAATATTTTTTTTTAATAGTAACTTTGCATATCTCTGTTAAATCACTTATAAGGTATTTCTGAAATAGATGGACTGCAACGATATTGTGTCTCATGCAGTCTGAAATAATGGCCAAGTTTTCATGAGATAATTTATTTTTTTCATCTAAGAAATAGGCAACAATTTCAAATATTAATTCTGGAGGAGAACACAAATGTTGAAAACAAAATTTTATAAATTGAGAGGTTCTACTGCTACTGTCAATGCTTTTGAATCCTCCTTTTTCTTTATTGCTTCCAAATCGTGCATGGCCACTATAACCTGCTGTAGAGATTTCCTCAGACGCTACTCCACAACTTCCTTCTGTGAAGAACCAAAAATCGGAATTGTTTTCGACTTCAGATCCAGCGTACCCTGATAATTCCTCACTGCATGCTTCCACCAATCCCGATTGTTCAACGCTGTGCAAATTTGAGACGGATAGACCTTCAGTTGGAAAACATGAGATTTCATGTCTTTCATTGGCCACTTGGATGTGTATTTCCCCGAACTGCTTCTTGTAAAAATAGAATAGGAGATTTCTGAAGAATTGATCGTTGAGTGATTCTGTAAGTCGAATGAAGTTACTTCGCCTACTGCGAATGTTGATTCCATTGAGGAGTTGACATCTACAACGTTGCTGTGTGTAGGAACAATCGTGGACGACATGGATATGTTTCCAGTCTCCTTCTGTGTCATGGAAGAAAATGAGGGAAAATCCGTCTCGTCTAGCGTGTTGTCTATCAAGCATGTGCCTAAGAATTTGAGTACCTTGTGTACCATCTCTGATGGGAACAACGTCGTGGAGTAAGAAGGGGCGCTTAGCAGCTTCCATAATTGATCGAATGATTTTACCTTGTTTGAAGATAAAACCTGTTCCAATGTTTCTGTTAGCTTGGATACCAGCCGAAGTGCTTCTTTGTTCTTCATTGACGAAGGAAGGAGATGGTCCAATAGAAAAGTCAATAGAAGTTGTGGAGTTTGAAGACCCTGTTGTTTAAACATACCTAATAAACCTCTTATAATAAAACTCATACTAATAGTAATAAAACCATCTACATCATCTTCACCTTCTGTTTCAACTTCTTCAATTTTTCTTTTCTTAAGAGGCTGGATGTCAGAAGATGTTTGCTGACTACTTGGAATGACTTCATCATCACTATCATCAATAGCATGTGGAGACAATTGAGATGAGTTCATTGTAGGTCTTTACTCTTGGAATATGCGGATAATACAGTGCCTGAAATGCCAACAAAGAATCATAATCAGTTTGGTATCGAATACTATTTACATGAACCCATTCATCTGTAAAATGAGGTCTTAAATACATATCAAAATATTCTTCTGTAACCCATCGTTGTAATGGGGTACGTCTACAAAAATCACAAAATGAAAATGATGACAAAACACTTGAGTGTAAAATATCAGTACATGTTACAATACCAAAACTTTTTTTTGCTTATATTATATTGAACATTGTTACTCATCCTAAATTGTGGAAAGTGTTCATAACATTCTAAACAAACCATTAATGTTGCATTTTGTGAGGTATTTGGAAAGTCTGGTACTCTAAATATACAATAATAATTAATACGCCATAATTCAGCACCACATTGATCATATGCATAACAGTTTGGTAAAAACAAATCATTAGTACAAACCATGCTAGGTGGAAATTTTTTTCACGCATAAAAAATAATTATCATACTTTGGACATGATTCAATACATAATCGATCAAATACTGTAATTTTATAACCATTTAAAACATTAAAAATGACGATCATATGCTCGTCATTTTTAAACATGTCAAAAGGTCTTATCCACCTGTTTAATGAAGTGAATAAGTCAGATGGCAAGCATTCTACTATACGGTTAGGAAGTTGATTAATAGTCTTAAGAAAAGCAATATAATTAATACAATTTAAAACAATTACTCGCCAACATTGCTTTGTTAAATCAATTTGAGCATTACGACTTAACGGCAACATTTTACTCACCAACCTATACTGATAATGTGTCTGCTGCTGCAGGTCTTTTATAGCAATAAATTGTGCCACACAAACAAGTTGAAGGATGAATTGTTGCTTGGGCATTATTCCAGTGATAACCTTGTGCTGCATCCTGTAGAATAAATGAATAATTTTCAGCAAAATCTCCCGGTGCAGTTAATGGTTGAACTGGTCTTAAACTCTTACAGACACAATGTTTTGGCAGCTGGAACAGACTAACAGAACCAGTTTTGCTATTATATATTCAATGCTGTAGCCAACATTACAAAATTACCTAGTAAACAATGGCGTACTAATGCAATGCAATCACATGTTTAGGTAAAGAAAATTTTGAAAGCTTAAGGAATTAAAACATTTAAAAACCTTTTTAAAATAAAAAAATCGTTAAACTATTTTTGCATTTTAAGTCATAAGCATGGCATTAAGAAAACACATGGTTGTGGAAGCCACTATTACTGTTTACAAGTAAACAAAGGATGTTGCCAAAAACTAGTAACGAAATTACTGAGTTTTTTCTCCACCAGTCTTTTTTGGTGCAGAATTTAACTCTTTATAATTCCTGATCAACTAGTACTCTTTGCAAAATATTTTTTTTTCGGATTTTTGAAGTATGACTTTTGAAAAATTCAGGGTCAGAAGTCAAGCAGAGATATTAAAATCTGTAATATTTGAAACATAGAAGTTTAAATAATATCTGATCCCCTAGTTTCCCCCATATGAAACTTGGCATAAATAAGCAACATAACAGTGTGTATAAAATATATTTTTTAAAGATTTTTTAAATTATATGTTTGGGAAATATTCAAGGGCAACTTGAATTACCTTCAACATTTAAAATTGTACATTTGTATCATGTAATATATCATCATAAACCTTGTTTCAAGATCTTTAAAATGAAGTCAATTTTATGTATGTAATGAATTAGAATAGTTGTTACATGCATTTGAAAAGTAGTTTGACCATCTAAATTTGATTTTTTGTAATGGTTGCCAATGAAAAAGTACTTGTCTTAAAAATCTAAAAACTTGGATTTTTACTGATATGCTCAAATACTACCCCTGTTTAAAATTTCAGGAAAATCAATTGGGGTCAACTTGAAAATCCCTTTTTTTTGGTTGATTTGACATGGAATGACCCAAAAGTCTTTTAATGTTGATATGTTTTAAACCATGAAGGACAAAAGGTAAAGGGATATTTTATAATATGTATATGAATCGCTAACCGCAGAAAGGTAACATGTCCACTTTTCCAAATTTTACAGGAGAGATAAAAAACTAAATAAAACCAAATTTGTAATAAATATTAGTTTCTTTGTGATTTTGTTATTATTGAACAAGGCAAGCATAATCTCTAAGTAACATAAAACTTCCTCAAGCTTATAACAAAGACACAGTAATTATTTTTTATGCATGGACATGTTCCCTTTTTGCAGTAAATAAGATTTTCACAAACTATTTTGAAGGAAAAAGTCAATAAAAAATGCAAACTTCATGAAAATCTAATTTATATTACTACAATAGGTAATTACAATTAATTAGGTACAATAATGCTGTCATTTGAACTTTGAAAACTTCAGTCATTCAAGCTTTCGTCTTCCTCTAATGCTGCTGTTGATGTAGGCCATGAAATAATAGAATTCCAAAACGTCATTTTCTCCTCAGGAATGTACACTAAAGTTTTTTCTTATATCTTCCATTTTCTTGATGTTTAAAGGCAATACAGAGCTGTAGGCCTTCTTCGTTGGTGGTTCTAATGGTGTAACTGAGTTTCGGAGCCTAAAAGTATCGGTTGTCAATCCTGTAATGTTCATATTACACAGGACACTGTGTGGGTTCCTGCTGTTTCTGTTGGCTTAGTCACACATCGATTAGTAACCTCTTTGAGTGCTGAGTAAAACTTTTTTGCCCTACGTTTGTGAACCATCAGTTCAGCGACTGCCGCCCTCTTAGCATTATCATTCAGGAATGGGCTTTTAACTTTTAAGTTTAGTTCCTCGCAAGTTATGCAAGCATCTTTCACTGGTTGACCAAAGCCAATCTCTGGATAATTTTCATGAAAAAAGGACGAAAAAAACTTATAAGAAAGTTTTTTCTCACTTCCCAAATTTGCCATGAGAAAGTTGTGTTCTTTTTTAATAAACATTTCATGCATTATTTTTAAATTAATATTTGATGCCAAATACTTTTTATCCTTGCCTGTATAATGATGAGATTTTGTGGGAAAAGATTCAATGTGGGCTCTCATTCTAGAAAGCACACAACCAGGTATCATGTTTCCTGAGACATTTTTCCCTCTATTGTCCGTCGGCTGTTCATTCAATTGTAACAAGTGTGACAGCCGGTATACTTGCTTTGGTGAATAACCATAAGTTTTCATAAAGGCTTGTTTACATACCTTGGTTCGGGCACCGTTATGTAGAATGTGATATTTTACACTGAATGACTTAGGTTTTTGTGATGAAGAGCCTGGCCTAGCTCTTTCTCGTTCAACAGGTACAGTTTCTATCAACGATTGGACGTATATGTCTTGCTCTGTCTTTGTTTCCATCCCATGAAGGTGAGAAAAGATTTCAATCATGTCCTCCTCTGAGTACACGGACAGGCAGTTATCTCTGCAGCTGAAACCAATGAAAAAAAATTAGGCTACAGTAAACTATGTAAGATAGGCTAGGTAATGTAGGCCCTAACATAAACAGATTAATCAAGCTTCAATTAAAATCAAATCTTATGTTACAAAAATCAGTATTACGATAAATTAAAAGTTACTTTTAATATTGAATGGATTATAATAAATATTATGAGGTTAGTCAGTTTTAATTTAGGTTTGACCACTTATTTAGGTTATGTGTGCTTCACAGTAACTAGGGATTAAGAAAAACATCAGGCAGTTGTTTAATTACATTTTTTTTCTTTTAATAAAGTGTACACATGCTTTATTATTACCACCCATTCAATGATGGAGAATCCCTTAATACAACAGTTACCTGCAACAATTTGAGGCTGGTTTCTTAGCTGGTATTGTTTTTCCGGCCCAATTGACATGTTCTTCACCCAGTACTTTAGCCTTCTTGATAATATTTCGTTTGTATTGATCCTCATGTCGAATACCTTTTCTTCTTTTGGAGTTTTCTTTAGTTGGTGAACATTCTTCACCTGAACTGCTCATTTTTAATAAAAAGAACCTTTTAAAACTAGAAAGCACTTAAATAAACAGTAGACTAGTAGGCATAACCTAAAACCACAACAAACAACTCAAAACAACAAACAGCAGTTAGTTAATCAACTGGCCACCGCCTACTGAGCGCGCCACCAACAAGGTTTACTGCAGACAGGGTACATGTCCAGGACTTGTTTCCTATCTGCAGTAAACGGAAATTTCAAGACGTTGCCATGCCAATGCTGTTTAGTGGGACATGATTCCTTTCAGCAGTATACGATGCGTCCTTCACTTATTAGATGTTTTAGTAAAGAAAACAATTTTTGGGAAAAATGGACATGTTTCCTTTCTGCAGTTAGCGATTCATATGTTGCCTTTATCACAGCACTTTGGTTCATTCAAAATTAGTGATGCTCCTCCATGAGTGCATCGTTTCCACAAAATCCACTTCTATGGTATCTCATAAAAACATCTGAGATCCAACACAACATTAAATCAGTTATCAGCTTCCACTTCATCAACATAAATCTTGCTTAATTGGTATTCCTTCTTCCATCACAAAGTATCCATAACTTCATATAACTGCCAATTTATTTGTTGCAGTCTCCATAGACTGTGGGTCACTACCGTGTTTCTATTTTCTTGTTATTAACTGTTATGTTGCTACCCCGCTAGTCCACACGATGCTAATAATAATTGATTAACTGCTCTTTGGCTAGTTGTCTTTTTAAAAAAAATACGCTATTTTATTAATTTCATGGTGGGTCGTGTATAAAAATATGTCAAACAAGACTTTGCTGGTGTTGCATATGTTGCAAGTGCTGTCTTACTAGCTGTCCCTGGACTAAAATAATTATGTACTCCCATTTAATATCCTCTTCTCTCCCTTCTTTCTTCTCTTTTGTATGTGAAAAATAGGATAAAGCGGTTAGCATCTCACTGCTATTTCAAAATTAACATCTACAGTGTCTGTTGTAATAAGAACTTCAACATCTTGATATCTGAATTCTTCTTCAACAAATTCAACATCTGTTGAATCCATTTCTATTTCAAAACTAACTTGCAGAATGTTGTCTTGGTGACAGTAAATGATAACATTATACTCTTTAGAAAGGATCAGTCTCCACAAAACACTGCACTTTGGTAACAAATCCAAAGTTGAAATCAGCTGAGTGTATAACTCATGAAAAAATCACATAAAGTACAAAAATATCCCACAGAATAAACTGTAGAAAACATATCTCAACTGAATTTTCTTATAATCCCTCATGGGATCTTGTCTCTGTGGTTCAATTGAAATTACCATATTAATTGCTTTGAGCTTAAGTCCAAATTGAGGGCTTTAAGCTTAGGTGCCCTTCCAAGATGAAATCTATTAAAAGAAATGTCCAGTCTCTTCACTTTCCTTTGTTGGCCTTTCATGTTTAATGTGAAATGAAAACCAAAGAAAGCTTTTTGCAATTTTTCATGCAAGTTTTGAAAATGCAGGGTCTTGAAAGCTTTATTCTTTACTGTGGGTACAAGAAGCTTCAATATTTTGTGGCTGCTTGAAAAATTCCACTCCTCCAAATCATCAGAAACCAAAGAAATGTTTGGAATAGTATTATTGAACAAAAAGAAATTTATGAATGCTGCAGGTTTCCCAATTGGAAGTGTAATTTAGTGGGAATTCTGCGTGATCATAGTGCAGGAACATCAGCTCATGCAAATGTATTTAGAGCTTATCCACAAATGACAGCTGTCTTCTTGGATGCTGCTTGGCCACTGTGTGTCCATTTGTGGCAAGAACTGTTAACAGGGGATCAGCTCATAGTACAGCTGTGTGTTCTTGAACTAGGTCAGTAGTGAAATCAATTAATTCACTACTGTCCCCTATGAGTAAAGAAAAATCAGCAAATCAGCATTATTTCCAAAAATATCATCAATTAATTGTGATGCTGTAGGCTGCTGTTAAATATTATCATCATCAGTTGCAGGCAAGGGCTCTGGTTGAATATCAACAAGTGTAGCTGCAACATTCTGCTCTACTAGAGGTAAATTATCAACATTCCCTTGAACAGCTGATAGCTGAGGAAGGGTGTGGGATGCAGATGGCTCAGCTGTTGGTGATATAGTTTGAGAAACCATGGTAGGTGCTAAGGTTACAGTAGTATTAGGTGGTGCTTCATCTTGCAATGCAGCTCTAGGTCAAATGGCAGAGTACAATCACTTTCTGGCGCATGTCTTCGACATACGGAAAGGTCAGCCAGTCGGGCGCGTGGCCGGTGGCAGGAGGCCAGGGCAAGTAACCAGTAAGGAGTCCTTGGATAGAATGTATATAAGTGTCTAGTAATTCTTAGATATTTCAGTATGGATCGTGGTAAGAAAAAGCTTCCTTGGTCTGCTATAAGTGAAATTAACAAGAAAAGGAAAGAACCTCAAGAACTACGTAAACGAAAGAGAGATAGTTTAGGGGAAACTTTAAAACTCAGTGATAGTGACAAAGATTTTTTTGGTGCTTTAGAAGAGTTGCATTTAGATGAATTATTTTCTGAAGAAGGAAATACTTCTAAACGTTTGAAGTCTGATTCATCGAATCAACCTCAGCCTGGTACCTCACGTGCTTCAGATTTCTCCGACAGTGGTTTCCAAGAAAGCAGTGTTATCATTCCAGCTGAAGAAATGTCTACCGACCATAGACCGATGGCTCGACTTACTCAATCCAACACTAGTGCACAGTCTTCTAGTGGCAACTTACTCAATCCAACACTAGTGCACAGTCTTCTAGTGGCAGTCAAGAATCAAAAACTTCGACTCCGTTTGTTCTATGGAAAGCGGTAGAACAAATTAAACAAAACTCTGTGGTTATTAGTAATACTCATACATTCTTTGTTTGGGGTTATGCTTACAAGTGGTTTGATGTTGTCGGTCCTTCCAAAAAGGTAATTGCAAAACGTCTTGTAACTTCAGGAGCACAATTTATGACGAATAGATTAAGTCAGTTTTTAAGTAGAGCTCAATTTAATTCATTACCTAATAATTGTTTTGTCAAGAAACTTTGGATTACTTTAACTCCGATTGGATTGGAAGCTAGTTTTCAAACTGGTAGTACTTTAAGTGCAAGTGCCAGTATAAGCTATGTACCTATGTTAATTTACAATAAAGGAGCTAATTTAGCAATTGCACATTGTAACGAAAAGGGGGGGGGGTCGTTACTTCAAGTTTTAAATGTTATAAGTGGTTCTTGAGTTTAATTAGAAATTAATATTTAAATAGCAAGGATCTTGATTGCTGTTGATAAACACATATAATGCTTGATTTATTAGTTTCATATGGCTTGTACATAGCCGGATACATTTAACGTTACGTTAGGCATTATGGATATTTGCAAGAAAAAGCACTATCCGGCTTTACAATCTGCCTGAAGATAGCTAACATAAACGAAATGGTAAATATCTCATTCTATAAAATTAAATGCATGATAACATTGTGGCCACAAGCCAACAGTAAAATGTTACGTGTATAATGGATAAAATCCCTTAGGCGCCTTTTAAATTAAAAATATGAACAAGAGCAAGACTCAACTGAATTTACAATGAGCTTTAAAGTTCAAGAGGTTGTTTGCCAGCTAGCTTTTACAATGGATTGAGCAGAGACCCTGACTTAGGGTCATTTACGGATTCTTCAGAGTCTTTCCAAACCATGAAACGATGATGGGCGATGGAACACTTTACCATAATCAGCAACGACAGCGGCGGTTTGTGATGGAGGTCAGCAATTGCACTCCCAGTGCAAGGACAGCATCAAACGACCAGCCTGTGGTCAAAGCCAGAACCCTCCAGCATAGCGCCACTTTGCGCCGTCACGTCTAGACACAGCGACTGTCCACCACAGAATGCCCGAAGATGGCGGCTTCTCCTCTTCCCGAAAACTCCTTCCAGAAGTTTCGTTACATGAAAAAGGAAACCATGAAATAACATCGGCAGACCCCCGTATCTGATACAGCATTGGATGTCTAACTTGTTTCCAAAACCACGTGAGGCTTAAAGTCAAGCCCATTTGCTCTCTCCTTTCCCGCTCGCCTGTCGTCTCATGTGCCATTCAGGTATCCATCCACCGGTCATTGCTCTGACCTTGGGGGTGGGCCGTTTCTGGGCAGGTAACGGTCGGCAGCCCCTACGCCGTCGGAAGAATTTGCAGCTTCAAAATCCTTTCTGCCCCTTCAAGTAGCAACCTCTTTATTCAGATGAATTTAAAGAAAGCATGGCAGCCTGGGATATCCATTTAAAGGATCTGATAATTAAATTACCAAATACCCCTAAAATTAATATAGTCTGAATATAAAAATAATTAAATACAAATTTACATGTCTTGTAGTACGCCACAATCCTGCGTGCTACAACATGAACCAGTTACTGTAACTAGTGAATCTACTAAACCAATGGAAATCAGTAAAATAAGTGCCATTAGTAGTTTAGATAAAGTTATGTGGGGTTCCACAGCCATGAATGATTTCCCAAGTTGTTTAACAGTACCTCGGAATTGGCCAATATATGATTCATTCATAATACCTAGTGGCAAATCTGATGACAATGGTAATTTGTTTTCTACCAGTGAAATCTATGGAGCTGCATATTTACATAAACTATATGAACAAGGAGTTGCTGCTAAAGCTGTAGATGGGAATGTAAGTTGCAAATATGAATATGAACCACGAATTGGAGTTATTAAAAGTAGAAAACGGGCACATGGATTGGCTTGTACTGGAACAGACTATTATATTGGTAGTAATTCTCTTCCTGGCCGTTATACTTCATCAGATCATAAGAAACTTAATGAGGTAAAGGATAAAGGTGTGAAACCGTTATCTGTTAATCTAGGTTTTTTGAGTTACCAACAGGGCATTGAAAAAATCTCATACTCTTGGTGAACTTAATAAACAGACAAATGTAAAATTAATGCCTTTATTTACTTTAGGAATTAATCCTGTAGCAAATAATGCACCTGCTGATGCAAACAGTTATGTTAATGCCAAAATGATTTTAAAGATGGAAACTGCAATTGAAATTGCATTTTCTATTGAAACTTATAACACTATGGTTCAAACATTAGATCATAGTAATGAATTGTATTCAAAGGGAGATCTTGACAGTGTAACATTCTTTTATGAGGGAATTTCTTTCGATTCTGGTGCAGCTGTAGTGACAACAGTAAATGCAAGTAGTGATCATGCTGCAGCAATTACTACTGACGATATTGGCAAGAAAAGAAAGAGAGATATTGAGGAAAGGATTAATGTAGAAGTAGAGGATTTAAATAAAGATACACTCAGGTGATAAATTTCAAAACAAATGTATTTAATATTTGTAAGTCTATGTATATGTATTACAATAAATTGTACTCAATAAATATATTGTACAAAGAAAATGGGTTTAATTCTTTAACAAGTCTACAATTCCATTTTTTCCAATAAAATCTTTCAATACTTTCGTCCCAAACATGTCCTTTAAAATAATCACATTGCTACATACAATAACTGGAGTTTTTGGTAATATATAATCACTTTCAAATTTTACAGATATGTTAGTTGAATTTCCAGAATTTTTTTTTTTTTTTAACTGTTCTAAACTGCCAGGATCAAAGTTTGAATCGTCCATTACAATTAGCCTTCTTCTTGCACATTCTTGTAGTCCAAAAGATACGAGGTGTGTTAGAAAAGTAATGAGACTGATTTCATACTAACCAAAGTTTTTATTATTTTCAAACAACAATGTTATCCCCTTCAAAGTACACAGACGGAAAAAAAAAATCCCAACACCAAGAAAAAATTATTGTAGAGTAATGAAATTTGGACAATGCATTTGTCAAGTTAACATGTTTAATTGATTAAATTTTCAAGATCACAGGTTAATTTAAGCTCAAGAAAATGCATTTCAAATGTGAAATACTGTTAAATTAATAGCCGGTGTAACCTCCAGAATTTTGAATGCAAGCCTGCAAACGTGAATGCATTGTGTCATACAGGTTTCGAATGTCACTTTGTGGTATGGAGTTCCATGCTTGTTGTACTTGTGCTGTCAATACTGGGACGGTCAGTGCTGGCTGTGGATGATGCTGGAGTTGTCGTCCAATGATATCCCATACGTGTTCAATTGGAGACAGATCTGGTGATCTCGCAGGCCAAGGTAACATGTCGACACTCTGTAGAGCACGTTGCGAGACAACAGCGGTATGAGGGCGAGCGTTATCCTGTTGAAAAACTCCCCCTTGAATGCTGTTCATGAATGGCAGCACTACAGGTTGAATTACCAGACTGACGTACAAATTTGCAGTCAGTGTGTTTGGTATAACCACAAGAGTGCTCCTGCTGTCATAGGAAATTGCTCCCCAGACCATGACTCCAGGTGTAGGTCCAGTGTGTCTAGGCCGCAGACAGTTTGGTTGCAGGCGTTCCCCTGGCCTCCTTCTGACCAACACTCGGCCATCACTGGCACCAAGGCAGAACCTGCTTTCATCAGAAAACACAACAGATCTCCACTCCGTCCTCCAATGAGCTCTGGCTTGACACCACTGGAGTCGCAAACGGCGATGGCTTGTAGTCAGTGGAATGCACGCTACAGGGCGCCTGGCTCGGAGCTGTCCTTGAAGTAACCGATTTCTAACAGTTCGTTGTGTCACTGTGGTACCAACTGCAGCTCGAATTTCTGCCGCAGACGCAGTACGATGCGCCACAGCTGTACGCCGAATACGGCGGTCTTCCCTCTCAGTAGTGCCACGTGGCCTCCCGGAACCCGGTCTTCTTGAGGCAGTACCATCCCTTGACCACTGCACCCAACAATCATGCACAGTGGATACATTCCGGCCAAGTCTTTCTGCAATATCGCGAAAAGAAAATCCACCTTCTCGTAGCCCTATTACACGACCTCGTTCAAACTCGGTGAGCTGTTGATAATGGCTTCTTCGTCTTCTTAAAGGCATTCTTGGCTAACATCAACTCACTATGTCAAATCTCAGCGGTAAATAACGTTCACAAACTTTACAGCGCGTATTTAAAGCAAACCTGATTTGCAAGCTCTGAGTAGCGCTACTAGCGCCACACTTATGCGCGAAGCGCGAAATTTGAATCGATGTCATCTTTCAGATGTATAAACACGCCTACCAAATTTCGTTTATCTAACACAAGTCTTTCTTGGTGTTGGGATTTTTTTTTCCGTCTGTGTAGTTCCCTTGGGCTGCTATACATCGGCGGAGTCGTGATTCCCACTCTTGGTAGCAGCGCTGGAAGTCTTCAATTGGTATGGCTTTTAACTGGTCGGTCACAGTCTTTTGAATGTTCTCTAGAGTTCCAAAATGACGTCCTTTTAGGACATGTTTCAATTTCGGGAAGAGGAAAAAGTCACAAGGACTTAAATCAGGTGAATAGGGGGGTTGAGGAACAACAGTAATGCATTTCGAGGTCAAAAATTCACGGATGAAAATGGCCGTGTGACACGGAGCATTGTCATGATGAAGCATCCACTTGTCTGCAATTTCTGGTCTCACACGGATCACTCTTTTCCTCAACTTTTCAAGGACATTTTTATAAAACACTTGGTTGACAGTTTGTCCTGGTGGAACAAATTCTTTGTGCACGATACCCTTCCTGTCAAAAAAACAAATCAGCATGGTCTTGATCTTTGATTTGCTCATTCGACATTTCTTCGGCCGAGGAGATGATGGAGTGTGCCATTCGAGACTTTGTCGCTTTGTTTCAGGATCGTACTTAAATATCCAGGATTCATCACCAGTGACACACAATTGAAAAATTCTTGGTCATTAGCAATCCTCTCAAGAAGATCAACGCACACGTTTTTTCGAATGTCCTTCTGTTTAGTTGTGAGATTTTTCGGCACCAATTTGGCACAAACCTTTCGCATGTTTAAATCATCTGTCACAATTTGATACACTGTGAAAGTGTTTAAATTAAGCTGTTCACTGATCATCCTTATTGTTAAACGACGGTCTGATCTCACAAGAGCCCTCACACGATTAATGTTTTCGTCAGTTTTTGAAGTTGAAGGTCTCCCTGAGCGAGGTTCATCTTCAACGTGTTCTCGGCCTTCCAAAAATGATTTGTGCCAGCGGAAAACTTGTGCTCTCGATAAGCACTGTTCCCCATAGGCCTGTTTCAACTTTACAAAAGTCACACTCACGGATTCACCAAGTTTAACACAAAACTTTATCGCACAACGTTGCTCTAAATTCCGATGCTCCATTTCTGTGACGCACAATGAAAACACAACTTTATTAATGGCGCTGTCAAAAACTAATGTGTTAACTGTATGGAGTTGTAACTCAGACTGTGAGGAAGTGGAAGGGATCAACAATCAGATTTAGCATCAGCCAGTAGACACAACAATGCCAGATCTCCCGCAGTGTTGCCAATCTCATTACTTTTCTAACAAACCTCGTACATACTTATTATTTTTGTTCCACCAGCCTGTGTTGATCATGGCTGCAGATATCATTGACACAAATGTACTCTTGAAATTATTAGGTTCACCAATTAAATTAATACAATTTTTCTTTCCATTAGTTCTATTTAAAACATTATATATACAAGTTATAAAATACTTAATAGCGTCATAGTCATCATTGAACTGATATTCTAACAAATAAAATATAATTTGTTGAGACATTTGTTCAGAATAGTAGTAAGTATCGAAATCTGAACAGTAACTTTGAAAATACACTTTTTTAGCATTATGAATATATTCATATAGAGATTTCAAACACATTTTAGAAATTTTCAATTCAATAGTTTTAATACAATTTTTATAAACATTTTGATTTAAATTTACAAGCTTAATATTATTTAACCATTCATCAGTATGAGTTATAGAACTTATGGGAACAGTTATTATGTTAGAAATTAATTGTAGTATCTCCTCGGTTGAGTATTTGACTTTTTTATATCCTTCCCAGTTTGCTGTAATTTTGCTAGATAGCTCTGAGAATTCAAGATCACATTCCGAATCGATTGATTCATTACAGTGTGCGATTTGTCTGGTTGACAAAACATCTTGATTTCCATCTTCTTGTGTTTCCACCAGTGTTGTGTCTCTATCGACCGGATCGTTCTCGTGGGATAAAATTGCATTATCATGAAAAAAGGTTGTTCCTCGTCTGTCCACGAAACTGTAGTTTTCTGATTGTCTTTTGTTGAAGAAATACTGCAATATATTTTTTCTTCCTCTGTCATTTGGTCTTGAAATAACGGAGGTGTATTTAGATTTTCCCAGTCTATTAAAGATGTGCTTTCGGAAGAGGCATTTGCACCATCCGTTGTATCTGTTGCAAGTGTGGATGACATGACAGTGTTCGTTTCCTGTTCCAAGTTTTTCAAAGGTGATGAAGAAGAACCTGTGTTTTCTGCTTTTGTTATACTGTCTAAGAAGGTTTGTAAACATTTTAAGATTACTTTTGTACTGGTCTTGTGAGAAGACAGAATGTGTCCAATCGCGTCTCTGAATTCAGTACACAAGTATTCAGTGATTTTTTTGTGTTCGTTCTGTTCCCATACCTGTATGTTCTTCACATGTGATAATATTTTGAAGAGAATCAATTTTGGAGATTTTCGTAAAGTGTTTATATAGCCAAGCAGTGAAACCAGACATTCTTCAGAATTGTTAAAACGAGAAATAATTTTAAAAATTAAGTCAATAACACTTACTAAATCAGTAATACAAGATCAGTTTCGTCCAATACAACTTTTCTTTTCTTACTTGGTTTAATTTCTTCTTCTTCTGATTCACTAATTTCCTCTGGGTCGCTGGGTACTTTACTTTTGTTGAAATCTGATTCAACACTTTTGTCAGACATCTTTCTTTGAAAAAATTTGTTTATATCTTCTTGAGATGGAGTATAATACGATATCACTTTAACACCATTAATGATATTCCAAACACTTCTGAAAAATCATAATTCCAAAGGATAATTTCTACAGACATTTTTCTCAGATACATACAAATAGTAGTTAGTCGGTTCAGTGGATATTCTTACACCAAAAGTTGCTTCTAAACAAATCCCACAAAATAATAAATCAGAATTCATGAATAAAGTTTGATAAAAATTTGTTTTGGTTTTTCCAGCACATATATCTAGGTTATTTAAATCGTAATGGTCTTGGGATGGTGACATTACATTAGGTAAAAAATTGGCATTACTAGGTATATGCATTCTTGTCATTATTTCTATGGAATTATGATCAAATTTTTCAATTATATTTTTATGCCAACACTTGATACAAAGTACTTTATAAGGTACAATATGGATTGTTTAACAAATTTACTATGTCTGTTACAGTACCAATGAGGTTGATTTATTTGAACTAATCTATAATTTGTTACCATGAGATTAATATTTATTGCTAAATTATTAGACATGTAAGTATTGATCATAGACATAGGAATTAACTCAAAACTATTAAATAATTCAATTGCTCGCATTAAATGGTCATAGCGTTTAAATTGATCAACCGAATCAAACTTATACTTAAACTCTTGATGAACTGGAAATTGTTTAAAAGTATCCTCAGAATTTAATTTTACATTCAAGTTAGTTAAACATGATGGCCAGTGCAGAGAATTGACAATATCTGTAAATCTCTTCGAAATATAACTCACTTTTGCCATTCGATTAGTTCTAATTACAGAATTCTTATCTGAATTCAAAGGATCAGTAATTGCAGAACATAACTCACTATTGTCACCGCTTATTCTAGTGTGACCATTAAATACAGTTTCAAATATACTCAACTCACGTAAAGGTACAATATACTCTTCATCAGAACTATCAGTTGCTAATAAATCCATTACAATTTACCTTGGTTTACTACACAGTTTTATAACACAAGTTACAAACCAAACTACACTCAAAAGACTGTGTCAGAGTGCTTCTGTTCTGTTTGGATTCTGCTTGTAACTACACTGAATTGGCTAGGAATCGTTTGCTACTTATATACCCGTTTCTAGCTCGCCTTCCTGCGTAATGTCTATCTAGCTTTATCTGGTTACTTGCCCTTGCCTCCTGCCACCGGCCACGCGTTCGACTGGCTGAACTTTCCGTGCGCTTTCTGGCGCATGTCTTCGACATACGGAAACCTCTCCTTGTTTAAATAGTATGTTACAAAAAGAGTTAATGTTAGACAAAATTTCATAAGCTTTCAATTCTTTGAAAAAGTTTATCAGCTTGCCATATATTATATTAATATTAGAAATCCTAGCAAATTCCCCTGCAAACGCCAGTTGTTTTGCATCAACCTTCTGGTTTGTCCTCTCTATACCTGTACATGTGAGAAATCGTTGATCAAAATCAGCTTTAACTTTTGAAGGACTGATAGTTACTAGTTTGGAATCTTGAATATCTTTATCAATAATTTTGGAGAAGAAAGAAATTTGATCGGCAATGTCGGACAAAATCGCATTCCTATTTGACTTTGACTGGATGCTTTTCTGTAAGCATTGTTCTGCAAAAAGGATATTTCTTTTGCTTATTTTAATATTGTCATTAACTTTGTTCCAAGCCCCTTGACATTTCTGATTCATTTGCAGTTGATCGAATGTTATGCAAAGCTTACCCTCCCAGGTGAGTAAAAGGAATGATTGTTTACCATCAGAAAATAGACTGTCCTCAAGAAATTGTAAATTCTGACATAGCTTGTCTATCTCAGTCGCCGAACGGCAGAGTTCCTTGATGTAGAAAAATAACAATTAAAATTACAAACTTTAACTCTATGTGAAAAATGTAAACAAAGTTGGCAAGACTGCTAATGATCGTCAGCTGTTCTGTACACGTGGCAGCTGAGAACATGCTGTGAGGAACAAGCTTTACCTTGGGGGTTAAGCCTTTGCTGCACATCAAATTAAATTTTCCTTAAAATTAGCAATAGTTCAGCACAAAGTAACAAAAAAGACCACTAATGTTTATATGTAAATTTATTTTATATAATTACAAAATTATAGGTGCTATTCTCACAATACCACTACGACATAAATGCATCAAACTCCTACACTTATACCCAAACATTTGCGGTAATATTTTTTTATCTGAATTGCAATATCACAAATTTAAGAATAGATTATTTCCTGTGATATTCTAGAAAACAGTTTTTCTTGTCTCGGAGACACAAAGCAACACCACATGTTTCACAAGACCACCATGAACGCTGCTGGTTTGATGATGAACTGCAGTTGGCACAACTTTTCCGTGTATCTCTGACTGGTAGGTGGCTATACTCTGTAAATCTCAGTTCCTGAGGAATCTGGAGCTTGAATTTGTTGATTCTGGCCTTCATCTTTTGCTTCTGTTTTGGTGTGTTCAGTGGCAGAAGTCCAGCCACCACAGCCAATCGAAAGTCTTTCAGATTCATTTTGTTTCCATCACTTCTCTCAGAAAATATTATATATGAATTGAGAAGTGCTATATCCACAAAGTGCCAGAAGATGCGTAAATACCATCTTTTACTCTTCCTGTTAATTCCTTAACAAGATTTAAACATATCACTTTTGTCTACATATCCCATACGAGTATTATAGTCTTTGACAAGCAATGGGCAGTTTACTGACAGTTGTGTTCCATCCTTCTGTCGTCTGGTTGTAGTACACTTCTCTCCAGGTGCATGAAAACTGCTCAGGAAGTATATCCCTTTTCTGTCCTTCCATTTGAGGCAGAGAATTCCTTTTGGGTTACTCCGCCAATCTGAGTCTCCTCTTTGTAGGTCCTTATCGCCTTTTAGATCCTTTGGTAGGTGTTTCCTATTCTTCCCGACAGTTCCACAGGCATGAATCTGTTTTTGTTTTAAATGTTCCATCAATGGAACTGAGGTGAAGTAATTGTCGAAGTATACCTCATAACCCTTCATTTCTAAATCTTTGCAGAGTGTTCTTACAACCCGTCCTCCCAAATCTTTCTCAGTGGCCTCTTGTCAGGGACAAGTCGAGTACTGGGGTTGAGGTATCGACTAAGTCACCTGAACCAGATGTCGTCCAAAAATATTCTAAGTCCAAAAGAAAGTTCAGTAACCGTGTTAAATTGTTTCTGCTAACTGTTAACATTGACCACAGTCGCCACTTGTAGTTTTAAACCCACCACAAGAAGGGTACTAAAGTATAAATGAAAGTCACAAGTCGAAATCACAGATTTATATTTTCCAAAATATTCACGTTAATAATGTCATTTTACAGTTAGCAGGGCAATCGGACATTCATCTTCACCAAAAATCACAAGTTGAGAATCAAGAGCAAAACCGCATTCCCCCGGTGAAAATAAAACAAAGGTTCGAAATACACATATCCTGAAGCTGATTGTGCGAAATGATGATGGTCTACACTTTCAAACAATGGCCGCCACTAACGCGTCCTGTCCATAGGCTCGTGCCCAGCCTGACCTACCATGACGTCACCACTACCCGGCATTCACCACTCTGTGCATACCGCGACCGTTGAATTCACCACACGAGAAGTTACATGATTTCACTACGAGGTGTTCCAGCTAAGTGCCCCGAGCTGAGTGCCCGCGACAACTATATAGACTCGGTCACGTGATCGCTTCTCTCTCTAAAACATTACCAAATATGGATGTGTTAGAAGTGAACTACCGTATTAGTCAAAGTTTTGTTACCTTTTTTTAAAATTGGCTTTAATTACTAACTCGAAATTAGGCTCAAAATATTATTCCCGATTTTAGTCTCTCGCAAAATATAACCTTTGTTTAAATCTGTTGAGTTATGGTAAAACTAGTAATTCTAACAATCAGTTGTAATCATTATTTATGTTTTATGGTATAACTCTGAAGGTTTATGGATTATTACGCCGGAAAAATTATCAATGTGTAGCCTGAATTAAACTGTGTATTTTAGTATTTATTTCATCTTTGTAGCTGTTGTATCTGAGACACAATAAATTATTTAGTTATTTACACGTGGGTTGTTACAGAGTGTTTTCAGAAAATTCATAACATCGGTCCTATGGCTTTAAATGACGTGAAATTAATATGTATGACACTAGAAGAATGGATTTTTACGACAAACTAATTTTTAGCCCGGAATCTGAATAGGTTTTTAAATGAAAAAATGTTAAAGTCGGGTATTCTATTTTACGTGTTCAGATCGTATTTACAAATACTTAAACGGTTAGAAACTACAAGATTTAGATGAATTTGATTCTATTTAGGACTGTTTTAATTTATTAGCTACTGTTTACTGTATGACTGTGTTTAAAACCAGTGCAAAAGCATTTTATATGTGCAGTGTCTATAGCAAGTTACTTTGTGATTGTATTATCATACAACAGGTTAGTGAAATGCCTTTAAATGTGTTTAGAAAATTAATTATGTGTATTAACTGGTATCTACAAGTTCTTATCGCTCTGGAAATGACTTATAAGTGTTAGAATTAATTCCGAAAAGTTGAACAAATTAGTTGGCTTACCGGCGCCTGTTTCTTCACTGATATCTCGTATTTTACGGCTTGAAACTACTCGAAATCTATTAAAACTGAAAGATTAATTTATTTCCTTTATATTTGTCTACTTTTTAAATCCTGAAATTACTTAAAAGACCTCAAATTATTTATGTGAACTGTTTATGGGAATGAGTGCTGAAATTTCTTCATAATTACTTCTTGTGACTATTAAACTCTTGAAAACTATCAGAAATCTGTTAATTAATCTACTACACTGTCTCAAGGATTATTCTGTTGACTTTTAGAGCTTTAAAATGGTCAAATTTCATTACAATGAGTTATTTTCATACTGCTTCAATCTATTATTCAAAACATCCAGTCTATTTCTTTAAAATACTTGCTAAACGGTATTTAAATGTGAAGTTATGTTTATAATAGTTCTAGGCCTGTGTATTATTAGATTTTTATACTCTTTACTGGACGAAAATCACTTCAGAAATACCAAAGTCTGTTATGTGCCCAAAATTTAAGGTTAGATACTACTGTATTGAAATAGTCTGTTTATCTTTAACATCAAGTTTATTGACCGTGATGAAAGGCTTATTTAGTGGCTGTATTTACTCATTTTAATCATTTCCTTCATTTAACTTGGTTCAGATAACTCGTTAAACAATGTCAGTATCTGATATTACAAGTTTACTTTTACATGAGGTTACCTATTTTAATGCAATTTATGTGTTATTTACATTGGTTAAGGATTATTTATTCACTTTAGTGTATGGAAAGTGTAGTCAACTCGATTTTAGGTGTGGTACCGGATACTAAAGTTAACCCCAAAACTCGGCCCGATTCTAACCAAATATTGCAAATATAACGAGGGATACCTTACACTCTCCTACTTTACCAGTGTAGATTTCAAACTGGCACACATACCCTCTTCGGTCTGCATCCACACAGACTTTATAACCTCTCTTGATAGGCTTAGCTGGCATATATTGCTTCAAGGACGATCTACCCTTGAATTTAATCATCCCTTCATCAATAGATTGTTGTTGGGTTGGCTTGTAGAAATCCTTAAATGTTTTTGACAAGACATCAAGAACAGGTCTCACTTTATACAGTTTGTCATATTCAGAAGAGCCTTTTTGAGGTTGTCTGGTTGAATCATTAAAAATAATGTTGGATAGGAGCCATGAAAATCTTTTGACAGACATGTAACTGCTTATGTACGAGTCTCGGAGTTTATTGTCAGATGACCAGTAATCTCTATAACTAGGTAATCTTTTCAATCCCATGAGAACATTAATTGCCAGAAATGATCTTATTTCAGTACAGTTAGTGGACACTCTATTTGTGCCACCACTCTTCTGCGTTGCATACAGATTGGTTTCATACACGGTTGTTTCTACTAGGCTGTCAGGAAAGAGTAAAAGTAAAATATTTGCGGGATATTCAATGTCATCAGAGACTGATGGCCCAGTCGGTTCTGTAAAAGGGAGTTTCTGCTCTGTGTTGTTTACTTGTGCCCATATTTGATCACTATCTATCCTCTATATTAGTTGAAAATCATCCAGGTCAGACTCTGAATCATCTCTCGTATTATTTTGATTTTCAGTGACTGGAATGGATGGAACTATGTCAGCGAGACCTAAATCATCAATAGAGATGGATGTTTCACCAACTATTGATTCAGGGTTCTCAACAAATATATCAGAAATCGAAGGGGATGTAAAGGCTTATCCGCTTTTGCATTTTCATCATCATCAGATGATAATACTATATAATCATCTGATCCCTCACTAGGTATAGCAGTGAGGAGTTCCTCCACAAAGGCTTCATCTATTTCGCAAAATGTCCATGAATTTCTATTTATCTTTGCCATAGCTAATAATGATCTGAAAAAAAATAATTACAGTTATGGAATACACACATTCATATCTTAACTAAGTTAAACATATTGTTTGTATAGTACTTTGTAAATGAACAAAAACACTGTATATCGTAATTCTTATTTTCAGGCAATAATGTTGACAGTTGTAATAGGTTATACTGGTATTGTAGCGATACCACCTATATTTCCATATAGTAAAACAAAATGTGGTTATAAATATTAAATATCAGAGTTGGATATTATTCTTATGTGCATTAACAATTATTGATGCAAACCACTTACCTTTAGAAGTATAAAAACAGCAAATACAGATATTTATAACACGTTGTGTCAGGAGCTGCAGGAACAGGCACTCACTAGTTGCGTAATCTTTGGAACAATTGCCAAGCGATCGCTAACTGTGAAATTTACAACTTAGTTTCGAGAAACACCTCTAAATGGAACCTGCTGGTAGCTACTGAACAGGGTAGCAGGGCAATACCACTATGCTTACAAGGCACCGAAGATTATGAAATAGGAGTATTGTAAGAATACCACTGTGGAGCAAAGGGTTAAGTAAATACTTGATCTCAGCTATGATCGTGTGTAACCTTGGAAGTTACAGTGCTGACTTATTTGATGACTCGGCCACCACATAGCTTTTAACCCAAAAACAATGGAAAGGTAAAAGTTCAATGATAACTAGTCCATTCTGGTAAGATAACTATGTTCTTCAAAATTTTACAAGTCAGAAAACTGCACAGGCAATCAAACTATTTTTCCGAAGAACATTTTACAGTTTCGACCAACCATCCGAGCCAAACCAACCTCACGCTCCCACAGTTTCTTAACTACATGAGGTATTTAACTTGACTTTCACCCATGACTTCAAAATTTCAACCGTTTCCGCGCAAGTTGGTGATTTCCTGCGCCATGAGCCCAAACTATCTAACATCCTACATAGCTGGTAATGCACACTAAGACTGCTACTGTTTGACTGGAGAAAGAGTAGCTTCTGGATGGGGTATTTATAGGATCTACCCCTGGGAACCACGAAACTGATCAGTTACTTACGACACTCCGCCCTACAATTTTGACCTTGACAACAAAAATAATCCTATCTCTCTGAAATTTTGGTAGTTGCTAGATATGATTACAAACGTCTAATTAAGTTATTATAAAGTTTTTTGTAACTTTAATAGTTTTGCCTGAAAAGAGTCATTAAGATGTGATTGCCATAACTTTTGAAATATTACTCCTATCAAACTGAAACAAATGTCATTCTATTCTCCTATTGCTCATTTATTATCTGAAATCAAATAAAGTATTTTACCTAATTTTGAAAGTGGGATAAAATTCGAAAACAAAATTTGACTATTTAAATTATTCAAAGTATCGACTTGAAAATAACTCCAAACAAATTTCCATATAGAAAAACGATTGCTGTAAAAATTTGGAATCTCTAAGTATATTCCCTGATTTATTACAAAATTTCAAAATATTATTCCTCCCGAATGCGCATCAAATTTGAGCTAAACTGTGCAAGCGTTTCTGGCACCAAAACCTATTATACTTTATTACAAATAAGTGCTTTAATATCTTGAAATAAAACTTTTTCAGAAATGTTTATATTTAATTAAACTTTACTCTTAACATAATTTCTTCTCATGAATTCCCGAATAAGACTGCAATATTTAACTTTTTCATGAAGCACATGTCTATTTACACCAAATTATATTAAAAAAACAACCTTTAGAATGCATGAAACTTTAAAAAAAATTTAATATGTTGTTTTAACCAAAATTACATTACTTTCTATCTATCACTTGACTTCATAACTGTTTTCTAATGACAGAATACTTCGATTTTAGAGTGGAAAATTACGTGACAAAATTCTAAACCGGCAAATCACGTTTAAACATATTTAGACGCTAAGTAAGATTTTCTAACAACAAACTTTCTCATCTTCTGGCTATTTATTTACCTAATTATCTTTTGAACTAAGAAAATATACTCATTTAGCAAAGATATATGAAAATTGGATATTACATATTCAAATCTGAGTTTAACTTTCTTAATAGCTGTTTAAATGAATTTAACTCTTGAATTTTCTGTTCATACGTGAATTTATGCTTATATTGGACATATTACTTGGTGTCAGGGTGTTGCATCTGGTTGGCTATTTTACATCCGCGAGCAGTTCGGAAGTTGGGAGCTAGACTTCCGTTTTGTTGTTGGAAGTCTGAATGAAAGTGAGTAACGATTTTCAAACTTGGGAACTCGGTGTGGAAAGTGGTTTCAGAAATAAAACAAGGATGTGAGGAAACAAACCTACAGCTCACGGAACCCGACTTAATTCATGAAAGACTTATGGGAGGTGCGCGACTTCAATTATTATTCTTCTAACATCTTCAACTCACTGAATTCCATCAACAGGAGCTAGATCCTCCTCATAATCCTTAAATAAGAATGGTAGGAGAAATATTTCCCATACGGATTTACCAACTTAATTTCCCTACGACTAACGTCCATGAGGTCCCAGAGACTAAGTCTAACATCTAGTGTCGCTGACTAGAGTCGAACTCTGCTACACGCAGCCTCAGCTCTGCACTCTGGCTGACCCTACTCTGCCTCTCGGTGGCCAGGCCACCCCCCTTTTATATCTCTAAATGACGACATTATTTGTCCTCTCAATATTCTAGAATATTCTGTGGCATTAGTTACGCATTCTTCGTTCTTGCATCAGTCCTAGTCTTGTCATGTAGGCTGAAATGGAATCCTCTGCTGCTGTAAATATGTGGCGTAAACATGTGGCTCTTATCGTCCCTGCCCGGCCATCTGGCTTTCTCTACTGTTTCTGTTATCACGTTGCCTCTGTTTACTGAATATCGCTTTCCTACAAACATCTCACGCCCCCCCGGTCATGAATCGCTACGGCGCTTCCTACGCCCACGCTCTCACGTTTTCTTGCACAACTTAACATATCTAAGTGTTCCTGCGATTATTTCGCAACACCTCCCCCCCTTGGGGAAAATTTTGCAATCTCTTTTGAGAGTGCAAAATTTTCAAGTTCTATGTCGGCTATGTGAGCTGCTTATTTATTGACAATTAACATCTTATGTATGTTACAATGATTTTACATTCATGTTACAATGTTTTCTCACATTTCACATATGTTTCACGCATATTTCAACTTCTTTCTCATCTTGTTCTTACAATAGTGACAATTTTAATATTACATATGTATAAATATTCTTTTTCATAATCAAGAATTTCACAATGTACCATCTCATTTTTTCTTTTAGATAGTTTCTTATTACTTTCTAAAACAAACACAAAACATTTTAATATCTTTTCCAACAATGTATTCATTGTACATTCTAACGTTTGTCAATTTTAGACAAAAACATTAATGGTCTCTTTTGTTCATATTCTAAATATCTATCTGGGTTAAGCACGCGTTCATTTATCACTATACCTCTGGTTTCGGGTAAATATCTATTTCTCACAGGACCAAAGGTAATTTGTTCACTTTCATCACTGTTCATTCCAGCAGGATGATACCTAACCACTCCATTCTCAGGGTATTGATTTACAATTTTATTCTTTACACAAATCTTAGTGCAACAGTCATCACCCATAGCCTTACAAAAAAATCTGAAGCAATCGCGGCAGCATCTACAATATCTACATATACAAAAAATTATTATTACTAGTACAATCCCTGTTCCAGCATAACTCCAAATTGGTATATGCTCTAATGAAAGTACATCGAACCATGTTCTTTGCTGGTACGCAATTTCATCTTCCAATTCGTCCAACTTATGGCCTGCTGCCGTTAAATCGTCTAACTGACGAACCACTGGTTCAACTGGTAAATATAGAGGAATTTCAGATATGTTTTTCTGTTCATTATTTACCATGCAGCAATCTATATCTAGGCTTAAGCTCGGAACAATATCATTGATCGGTACTTTTGATCTAATGGTATGTTCGGATTGGATTATTATTTGTGCTCCGTAACCTTTACATTTATTTAAAAATTTAAGTTTTCCTGTTCCTTTAATACACAGACGGAAAAAAAAATCCCAACACCAAGAAAAAATTATTGTAGAGTAATGAAATTTGGACAATGCATTTGTCAAGTTAACATGTTTAATTGATTAAATTTTCAAGATCACAGGTTAATTTAAGCTCAAGAAAATGCATTTCAAATGTGAAATACTGTTAAATTAATAGCCGGTGTAACCTCCAGAATTTTGAATGCAAGCCTGCAAACGTGAATGCATTGTGTCATACAGGTTTCGAATGTTACTTTGTGGTATGGAGTTCCATGCTTGTTGTACTTGTGCTGTCAATACTGGGACGGTCAGTGCTGGCTGTGGATGATGCTGGAGTTGTCGTCCAATGATATCCCATACGTGTTCAATTGGAGACAGATCTGGTGATCTCGCAGGCCAAGGTAACATGTCGACACTCTGTAGAGCACGTTGCGAGACAACAGCGGTATGAGGGCGAGCGTTATCCTGTTGAAAAACTCCCCCTTGAATGCTGTTCATGAATGGCAGCACTACAGGTTGAATTACCAGACTGACGTACAAATTTGCAGTCAGTGTGTTTGGTATAACCACAAGAGTGCTCCTGCTGTCATAGGAAATTGCTCCCCAGACCATGACTCCAGGTGTAGGTCCAGTGTGTCTAGGCCGCAGACAGTTTGGTTGCAGGCGTTCCCCTGGCCTCCTTCTGACCAACACTCGGCCATCACTGGCACCAAGGCAGAACCTGCTTTCATCAGAAAACACAACAGATCTCCACTCCGTCCTCCAATGAGCTCTGGCTTGACACCACTGGAGTCGCAAACGGCGATGGCTTGTAGTCAGTGGAATGCACGCTACAGGGCGCCTGGCTCGGAGCTGTCCTTGAAGTAACCGATTTCTAACAGTTCGTTGTGTCACTGTGGTACCAACTGCAGCTCGAATTTCTGCCGCAGACGCAGTACGATGCGCCACAGCTGTACGCCGAATACGGCGGTCTTCCCTCTCAGTAGTGCCACGTGGCCTCCCGGAACCCGGTCTTCTTGAGGCAGTACCATCCCTTGACCACTGCACCCAACAATCATGCACAGTGGATACATTCCGGCCAAGTCTTTCTGCAATATCGCGAAAAGAAAATCCACCTTCTCGTAGCCCTATTACACGACCTCGTTCAAACTTGGTGAGCTGTTGATAATGGCTTCTTCGTCTTCTTAAAGCCATTCTTGGCTAACATCAACTCACTATGTCAAATCTCAGCGGTAAATAACGTTCACAAACTTTACAGCGCGTATTTAAAGCAAACCTGATTTGCAAGCTCTGAGTAGCGCTACTAGCGCCACACTTATGCGCGAAGCGCGAAATTTGAATCGATGTCATCTTTCAGATGTATAAACACGCCTACCAAATTTCGTTTATCTAACACAAGTCTTTCTTGGTGTTGGGATTTTTTTTTCCGTCTGTGTAATTACATCTGCTGGCTTATGGCCATTACACAACACCGTAAGCCCTTCTTCTTTGGGCGCTACAAAAAGCCACTCATTTCCTCTAATTTGTGTCCACACACTTTCATTTAGCGTGATGTATTTTTGTATGCAATCGTCTGGAATCTTTACTATAGGTTGAAGCATTCTAGCTTCGCATACCTCATGGTCATAAGTTGATAACAGGACAAAAGATTGCTTACAAATGTTACGAGTAGGTTCTATCTTTTTACATATTAATTGATCTTCATCTAACTTAATATACTTCCGCTTTGCATCATGCATTAATAGAAACTCTTTTTCTGGTGATATGTAAGTGAATAGTCGCTTATTGTGGCTTACTTCGACTGGTAGAGGCCATAACTTATACATGTTATACCTTTCGCTATCCACAAGCAGAATATTTAAAACATAACTCAGTATATTGCCTGCAATGAAAACATCCAAGTCAATTGCTCGCATTAATTGATACCCTTTGGCTTCGGTCAGTTCTATAGGGAATTGCTTATCCTTTATTTCTTCTTTAATTAAATGTAGGTATCTAACCACTTGTACAGGGTTGATCTAATACGGTGCCAGAATACCTTCTTGCGCGTTTACTATCGCAGTTACTAGTAGATCATACTGTCGCTCCACTTCATTGAATATCGTCATTAATTGTATTAACTGCTAATTCAACGTTATAGGTATACCAAATTGAATTATCTTTTTGTCTGTGCTAGCTTCGTAATTAAATATGTGCTCATTTAATTTCAATATTCCTGCGGTGATTACTCTTTCGTTACGCTCTATCGAATCGACCGTGTGATTGAAACTAGTTAATGTTGCTCTTACAATCATAACTTGTTCTTTGAAAAGTTTTAGTAATTGTTTCTGTTCATTTTCTAACAAGTTGATCTTCGATTTAAATATGAAGCATCATCTTCATCTAAAGTTCCAAATAGGACCTTACTGATTTCGCCAACGAAATTAAGTATTCCTCTTTTCTTCTATTTTGCTCATGTCTAGCTAGTTGCCCAATTAGGCCTTGTGAAACTTCTATTTTACTTATATGATAGTCTAATGCTTGCTTCATGCTTGTACATCCCGCTACACTTGTATTTATTTGCTTAAGCCTTTGTTGACAATAATCTATTGCTTTCAATGCCGCATCCCGAGTTGCTTCGAATTTATGCCTTAAATCTTCTAGGTTAAAATAACTTACTATTTTCCATGTAACTGTATACAGGTTTACGGTTCCTTTATGATCATAATATAGCCCAGGTGATGATTGTAATTTTGTTAATTGCAGATCTTGTTGTTGCATCGTTGAGGTAGCGCCTACCATCATCATGGCCATAATTACTCTCCAGGTTGCTGCCATTGTCCCTGTAATTTCAGAAGAATTCTTTTAATCTATTGGCATGCACCTTTGTAAATTTATTTTTCTTTAATTGTATTACCACATTCGGTCCCTTGGTTTCAATTACCGTATACGGACCTCTCCACTGGCTATCTAATTTCTTTGAGCGACCCCTTCTCACACTTTCGTCAAATAACAGGACTTTATCTCTCAGTTTGAACACTACTGGGTTTTGTGTTTTATCATAATTTTCTTTGCTTTTCTCTTTTGCTTGCGCCGTTGCTTCTCAACCTTTCCCTTAACTCTATTACATAATCATCATAGTTATATATCACATCATCTGGTTTCTTTTGCAGTGCTCCTGGTACGTTACAGACTCTTCCGAAAAACAACTCGTGAGGTGTATACCCTGTAGTACTATGTGGTGTTGTGTTGAAGACAAACACCGCATATGGGATCCAGGTATCCCAGTCAGTTTGACCTCTGTTTACATAATGTCATAGTATTTCTGTCAAGGTGCGGTGCGTTCTTTCTAATGCACCGTTAGCCTGCGGATGGTAACTTGTTGTGTGGATTTTTTCTATCCGCAATAATCTACATGTTCGCCTCATGACGTCACTCATAAAGTTACTTCCCATGTCACTTAATAAAATAGACGGTATTCCGAACCTTAGAATTATCCGTTCTACTAGCACTCTTGCTACCGTGTCAGCATCTTGCTGCTCTATGGGCTCTGCCACTAAAAACTTTGTTAAAGCATCCTGAAATGTAACAATATACTTATTTCCTTTTTCCGACTGTTGTAATGGACCTACAATATCTATATTGCACCGTTCAAACACGTGCTCTGGGGTTTTTGTTATTTCCATTGGCATCTTTGTCTTATTTTGCGTAATTTTGTTCTTTTGGCAACTTTCGCACCGGAGAATGTACTGCTCAATGTCGGCTTTTATGCCTTCCCAGCTACAATATTTCCTAATTCTCTCATAGGTCCTACCTCCTTGATGCCCACCAATTGGTGATTCGTGATACTGCTTTAGTATCTTCGTCTTCTCTTCCTGAGTAAGTTCTTCACCATTATTGGTAGTTGGATGTAAGGTTTCTTCGATTACCTTGTCACCATTCTCGACCATGGGTACAGCTATTTCTACATTCTCATTTTCCTCTTTATCATTTGTATCGTCCTCGGTCTTTCTAATGTTCCGGATTCGCGAAAGAGCGTCCGCAACCTGATTCCTTTTGCCGCTCTACTATACGATCTCGTAATCATATTCTTCAAGTTTTAGCCGGAATTTCATTAATCTCGATAACGGATCTGACATACTAATAATCCACTTCAATGGTTTATGGTCTGTGCATATCGTAAATTTCCTGCCAAATAGATAAGGTCGGAATTGCTTCACTACCCAGCAAATAGCTAGCATTTCTCTTTCTATTGTACTATAATTTCTTTCAGCTTTATTCAACGTCCTTAATATATAAGGTACCGGTAAATCCTTACCAATTTCTCCTTGGCTTAACACTGCTCCAATCGCATCTTGGCTTGCATCCGTAGTAACTATAAAATTTTTCTTGAAGTCAGGATACTGTAATATGGGAGGACTCAACAATTTTTCCTTCAAGTGTTGAAATGCCTCTTCCTGTTTAGATCCCCATGTATAAGTAATTCCCTTCTTTAATAATTCATATAACGGCTTAGCTATCTTGCTATAATTACTTATGAATCGCCGATAGTATCCACTTAACCCCAAGAATGCCTTTAGCTGAGTTGTACGAGGGTGAATCAAATATAAACAAACTTTATTTTTAAAAATATTATTTTTATTTTAAGTGCAAAAAAGTACATATCTTATTTTTCTACGTAATCTCCTGCTTTAGAAACACATTTTTCCCAGCGGATAGGCAGCTTCCCAATTCCTTCCATGTAGAAAGATGCAGGTCGTGTCTGCAGCCAAAGCTTCCTTGAGAGGACCAAACACATGAAAGTCACAGGGTGACAGGTCTGGACTGTAAGGAGGGTGGTCCAGTGTCTCCCACCCCAGTTTCTCCAATTTTTCCCTGGTTAAGGCTGCTGTGTGGGGGCGAGCATTGTCATTGAGAATAACCACTTTCCTCATCGGTAGGTCTCGTCTTTTGCGGCGATATGCAAGTCGGACCTCACTCAAAATGTCGCAGTAGTAGGCCGCATTGATTGTCCTGCGCTCATGCCATAAATCGAGGTGCAGCAAACCACGCTGGTAAAAAAAAACCGAAGCCAAAACCTTGCCAGCCGATAGTCGTGACTTGGCTTTCACTGGTCCAGGTTCTCCTTTTTTCTCCACTCCATACTCGCTTGTTTGGACTCAGGGGGGTAGTGGTGCACCCAAGTTTCATCACAGGTGATGCTGTGAGTCAGAAATGGGTCCCCTTCTTCCCGAAATCGTGGCAGAAGACGCTCACACACCTGAAGTCGATTCAATTTCTGTTCTGCTGTGAGAAGACGAGGAACCCACCTGGCGCACACCTTACGGTACCCAAGCTCCTCTGTGAGTATGGAGTAAGTGCTCCCATAACTTATTCCGACCTTACTTGCAATTTCAGAAGTGGTAAGACGCTTGTCATCTTCAATAAGCCATCTAACACAGCTGATGTTGTTCTCTGTAATGCTGGTGCGGGGTCTGCGATTATGGCTCTCATTTTCAACATGATGACGACCATCCACAAACTGTTTATGCCATGCAAACACTCTGGCTCGCGACAGTGTCTCTTTCCCGAACTGGGCAGTCAATCTCCTCAAGATTTCTGCCGGTTTTACGCCTTCTGCAGCCAGAAACTTGATTATAACATGTTGCGCAATCGACGAGTGTACCTCTTTCTCCGACATCGTGACGGTTGGCACTGAGCGAGTCGAGGGGGGGGGCTAACGGTCTTCCCCCACTCCTGACAAACCTACCTATCGCCAAATGAAGCGGGAACGTTCTCCCACCACTATTGCGCCCGAACGGCCGAAAGTCTTGTTTATATTTGATTCACCCTCGTATTGCGTGGTTGTGGGTATTGTTGTACGGCTTCTACCTTTTTGGATCGGGTTTTAATCCTTCCTTGGTGAGTATATGTCCCAAAAATATAACTTCTTTACGCAGAAATTCGCACTTATCTACTTGTAATTTGAGGTTATAATTTCGTAATCTTTGAAAAACATCCTCTAACCTCGCATTATGTTCCTCTAACGATGACCCAAACACGATGATGTCATCTAAGTAGATAAATACTTTCTCACCTTGTAGTCCTGTTAACACAGAATTCATCAATTTTTGGAAGGTATTTGGTGCCGTTTTTAATCCCATAGGCATTCTTTTGAATTCATAATGTCCATAAGGGGTGCTAAAAGCTGTTTTCTCTTGGTCCTGTTCATCTATCAGTACCTGATAGTACCCTTTCGCTAAATCTAACGTTGAGAAATACTTTGCTTTACCGAGCCCATCTAGTATTTCATCAATCCTCGGTAATGGGAACACATTATTTACTGTCAGATCATTTAACTTCCTGTAGTCTATCACTACGCACCATTTCTACTTCCCACTTGCGTCCATTTTCTTTGGAATTATTAGTACCGGTGAATTCCATGCACTATCACTGGGTATCACTATGTCATCTTGTAGCAACTTATTTATTTCTCCTTGCAAAATCTCTTTTTGCGCCTCGGGTATTCGGTAGGGCCTTAACCGAATTAT
The DNA here is from genome assembly GCA_031002005.1 of Vandiemenella viatica. Lineage (NCBI taxonomy): Eukaryota > Metazoa > Arthropoda > Insecta > Orthoptera > Morabidae > Vandiemenella > Vandiemenella viatica. The sequence goes on along the minus strand of JARYHS010008074.1, from coordinate 25,797,289 downwards.
CTTTCCTTCTGGCTCGGGAAAAAGCTTAATTTAAGTCTAGTTGCCTCTGTATACCCTAATCTGTCTCCAGGCAGATGGAAGACATCATTATATGCTGCACATATTTCTAGAAGTGCTTTCTGCTCTTCCCCATTTAAATGATCTACTCGGAGATTTTCCTTTAACTTGGTTAGTCGCGATTTATTCTCTGATCGTTCCTTCTTAATGTGCCTTACGCATATTTCCTTGACCTCGGGCAGTTTCTCTGCTGTTATTAGGGGATTCTTTAACTTCTTTTTCTGTGGTATTTAACATACTCGTTATGCACATTCCATTTCTTACGTATGTATAGACCTGGTTGTAACTCCTGTTTCGGGATGATCGCCTCCGATACATCCCTCAACGCAATTTGCACCTTCACAATCTTTTCTTCGCGCGGGCCTATTCTTATCTCGGAGCCTTGAGCCTTCCTGGCTTCTGCTCCCTGTTGAGTACTATATTTACTCTCTTTTCTAGCGATCGGGATCGCCTTTGACCTCGCGGATTGCACCACCTCCGCGTAAGTTCGCTCCTTCGCGTTCTTATGCCACGCAGTTTTTACTGCTAATGAATCGGACTCCTCCGCCTTCATTACATTATTACGCCCCCTCACAGGGCCTCCCATCTTCGAGTCAGCCCCTACTGCCCTCGAGAACCGTTCGTCGCGTCTCACAATTCCGTTAGTGAGCGGACAACCTCGCCTTTTCACGGGGCCTACCGTCTTCGAGGTAACACCCAGTGCCCTCGGGAAATTTCCGTCTTGACCCGCAGGTCCGTTAGCGGGTGGACAAATTTCTTTTCGTGTCGTAATCTTTACGACGCTTTTCTTGTCACGTCGCACAGCTCCATTAGTGGACGGACAAACACTACTAGGTGTAGCAATCCTTGCAACACCTACACTCTTGTGGGTTGGTGAGGCAATCCAACGGCCACAAGCGTCACTACAACGCATCCTATGTTGCGTTAGATATGGCCCTTCTTGCGCTGTTTGCAACCTAATTCGCCTCCCGCGAATATCAATAGTCTTGTTCCCGTAATCTATCCCGGCCTTGTTTTTTGCTAGGAAGTCCCTTCCCAACAGGCCCTCAAACGGCAAATCTACGTTTGCATCAATTACATGAAATTTCTGCTTTAGCGTCAAACCCTTCGCGGCTTGTAACTCTATTACCACAGAAGCTTTGTGTTTGTACAGCATTGTTACTAATACCCTTAATTTTAACTTTTTTTTTAGTATTACTTTTCACTGCCCTTTTTATGCTGTTTCCTTTTATTAAGCTCAATTGTGCCCCACTGTCCACCAAGAACTTCACCTGATTACGCTTTGCTCCATCACATTGCATCACTACAAATTCATTCTTATTTGTGCAGTCTACTATATATACTTTTTGGGGCCTGGCGCAATGTGACTGCCTCATTACGCCACTTAACAGTTTACCGTTCTATTATCCCTTTTTCTCACTACCCCGGTATTTTCACGGCACTCCCGAGCGTAATGCCCTTTTCCGTAACATTTGAAGCGCGTAACTTCATTTACTCTTAAGCGGCCCATACACGGACAGCCGTTGCTTGCGATTTCTTCAGAATGTCCAGCAACGGCTTGGCAGCGACTGCTGGAAGTCGCCACTAACGAAGAAAGAGAAACCCAGCAACGGCTTCCGATTTCACTCAGTTTCTCACCGACCGTCAAGATGAGCAGTAGTAAAATAGCTGCTGCTGTGCTAGTGTTGGATGAGTGTGGAGTGTTCGCGATGAAACGAAAACGGAAGAGATCAGAGTGGTCGAAACAGTGGTTACGGGAAAGAAGAAAGTGGTCTCATATAAATCTATTGCACCACTTAAAAGACAATAGTGCGCAGCACTACAAAAACTACTTGAGGATGACAGAGAGTGATTTTAATTACTTGTTAGAACTCATACTCTAACAGACCTGCGCTGTCACTGCTCCGCCCTACTCTCTCTGGCTCCTGGTGGCCCGGCCACCTCTTTTATATCGTCCGGTGACGACATTGCTTGTGTCTTCTCGACCTTCTAGAACATTCTGTTGCGCTGGTCACGTATCCTACGTTCTTGCATCAGCCCTTGTTTATCCTTCTGGAAATTTCCGTGTTTCCTGTCACGCAGGCTGTCGGGTCGATGGCGTTATCGGGCTCTCTTCCGCTGCTTGTCAACACACAGCCCTATCTCCCCTCGCTCGACCTTCCGGCCTTTATCTACTGTTTATGTTTACTGCCTCTGTTGATGGAACATTTCTCCTCCACAACATCCTACGCGTTTCCGAACACGTAAATCCTACACTTAATTGTGCAACCTGTACACCTAAGTACTTCTTGCGATTCATTCGCAACAGCTTTATGATCAGTATATATTATAACCTTCCTTCCTAATAAATTTGGAAAGTCCATACTGCAGCAAGGGCTTCCTTCTGTGCGATAGAACAATTCCTTTCAGCTTTATTTAAAAGTCTGCTAGCAGATGCAGTAGTTAGTTTCTGGGAACCCTCCTCAGCTTCTATTTCCTGAGAAATTTCAACACCAAGGCCGTATTCCGAAGAATCTGTGGCTATACATATTGGTAAATTCCAGTTAGGTGAGTGGAGTGTAATGTTTTGTGGTAAAGTTTGTTTTATTTTAATGAAATCTTGTTCACATTCTTGTGTCCATTTCAAAGTTGAATTTTGTTTACATAGTAATTGGAAATGTTGACTATTAAGAGCTTGATTGGGGACAAATTTCCTACAGTAACCACAAAGTCCTAAGAAACTTTTAAGTTGTGTTTTATTTTGTGGCCTAGGGAAATTTTTGATTGCTGCCAGCTTGTCTGGTGAAGGTTTAATCCCTTGAGGTGTGATGACATGTCCCAAAAATTCTATCTTAGAGGTAAGAAAAATGCAATTCTTTAACCCCATTTCTTAAAGCTGTTAATACCTCCCTTGTTAGGGACATAAGCAGTATCGGGGTCGGTATCGGCTTGTACACCTAAACTTGAAGTCATCCAAAATGTTGTCAAAAGTTCTCAAAAAGTTCTATAACCGTGAAAAACCTTGTAAAATGTCCATCGGCCGCCACTTACAGATTAACCTCCTGTAAGAAAGGTACTAAGTTAGAAATGAAAGACTATGTCCAGATCACGGAAGAATATATTCTTAAAAATGTTCACAGTTAGCAATGGCAATCGGATAAAAATCATTTGCCGAAAATCACAAGTCATGAAACAGAACAGAGCGCACTACCCCGAATGAAATTGAGCTTTAAGATGAACACATGTCGGAAAGTTTTAGACTCCCTAAGTTGCCATGCCTGTTTAGTAATGGCGTCGGTCAACCATGCTGCTTTGGTCCTGAGTACCCATGAGCCACCATGAGCCGGGCTCTCTCAAACCTAAGAACACACGATGCGTGTTGACTCCTTTAGCCGTTCTGTTAAACTGGGCCAAGAGGCTGATGCGGCTAACTTTTATCAAAATGGCCTACTGACCTAGACAGTAGTCTATCTAGAAAAAGTTTTCATTAACTGAGTGCTACCAGAAAATCACAAGATGAAGAGCGTAATGAGACAAGTGTAGTGATGTGATTGGTTTTGTTTTTAGAGCTTCCAGACCGGTGTAAATGAAATTTGAAAGTTGGTTAATCTAAAAGCACATTTGTTTTGAGTATTGCGATGCGTCATCAAACGTCACATCCGAAATATGGATTTGCAAAACTTTAAAATATCAAGTTTATATTATTTTCAAGGTGTTCCCCGGCTCCTGCTGAGTCCAGTGGTGTAAAAATCTTTTAAATCGGTTAAGGCTATCAGAAGTTATAGAATTTCTAAATTTTACTGGTTTCGTGGATGTTGCAACCGATACTTCACTTTTTATTTAAAGGTGGTTGTGGCCTGAAACTAAATTTAAATCGAACCTTTATTTTATTTAAGTACTTTAGAAAAGTTTTTAGTTCGTGAAATGCGTGCTTCAAAAAAATGTATACACACTTTGAACTTCCATAGAAAATTTATTTACCGTTCTACAAAGTTAAATTTCAGGAAAATAGAAAGCTAAAAGTCCAATGTAAATCAAACATAAACAACAAATGTTAATACTGTTCAAATTGGTGACCTGCAGCATCAATACAATTCTGAGTACGAGTCACCACAGATTCTGTACATCGTATCAAAACGTCCAATGAGATTTCTCTACACACTGCTTGAATCTCATTCCAAAGAATGTCTAGGTTACGTGGTTTACATTTGTACACCTCATCTTTTACTGTGCCCCACAAGAAGAAATCCAGTGGTGTAAGGTCTGGAGAGCGTGCTGGAAACTCGATTGGCCCCCTGCGTCCTATCCACCGGCCCGACAAATTTCGATCCAGGTAAGCTCGTACGTCCCTGTGATAGTGCGGCGGAGCACCATCTTGTTGAAAATAAAAATCATCATTACCGTATAATGCACGAATGGCAGGAAATATGGAATCAGCAAGCATTGTTAGGTAATTAATACCAATTACAGTGCCTTCAAATCGAAAAGGTCCAATGAGTCCCCTTGAAGACAAACCGCACCACACATTTACACCTGGCAAATTTACAGCTTTTTCAATTGTAATGTGAGGATTTTCTTCACCCCAGTAAACACAATTGTGCCTATTGACAGTTCCATTAAGTTTGAATTGGGCTTCATCCGACCAAATGATGCTACCCATAAATCCCGGTTCACGTATCACCATCTCCTGAATCCATTCACAAAATTGCAACCTTCTATCTGGATCGTCTTCACTTAGCTGTTGCACCAGCCTTGGAATGTAAACACGATACTTGCCTCTCTTCAGAATGCGTAGCACGCTGCTAGCACTTACATCACTTTCACGTGCCCCTTGCCTTGAAGATTTGTTAGGAGAGCGTTGAAACAGTTCCAAGACTGCCATTGATGACTCATCACTTGTAGCTGTTCGAGGCCGACCTGAATGACCTTTATGCACATCACACACTGTTCCATGAACTTCGAACTTGTCTCGTATGCGTGTAATTGTTAATCTTGAAGGTGGTTCTGTATCATATTCCCTTCTCCACTGTCTTTGAACTTCATTTACATTCTCAAACTTCCAGTACCACTTAATAACCTGCTTACGTTCTTCAAAACTCAAACGTACGTCCCCCATGTTGATATTACAAATTCCAACTGATAATATAACATAGAGGGACGATTATGCTGGCACCTGGCGAAGAAATATAACACTAGCCTTGTAGAGCGGGAAAACAACAATAGTTTAAAGTGTGTATACATTTTTTTGAAGCACCCGGTATGTTAGTCAGCGAGAAATCAAATTTACAAGTTGGTTGCTATGACGCCATCAAAAAGTGGACTTTTATTTATTTATAACTTCTTTTTATTAGTTGATGGTTATCCGAAACTTAAAGAATATTGACTGGCCGGTTATTTTGCTTGGTTACATCTACTTTTAAAGCTCTGAAACTATTTAGATGTGCTGAAATTAAATTTTGAGCTCACTCCATGTGGAGATGCTTTAAAAATCATATTTACTGCTTTAAATTGGTCTGGAACTGCGAGTTATTGGTGAATTTAATATCAAACAGTGAAATTATACTTATGAAAGTGCTTTACAGTGATCAATTTAGTGGAATATTAGTGCTATGGTTGTGTAACCAAATCTGTTTACTTTACTTCAGGATTATTATGGATTACGCTCATGTAGGTAAGTTTATGGTTTATATTTTATTAGAAACTTCTTATTTATGGTTGTTAACTTAAAATGTTGTTATTTCGATTTCAACTATGGTATCGTGTACTGAATGTTAACCTCAAACTTCGACGGATTTTAACTGAATATCGAAAATAGAGAGTAAGGTAGCTTACACCCTTAAGGTATTCCAATGTTCCTGTATGGTCTCACTTGCTATTAAAATGTCATTGACATAGACATTTACTTTATTTAATAATTTGAGGCCTAGAACTAGATCTAGCGCACGAATGAAGTTGGCAACAGCATTGTTTAGGCCAAACGGCAATACCTTAAAATGGTAAGACCTACCCAGATATAAAAATGCTGTGAATTGTCTGGAATCAGGTGCAATAGGCACCTGCCAGTATGAGCAACTCAAATCAAGACTTGTTAAAAATTTCTTTCCATGAAAGTTGTGAAGAATCTCATCAATAGGCAAAGGATGATCCCTTTCAGTCTGAAGGTATTTGTTTAATGTTCTAGCATCCAAAACTAATCTTACAGTTTGATCAGACTTAATAACAACTACTAGGGGGTTATTATAAGGGCTATGTGATCATTCAATGATTCCCCATTTGAGCATACGGTTTATTTCCTCTTCTACCATATGTCTTTTGGCTATGGGAATAGGATATGGCTTTACAAAGAATGGTTGGGTACAAGAAACCTGAAAATGACACTGGTAGTTTTGTATTATACCTGGTTGATTGTTGAATACATCTGAAAACTCATCAATTAAATTCACTAACCTGTCTTATATTGTGAGTCAACATCCTTAGTAACTTTTATAAGTACATCTTCTCCTTGAATTTTCAATTTATTACCCCAAAAGTGAACTACCTTACCATGAAATAAAGGTTCTGTATCCATATTAACTTCAACATTCTTAAATAAAATCTTCACTGAAGGTGATGCTTTATGTTTCCATCCTTTTTGTAATTGTATTGATAACCGTCTATTATCCAATGAAAAAGATAAAGTATTTTTGGCACAATCTAAAGTAGCTGCTGTTTGGTGAAACCAGTCAATTTAAAAAATACATTGAGGCTGAAGGCCTGGGATCACATAAACTTTTATATCAAATGGCACATCCATAATGGTGCCTTCTAATATACCTTGAACTTTGATTGGTTTACTCTTTTTTCCAGTTGCCATTATAACTGTCATATGTGGTACCTCATAATAAGGGACTATTATAATGGAATTCAGTGTGTTAAATAGTTCTTTAGAAATACAGGACAATTCTGCGCCTGTATCAAGGAGGACCTCAGTGTTAAGACCCCTTACCAAGATTGGTAATATTGGTACCTGTACCAAATTATTACTTTCAATATTATCTTCTTCTAATAAATCTTCCTTAGGATTATTGTGGAAATTATAGGTGAATGGTGTGGTCCTGAAATTGCTTTTGCCTTTGTTTGGACCAGGACATTGGCAGAATCTAGTTTTTTGACTGCCTATTCTCCCCATCACTGCCAACTGCCCCCCCCCCCCCGGCTCCCCCGGTCGACAGTATTGCTTTCAGCACGAAGTATGGCTACGCCACATCGACCGGGGGACCCCGAAGGAGCCTGGTACTTAAGTGCCAGGTACGGGTTTGGCGAACCCGCGGTGCCCGAGCTGGAAACTTGTGAGCGCCGCAAGTTTCCCACACCGTAAACTCCTACCATGCTTCAACGACCACAGTAGGGCGTGGCGGTGGAACGTTGTGTGCCTGGGATCTTGGCTTCATCGCCCGGATCGTGAGGACGGTACAAATCTCTATAAAAAAACCCCGTAACCTCAAGGTCGGATACGTGCCGAGGAGGTGCATGGGTGAGAGGCAGATCACTCGATAACGTGCAACCTCAGGGGCACCTGCGCACCCCTGTTGTATTAGCGCTTCTTTTTAAACTGGTTTTACTCGTGGGACCAAAACGAAGTCTACCACAAACACCAAAAAAAACCTTCGGTACGGGTGTGCCGCAGGTTAATCCCAATACACCCAGTTCTAAGAAGCGGGTGAGGGTTGATAGCCCCCCACCCCCTCCCCCCCCCCCGCTTCTGAAAGTAATAGTAACGGAAAGGTGTGTTCGATTGCGAACGCCTTTGTGATAATGCAGAGAGTGGAAGGATCGTTCGAGAAAGTCTCGCCGTTCTACATCCAAAAAGGCTTGGAGGGGCTTGTAGGGACCCTGAACCCTGTAAAGAAGCTGAGGAACGGGACGCTGCTGCTGGAAACATGCACCAGTAGACAAGCTACCCAACTCCTTAACTGTGTGAAGCTCGGGGAGTTCGCAGTCAATTGCGAACTCCACAAATCCCTGAATAGCTCTAAAGGCGTAGTCACCTGTCGTGACTTAATAGATGTTGGGACCGAGGAGCTCGTTAAGGAGTGGGAAGATGAGAAAGTGGTCGAGGTACGTCAGATAACGCGAAGTGTTAGTGGCAGTGTTGAAAAGACTGCCACCTTCCTCCTGACGTTTGACACTCCAGTACTACCAAAGAACATCAAAGCAGGGTATATCAATCTGAACGTCCGTCCGTATGTTCCGGACCCGATGCGCTGTTTCCAGTGTCAGCGGTTCGGACATACGACGGCGTCATGTAAGGGAAACCCCACCTGTGGTAAGTGTGGCAAGGGGGCACATGAGCCGGGCGTTAGCTGCACGCTACCACAGGTGTGCGTCAACTGCTCCGGGTCGCACCCTGCCTGGAGTAGGGAGTGTCAAGTGTATCTTGAAGAGCGCAAGATACAGGAGCTGAAGACCAAAGAGCGGATTCCCTATGGGGAAGCTAAAAAGAAAGACAAGTCGCTCGCCGCTCCAATCTTTGGGACTACTTTTGCAAAGATGGCTTCAGCTCCCGTCAGGAAGCAGAGTGCTGCTACCCAGACGTCCTTTGCAGACATGGGCACGAGTACTTCGTGCTCATGTCAATGCAAATGCGGTGCTAAACCCGCTATGGTCATAACACCTAAGACCGCCAACGTCGGTAGCAGCACGTCTGACACCTCGACCACACCAGCAGCAGTAACAACCATTCCACCAGCATCAATAGTAGCAGCAAAGCCAATAGCACCTCCTATACCTCCACGCGCTGGTATAGCTGTAGCAATACCATCTGCTACCAGCGCCAATGGAGCCGACCAAAAGATCAGGGGTCGGAAATTTAAACAGACAGACCCGACCCAGTTTGTTAAGTCCCCCTCTTCGTCTCCTTCCAGACTGCCCAGCAGTAAGGAGGGGAAGAGACAGAGGAAGAAAAAGAAAAAGAATGGGGAGGAGTTTGAAGAATCCTCTGGGTCGGAGATGTCTGTCTCCGTTTCCGGGCAGGATGAAACTGAGATGCTGGTGGACGAGTCTGGTCCCGTCCCTCAGCAGGATGTAACTGATGACCCACCCGATCCGGGGCGGGTGAGGCTAAATAGGTAAGGATGGCTCCCATACTCCAATGGAACATTAATGGTTTTACGGCTCACAAAGAGGAGTTACAACTCTTAGCACGGTCTGATCCATTGTGTCTCTGTCTGCAAGAGACACATTTCAGACCAATTCACCAACCTGTGCTAAGAGGTTATAACGTGTACCGTAAGGACGATACCGAGGGTGATCGAGCGAAGGGGGGAGTGGCGGTGTTTGTACGAAACTCGGTCCTCTCCGAACCTGTAGCTCTCACCTCTCCTTTACAAGCAGTAGCAGTGAAACTGTATGGACCTGTGCAACTGACTGTGTGCTCCATATATCTACCGCCGGGATCACCAGTTGACTGCGGTCAGCTGGCTGACATTGCACGGCAACTCTCTCGGCCTTTTCTCCTATTGGGAGACTTCAACGCACACAATGCGTTGTGGGGTTCGACCACCAATTGCCCCAGAGGCCGAGAGATTTGTAGATTATTGGAGCAGGAGGATTTGTGCATCCTAAATACCGGTCAGATGACGCACTTCACTACTGCTTCCGGTTCGTCCTCTGCCATTGATCTCTCTCTTTGCTCTCCTTCGGTTGCAGACTCCGTGCATTGGGAAGTGGATCGCGACCTCCACGGAAGCGACCACTTTCCAATTTGGTTGCACGTCGAGTGTGAACGTGGCAATCGAAATATAACAAAGAAATGGAATGTCGGCAGAGCTGACTGGCAGCTCTACAGCCGGTCAGTCACGCTCGAACAGCGCAGCAACATCGAGGATAAGGTGAAACATCTAACTGATGTGATTCACCACGCTGCTGATATTTCCATGCCTGGCAAACTCAGGAGCGCTGCGCAGAACGCCCGTCCCCTGGTGGAACGAGGAATGTCGTTCCGCCATCCAGGGTCGCAGACGGGCCTTGCGTCGGTTTAAATTACAACCGACACCCGACAACCTCGCAGCGTTCCGGGTTGCTAGAGCTAAGGCACGTCGTATGATTAAGGAGAGCAAGAGGAAGTCATGGCAGACCTTTGTGAGCAACATTAATCGTTCCACATCGTCAACAAAAGTATGGGAGTCAATCCGCCGTATATCCGGGAGGTACTCTCGACCGCCAGTATCTGGATTACTGGATCAAGGGCGGGTAGTCACCGACGAGCGAAGCATAGCGCAGCTGATGGCACAGCATTTCGCTGCCATTACTTCGTCTACTGGATTGGATCATCAAGCCCAGCAACGAAGAATATCTGCTGAAAGGCAAGCCTTTTGCTTCGACTCGTCTGATGTGCAGCAATACAACTGCCCATTTTCACCTTGGGAGCTGGAGTCAGCTCTAAACAGCGCCAAGGACACAGCACCAGGTCCTGACCAGATCCAGTACCAGATGCTGAGGCATCTTAACAAAGATGCTAAAGAGTACCTCCTGGGTATTTTTAATGATGTTTGGACCGGAGGACACTTCCCCGACTCGTGGAAAGAAGCAACATTAATCCCGATTTTAAAGCCAGGAAAAGACAAGTGTTTGCCAGGCAGCTATCGCAGCATCGCCTTAACGAGCTGCGTTGGGAAGACACTAGAGCGGATGGTGAATCGCCGCCTCGTCTGGTGTCTCGAGTCCCGTAAGCTGCTGACCCGTTTTCAGTGTGGATTCAGGAAGTTCCATTCCACCACGGATAACCTGATCCTACTGGAAGCGGCAATTCAAGACGCTTTCATCCGCAGCCAACACCTAGTTGGTATATTTTTTGACATCGAAAAGGCATACGATACTACCTGGCGACATGTTATTTTAAAACAGTTATATGAATGGGGATTTAGGGGAAATCTACCCCGTTTTTTAAATCATTTTTATCGCGACGTTGCTTCCGGTACCGAGTCGGTAGGGAAGTGTCCGACATTTTTATTCAGGAAAACGGTGTTCCTCAAGGATCAGTTTTAAGTGTGACTCTTTTTGCCATAGCAATTAATAGCATCTCAACTGTTATAAGGAGGCCCATCCGGTTCTCCTTATACGTTGACGACTTTTTAATTTTTATTGCATCGTCTAGCCTGATAAGCGCTGAGCGGCAGCTGCAGCTCACGCTGAACAGGCTGGATGAATGGTCAGCACACACCGGCTTTCGTTTCTCTGCTGAGAAAACCCGGTGTGTGCTTTTTAGTCGCAGTAGAAGTCTTTTAGCAGAACCTCATCTCACCTTGAGGAACACCGTTTTAAGTTTTAGCGAAACTGTTCGGTTTCTGGGCCTCATTTTTGACACTCGGCTTACTTGGCTGCCACATCTTAAGGATGTTAAAGCCAGAGCCCTGAAAGCGCTTAATGTTTTAAAGTGTCTGTGTGGCAGATCGTGGGGCGCTGACCGCTCCTGCCTGCTACAGTTTTATAGAGCCTTCGTACGGTCGCGGTTGGAGTACGGTTGCATTGTCTACGGTTCGGCACGGGACAGCTACCTCCGTATTCTGGATAGTGTCCACCATGCAGGAATTCGTCTCGCCACAGGTGCATACCGCACCAGTCCGATACCCAGCATTTGTGCTGAGTCTGGCGAGCCGCCGCTTTCCATCCGCCGGCGTCTCCTCATGGTGCGACACTATATACATATTGCCACAACTCCTGGCAGTCCCGTGTACGACGTAGTTATTCATCCCAACTTTGAGCGGCTATATACCAACCGTCAAAGAGCAACTAAACCGTTCAGCTACCGTACAAAGGCTATATTGGAGGAATTTGGGTTACAGATGCCCTCTTTTTATCACCAGGGTTGGAGTAAAACTCCTCCCTGGCTTTTAAAGAGGCCCAGAACAGTTTTAGATCTGACGCGGTATAACAAGCTGTGTACCGCCGACAGTGTTTTTATCCGAAATTTTAGCGATGTTTTAAATCAGTTTCGTGATTTTACCCCGGTATACACGGATGGGTCTAAGCAGGCTAACGGAGTTGGCTGCTCTGTGGTATTCCCTCGAGCGACTTATAACTACAAACTTAATAGCTGTTGCAGCGTATACACTGCTGAGTGTTACGCTATGTTAAAGTCGCTCCAGCATATGAAAGTAAGTCGCGGCACGAAGTACATCATATGCTGTGATTCCCTCAGTTGCATCCAGGCTATAGGAAGCATGTACCCAGCAGATAGTCTTGTCCAAGGCATACAGGACACCCTCCGATCGCTCCAATCTTCTGGAAAGGAGGTCGTATTCTGCTGGGTACCTGGTCATGTGGGAATCAGGGGGAACGAGGCAGCTGATGAAGCTGCCAAGTTAGCCTGCAACAAGGTCAGAGTTGACTTTGATCCGGTCCCAAAGTCTGACCTTGCCTCTGCGGGGAAAAGATTTGTTTTTGACATCTGGCAGAGGCAGTGGCTGGAGGTTGAGCATAATAAGCTCCGGCTGGTCAAACCGACCGTTCAGCCGTGGAGCAGCTCCTTCCAGCAGGCGAGGAGGGATGAGGTTCTCCTTACTCGCCTCCGTATAGGGCACTGTCCTCTGACACACAGCTTTCTTCTCCGCCGGGAGGACCCACCGGAATGTGATACCTGTGGCGTACCTATGACGGTGCGCCACATTTTAGTTGATTGTGTTGCATTTTTAGACTTGAGGGCGGACGTTGGCCTTGCCAACGATCTGGCCCTTATTTTAAACAATGAGACCAGCAGTGTGGCGAGTGTTTTAAAATTTTGTGTATTGGCCGGTCTAGTGCCTAAAATTTTAGGCAGATCGGCCTAGTTTTTACATGGACGGGTGGTCCCTATACAGCCACCCTTCCATGTGTATTGTTTTTAAATTTTATGTTTTTAAATTCCTTTTCGCTGGCCACTATACAGCCGGCGAGAGATGTAGTGTTTTTAATTATTTTGTGACCCTGTATGGCCCCTTTACAGCCATTCAGGTGGTGCACGGTCTTGTGTTCTGGTGGCCCCTTTTCTAAGCCACATTTTGTAATTGTAAATTATTTTATTTGCTGTCTGTATGGTCGACCCCTTTACAGTCGACCATGCAGACAGTATTTTAGCACTTTCTTAAGCCACAATTTAGGCAGGTAATTGTTAGGGCGCTAATGACCCCGCTGTCGACGCGCCCTAAAACAACAACAACAACAACAAGGGGGGAGTGGTGGTGTTTGTACGGAACACTGTCCACTCCGAACCTGTAGCTCTCACCTCTCCTTTACAAGCAGTAGCAGTGAAACTGTATGTCCCGGTGCAACTGACTGTATGCTCCATATATCTACCGCCAGGATCACCAGTTGATTGCGGTCAGCTGGCTGACATCACACGGCAACTCTCTCAGCCTTTTCTCCTATTGGGAGACTTTAACGCGCACAATGCGTTGTGGGGTTCGACCAGCAATTGCCCCAGAGGCCGTGAGATTTGTAGATAATTGGAGCAGGAGGATTTGTGCATCTTAAATACCGGTCAGATGACGCACTTCACTACTGCTTCCGGTTCGTCCTCTGCCATTGATCACTCTCTCTTTGCTCTCCTTCAGTTGCAGACTCCGTGCATTGGGAAGTGGATCGCGACCTACACGGAAGCGACCACTTTCCAATTTGGTTGCATGTTGAGTGTGAACGTGGTAATCGAACTACGACCAAGAAATGGAATGTCAGCAGAGCTGACTGGCAGCTCTATAGCCGGTCAGTCACCCTCGAACAGCGCAGCAACATCGAGGAGAAGGTGAAACATCTAACTGATGTGATTCACCAGGCTGCTGATATTTCCATGCCTGGCAACTCTGGAGCGCTGCGCAGAACGCCCGTCCCCTGGTGGAACGAGGAATGTCGTTCCGCTATTCAGGGTCGCAGACGGGCCTTGCGTCGGTTTAAGTTGCAGCCTACACCCGGCAACCTCGCAGCGTTCCGGGTTGCTAGAGCTAAGGCACGTCGTGTGATTAAGGAGAGTAAGAGGAGGTCATGGCAGACCTTTGTGAGCACCATTAACCGTTCCACGTCATCATCAAAAGTATGGGAGTCTATCCGCCGTATATCCGGGAGGTACTCACGACCACCAGTATCTGGATTACTGGATCGGGGGCGTGTAGTTACCGACGAGCGAAGAATAGCGCAGTTGATGGCAGAATACTTCGCTGCCATCACTTCCCCCGCAGGGGCCTGGTACGCAAGTGCCAGGTACGGGTTTGGCGAACCCGCGGTGCCCGAGCTGGAAACTTGTGAGCGCCGCAAGTTTCCCACACCGTAAACTCCTACCATGCTTCAACGACCACCGTAGGGCGTGGCGGTGGAACGTTGTGTGCCTAGGAGAACGGGGATCTTGGCTTCATCGCCCGGATCGCGAGGACGGTACAAACCTCTATAAAAAACCCCTCAACCTCAAGGTCGGACACGTGCTGAGGAGGTGGATGAGTGGTGAGGCAAACCACCCGCTAACGTGCGACCTCAGGGGCACCTGCGCACCCCTGTTGTATCAGCATTCCTATATAAAATGTTTTTGCTCGTGGGACCAAAACGAAGTCACACACAAAAACCACAAAACCCTGCGGTACGGGTGTGCCGCAGGTTAAACCCAATACACCCAATACTAAGAAGCGGGCCAGGGTTGATAGCCCTCCCGCTTCAGAAAGCCATAGTCACGGGAAAGTCTGTTCGATACCGAACGCTTTCGTTGTAATGGAAAGGGTAGAGGGGACATTTGAGAAGGTGTCCCCTTTTTATATTAATAAAGGGTTGGAAGGACTGGTTGGAACCCTGAGATCAGTTAAAAAGCTGAGGAACGGGACGCTGCTGCTGGAAACAACCACCAGTAGGCAGGCATCCCAGCTCCTTAACTGTGAGAAGCTCGGGGAGTTCGCTGTTAAATGCGAACTCCACAAATCCCTGAATTCTTCAAAAGGCGTCGTCACCTGCCGTGACATCATGGATTTAGGAACCGAGGAACTCGTTAAGGAGTGGGAGGATCAGCAAGTGGTCGAGGTGCGTCAGATTACACGGAGGGTAAATGGCAGTCTTGAAAAGACTGCCACCTTCGTCCTGACGTTTGACACTCCAGTGTTGCCCAAGTGTATTAAAGCTGGTTACATTAACTTGAACGTCCGTCCGTATGTTCCGGACCCAATGCGCTGCTTCCAGTGCCAGAGGTTCGGACATACGACGGCGTCATGCAAGGGCAACCCCACCTGTGGTAGATGCGGCAAGGGGGCACATGAGCCTGGTGCCAATTGCACGCTCCCACAGGTGTGTGTCAACTGCTCCGGGTCGCACCCGGCCTGGAGCAGGGAGTGTCAAGTGTATCTTGAAGAGCGCAAGATACAGGAGTTGAAGACCAAAGAGCGGATACCTTATATAGAGGCAAAGAAGAAGGCGAAAGCGCTCGCCGCTCCAATATTTGGAACAAGCTTTGCCAAGACGGTCTCGACTCCCGTCAGGAAAGAAAGTGTTGCTACGCAGACATCCTTTGCAGACATGGGCACAAGCACTACGTGCTCATGTCAGTGCAAATGTGGTGCAAAATCCACCAAGGTCATGACACCTAGGACCGCGGATGTCGCTAGCAACACATCTGCAACCTCGACCATTCCAGCAGCAGTATCAAACACTCCACCAGCAAACAAGTTAACGGCACCTCCTATTCCACCGCGCGCTATTGAAATGGTAGCGATACCATTGGCTAGCGGTGGAAATAGAGGTGACCAGAAAATCAGAGGTCCCAAGTTTAGACAGACTGATCCGACCCAGTTTGTCAAGTCCCCTTCTTCGTCTCCTCCCAGACTGTCCATCAGTAGGGAGGGTAAGGGGAAGAAGAAGAAGAAGAATAAAAAGAACGACGAGGAATTTGAGGAGTCCTCTGGGTCGGAGATGTCTGTCTCCGCTTCCGGGCAGGAAGAAACGGAAATGCTGGTGGACGTGTCTGGTCCCGTTCCTCAGCAGGAAATGACCGAAGACCCACCCGAACCGGGGCGGGTGAGGTTAAATAGGTAAGGATGGCTCCCATACTTCAGTGGAACGTAAACGGCTTTCAGGCTCACAAAGAGGAAGTCCAACTCTTAGCACGGTCTGATCCTTTGTGTCTCTGTCTGCAAGAGACACATTTCAGACCACTACACCAGCCAGTGCTAAGAGGATATGACATATTCCGAAAGGACGATACCGAGGGTGATCGAGCTAAGGGAGGAGTGGCGGTGTTGGTCCGAAACACTGTCCACTCCGAACCTGTTGCTCTCACCTCCACATTACAAGCAGTAGCGGTGAAAATACACGGTCCAATCGAACTGACCGTATGCTCTGTCTATCTGCCACCCAGTGCGTCAGTCGGCTACGACGACCTGGTTGGCATTATGCGACAACTCACTCGGCCCTTTCTCCTTTTGGGAGATTTCAACGCCCACAGTGCGTTGTGGGGTTCTGCCACCGATTGCCCCCGGGGTCGAGTAGTTGGTAGATTGATAGAGCAGGAGGAAGTTTGTATCCTGAATACAGGACAAATGACTCATTTCACCGCTGCTACCGGTACGTCTTCTGCCATTGACCTTTCTTTGTGTTCTCCCTCAATTGCGGACTCCGTGCAGTGGGAGGTGGATCGCGACCTACACGGAAGCGACCACTTCCCTATTTGGATGCACGTTGAGTGTGAGCGTGGAGGAGGTAATAACCGGCGTAAATGGAACGTCAGTGGTGCAGATTGGCAGCTCTTCTGCCGTTCTGTACTACTGCAACCCTGTGGCAGTATACAGGAGAAGGTGAATCACTTCACAGAAGTGATTCACCGTGCAGCTGACGTCTCCATGCCAAAAAGCTCCGGAACGCTGCGAAGGCCGCCCGTCCCCTGGTGGAACGATGAATGTCGTTCCGCCATCCAGGGTCGCAGACGGGCGTTGCGTCGCTTTAGGTTGTGCCCAACATCTGACAACCTAGCAGCGTTCCGTATAGCCAGAGCCAAGGCGCGTCGGGTTATTAAGGAAAGCAAGAAAAGGTCTTGGCAGAACTTTGTGAGCACTATAAATCGTTCCACACCTTCATCGAAAGTATGGGAGTCCATCCGCCGTATATCTGGAAGGTACTCCCGCCCACCAGTATCTGGGTTACTGGATCACGGACGTATAATTACCGACGAACGAAGCATAGCGCAGGTGATGGCGGAGAATTTCGCCGCCATCACATCGTCTTCTAACTCTGACCCTCGGTTTCAGCGACGAAGAGTCGCTGCCGAGAGGCGCCCGCTGTGCTTCGATTCGTCGAATACAGAGGCCTACAACTGCCCATTTACATCTTGGGAGCTGGAGTCAGCACTAAACAGCGCAAACGACACTGCTCCAGGGCCTGACCTGATCCAGTACCAGATGCTGAGGCATCTTAACAAAGATGCTAAGGAGTACCTTCTGGATATTTTTAACGATATATGGACCGGAGGACACTTCCCCGACTCGTGGAAAGAAGCAACATTAATTCCCATTTTAAAACCTGGGAAAGACAAATTATTGCCAGGTAGTTATCGTAGTATTGCCTTGACTAGCTGCGTGGGTAAGACACTGGAGAGGATGGTTAACCGCCGCCTCGTCTGGTGTCTGGAGTCCCATAACCTTCTGAGCCGCTTTCAGTGTGGATTCAGGAAGTTCCATTCCACCTTGGACAACCTGATCCTGCTGGAAGCGGCGATACAGGATGCGTTCATCCGCAACCAACATCTGGTGGGGATATTTTTCGATATTGAGAAGGCCTACGATACTACCTGGCGGCATGTGATTTTAAAACAGTTACATGAATGGGGTTTTAGGGGAAACCTACCCCGTTTTTTAAAATCATTTTTATCTGGTCGTTGCTTCCGGTACCGAGTCGGTGGTGAAGTGTCTGATCTTTTTATTCAGGAAAACGGTGTTCCTCAGGGGTCAGTTTTAAGCGTGACCCTTTTCGCCATAGCGATTAACAGTATATCACTCGTCATTAGGAGTCCCTTACAGTTCTCCTTATATGTGGACGACTTTTTAATTTTTATTGTATCGTCCAGCCTGAGAAGCGCTGAGCGGCAGTTGCAACTCACGCTGAACAGGCTGGACGAATGGTCAGTGCACACCGGTTTTCGTTTCTCCGCTGAGAAAACCCGGTGTGTACTTTTTACTCGCAGCAGAAGCCTTTTACCAGAGCCTCACCTTACCCTGAGGAACACCGTTTTAAGTTTTAGTGAAACTGTTAGATTTCTGGGCCTCATTTTCGACAGTAGGCTTACATTGGCTGCCACATCTTAAAGATGTTAAAGCCAGAGCCATGAAAGCCCTTAATGTTTTAAAGTGTCTGTGTGGCAGGTCGTGGGGCGCTGACCGCTCCTGCCTGCTACAGTTTTATAGAGCCTTTGTACGGTCGCGGTTGGAATACGGTTGTATTGTCTACGGTTCGGCACGGGACAGTTATCTCCGTATACTTGATAGTGTCCACCATGCAGGAATTCGTCTCGCCACAGGTGCATACCGCACCAGTCCTATACCCAGCATTTGTGCTGAGTCTGGCGAGCCGCTGCTCTCCATCCGACGGCGTCTCCTCATGGTGCGACACTACATTCATATTGCCGCAACTCCTGGCAGTCCCGTGTACGACGTAGTTATACATCCTAACTATGAACGGTTTTACACCAACCGCCTAAGAGCAACCAGACCATTCAGCTACCGTACAAAGGCTATTTTAAATGAATATGGGTTTGAGATGCCCTCT
This sequence comes from Vandiemenella viatica, assembly GCA_031002005.1. Lineage (NCBI taxonomy): Eukaryota > Metazoa > Arthropoda > Insecta > Orthoptera > Morabidae > Vandiemenella > Vandiemenella viatica. The sequence goes on along the minus strand of JARYHS010008074.1, from coordinate 25,778,518 downwards.
CTTATTCACCAGGGTTGGAGTAAATCTCCCCCCTGGCTTTTAAAGAGGCCCAGAATGATTTTAGACCTGTCACGGTACAGTAAGCTGTATACCGCTGACAGGGTATTTATCAGTCTTTTTAGTGATGTTTTAAATCAGTTTCACGATTTTACCCCGGTGTATACGGATGGGTCTAAGCAGGCTAACGAAGTAGGCTGCTCAGTAGTGTTCCCTCGAGCGACTTATACATTCAAGCTAAACAGCATGTGCAGCATATACACTGCGGAGTGTTACGCCTTATTAAAGTCGCTCCAGCATATGAAAGCAAGTAGGGGCCAAAAATATATCATATGCTGTGATTCCCTCAGCTGCATCCAGGCCTTGGGAAGCATGTACCCAGCAGATCGTCTTGTCCAGGATACACAGGACACCCTCCGATCCCTTCAATCTTCTGGAAAGGAGGTCGTCTTCTGCTGGGTACCCGGTCATGTGGGAATCAGGGGGAACGAGGCAGCTGATGAAGCTGCCAAGTTAGCCTGCAACAAGGTCAGAGTTGACTTTGATCCGGTCCCAAAGTCTGACCTTGCCTCGGCGGGAAAAAGATTTATTCTTGACATTTGGCAGAGGCAGTGGCTGGAGGTAGAGCATAATAAGCTCCGGCTGGTCAAACCGACCGTTCAGCCGTGGAGCAGCTCCTTCCAGCGGGCGAGGAGGGATGAGGTTCTCCTTACTCGCCTCCGTATAGGGCACTGTCCTCTGACACATGGTTTCCTTCTCCGCCGAGAGGACCCTCCGGAGTGTGATGCATGTGGCGTACCTTTGACGGTACGCCACATTTTAATAGACTGTGTACTGTTTTTAGACTTAAGGGCAGACGTTGGCTTGGCCAACGATCTGTCCCTTATTTTAAACAACGAGACCAGCAACGTGGCGTCTGTTTTAAAATTTTGTGTTTTGGCCGGTCTAGTGCCTAAAATTTTAGGCAGATCGGCCTAGTTTTAAGATGGTTGGGTGGCCTCTTTACAGCCACCCTTCCATGTGTATTGTTTATATTTTTTAAATGGTCATAATCCCTGTCTCGCTGGCCATTATACAGCCAGCGAGACACGTAGTGGTTTTTAATTCTTCTGCGAACCTGTTTGGCCCCTCTACAGCCATCCAGGTGTTCTGCAGCCTTAGGTCGTGGTGGCCCCTTTAAGGCTACGTTTTATTTTTGTGATTTATTTTATTTGCTGTCTGCATGGTCGACCCTTTTACAGCCGACCATGCAGACAGGATCTTAGTATATTTTTTAGCCACAGTTGTAGCTGGTAATCGTTAGGGCGCTAATGACCTCGTTGTCGACGCGCCCTTAAACATCAACAACAACAACAACAACAACAGCCATCACTTCGTCTGCCGGATCGGACCAACAGGTCCAACAACGAAGAACATCTGCTGAAAGGCAAAACTTTAGCTTCGACTCGTCGGAATTGCAAGACTACAATAGCCCATTTTCATGTTGGGAGCTGGAGTCGGCTCTTAACAATGCCAAAGACACTGCGCCAGGGCCTGACCTGATCCAGTACCAGATGCTGAGGCATCTTAACTAAGATGCTAAAGATTACCTCCTGGGTATTTTTAATGAAATATGGACCGGAGGACACTTCCCCGACTCGTGGAAGGAAGCAACGATGATTCCAATTTTAAAACCAGGCAAAGACAAGTTGTTGCCAGGTAGCTACCGTAGCATTGCCCTAACGAGCTGCGTTGGGAAGACACTAGAGCGGATGGTGAACCGCCGCCTCGTCTGGTGTCTTGAGTCCCGTAAACTGTTGAGCCGTTTTCAGTGTGGATTCAGGAAGTTCCATTCCACCACGGATAACCTGATCCTACTGGAAGCGGCCATTCAAGACGCCTTCATCCGCAGCCAACACCTTGTGGGTATATTTTTCGACATAGAAAAGGCTTACGACACTACCTGGCGGCACGTTATTTTAAAACAGTTATATGAATGGGGATTTAGGGGAAATCTACCCCGCTTTTTAAAATCATTTTTATCTCGACGTTGCTTCCGATACCGAGTCGGTAGAGAAGTGTCCGATCTTTTTATTCAGGAAAACGGTTTTCCTCAAGGTTCAGTTTTAAGTGTAACCCTTTTTGCTATTGCCATTAATAGCATCTCAACTGTTATAAGGAGGCCCATCCGGTACTCCTTATATGTTGATGACTTTTTAATTTTTATTGCAACGGCTAGCCTGATAAGCGCTGAGAGGCAGCTCACGCTGAACAGGCTGGATGAATAGTCAGTACACACCGACTTTCGTTTCTCTGCTGAGAAAACTCGGTGTGTACTTTTTAGCCGCAGTAGAAGTCTTTTAGCAGAACCTCATCTCACCTTGAGGAACACCGTTTTAGGTTTTAGTGAAACTGTTCGTTTTCTAGGCCTCATTTTGGACAGTAGGCTTACATGGTTACCACATCTTAAAGATGTCAAAGCCAGAGCCCTGAAAGCTCTTAACGTTTTAAAGTGTCTGTGTGGCAGGTCGTGGGGCGCTGACCGCTCCGGCCTGCTACAGTTTTATAGAGCCTTTGTACGGTCGCGGTTGGAGTATGGTTGCATTGTCTATGGTTCGGCACGGGACAGTTATCTACGTATACTGGATAGTGTCCACCATGCAGGAATTCGTCTCGCCACAGGTGCATACCGCACCAGTCCGATACCCAGCATTTGTGCTGAGACTGGCGAGCCGCCGCTTTCCATCCGTCGGCGTCTCCTCATGGTGCGACACTATATACATATTGCCACAACTCCTGGCAGTCCCGTGTACGACGTAGTTATCCATCCTAACTTTGAACGCCTTTATAGCAACCGTCAAAGAGCAACTAAACCGTTCAGTTACCGTACAAAGGCTATATTAGAGGAATATGGCTTTCAGATGCCCTCTTTTTATCACCAGGGTTGGAGTAAATCTCCTCCCTGGCTTTTAAAGAGGCCCAGAACAGTTTTAGATCTGACGCGGTACAACAAGCTGTGTACCGCTGACAGTGTTTTTATCCGAACTTTTAGTGATATTTTAAATGAGTTTCGCGATTTTACCCCGGTATACACGGATGGGTCTAAGCAGGCTAACGGAGTTGGCTGCTCCGTGGCATTCCCTCGAGCGACTTATAACTACAAATTGAATAGCTGTTGCAGCGTATACATTGCTGAGTGTTATGCTTTGTTAAAGTCGCTCCAGCATATGAAAGTAAGTCGCGGCACGAAATACATCATATGCTGTGATTCCCTCAGTTGCATTCAGGCTATAGGAAGCATGTACCCAGCAGATCGTCTTGTCCAGGATATACAGGACACCCTCCGATCCCTTCAATCTTCCGGAAAGGAGGTCGTTTTCTGCTGGGTACCCGGTCATGTGGGAATCAGGGGGAACGAGGCAGCTGTTGAAGCTGCCAAGTTAGCCTACAACAAGGTCAGAGTTGACTTTGATCCGGTCCCAAAGTCTGACCTTGCCTCAGCGGGGAAAAGATTTGTTTTTGACATTTGGCAGAGGCAGTGGCTGGAGGTAGAGCATAATAAGCTCCGGCTGGTCAAACCGACCGTTCAGCCGTGGAGCAGCTCCTTCCAGCGGGCGAGGAGGGATCCTCACTCGCCTCCGTATAGGGCACTGTCCTCTGACACACAGTTTTCTTCTCCGCCTGGAGGACCCTCTGACGGTGCGCCACATATTAATTGAGTGTGTATTATTTTTAGACCTGAGGGCAGACGTTGGCCTGGCCAATGATCTGTCCCTCATTTTAAACAATGCGACCAGCAATGTGGCGTGTGTTTTAAAATTTTCTGTATTGGCCGGTGTAACGTCTAAGATTTTAGGCAGATCGGCCTAGTTTTAAGATGGATGGGTGGCCTCTTTACAGCCACCCATCCATATGCATTGTTTTTAATTTTTATATTTTCTAAACTTCTTTTTGCTGGCCACTATACAGCCGGCGAGAGATGTAGTGTTTTTAATTATTTTATGACCCTGTATGGCCCCTTTACAGCCAATCAGGTGGTGTACGGTCTTCTAAGCCACGTTTTATATTTGTGAATGATTTTATTTGCTGTCTGTATGGCCGACCCCTTTACAGTCGACCATGCAGACAGTATTTTAGTACTTTCGTAAGCCACAGTTTAGGCTGGTAATTGTTAGGGCGCTAATGACCCCGCTGTTGACGCGCCCGAAAGCAACAATAACAACAACAACATCGACCGGGGGAGCCGGGGGGGGGGGGCGCAGTTGGCAATTTACCAGTTTATATAGCTGAAGCAAAAGGTCATAGGTCACATGATAAGATAATCAGTGTTATAAATACGGTGTCATACATAATAAACACTAGTTAAGCAATGGTATGCCTCGTATGAAAACGTGGGTCTCCAAAACTGGAGAAAGAAAAAGTTTACCTTGGGCAGCTATTAGATTAATCAACGCTCGTCGAAGAGCAGCTCAACAACAAGAAGCAAGAAGACAAGAACTTTTGAACGCTGGTATTCCAGAAGACGTACTTAGAGATTGGGAAGCATTGGAATTAGACGCGGAAGCTATTCATCAAGCAACAACCGATCCTGGCACTTCTACAAGCGACGAAGATCCAGAGTTGGTTAGACCTTCCACATCTACTGGGAGAACTGGAGGCACATCATCCAGACCTTCTAGTCATACTCAATACAGACAAGCAAGAAGTCCGTATCTATTGCGTCCGAGGAAACGGCCGATGGATCCTATTCAGGAAGAATTACAGCCTGATGGACAGCCAAGAGAAAAACGATCTACTGTTGCGACTTCTGGAGGAAATTCCGGTGGTGCTGACAACCTTCGTTGAGTGAGTTTATGATGTGGAAAAGTGTTACTAGTGTTAATAATGGTGATATAGAATTTACAAATACTAATTTGTTTTTCACTTGGGGTTATGGTTGGAAATGGTTTGATGTTAAAGCTCCAAATGCAACACAAGTCGGTGCAAAACGATTAGTTACATCGGCTGCCGACTTTTCTTCTAATGAACTAAGTACTTATATTTCTCAAGCTCAATTTGACAGTTTACCTCAATTTGCTTTTGTTAAAGAAATGAAAATAACTGCAATTCCTGTTGGTTTAAAAGCTTCTTTTAATACCTTAAGTACTGTAGCTGGTTCGGCTTCTATTACTCATGTTCCTTTTATCATTTATAATGAAGGAGGTAATAAAGCAGTTGCCCATGAAGCTGTATCTATTACTAATGATACAAGTAATCCAATGAATATAGCTTCAATCACTAAAAGAAGTAGTTTACAAAATATTATTTGGGGTGGTAATAACCATACTGATTATCCTTCTTCTTTTACTGTCCCAAGAAATTGGTCTAATTATGATTCGTGGGTATCACCCTTAACTACTAAAAATGTTGGAGGAAATATTTGGCCTAATGCAAATTATTATGGTAATGTAAAAATGAATAATATTTATTTTCAAGGACTAGCGAATGACGCTTGTTCCCAAAAAGAAATATTTGAATGGGTATATAAACCAAAAGTTGGTTTAATTCGTAACGTATATAGAGCACATAGTATGAATATAAATAATGATCAGTATGGTTATGCTTCTATGAATCAACCATCTAGATTTGATACTGTTGAGTTAATGCTCAAAATAGTGATCTGGCATTAAATAATCCACATAATAATTTGAAACCATTATCACTTCATAAGGATTATTTTACTTATGATCAAGGAATTGAAAAATCTCATTTGTGTGGTAAATTAAATGAATCTCATACGGCTCCTATTTCCAAATTTTCTTTGGGCATTACTCCAGTTCCAAACAATTCTCCAAGTGATGTTAACTCATATGTTAATTGTAAAATTATTTCGCAATTAACTACTAGTATAAAAATAGGAATGAATTATGAGACATATCATAATTTGTTGCAAACTTTGTCTCATACAGATGAAATGTGGATTAATCATGGAACCACTGAGCTTATCAATAGTACTGCTGTGCAAGGAATTACATTTGATAGTAATTGTTGGGTAAATTCATCAACTACTGCTTCTACCATACAAACAACTGTTGCTTCAACTAGTTCAGTACAAAAAAGATCAAATGAACAATTAGAAGAAGTACCTATTCAAACTTCCTTGCAAGCAGGTATTGTAACAGCTAAAGTGGCACAGCAAAAGGAAAAGAAGAAGAAAAAACCAAAAAGAGACACAGAAGACGAAGATATTGATATTATATGATTTTTTATTGTATCAAATTGTACATTTTAAATGAATCAAAAGTACACATTGGATTTAATTGTTTTTCTATTATTTTGTAGTACCTTCTCGAATTATATTTTTCCATTCGTACATCCCATACATCTCCTTTGAACATTTCTGAATTACAACAAATAATAACAGGTGTTTTGTTTATGGTACAGTCTTCTTTATGTTTAACTTGTATGTTGGTAGGATCACCACTAAATATTGTTTTTAATTGTTCAAGAGATCCTACGTCAAAATTAGGATCATCCATCACAATTAACCTTTTGTTGGCGCATTCTTGCATACCGAAAACAGAACACTTGTTATTTTCATTACACCAGCCAGTATTAACCATAGCAGATGCAATCATTCTTACAAAGGTACTTTTAAAACTATTAGGTTCTCCCACAATTTGAATACATTTTTTTTTCCATTTGTTTTATTTAATACATTATATAAAGTAATTATAAAGTCCTTTATTATATCCCAGTCTTCCCCAAATTGAAATTCTAACAAATCTTTTACAATATACATAGATTCTTCACAATTATAATAATAATCATTAAAAGAAATATGAAATGCTTCAAAATAAAGTTTATGAGAATTTGAAAGATATACATAAAGTTCTTGTACAGAATATGTACTCAATACAATTTGAACATGTTCAATACATTTTGAATATATATTTTCAGACATACATACAAGATTAATATTACTTCTCGATTCAGGAATAACTTTAATTTTATTTATTGGTACAGTTACATGAAATTCAATTATTTCTTGTAATGAAATTTTTTTTTCTAATACTTGGATTTCCTGACCCCCGGCTTTCAAATGCCGAAGGTAATCGTTTATGTTGTAAATGAACTCCGTCATCAATGAACTCAATGGCAATGGGCTGTTGTGATTCTCTGGATGATCTTATTTCCCTCATCTTTACTTTCCAAAGTTCTGCTTTGGGTAAATCCTGAACACCTACCCTGTCGAATATTTGCAATTGTATGTAATAAGGCCTTATCGGCTCCACAAACGACGAGGTAATAGTACCAGTCTGGTTTTTGACAAAAATACTGGATAAGATTTTGTTTTCCATTTGTGTTTCCTCTTTTAAAAGTTTTGGAGAAATAGGACTTTCCATCTCTTGAATGGACACACGTTTCCCAGGTACATGTACACTGTCCGTGGTGTCTATTGCACGCGTGGATTGTGTGTAGGTGTTCATGGGAACTTCCTTCGTCTTCGAGGAAGAGGAAGCAGAATTTTCCTGGCCTTTGTTCTTTTTGCATCGTTCTAATATAATATGTAATATCTTTTCTATATTTTTTGCTTCCGCTACACTCGTAAACGCTGTGCGTCCAATCATAGGAGTCATTGAGTTCAATGAGGAAGTCAGCAAGTTGTTTTCCAAGACGGAGTGCTTCACATTTTTCAAGATACAATTTAGAAAGTTCTCCATTAAGATCTTTACATCTTTTCTCATTTTTCTTATGTAACCAAGCAAGAAACTTATACATTCTTGATTGCTAGAAAAATGATTAAAAATTTCAATAAGATGACAAACAATACTATATAATAATAAAGGTGAACAATCTGGTTCGTCAACTGATTCTTTGTCAAATTTAACCTTTTTTGTTGGTGGCTCTTCAGAAATTTTTTTGTCCAACGATTTACCAGGAGTCGCTGGTGCTGAGATCGTCTCGACATCAGAGTCAGAACAATCAGGAGAAGATTTAGATGAAGGCATATCTTTAATTACACAAAATTGAAAGAATTCCTGAATGTCCTTTTGAGTAGGTCTCTTGTATGTTATCCTAAAACAAATTATTCTTTAATAGTATCATTATTTTGAATAAAGAATCCTTTACCTGAAACACTATAAATTCTTTCATTAAATATTGCCTTCATACAATAAACACAAAACAAAGCATCAATGTTGGAATATATATATTTTGTGTATTCTAAATAACTTAAGTTCTTAATAGTTTGTTGTTCCAATTCATGTATTGTCTGATGAGGTATAGGACACATATATTGAGAACCAGAAGCATTGTCTTCATCTAAAACATGATGAATATTTTCCATTTTTTTAAAAGACAAATTATCTTTTGGTATTATTACATTCAAATAACAAGCAGCACATATCACTTTGTATATTACAGGAGTGAATAATTTTTTAGTATGTCTGTAACAATATTTAAAATCTTGACTCAAGTTTACTACTTTATAACAAACTGTTACAATATCAAAATACCAAGTTGATTCTTTTGGTAGTTTCTGAACATATGTCCATTTGAATTCATTACAACAACGTAAAGTTTTATATCGAAACAAATGATCATATCCTCGAAATTCAAGATTTGACCAATCGAACATAGCAATAAAATCATAATTACTAGGAAACATATCTTCTGACAACATAATTTTTTGTTGCACAACAGGAGGATTAGATTTCAAAAAAGAATAATTCAATCTATCAATGTGAATATTACTTGGAACAAACATAGTATCGCCAATTTGAATTTTATGTTCATTTTCAAGACATTTATATAATTGTTCCATTTCTTCAAAACATAATACAGAAAACAAATCGTCTTCTTCACTGTCAGAACGTTCATTCATTACAGATAGTTTTTTTCTGTTAGCCTCTTTCAAATAATATAAGTAATTACCTCGAAATGATGATTCAAACACAGTGCACTTCAAAAATCCTTTATAACATGAAACAGTATTCATTGGTAGCTTTTCGAATTCAGAGTCAAAGACAAGCCGTAAAATTAAGCTGCCGTATATATGCACAGAACTTATCAATAACCTGGATAACATTTGACCTAAGGCCAATTCGGCTATATAAACTGGTAACTTGCCAACTGTACATTTTAAATAAATCAAAAGTACACATTGGATTTAATTGTTTTTCTATTATTTTGTAGTACATTCTCCAATTATATTTTTCCATTCGTACATCCCATACATCTCCTTTGAACATTTCTGAATTACAACAAATAATAACAGGTGTTTTGTTTATGGTACAGTCTTCTTTATGTTTAACTTGTATGTTGGTAGGATCACCACTAAATATTGTTTTTAATTGTTCAAGAGATCCTACGTCAAAATTAGGATCATCCATCACAATTAACCTTTTGTTGGCGCCTTCTTGCATACCGAAAACAGAACACTTGTTATTTTTATTACACCAGCCAGTATTAACAATAGCAGATGCAATCATTCTTACAAAGGTACTTTTAAAACTATTAGGTTCTCCCACAATTTGAATACAATTTTTTTCCCATTTGTTTTATTTAATACATTATATAAAGTAATTATAAAGTCCTTTATTATATCCCAGTCTTCCCCAAATTGAAATTCTAACAAATCTTTTACAATATACATAGATTCTTCACAATTATAATAATAATCATTAAAAGAAATATGAAATGCTTCAAAATAAAGTTTATGAGAATTTGAAAGATATACATAAAGTTCTTGTACAGAATATGTACTCAATACAATTTGAACATGTTCAATACATTTTGAATATATATTTTCAGACATACATACAAGATTAATATTACTTCTCGATTCAGGAATAACTTTAATTTTATTTATTGGTACAGTTACATGAAATTCAATTATTTCTTGTAATGAAATTTTTTTTTCTAATACTTGGATTTCCTGACCCCCGGCTTTCAAATGCCGAAGGTAATCGTTTATGTTGTAAATGAACTCCGTCATCAATGAACTCAATGGCAATGGGCTGTTGTGATTCTCTGGATGATCTTATTTCCCTCATCTTTACTTTCCAAAGTTCTGCTTTGGATAAATCCTGAACACCTACCCTGTCGAATATTTGCAATTGTATGTAATAAGGCCTTATCGGCTCCACAAACGACGAGGTAATAGTACCAGTCTGGTTTTTGACAAAAATACTGGATAAGATTTTGTTTTCCATTTGTGTTTCCTCTTTTAAAAGTTTTGGAGAAATAGGACTTTCCATCTCTTGAATGGACACACGTTTCCCAGGTACATGTACACTGTCCGTGGTGTCTATTGCACGCGTGGATTGTGTGTAGGTGTTCATGGGAACTGCCTTCGTCTTCGAGGAAGAGGAAGCAGAATTTTCCTGGCCTTTGTTCTTTTTGCATCGTTCTAATATAATATGTAATATCTTTTCTATATTTTTTGCTTCCGCTACACTCGTAAACGCTGTGCGTCCAATCATAGGAGTCATTGAGTTCAATGAGGAAGTCAGCAAGTTGTTTTCCAAGACGGAGTGCTTCACATTTTTCAAGATACAATTTAGAAAGTTCTCCATTAAGATCTTTACATCTTTTCTCATTTTTCTTATGTAAATAAGCAAGAAACTTATACATTCTTGATTGCTAGAAAAAATGATTAAAAATTTCAATAAGATGACAAACAATACTATATAATAATAAAGGTGAACAATCTGGTTCGTCAACTGATTCTTTGTCAAATTTAACCTTTTTTGTTGGTGGCTCTTCAGAAATTTTTTTGTCCAACGATTTACCAGGAGTCGCTGGTGCTGAGATCGTCTCGACATCAGAGTCAGAACAATCAGGAGAAGATTTAGATGAAGGCATATCTTTAATTACACAAAATTGAAAGAATTCCTGAATGTCCTTTTGAGTAGATCTCTTGTATGTTATCCTAAAACAAATTACTCTTTAATAGTATCATTATTTTGAATAAAGAATCCTTTACCTGAAACACTATACATTCTTTCATTAAATATTGCCTTCATACAATAAACACAAAACAAAGCATCAATGTTGGAATATATATATTTTGTGTATTCTAAATATCTTAAGTTCTTAATAGTTTGTTGTTCCAATTCATGTATTGTCTGATGAGGTATAGGACCCATATATTGAGAACCAGAAGCATTGTCTTCATCTAAAACATGATGAATATTTTCCATTTTTTTAAAAGACAAATTATCTTTTGGTATTATTACATTCAAATAACAAGCAGCACATATCACTTTGTATATTACAGGAGTGAATAATTTTTTAGTATGTCTGTAACAATATTTAAAATCTTGACTCAAGTTTACTACTTTATAACAAACTGTTACAATATCAAAATACCAAGTTGATTCTTTTGGTAGTTTCTGAACATATGTCCATTTGAATTCATTACAACAACGTAAAGTTTTATATCGAAACAAATGATCATATCTTCGAAATTCAAGATTTGACCAATCGAACATAGCAATAAAATCATAATTACTAGGAAACATATCTTCTGACAACATAATTTTTTGTTGCACAACAGGAGGATAAGATTTCAAAAAAGAATAATTCAATCTATCAATGTGAATATTACTTGGAACAAACATAGTATCGCCAATTTGAATTTTATGTTCATTTTCAAGACATTTATATAATTGTTCCATTTCTTCAAAACATAATACAGAAAACAAATCGTCTTCTTCACTGTCAGAACGTTCATTCATTACAGATAGTTTTTTTCTGTTAGCCTCTTTCAAATAATATAAGTAATTACTTCGAAATGATGATTCAAACACAGTGCACTTCAAAAATCCTTTATAACATGAAACAGTATTCATTGGTAGCTTTTCGCATTCAGAGTCAAAGACAAGCCGTAAAATTAAGCTGCCGTATATATGCACAGAACTTATGAATAACCTGGATAACATTTGACCTAAGGCCAATTCGGCTATATGAACTGGTAACTTGCCAACTGTACATTTTAAATAAATCAAAAGTACACATTGGATTTAATTGTTTTTCTATTATTTTGTAGTACATTCTCCAATTATATTTTTCCATTCGTACATCCCATACATCTCCTTTGAACATTTCTGAATTACAACAAATAATAACAGGTGTTTTGTTTATGGTACAGTCTTCTTTATGTTTAACTTGTATGTTGGTAGGATCACCACTAAATATTGTTTTTAATTGTTCAAGAGATCCTACGTCAAAATTAGGATCATCCATCACAATTAACCTTTTGTTGGCGCATTCTTGCATACCGAAAACAGAACACTTGTTATTTTTATTACACCAGCCAGTATTAACCATAGCAGATGCAATCATTCTTACAAAGGTACTTTTAAAACTATTAGGTTCTCCCACAATTTGAATACAATTTTTTTTCCATTTGTTTTATTTAATACATTATATAAAGTAATTATAAAGTCCTTTATTATATCCCAGTCTTCCCCAAATTGAAATTCTAACAAATCTTTTACAATATACATAGATTCTTCACAATTATAATAATAATCATTAAAAGAAATATGAAATGCTTCAAAATAAAGTTTATGAGAATTTGAAAGATATACATAAAGTTCTTGTACAGAATATGTACTCAATACAATTTGAACATGTTCAATACATTTGAATATATATTTTCAGACATACATACAAGATTATATTACTTCTCGATTCAGGAATAACTTTAATTTTATTTATTGGTACAGGTTACATGAAATTCAATAAATTCAATTATTTCTTGTAATGAAATTTTTTTCTAATACTTGGATTTCCTGACCCCCGGCTTTCAAATGCCGAAGGTAATCGTTTACGTTGTAAATGAACTCCGTCATCAATGAAACTCAATGGCAATGGGCTGTTGTGATTCTCTGGATGATCCAGTTCTAGAAAACATCTTATTTCCTCATCTTTACTTTCCAAAGTTCTTGCTTTGGATAAATCCTGAACACCTACCCTGTAGAATATTTGCAATTGTATGTAATAAGGCCTTATCGGCTCCACAAACGACGAGGTAATAGTACCAGTCTGGTTTTTGGACAAAAAATACTGGATAAGATTTTGTTTTTCCATTTGTGTTTCTCTTTTAAAAGTTTTGGAGAAATAGGACTTTCCATCTCTTGAATGGGACATACGTTTCCCAGGTACATGTACACTGTCCGTGGTGTCTATTGCACGCGTGGATTGTGTGTAGGTGTTCATGGGAACTTCCTTCGTCTTCGAGGAAGAGGAAGCAGAATTTTCCTGGCCTTTGTTCTTTTTGCATCGTTCTAATATATATGTAATATCTTTTCTATATTTTTTTGCTTCCGCTACACTCGTAAACGCTGTGCGTCCAATCATAGGAGTCATTGAGTTCAATGAGGAAGTCAGCAAGTTGTTTTCCAAGACGGAGTGCTACACATTTTTCATACAATTTAGAAAGTTCTCCATTAAGATCTTTACATCTTTTCTCATTTTTCTTATGTAACCAAGCAAGAAACTTATACATTCTTGATTGCTAGAAAAATGATTAAAAATTTCAATAAGATGACAAACAATACTATATAATAATAAAGGTGAACAATCTGGTTCGTCAACTGATTCTTTGTCAAATTTAACCTTTTTTGTTGGTGGCTCTTCAGAAATTTTTTTGTCCAACGATTTACCAGGAGTCGCTGGTGCTGAGATCGTCTCGACATCAGAGTCAGAACAATTAGGAGAAGATTTAGATGAAGGCATATCTTTAATTACACAAAATTGAAAGAATTCCTGAATGTCCTTTTGAGTAGGTCTCTTGTATGTTATCCTAAAACAAATTATTCTTTAATAGTATCATTATTTTGAATAAAGAATCCTTTACCTGAAACACTATAAATTCTTTCATTAAATATTGCCTTCATACAATAAACACAAAACAAAGCATCAATGTTGGAATATATATATTTTGTGTATTCTAAATAACTTAAGTTCTTAATAGTTTGTTGTTCCAATTCATGTATTGTCTGATGAGGTATAGGACCCATATATTGAGAACCAGAAGCATTGTCTTCATCTAAAACATGATGAATATTTTCCATTTTTTTAAAAGACAAATTATCTTTTGGTATTATTACATTCAAATAACAAGCAGCACATATCACTTTGTATATTACAGGAGTGAATAATTTTTTAATATGTCTGTAACAATATTTAAAATCTTGACTCAAGTTTACTACTTTATAACAAACTGTTACAATATCAAAATACCAAGTTGATTCTTTTGGTAGTTTCTGAACATATGTCCATTTGAATTCATTACAACAACGTAAAGTTTTATATCGAAACAAATGATCATATCTTCGAAATTCAAGATTTGACCAATCGAACATATGTTACGTCCTGCAGCTTGGCTGGGTTTGCAGAGCAGTAGTACTGGTGCAATAGCTAGCTGAAAAGGCTTAGAGAGAGACAATCGGGGTATCGAGTTTTACAACTTGGGAACTCGGGGTAGGAAAAGTTTGGAGATTTAAGTAAAAGACTCAAGAGGTTAAATGAAACACACTTGAGACCCACGAAGCCGACATACACCCACTGAAAATATTCAGTACTACAGTAGGAGCGTCACTAACTCAGGTCCTCGCCTCCTACCGGATAATCAGTCATCTAAGAAGCTGCTAGCAACAACGGTGAGGCACCTATTCCACTCCCACAGAGTCTAGACTTAGCATCAAAATAACGTCTTCAATCGTCGTGTCGGTCCACCCAAAACAACGATGAAAGAAACTCACCCACCACAGGAGATCTAGATAGTAACGATATGGAACTATCACGTCTGGATCAACTAATGACAGCTCTCTCTGCCAAAGATCCATAAGCCTCGAAGAAGCTGAAATATTACAACGGCGACTACCGTAGCTCAAGTACTAGTTGTCCTCTCCGTTGTGTTTTCGTCGCTGCTCTCTAATACAACGCTGGCACGCTGGCTGGCTGGCGATCAAGTCCCCCTCCCACGGAGGCTGCCCTCTTTTTATAACCGTGCGTGACGCGCCCGCCTGCGCTGCACGTCCTTCCAGAACTTACGCCGTGATTTCATCATGCCTCGCGCTACGTGGGACCCCTCTGGCTGATGCAACGCTGCCCCCGCACACGTTTCATAGTTGGCTTTCCTTGCTGCGCATTGCACCATATTGATACAGGCGTTACTTTTTACCATTCCATAACACCTTCCCCCCTATTTGAGAATTTGCAATCTCCCTGAGAATGCAAAATTCTCCACACTACATGTCAGCTGTGTGAGTCTCTCTTTATTACTCTTTTTCTCTACAATACATTTTACAAGAGGTAACATTCATACTTACATCTTTAACTCTCAGTCTTTTTTTTTAAAAAACCCTTTCCTTTCATACATCATTAGAAAATTTTCATTTGCAATACCTTACTTTCTTAATCATGAATATTCTTTGCAATATATATATTATCATACCATTTCTTTACAATACATTATTCTCTTATTCATAAAATACATTTTTAACTTCTTAATTATAAGAACTCTCTCTGTGATGTATTACTTTATCCATTTCTTTCATCTTACATTACCATTTTAATCATAGAATTCTTCTTTTACCTTACATTATTATTTTAACCAAAATGTTTTTTTACATTACATTATAATCAACTTTTACATTATTATTTTAATCATAAAATTTTTCTTTTTACTTTATACTATTATCCATTAAAGGAATATCTTAGTTTACACACTTTACATTTTTACTTGCTTTTAGCGTTTGTCCGTTCTATAATAGAACATTAGTGGCTTTTTCTGTTCGTACTCTATGCTTTTTTTCTAGACGTCGCACACGTTCATTTATCACTGTTTCACTGATTTCAGGCACATACCTACCTCTCATAGGACCAAAAGTGATTTGTTCACTTTCATTATCGTTCATTCCAGCAGGATGATATCTAACCACTCCAGTGTCAGGGTATTGATTTACTATCTTATTCTTCACACATATTTTTGCGCAACAGTCATCACCTATGGCTCTATAAAAGAACCTAAAACAATCACGGCAACATTTACAATATCTACATATACAGAGCATTAGGATTATTATTGTTATTCCTGATCCGACATAGCCCCAAATCGGTATATTGTCCACTGAAAATGTATTGAACACTGTCCTCTGCTGATATGATATTTCGTCTTCTAATTCATCCAATTTATGGCCTGCTGCCGTTAAATCGTCTAATTGACGAACTACTGGTTGAACAGGTAAATAAAAAGGTATTTCTGAAACATTTTTCTTCTCTTTATTTACCACGCAACAATCTATCTCCATATTCAAATTTGGAACTATGTCACTAATGGGAACTTTCGACCTAATGATATGTTCTGATTGTATCAGTATTTGAGCACCGTATCCTCTACATTTATTTAGGAATTTAAGTTTTCCTGTACCCTTAATTATTACATCTGTGGGTTTATTATCACTACATAACACTGTGAGCCCTTCTTCTTTCGGTGCTACAAATAGCCATTCATTACCCCTTATCTGTGTCCATACACTTTCATTTAATACTATGTACTTTTGGATACAGTCTTTGGGAATCTTTATTACTGGTTGAAGCATCCTTGCTTCACATACTTCATGATCATAGGTCGACAATAATACAAAGGTTTGTTTACATATACTGTGCGCAGACTCTATTTTTTTACATTCTAATTGGTCATTTGATAATTTGACATACTGCCTCTTTGCATCATCTATTAACAAAAATTCTTTTTCGGGTGCTATATATGTGAATAACTGTTTACTGCGATTCACCTCAACCGGTAAAGGCCAGAGTTTATAAATATTGAATATCGCGCTATCCACTAACGGGATATTTAGCACGTAACTGAGGATATTTCCCGAAATGAAAACATCTAGGTCAATCACCTTCATCAGCTGATACCCCTTGGCTTCTGACAGTTCGATTGGGAATTGTTTGTCTTTAATTTCATCTTTTATTAAACCCAAATATTTAACTACTTGCACTGGATTAATTAAGTGTGGTTCCAATACACCTTTTTGTGCATTTACTATCGCTGTTATGAGCAAATCATACTCTCTCTCGATTTCACCAAATATTGACATTAGCTGTATTAGCTGTTCATTTAATGTGACTGTTATAGCAAGTTTATCTATCCTTTTGTCTACGCTATTTTCATACTTTTGGACATGCTCGTTTAATTTCAGCATTCCTGCAGCAATCACTCTTTCATTATGCTCTATTATATTTACGGTATGATTGAAACTTGCTAGTGTCGCTCTCACAATTGTGACTTGCTCTTTTGACAACTTTAGTAATTGTTTTTGCTCCTGCTCTAACAAATTGATCTTTGACTTGAAATAAGATGCGTCATCTTCATCTAATGTTCCAAATAGAACCTTACTTAATTCTCCTACAAAATTAAGAATTCCTCTTTTTCTTCGATTCTGCTCATGCCTTGCTAATTGCCCAATTAGGCCTTGTGAGGCTTCTATTTTGTTCGCATGATAGTCTAACGCATGCTTGGCACTAACACATTCTATGGTGCTTATATTTACTTTAGCGAGTCTTTGATTGCAAAAGTCGATTGCTCTTGTCGCGGTATTCCTGCTGGCTTCAAATTTTTGTCTGACATCCCCCAAGTTAAAATAACTTACTATCCTCCACGTAACAGTATATAAACTTACAGTTCCTTTGTGATCATAATATAATCCTGGTGATGATTGAAACTTCATCAACTGCAAATCCTGCTGAAGTGACGTTGCTATAACGCCCGTTATCATCATAGCCACTACTATTTTCTGGGTTGTTGCCATCTTTCCTGCAATTTAAAAGAATTCTTTTAACCTATTGGCATGTACTTTTGTAAATTTATTTCTCCTTAATTGTATTACTACGTTTGGCCCCTTGGTTTCCACTACAGTATACGGGCCTCGCCACTGGCTATCCAATTTCTTTGAACGACCCCTTCGTACACTTTCGTCATATAGCAATACCCTATCACCTGGTTTGAAAACTACCGGATTCTGTGTCTTATCATAATTTTCTTTACTTTTTGATTTTGCTTGCGCCGTCGCTTCGCGCGCTTCTTGATGCATTGCCCTTAATCTTTCTCGTAGCTCAATTACATAATCATCGTAATTGTATATCACTTCTTCCGGTTTCTTTTGCAACACTCCCGGTATGTTACATACCCTACCAAAGAACACTCATGCGGCGTATAACCCGTGGTACTATGCGGCGTCGTATTGAAGACAAATACCGCGTATGGCACCCATCTATCCCAATCTGTCTGTTCTTTGTTTATGTAATGACGAAGCATTTCCGTTATTGTAGGTGCGTTCGTTCCAAAGCCCCATTACTTTGTGGGTGATAACTAGTGGTATGTATTTTCTCTATTCTTAATAATTTACATACCCTTTCATAGTATCACTCATGAAGTTACTTCCAAGGTCACTTAACAAAATGGAGGGAATTCCAAATCTTAAAATTATTCGCTCAACCAGTACTCTCGCTACCGTGTTGGCATCCTGTTGCTCTATAGGTTCTGCTACTAAGAACTTCGTTAAAGCGTCTTGGAATGTGAGCAAATATTTATTTCCGTTTTCTGTCTGCGGCATTGGACCTACGATATCGATATCACAGCGCTCAAATACATGTTCCGGAGTTTTTGTTATCTCCATTGGCATTTTCGTTTTGTTTTGAGTAATTTTGTTCCTTTGACAACTCTCACAGTGTCTAATATATTGCTCAATATCGGCTTTCATGCCTTCCCAATTACAATACTTTTTGATGCGCTCATAGGTCCTACCTATTCCTTGATGACAACCTATCGGCGATTCGTGATACTGTTTTAGTATCCTCATTTTCTCTTCTTGAGTAAAATCTTCGCCCTTATTGACATTCGGTTGCACCTTTCCTTCTACGGTATTATCATTATCGACCGTTGAGGTTGAGAAGGGAACCTCAGGTGCTACTATCTCAGCACTTTCTTTTTCTTTCTCATTTTCGCAAACTGCGTTCTCATCTGTCTCTCTAATATTTCGGATTCGTGAGAGCGCGTCTGCCACCTGATTCCTCTTACCACTTTTGTACACGATTTCGTAATCGTACTCTTCTAGCTTCAGACAGAACTTCATTAGTCTAGACGACGGATCCGATATACTATTGATCCACGTCAACGGTTTATGGTCAGTACAGATCGTAAATTTCCTTCCGAATAGATACGGTCTAAACTGCTTCACTGCCCAACAAATAGCCAACAACTCTCTCTCTATTGTGCTGTAATTTCTTTCTGCTTTATTTAATGTTCGAGATGCAAATGCTACTGGCAAATCTTGGCCGATTTTACCCTGGCTTAACACTGAACCAATCGCATCTAGGCTAGCATCTGTAGTTACTATGAAATTTTTATTGAAATCGGGGTATTGCAATACGGGTGGACTCAACAATTTTTCTTTCAATTGTTGAAAAGCCTCCTCCTGCTTTATTCCCCACGTATACGTAACTCCCTTCTTCAACAAATCGTACAGCGGCTTGGCTATTTTGCTGTAATTATTGATAAACCGTCTATAATAACCACTCAACCCCAAAAATGATTTTAACTGTGTGGTATTACTTGGTTGCGGGTACTGTCTCACCGCTTCTACCTTTTTAGGATCAGGTTTCAACCCTTCCTCTGTGAGCACATGTCCCAAGAACGTAACCTCCTTGCGTAAGAATTCGCACTTATCTACCTGCAACTTGAGGTTGTACTTGCGCAACCTTTCGAATACGTCTTCTAATCTCGCATTGTGCTCCTCTAGTGACGATCCAAACACGATTACATCATCTAAGTAAATAAATACTTTCTCACCTTGTAGTCCTACCAGTACAGAGTTCATCAATTTCTGGAACGTATTTGGAGCTGTCTTTAATCCCATGGGCATCCTTTTGAACTCATAATGCCCATAGGGGGTACTAAAAGCGGTTTTCTCCTGATCTTTTTCATCTAGTAATACTTGATAGTATCCTTTCGCTAAATCTAGCGTCGAAAAGTACTTTGCCTTGCCTAGACCGTCCAATATCTCATCGATTCTTGGTAACGGAAACACATTATTTACGGTTAAATCATTCAACCGCCTATAGTCTATCACTACACGCCACTTTTGTTTGCCACTTGCATCCATTTTCTTTGGAATAATCAAGACAGGCGAATTCCACGCACTATCACTCGGTACTACAATATCATCTTGTAGCATTTTGTCTATTTCTCCTTGTAGGATTTCCTTCTGTGCTTCCGGTACCCTATACGGCCTCAACCTAACTATTTTCCCTTCTGCTTCTGGGAGAAGTTTAATTTCATGTCTGACGGCCTCTGTGTAACCCAATCTATCTCCTGGCAAATGAAACACATCATTATATGCGCCACATAATTCTAGTAAAGCCTCTCGCTCTTCTTTATTTAAATGCTCGAGTCGGAGATTTTCTTTTAGCTTACTCATCCGCGATTTATTCTCCGAACGTTCCCTTCGGATTTGTCGCACTTCTACCTCCCTAAATTTGGGTACTTCTACAGCTGCTATCAGGGGATTCTTTATTCTCACTACTCGCTCAGTAGTATTTAACATACTTGTTATACATGCTCCGTTTTTCACGGACACCAACGCCTCCGGCGTATATATACCCGGCTGTAACTCTTGCTTCGAAATGATCGCTTCCGATGTATTCCTTAACGCAATTCGTACTTTTACTATCTTTTCCTCGCGGGGACCAATTATTATTTCATAATTTCGAGCTTTCCCGGCTCCTACACTTCGTTTATTACCGCTTGTCTTCTCTCTTCACTACCTCAGTAGCCCTTATTTTTGTGGCTTTTACCACTTCCGCATAAGTGCGCTTCGCCGAATGTACTCCAAGCACATTCGGTTTATTTCTCTTTAACTTCGCAGTCCCAACTGCTATCGATCCGGTCTCTACCGCACTCGAATCAATACTCCGCCTCCTCACGGCGTTCATCTTTTCCGGGACAGCACCTACTGCCTTCGGAAACTTTGCGTCACGTCGCACAGTTCCGTTAGTGGACGGACAATCTCGCCTTTTCACGGGGCCTACCGTCTTCGAGTTAGCACCCTGTGCCCTCGGAACCCTTTCGTCTCGTCTCACAGTTCCGTTAGTGGGCGAGCGACTTTCAACCCATGTCGCAATCCCTGCAACACCAACTTTCTTAACACAACGCATCCCACGTTGCGTCATACACGGCCCTTCTTGCGCGGTATACAATCTAATTCGCCTCCCACGAATTTTAATGGTCCTCGCTCCGTAATCTATTACAGCCTTATTTTGTGCTAGGAAATCCCTTCCTAACAAACCCTCGAACGGCAGATCTACGTCTGTACCAATTACATGAACTTTGATGGAAAACCAAATCCCCTGCAGCTTGCAATTCCAACACCACAGATGCTTCTGTTTGCACTATGTTATTG
The DNA here is from genome assembly GCA_031002005.1 of Vandiemenella viatica. NCBI lineage: Eukaryota > Metazoa > Arthropoda > Insecta > Orthoptera > Morabidae > Vandiemenella > Vandiemenella viatica. The sequence continues at coordinate 25,757,078 of JARYHS010008074.1, read as the reverse complement.
CTAATCCCCTTGATTCTAATATTTTCTTTAGTATCACGTTTCACTGCTCTATTTATACTATTACTTTTTATTAAAGCTAATTTGCGCTCCGCTATCAACAAGAAATCTCACTGGGTTACACCTCATATCATTACATCTCATGGTCACATATTCGTTCCTATCCGTGCAGTCTACTTGATACACTTTGTGCGATATGGCGCAATGTGACCGCCCCATTGCGCCACCTAACAGTTTTACCGATTTTCGATCTTTTTCCTTTCCCGACCATGCATTTTCTCGGCAATCCCGCGCGTAATGTCCTTTTTTATTGCACCGAAAACATGTGATCTCACCTGTTCTCGTCACTCGCTTTTGGAATGGTGCGCTCTGCGCTGCATGCTGAGTGCTACTTCGCGTTACTCGTCGCGCTTCAATAGTTCTGACGGCGTTTTCTTTTTCCATTTTATCTAACTTGGCAAGCACTTGCATTTATCGCCTTCTTATCTAGCTCATCCTCTTTGTCAATCATTCTTATACACCTTTGCGCACGGCAATCTTTAGCTGTATGCCCGGACTTTTGCAATTGAAACAAAAGGGAACTGTTTTTCTTTCTACTTTTGGGGTCCTAAAAGGATATCGCGAAACTGGTTTTTCTTTTGCTGACGCTATCGCACTTTCCTCTGTAGCTGCGATTTCCACGGCTTCTGACAGGGTTATTATTTCTCCCCGAGCACGCACAATGGTTTTTATTTGGTCATCATATAACCCTTGAAATAAATACCGCTCCCCCAATTTTAGGACCAGAGCTATGCTTCCCTCTAACTCAGCTTCAGTCATCACTCCTTTTATTGCCTCTCTGAACTGGTGCTGCAACGCATCTATCCGTGAACCCCATTGTGCAATACTTTCCCATGACTCTTGTCTACTTGCAAACATTTTACAAGCATAAAAATCTAGTGTCCTTTTGCAACCATAATTTTCGACCAATATTGCACGAACTGCAGGCCAAGTTGTAGTCAAATCTCGGACGAGAAGTTTACCCCTAGCTGTTCCCACTATACGGGCCTTCACAAATTTTAATAAAATTCCATGCTGTTCTGGCTCTACCAATTCGAATGCGCTATCACAGTTATCCAAAAAACTCGTTTAATTGAGCTTTATCACCGTCAAAAGAATGGGGAATTAACTTTATTACTTCATTTAAACTAATGTAATGCCTCAGCGATGACTGTGCACCCTGACTACCTGACACTGCTTCATTAGGCATGCTTGCTTTGCGTATTATCTCACCTGCTGAAATGGACTTCTAAGCAACGAACGCTGCTCGTTCGGCTGCCTGTTGTCGGCGCGCTGCTGCGGTCGGTGCGACTCGCGAAGTTCCGCTGTCGGCTGTCGATGCGCTGTCACCTGTTGCCCTCGTCGCGGCGTCAGACTGCGTCGCGATCAATACTCTGCCCGCTGTAGCTGAGCGGCGGCAGCAACCTGTTGCCCTCGGCCGGTATTGATCCGTTGCTGGCGCTGTCCTCTCAGCTGCGCCTCGGCTGTGCTGCTATCGATCGGCGTCCTTTCGTTGTTCGGCGTCGTGCCCCTCGTTGTCGACTTGTTGCGCAATCTTACCAGTCGGCTTCGCTCAAAGCCGTCAGCCTTGTCCCAACTTCGGGCTGAGTATTTTTTTTTTTGAAGACCCTACTCCTATTCCTCAAATTGCGGCCTGTAATCGCTGTAGCGTACTGACCTTCGGGCTAACCTTGCCAAAATTTGGTCAGACGACTCACTAGTTTTGTGTGGTTTTTCCGGCCAAACACTCGTAGGAAAATTCAGGCCTACCCCACACCTGACACCAAGGAAAAATATCTCTGTTACGTCCTGCAGCTTGGCTGGGTTTGCAGAGCAGTAGTACTGGTGCAATAGCTAGCTGAAAAGGCTTAGAGAGACAATCGGGGTATCGAGTTTTACAACTTGGGAACTCAGGGTAGGAAAAGTTTGGAGATTTAAGTAAAAGACTCAAGAGGTTAAATGAAACACACTTGAGACCCACGAAGCCGACATACACCCACTGAAAATATTCAGTACTACAGTAGGAGCGTCACTAACTCAGGTCCTCGCCTCCTACCGGATAATCAGTCATCTAAGAAGCTGGCTAGCAACAACGGTGAGGCACCTATTCCACTCCCACAGAGTCTAGACTTAGCATCAAAATAACGTCTTCAATCGTCGTGTCGGTCCACCCAAAACAACGATGAAAGAAACTCACCCACCACAGGAGATCTAGATAGTAACGATATGGAACTATCACTCCGTCTGGATCAACTAATGACAGCTCTCTCTGCCAAAGATCCATAAGCCTCGAAGAAGCTGAAATATTACAACGGCGACTACCGTAGCTCAAGTACTAGTTGTCCTCTCCGTTGTGTTTTCGTCGCTGCTCTCTAATACAACGCTGGCACGCTGGCTGGCTGGCGATCAAGTCCCCTCCCACGGAGGCTGCCCTCTTTTTATAACCGTGCGTGACGCGCCCGCCTGCGCTGCACGTCCTTCCAGAACTTACGCCGTGATTTCATCATGCCTCGCGCTACGTGGACCCCTCTGGCTGATGCAACGCTGCCCCCGCACACGTTCATAGTTGGCTTTCCTTGCTGCGCATTGCACCATATTGATACCTAGGCGTTACTTTTTACCATTCCATAACACATAGCAATAAAATCATAATTACTAGGAAACATATCTTCTGACAACATAATTTTTTGTTGCACAACAGGAGGATAAGATTTCAAAAAAGAATAATTCAATCTATCAATGTGAATATTACTTGGAACAAACATAGTATCGCCAATTTGAATTTTATGTTCATTTTCAAGACATTTATATAATTGTTCCATTTCTTCAAAACATAATACAGAAAACAAATCGTCTTCTTCACTGTCAGAACGTTCATTCATTACAGATAGTTTTTTCTGTTAGCCTCTTTCAAATAATATAAGTAATTACCTCGAAATGATGATTCAAACACAGTGCACTTCAAAAATCCTTTATAACATGAAACAGTATTCATTGGTAGCTTTTCGCATTCAGAGTCAAAGACAAGCCGTAAAATTAAGCTGCCGTATATATGCACAGAACTTATCAATAACCTGGATAACATTTGACCTAAGGCCAATTCGGCTATATAAACTGGTAACTTGCCAACTGTACATTTTAAATAAATCAAAAGTACACATTGGATTTAATTGTTTTTCTATTATTTTGTAGTACCTTCTCCAATTATATTTTTCCATTCGTACATCCCATACATTTCCTTTGAACATTTCTGAATTACAACAAATAATAACAGGTGTTTTGTTTATGGTACAGTCATCTTTATGTTTAACTTGTATGTTGGTAGGATCACCACTAAATATTGTTTTTAATTGTTCAAGAGATCCTACGTCAAAATTAGGATCATCCATCACAATTAACCTTTTGTTGGCGCTCCAATTTTCGGAACTACTTTTGCTAAGATGGCTTCAGCTCCCGTCAGGAAGCAGAGTGTTGCTACCCAGACGTCAGTTGCAGACATGAGCACTAGCACAACGTGCTCATGTCAGTGCAAATGCGGTGCAAAATCCGCTAAGATCGCAACATCTAAGACCGCGGACGTTGGTAGCAACACGTCTGCGTCCTCGACCACACCAGCAGCAGCGAAGAAGGATCCACCAGCACTGATAGCGAAAACAACGCCACCTCCAATACCACCACGTGCTATCACGGTGGTAGCATTGCCAACTGCTACAAGTGAGAATGGAGGCAATCAGAAGATCCGTGGCCCTAAGTTTAGACTGACGGACCCGACTCACTTTGTGAAATCCCCCTCTTCGTCCCCTGCCAGACTACCAAGTAGTAAGGAGAAGAAGGGGAAAGGGGTGAAGAAGAAGAAGAACAGCCAGGAGTCAACTGAGTCGGAGTCGTCTGACTCCTCGGAGCCAGAAGAAATAGAAATGCTGGTGGACGAGCCTGAGCCCGTTCCTCAGCAGGCAATGGTCGAAGACCCACCCGAACCGAGGCGGGTGAAACCAATTTTAGGCAGATCTGTCCAGTTTTAAGACTGATGGGTGACCTCTTTACAGTCACCCAATCCATATGCATGATTTTTATTTTTTGTATTGTTATTATTCATGTCTGTCTGGCCAATATACAGCCAGCAAGACATGTAGTGTTTTTTATCCTCTTTTGAACCTGTTTGGCCCCTTTACAGCCTTACAAGTGTTGTACGGTTTTAAGTCGTTGTGGTCGCTTTAAAGCCATGTCTGATTTTATGACTTATTTTATTTGCTGTCTGTATAGCCGACCCCTTTACTGTCGACCATGCAGACAGTATTTTAGTAGTTTCTTAATCCACAGAGGTAGCTGGTAATAGGGCGCTAATGACCCCACTATCGATGCACCCTAAAGGAACTAGCCAGCGAGTTTCCTCTATCATTTAACCTGGTTGGCCTTTTTACAGTGAACCAGTTATTTTTGCCTTTAATTTTTTATGACCATTTTGCAGCGATCGTTTTAGTACCCTTTTTAGCTGTCTGTATGTCCCACCTCTTTGTGGACGGCCATGCAGTTGGCATTTCTTCCAGTATTTTTGTCTTGTTTTTTTTTTTTTCCCCGTCTGTGTGGCTGACCCCTTTACAGTCAGCCATGTGGGCGGTATTTCTGTTGCTGTTTTAATATTTTAGTTTGCTTTACCTTCTGCGAGGCCGACCAAGTCACAGTCGGCTACGAAAATATTAAATCACGCTGTTAAACCAGGTTTTAGTTAGGGCGCTAATAACCTAGATCTTGACGCACCCTAAAGCCCTAACAACAACAACAACAACAACTGAAATGCAGAGGAGGAGATAATGGAGGTAACAGGGGCAGCGTATTCCATCAGGGGACGCATGAACATTTTGTAAGTGTGGATCAGAGCGCTGTTGGGCAGTTGTGGGCGGAGGACTTTAAATTTAGACGGGATAAGAGTTTTTGTTTGAGGTGAGTAATGTGTTTGCTGTAATTGAGGGTACGATCAAGGTGGACACCAAGGTATTTAGCGCTAGGGGAGAAGTTAATGGGCGTGTTCCAAATTTGGATCTTTATGTGTTTATGGTCTTGGGAAGGGGTAGCGGTTTTGTGTTTGTGTTGGAATAGCACTGCCTGTGTTTTTGTGGGGTTCGGCCGGATGCGCCACTTTTGCAGGTAGGATTGGAGAATGAGGAGGAATTTTTTGGCACGGGAGTCGATTGTTGAGGTTGTGTGATACGACAGCCAGTAGGCAATATCATCCGCATAGAGGGCGAGGAAGCCGGCAACGGGACTGGGGATGGGGATGTCGGCGGTGTATAAGCTGTACAGCAAGGGGGAGAGGACTGAGCCTTGGGTTACACCTGCTTGGGGGTAGAAGGGAGGGGACAGGAGTCCCCGACCTTAACATAACAAGTGCGGTTTCGTAAGAAGTTTTGAATGAATTTTAGAAAGCGGGAAGGGATGCTGTAAGAGTGTAATTTGAAAAATATTCCATTATGCCATATAGAATCGAAAGCTCTATTTATGTCGAAAAATATGGCTAGGGTACAGGCGCCGGAGTTGGATTTTGTGGTGGATGAGGTGAGACGGAGTAGTGGGTCTGTGGTGAAGTGGTGAGGGCGAAGCCGGATTGAATGGAGGGGATGATATTTAAGGAGCTGGCAAATTTTTGGAGGTGGAGCTGTATGATTTTCTAATATGTTTTCCATATGATGGGTAGCAGTGAAATGGGCCTGTAGGAGAGGGGGTGCGTGGGCGGGTTTGTTGGGCTTGGGGATCATGATGACCTCTGCTCGCTTCCAGGAGGATGGGAAGTGTGAAAAGAGGAGAATGGCATTGAAAAGGAGATAGAAGAGAGGTAGCATGACGTGGCGGGGGGAGGGAGCGAAGGAGAAATCGAGTGATTTTATCGTGTCCAGGTGTGGAGTTCTGACCCGAAAGGATTGAGGTTTCTATTTCCTCCTCTGTGATTTCGTCTAGTAGCTCGGCTTAGAGGTCCGTGGGTGCTGAGGGGGAATCAAGAAGTGAAGGAATGGAGGAGTCTACAGTGTGTTTAAAGGTTTCGTCGAAAGTGCGTCCGTGGGCAATGAGTAGATTTCCTGCAGGGTCTCGGCAAACATGGTGGCTATTTCGTCGGAGGAGGAGGGGGTGTGAGTGGCGGGAGTACTGTCCTGTTAGAATTTTGAACCTCTTCCAGAACAGCCCTCCCTGTTTGTAGTCAAGTCTGTCACAGGTTTGTTGCCATTGTCGTTGTCTATGTAGGGTGATTGTCTTGCGGATTTTGGTGTTAAGTCGATTCCATTCTGTCCGAAGCAAGGGGTTGGAATCACGTTTTAGTTGCCTGTATAGTCGTCTCTTGGTCTTAATGAGCGATAGAGCCTCTGGCGGAAGAGTAGGTTTGTAGGGGTGGATTATTTTGGAGGGAATTGCTTCCTTGGCGGCGGTAGAAAAGGTGGAGTCAATTTCTTGCCCGACATATTCTATGTCATCCTGAGTTAGAATGTGGAAGGGACGGTGAAGCCTGGGGAGGATAATGGAGTTGAAAGCTTGCCAATTGGCGTTTTAATAATCTTTTATAATGCGGGAGGAATTGGAGGCGTTGGTTCTGAAAAGTGAGGTTGTGAATGAGAAGGGAATGTGGTCGCTCGTGATGGTCTCAGCAAGGACCACAGGGGATAGGGAGTTGTGGAGAGAAGGGCTGTAAAGTGGTCGGGATCGGAGGAGCCTAAATGGGAGATGAAGGTGGGGGAATGGATAGAATGGTGAGAGATGTGAAGAGAGTGGAGGCAGTCAACTAGCGCGCGGCCGTTGGTGTTAGTGTGATGGTCGCCAAGGAATGTGTGCCACACCTTGAAGTCTCCTAGTATGATGTAGTGCTGGAAGGTGGTGAAGTATTCTAATAAGGGGACAGGGATAGGGTCTGAAGGTCGAACATAGAGTGAGGCAATTATCAGAGGGGGTGAGTTTTTCTTAAATATTTTGACAGCAACAGATTCTATGTCGGAAAAGCGGGAGGGGAGTGGGAGGGGGACTGCTGAGAGGGATTTTAGGGTTAGTATGGCAACACCTCCGCGGGCCTCACCTGGCCTATCACGACGAAAGGTGTTGAAGTCGGAAATTTGAAGGTTAGACTTCAGGGCTACATAGGTTTCCGCCAGGGCTGCAATATGGACGTTGTTGTCAACAAGTGAGTGATGGAGCAAGGTCTTTTTGTGTCGAAAGCCACCAATGTTTACGAAATATAGCCGCAAGTACCTACTCATCGATGTCTGGCCCATTATTTCTCATGGGAAACGGTGGAGGGGGTGTGGTGATGGTGAGGTGAATCTGGTTGTTGTCCTTTTAAAAGTCCTATTGAGGAATTATCTACATTGTTGTGTCAAGTGTTTCGTGATGTCCAGTTTTCTGTCTTGAAAGAGGTTAACGAGAATAGAGTAGTGTAGTCTGATAACGTCATCTTTTAGTGCTACTTCCTCAATAGAGTCGGAGTCGATAGAGTCTGGAGGGGGGAGGGTTCATCTGAACACTTGATTTTACTGGTCATGTCAGGAGCTATGGCTTTTTTAGGTTTGCTGGGACATTTCCTGGCTATGGCGTTGTTGGGACCTTGGCAATTTACACATTGAGGTTTGTCTTCTTTTTTTGGGCATTTGGTTATTGGGTGGTCACCTCCGCAATGAGTGAGGTGCACTTAGAGCAGGAGGACGAGTGGTGTTGGTGCAAGAGGCAGTGCCAGCACTGGGCAGGGAGGGGAGGGGGGGCATTGGACGGCTGGGTTCGGTATCTCAACATTTGGTAGTAGAACCCCTCTTCAATAAGATAGTCTACAGTTTATTTCGAGAAGGTGATTATCCTCATCATCATGGTTGGGGAGTTAGTGGCTCTTGAGCGGATCCTAAAGACTTTATGAAATTCTAGGCCTTGTTGACTTAGTGCCTGACTGATTTCTTCCTACGTGTTACCGTAGTCCACACCTTTGACCATGACGGAGAAGGATGGTGGGTGAGCAGGTTGGTTGGTTTGGAGGCGAGGTGGAGAGTAAGTGATGGAAATTGGTGTTCTGAAGGCTGTGGAGAGTTGTTTTTGAAGGTAGGAGGTAAGATCAGGGGCTGTGGTTTTGACAATGAGACTACTTCTGGTGGCTTTAAGATATTCTATGGGTTTTTTAATTGTTTGTTGGAAGATTTGAGCAATTGCTTTTTGGTTGTAGTTCTGGCGGATATTGAAAACAAAGTAAGTATGCAGAGGTCGGGGAGGGTGGGGAGAGTAGGGATGGTAGATCAGAGGAACTGTGAGTAGGAGAGGTGGCGACATCCATGAGAGAAGGTGTGGGCGAGGCGGGGGAGGGGGGCACAGAGTCGAAGGGTTTCGGTATTTTAGCTTGATGGGTGACGAGGTTTGTTAGAGTGACGGGGATTCTCACTGTACTTCAGGCTGATGGGGCGCTAGAGCGTCTGGGTGAGCTAGGGTTGGATTTGCTTTGCAATGCACGGGAGTAGTTGGAGGGTTTGAGGGGAAGGGGGGGGGCATAGAGACAGTGTTGTTTGTGCCGCGAATCACCAGGGTTGAAGTTGTCACCGTAAGGTTGCGACAACCCCGGTGACTTCCTGCTCAGAGCAGCCCGCGGGAGTACCGCCAAAGATGGATCCCTGGAGCGCAATAGTCCCTAACGACCTTCGATAGATGATGATCAGTGTTAGTGGTGGAGCTCGAGATTAATGGCGTTGATGCCGGCACTGATGGAGCGATGGGTAGGTGTAGGCTCGAAGAATGCGGCAGTAGGGCCGCTGTAGAGTAGCAAGTGGTAGTTCTGGCAGGTCTCGAGGGAATAGAAGTCTTGTAGCAGCAGCAGACACGGATGGTCAGTTTTAAAACTGTTGATGCTGGAAGCTTTCTCGAAGCTCGGTGGTTTCAGATCCAGGAGCTAGTTTATCTCGAGGAGAGTTGAAATGCTATTTTAGATTTCAGTGTAGATACTGAATAAGCAGTCTTATGACCGCATAATGTCTGACGAACTGTGCCAGACAGACAGACAGATGTCATCTGTATGGGCGTAGCCCATCCTGTTTACAGTGTGCCAGGACATTCCTACTACACATATCTAATTTAAGAAACTGAAAATGGCTTTTTGTTGCTGTCGGGATTTGAACTGAAAATCTAAAGTTATGTTATGATCTAAAACTAGTGGGGGAGAACTTAGAATGTATTTACATCGGGCCTGACTACCAGAAGTGCCTACTTAATCCTATTGGTGGGTATATTTACATTGAGGGGCCTACTTAACATACTAATGGGGGTAATATTAATCTGTGGGCCTACTCATAACTGTTGAGGTTCCTACCACTAAAATTACTGGAGGTTTGGAGGATGTTTGGAGGTCTTTAGGGGTCTTAAAAGGTAAATTCACGAGTCAGTGTTAGTTTTGGTCTCTTTCGGAGATGCATTTAAGCTGTCTCGTTTCCAATTTCAGAGATTAGTTGATGGGAGGATTGAGAACATTTTTGATAAAAATTTTGTGATTTTCTTTTGATCTGGCTAACTGAGTATTTGGCGTACTTCCCTGTTAGGGAGGTAACGTGGTGCATCAAAAATAACATGCAGCGCCCTGTTTTTGAGTGCTTGCAGTTTTTTAATGTGAAAATCGGCTGCCATGCTCCATATTTCTGAACCATATAAAAATGTTGGTTGGATTACAGCACGGTACAGGAGCATTTTTGTATCCGTGTGTAGGCCATCGCCTCTTAGAACCAGGTAGAGGCCGGCGAGTTTGACGCGACTTTTGTTTTTAACATCATCTATGTGTTTGTTCCACGTCAGCCACTTGTCAAGTAGCAGCCAAAGATATTTTACGTAGTCCTGCCAGACAATGTCTACGTCATCAATTCTGATCTGTAGTTCTGGTGTGCTAGTTTGGTTTGAGAATACTATAGGTTGACATTTATTTTTGTTTATTATGATGCGCCAGAGGTAACACCTTTGTATTAGAATTTCTAGGTGTCGTTGTACCTTCTTTATCGCGTACTTGACATTCCTGTCACTGGCATAGACATTTGTGTCGTCCGCATATAAAGAAATGTTGCTTAAGATGTGGTGTGGTATGTCATTTACATAAACATTGTATAACACTGGCCCGAGGACACTCCCTTGCAGTACGCCGGCATGTATTTTTCTAATTGTGCTTTGGGCATTTTCGTGTTTAACAAAGAATTTTCTCGGTGCTAGATAGGAGTTTATTAACAATATCAGGTAGTCTGGGATTTCCAGAAAGCCTTTGACTCTGTGCCACACAACCGCCTTTTAGCGAAGCTTCGAGCGTATGGTATATCGGATCAGCTTTGTGAATGGATAAAGGATTTTCTAACTGGTCGGTTGCAGTATGTTGTCGTTGAAGGAGAAAGTTCTTCTAATCTAGATGTTACATCGGGTGTACCCCAAGGAAGTGTAATAGGACCACTTCTTTTCTTAATTTTTTAAACGATCTCGGAGACAAAGTGAAAAGCCTTTTTAGATTGTTTGCTGATGATGCGGTTATTTATAGGGAAGTAAGAAATTTAGCCGATTGCTTAGAAATTCAGCACGATCTGGATGTTATTTTGGCTTGGTGCGCTGAGTGGCAACTTACTCTAAATTGTAAAAAGTGCAAGACAATGAGCATAACTAACAAAATGAATCCGATTGTTCAGAAATACGAGGTAAACAGTTCAGTTATTGATATGGTCGATTCTATGAAATATTTTGGAGTAACAGTACAAAGGAACATGAAATGGGACATACACATTAATTCGTTAGTAGGTAGAGCAAATTCTAAGCTGCGATTCATAGGTCGAATCTTGAAAAATTGTAATGAACAAACAAAGGAGATAGCGTACAAATCTCTTGTGCGTCCACATTTGGATTATTGTTGTGCCATTTGGGACCCGTTTCGTAAGGGATTGATTAAAAGTATAGAGAAAGTACAGAGAAGAGCCGCTCGATTCGTGACCGCTTGCTACAGTCCTTATGAAAGCGTCACAGAACTGATTTGTAGATTAGGTTGGGAGTCTCTGGTAGATAGACGACACACGTTACGTTTAAACTTATTGGAAAACATGCGTACTCCCACTTTCACCTTTGAGAGTAGTGAAATACTTCTTCCACCAACCTATTTGAGTCGGAAGGACAGGAAAGATAAAATTAGAGAAATAAGGTGCCAGACTGATTCTTATATGAATTTTTTTTTCCCTCGTACTATTAGGGATTGGAATGCACAGCAAAGAGATTAGCTTTGGTGCTGAGCACCCTCTGCCACCCACAATTTTGTGAATTGCAGAGTATATATGTAGATGTATGTAGATGTAGACCGTGTCGGTGTGGCTTTTAGATGAGTCCCTAGTGCCAAACTCGATTGAAAGCTTTCTCTATATCGAGAAAGACTGCAACAGTGCCATTTCCTGCCTGCTTTTCCTTGCAGATGTGCTCCACTAGCCTGGTACATTGGTGCACAGTGCTGTGTTCTTTCCTAAAGCCAAATTGTTGTCCTATGATTATATTATTTTCGTGTAGGAATCTATTGAGTCAGTTTAGCACTACACGTTCAAATACTTTCGCCAGGATCGAAAGCAAGGAGATTGGCTTAAAATTTTGTGGTTTGGTGATGTCTTTTCCAGCTTTGGGTAGTGCGACTACCTTAGCCACTTTCCAGGCCTTGGGAAAGTAGCACTGGTTCAGACATGCCTTAATTATTTCTGTTAGGAATCTAATGGCTAGTGGAGGCAGGTTTTTTATTTGGATAGGGGAGATATTGTCATATCCGGGGGCCTTTTTGGATTTGAGCCTTCGGATGATGTCTGTAATCTCTCCTTCCGTTGTCTGTTGCACCATATCATACCAGTCACTGTTGATGACGCGACCGAAAACTTTTTGTACATCCTGTGCATATTCTGCACTTTCATTATTTTCAATCGCGTTGGGCATGAACTGTGCTTCTAATGAGTCCGCAAGAACCTCTGCCTTCCCAGGTGGGTCGAACATGAGGCCTTGGGAACCTTGCAGTGGTCTGATAGGTTCTGATGTTTTAGTTAGAGATTTGGCTAGTTTCCATAGTTTTCTGCTGTCATTTTGCGCTGCTTCCAGTTTTCTTTCCCAGACTATCCCTCTATGTTGTTTCAGATTCTCTCTGATTTCATCTACCAGGTGGTTGACAATCCTTCTGTGAGCCGGGTCACGCCATCGTTGCCATCGCTTCTGTGTCCGGTTTTTGAGGTTGATCAGTGCTCTGATGTGCTGTGGTAGCTGATCATGTGTAAAAGTTGTCTCAATTTTGATGGTGTTTAGCTTAGTACAGTCTTGGATGACTGAACTAAGTTTGGCAACGGCATTGTCTATTTGTTCTATTGAAATTGGAGGTGCTATGTCCGTCAGGCGGAACGAGACATCCTCTTTAAAATTGTCCCAGTTGGTGTGGAAGCGTGCCCCGCAGGGGCCTGGTACGCAAGTGCCAGGTACGGGTTTGGCGAACCCGCGGTGCCCGAGCTGGAAACTTGTGAGCGCCGCAAGTTTCCCACACCGTAAACTCCTACCATGCTTCAACGACCACCGTAGGGCGTGGCGGTGGAACGTTGTGTGCCTAGGAGAACGGGGATCTTGGCTTCATCGCCCGGATCGCGAGGACGGTAAAAACCTCTATAAAAAACCCCTCAACCTCAAGGTCGGATACGTGCCGAGGAGGTGCATGGGTGAGAGGCAGATCACTCGCTAACGTACAACCTCAGGGGCACCTGCGCACCCCTGTTGTATTAGCACTTCTTTTTATACTGGTTTAACTCGTGGGACCAAAATGAAGCCTCACAAGAAAATCAAAAACCCCTGCGGCCCGGGTGTGTCGCAGGTTAATATAAACACACCCAGTTCCAACAAGCGGGTGAGGGTTGAAAGCCCACCTGAATCGGAAAACCGTGACAGGAAGGGTCATTTTATTGATGATGCCTTTATTATAATGGCAAGAAAGGAGGGATCCTTTGAGAAGGTCTCTCCTTTCTATATTCAAAAAGGACTTGAGGGATTAGTCGGGACATTAAAAAGTGTGAAAAAGCTGAGGAACGGGACCCTGCTTTTAGAAACATCTACCTATAAGCAGGCTGCCTCACTCCTTAAGTGTGAGAAGCTCGGGGAGTTCGCAGTAAAGTGCGAACTCCATAAAACTCTGAATAGCAGCAAAGGTGTGATCACCTGCCGCGATTTGATGGATTTAGAGTCCGAGGAACTCCTTAAGGAGTGGAGATCAGAGAATGTGGTCGAGGTTCGACAGATCATGCGAAGGGTTAACGGCAGTCTGGAGAAGATTGCCACCTTCGTCCTGACATTCGACACTCCAACGTTGCCAAAAGACATTAAGGCGGGGTATTTACACCTAAACGTTCGCCCGTATGTACCGGACCCCATGCGCTGCTTCAAGTGCCAGAGGTTCGGTCATACGACGGCGAACTGTAAAGGCAACCCCACCTGTGGGAAATGCGGTAAGGCGGCGCATGAGCCGGGTGCCGCTTGCACCCTTCCACAGGTGTGTGTAAACTGCTCTGGGTCTCATCCAACCTGGAGCAGGGAGTGTCGGGTGTATCTGGAAGAAAAAAAGATACAGGAGCTGAAAACGAAAGAGCGGATATCTTACGGGGATGCGAAGAAGCGCTACAAGGCTTTAGCACCACCCGTCTTCGCAACCAGCTTCGCGAAGACGTTGTCAGCTCCTGTCAGGAAACAAAATATTGCTACGCAGACGTCCGTTGCGGACATGGGCACAAGTCCAATGTGCTCATGTCAGTGCAGATGTGGTGCCACACCCATCAAGGTCTTAACACCTAGGACCGCGGACGTCGGTAGTAACACGCCGGCAACCTCGGCCACTAAGAAATCAGGTCCACCAAGTCCACCAGCTACAGCACAGCCATCCGCTACAGTAGCTACAGCCGCTATTCCTTCGGCTACAGTAGTCGAACAGCTACAGCAGAAATAGTAACTGCAACGCCATCGGCTAGTGGCGGATGGCAAACAGTGCAGAAAGTTCGGGGTCCGAAATTCAAACAAACGGACCCCACCTTGTTCTTAAAGTCCCCTTCTACTTCTCCTCCCAGACCCCCAACTGGCAGGGAGAAGAAGGGGAACAGGCCTCGTCGGAAGAATGGTCCGCACGACTCCGAGGCCTTAGAACAAGTGTCGTCTTCGGAACCAGAAGACGACATAATGCTGGTGGACGAAGATAGTCCCGTTCCTCAGCAATCGCATGCGCAGGACCCACCCGACCCAGGGCGGGTGATTTTAAATAGGTAGGATGGCTCCCATACTTCAGTGGAACGTTAACGGCTTTCAGGCTCACAAAAAGGAAGTCCAACTCTTAGCACGGTCTAATCCGTTGTGTCTCTGTATTCAAGAGACACATTTTAGACCACAACACCAACCTGTGCTAAGAGGTTATGACATATTCCGAAAGGACGATACCGAGGGTGATCGAGCGAAGGGCGGAGTGGCTGTGTTTGTTCAGAACACTGTCCACTCCGAACCCATTGCTCTCACCTCTCATCTACAAGCAGTAGCGGTGAAAATACACGGTCCAATCCAACTGACCGTATGCTCTGTCTATCTGCCACCCAGTGTGTCAGTCGTCTACGACGACCTGGTTGGCATTGTACGACAACTCACTCGGCCCTTTCTCCTTTTGGGAGATTTCAACGCCCACAGTGCGTTGTGGGGTTCCACCACCGATTGCCCCAGGGGCCGAGTGGTTAGTAGATTGATAGAGCAGGAGGAAATTTGTATCCTGAATACAGGGCAAATGACTCATTTCACCACTGCTTCCGGATCGTCCTCTGCCATCGACCTTTCATTGTGCTCCCCCTCAATCGCGGACTCCGTGCATTGGGAGGTGGATCGCGACCTTCATGGAAGTGACCACTTCCCAATATGGATGCACGTGGAGTTTGAACGCGGAGGAGGGAATAACCGACGTAAATGGAACGTCAGCAAAGCCGACTGGAAACTTTACCAGCACTCCATTACTCTCAAGGAGTATAAAAGTATTGAGGAGAAGGTGAATCACCTTACACAGGTGATTCACCAGGCAGCTGACGTTTCCATGCCGAAAAGCTCCGGAACGCTGCGAAGGACGCCCGTCCCCTGGTGGAACGACGAATGTCGTTCCGCTATTCAGGGTCGTAGACGGGCGTTGCGTCATTTTAGGTTGCAGCCAACTTCAGACAACCTGGCAGCGTTCCGTATTGCAAGAGCAAAGGCGCGTCGTGTTATTAAGGAGAGCAAGAAAAGGTCATGGCAGACCTTTGTGAGCACAATAAACCGTTCCACACCATCAGCCAAAGTATGGGAGTCCATCCGCCGTATATCTGGAAGGTACTCCCGCCCACCAGTATCTGGATTACTGGATCAAGGACGTGTAATTACCGACGAACGAAGCATAGCGCAGCTGATGGCGGAGAATTTCGCTGCCATCACTTCATCAGCCAGTTTTGATCCTCGGTTCCAGCAACGAAGGGTTGCTGCCGAGAGACGTGTGCTGTGTTTCGATTCGTCGGATACAGAGGCCTACAACAGACCATTTTCTTTTTGGGAGCTCGAGTCTGCGCTGAACAGCGCAAAAGACACTGCTCCGGGGCCTGATCTGATCCAGTACCAGATGCTGAGGCATCTTGATAAAGATGCTAAAGAGTACCTTCTGGATATTTTTAACGATATCTGGACCGGTGGACACTTCCCCGACTCGTGGAAAGAAGCAACATTGATTCCCATTTTAAAGCCTGGAAAGGATAAGCTGTCGCCAGGTAGCTATCGTAGTATCGCCCTGACAAGCTGCGTTGGGAAGACACTGGAGAGGATGGTTAACCGCCGCCTCATCTGGTGTCTTGAATCCCGGAATCTGCTCTGCCGCTTTCAGTGTGGATTCAGGAAGTTCCGCTCCACCTTGGATAAACTGATCCTGCTGGAAGCGGCAATACAGGATGCGTTCATCCGCAGCCAACATCTGGTGGGGATATTCTTCGATATTGAGAAGGCGTACGATACTACCTGGCGGCATGTTATTTTAAAACAATTACATGACTGGGGTTTTAGGGGAAACCTACCCCGCTTTTTAAAATCATTTTTATCTAGTCGTTGCTTCCGGTACCGAGTCGGTAGACCCCGCAGGGGCCTGGTACGCAAGTGCCAGGTACGGGTTTGGCGAACCCGCGGTGCCCGAGCTGGAAACTTGTGAGCGCCGCAAGTTTCCCACACCGTAAACTCCTACCATGCTTCAACGACCACCGTAGGGCGTGGCGGTGGAACGTTGTGTGCCTAGGAGAACGGGGATCTTGGCTTCATCGCCCGGATCGCGAGGACGGTACAAACCTCTATAAAAAACCCCTCAACCTCAAGGTCGGACACGTGCCGAGGAGGCTGGATGAGTGGTGAGGCGAACCACCCGCTAACGTGCAACCTCAGGGGCACCTGCGCACCCCTGTTGTAATAAGCATTCCTTTTTATACTGGTTTTTACTCGTGGGACCACAATTCCATCTCACAAAAAAACCAAAGACCCCTGCGGCCCGGGTGTGTCGCAGGTAAATAAAAATACACCCAGTTCATACAAACGGGCTAGGGTTGAAAGCCCTCCCCCGGATGTAAACAACAGTAACGGCAAGGGTTGTATTATTGACAATGCCTTCGTTATTATGACAAGGGTGGAGGGATCTTTTGAGAAGGTCTCTCCATTCTATGTTCAGAAAGGTTTAGAGGGTATTGCGGGTACCCTCAAATCTGTAAAAAAGCTGAGGAATGGAACACTGCTTTTGGAGACATCCACCCAGAGGCAGGCTGTCCAACTCCTTAAGTGCGAGAAGCTCGGGGAGTTCGCAGTGAAGTGCGAACTCCATAAAACTCTAAATTCAAGTAAAGGAGTCATTACCAGCAGGGACCTTATGGATTTAGAGACCGAGGAACTCCTTAAGGAGTGGTCAACAGAACATGTGGTCGAGGTTCGTCAGATTAAACGAAGGGTTAACGGCAGTCTTGAGAAGACAGCCACCTTCGTCCTGACGTTCGACACTCCAACGTTGCCCAAAAACATCAAGGCAGGATATTTGAATCTGAATATTCGCCCGTATGTACCGGACCCAATGCGCTGCTTTAAGTGCCAGCGGTTCGGTCATACGACGGCGACCTGCAAGGGCAACCCCACCTGTGGGAAGTGCGGAAAGGCGGCTCATGAGCCAGGCACTAGCTGCACGCTCCCACAGGTGTGTGTGAACTGCTCCGGGGCACATCCAGCCTGGAGCAGAGAGTGTCGATTGTATCTGGAGGAAAAAAAGATACAGGAGTTGAAAACGAAAGAGCGGATTTCTTATGGCGAAGCCAAAAAGAAATATAAGGCTCTGGCTCCACCAGTCTTCGCTACCAGCTTCGCGAAGACGTTATCAACTCCCGTCAGGAAAGAAAGTATTGCTACCCAGACGTCCGTTGCGGACATGGGCACAAGTCCAATGTGCTCATGTCAGTGCAGATGTGGTGCCACACCCATCAAGGTCATTACACCTAGGACCTCGCACGTCGGTAGCAATACTCTGACAACATCGACCACATCGACAGCAGGTTCCGTAAGTCCACCAGCAAAGACACTGCCATCCGCTACAGCTGCGGGCCCCTCTGCAACAGCAGAAGCGGCCCCTGAAGCAGAAACTGCTATCTGCAAGAGATGTAGTAACGGCAAAGCCATCTGCCGGTAGCGGATGGCAAACAGTGCAAAAGGTAAGGGGTCCGAAATTTAAGCTGACGGACCCCGCTATGTTTGTGAAATCCCCTCCGACTTCTCCTCCCAGATCCCCTTCTGGAAAGGAGAAGAGGAGGGACAGGCCTCGGCGGATGAAAAATCCGCAAGACCCCGAGGCCTCACAACGAAAATCGTCTTCGGACACCGAAGACGATATCATGCTGGTGGACGTACCTTGTTCCGTTCCTCAGCTATCAGAGAAGGAAGACCCACCCGATCCGGGGGGGGTGGTGGTTTTAAATAGGTAGAATGGCTCCCATACTTCAGTGGAACGTAAACGGTTTCCAGGCTCACAAAGAGGAAGTCCAGCTCTTAGCACGGTCTAATCCATTGTGTCTCTGTCTCCAGGAGACACACTTTAGACCACAAC
This sequence comes from Vandiemenella viatica, assembly GCA_031002005.1. Classification (NCBI taxonomy): domain Eukaryota; kingdom Metazoa; phylum Arthropoda; class Insecta; order Orthoptera; family Morabidae; genus Vandiemenella; species Vandiemenella viatica. Next base: position 25,738,915 of record JARYHS010008074.1, on the reverse strand, counting down.
ATCAGCCAGTGCTAAGAGGTTATGACATATTCCGAAAGGACGATACCGAGGGTGATCGAGCGAAGGGGCGGAGTGGCCGTGTTTGTTCGGAACACTGTCCACTCCGAACCCGTCGCTCTCACCTCTCATCTACAAGCAGTAGCGGTGAAAATACACGGTCCAATACAACTGACCGTATGCTCTGTCTATCTGCCACCCAGTTTGTCCGTCGACTACGACGACCTGGTTGGCATTATACGACAACTCACTCGGCCCTTTCTCCTTTTGGGAGATTTCAACGCCCACAGTGCGTTGTGGGGTTCCACCACCGATTGCCCCCGGGGCCGAGTGATTGGTAGATTGATGGAGCAGGAGGAAATTTGTATCCTGAATACAGGGCAAATGACTCATTTCACCACTGCTACCGGTACGTCTTCTGCCATTGACCTTTCCTTGTGTTCTCCCTCAATCGCAGACTCCGTGCTATGGGAGGTGGATCGCGACCTACATGGAAGCGACCACTTCCCTATTTGGTTGCACGTCGAGTGCGATCGTGGAGGGAGGAAATAACCGGCGCAAATGGAACGTCAGTTGTGCAGATTGGCAACTCTATTGCCGCTCTGTACAACTGCAACTTGTAGGCAGTATACAAGAGAAGGTGAATCACTTCACGGAAGTGATTCACCGTGCAGCTGACGTTTCCATGCCGAAAAGCTCCGGAACGCTGCGAAGGACGCCCGTCCCCTGGTGGAACGACGAATGTCGTTCCGCTATTCAGGGTCGCAGACGGGCGTTGCGGCGTTTTAGGTTGTATCCTACATCCTGACAACCTAGGCAGCGTTCCGTATAGCAAGAGCTAAGGCGCGCCGTGTTATTAAGGAGAGTAAGAAGAGGTCATGGCAGAACTTTGTGAGCACTATCAATCGTTCCACACCTTCGTCGAAAGTATGGGAGTCCATTCGCCGTATATCTGGAAGGTACTCCCGCGCACCAGTATCTGGGTTACTGGATCATGGACGTATTATTACTGACGAACGAAGCATAGCGCAGCTGATGGCGGAGAACTTCGCCGCCATCACTTCGTCCGATAACTTTGACCCTCGGTTTCAGCGACGTAGAGTCGCTGCCGAGAGGCGCCCGCTGTGCTTCGATTCGTCGAATTACAGAGGCCTACAACTGCCCATTACATCTTGGGAGCTGGAGTCAGCGTTGAACAGCGCAAATGACACTGCTCCAGGGCCTGATCTGATCCAGTACCAGATGCTGAGGCATCTCAGTAAGGATGCTAAAAAGTACCTTCTAGATATTTTTAACGACATTTGGACCGGAGGACACTTCCCCGACTCGTGGAAAGAAGCAACATTAATTCCCATTTTAAAACCTGGCAAGGACAAATTGTTGCCAGGTAGTTATCGTAGTATTGCCTTGACTAGCTGCGTGGGGAAGACACTGGAGAGGATGGTGAATCGCCGCCTCGTCTGGTGTCTTGAATCCCGTAATCTTCCTGAGCCGCTTTCAGTGTGGATTCAGGAAGTTCCGTTCCACCTTGGACAACCTGATCCTCCTGGAGGCGGCAATACAGGATGCGTTCATCCGCAGCCAACACCTTGTGGGTGTTTTTTTCGATCTTGAAAAGGCATACGATACTACCTGGCGGCATGTTATTTTAAAACAGTTACATGAATGGGGTTTTAGGGGTAACCTACCCCGTTTTTTAAAATCATTTTTATCTGGTCGTTGCTTCCGGTACCGAGTCGGTAGGTGAAGTGTCTGATCTTTTTATTCAGGAAAACGGTGTTCCCTCAGGGGTCAGTTTTAAGCGTGACCCTATTTGCTATCGCAATTAACAGTATATCTATTGGTTATAAGGAGTCCCATTCGGTTCTCCTTATATGTGGACGATTTTTAATTTTTATTGCATCGTCCAGCCTGAGAAGCGCAGAGCGGCAGCTGCAACTCGCGCTGAACAGGCTGGATGATTGGTCAGTGCACACCGGTTTTCGATTCTCTGCCGAGAAAACCCGGTGTGTACTTTTTACTCGTAGCAGAAGTCTTTTAGCTGAGCCTCACCTTACCTTGAGGAACACCGTTTTAAGTTTTACTGAAACAGTTAGATTTCTGGGCCTCATTTTTGACACCAGGCTTAACTGGCTTCCAGCATCTTAAAGATGTGAAAGCCAGGGCCTTAAAAGCTCTTAATATTTTAAAATGTCTGTGCGGCAGGTCGTGGGGCGCTGATCGCTCCTGCCTGCTACAGTTTTATCGAGCCTTTGTACGGTCGCGTCTCGAGTATGGTTGTATCGTATATGGTTCGGCACGGGACAGTTATCTTCGGATACTGGATAGTGTCCACCATGCAGGAATTCGGCTCGCCACTGGTGCATATCGCACCAGCCCTATTGTCAGCATTTGTGCTGACTCGGGCGAGCCACCACTTACCATCCGCCGGCAACTCCTCATGGTGCGACACTATACGCATATTGCCATAACACCTGGCAGTCCCGTGTACGACATAGTTCTACATCCCAGCTACGAGCGGCTCTATACCAACCGGCATAGAGCCACTAAACCGTTCAGCTACCGTACGAAGGCTATTTTAGAACATTACGGATTCGAGCTTCCCTCTTTTTATCGCCAGGGTTGGAGTAAATCCCCTCCCTGGCTTTTAAAGAGGCCCAGATTAATTTTAGAACTGTCACGGCACAACAAACTGCTAACCGCTGACAGTGTTTTTATTAATATTTTTACTGACATTTTAAATCAATATCACACTTTCACCCCGGTGTATACGGATGGGTCTAAGCAGGCTAACAGTGTAGGCTGTTCAGTAGTGTTCCCTCGAGCGACTTACAAATACAAGATGGATAGCAGGTGCAGTGTTTATACTGCGGAGTGCTATGCCCTGCTAAAGTCGCTCCAGCATATGAAGGCACGCCGCGACAAGAAGTACCTCATATGCTGTGATTCCCTTAGTTGCATTCAGGCATTAGCAACTATGTACCCAGCAGACCGTCTAGTTCAGGACATCCAGGACGCCCTCCTTTCCCTCCAATCTTGTGGGAAGGAGGTGGTATTCTGCTGGGTACCAGGCCATGTGGGAATCAGGGGGAACGAGGCAGCTGATGAAGCTGCCAAGTTAGCCTGTGACAAGGTCCGAATCAACTTTGACCCGGTCCCAAAGTCAGACCTTGCCTCGGCGGCGAAGAGATTTGTTTTTGATGTTTGGCAGAGGCAGTGGCTGGAAGTTGAGCATAATAAGCTCCGGCAGGTCAAACCGACCGTGCAGCCGTGGAGCAGCTCCTTCCAGCGGGCGAGGAGGGATGAGGTTCTCCTTACTCGCCTCCGTATAGGGCACTGTCCTCTGACACATGGTTTCCTTCTCCGCCGAGAGGACCCACCGGAGTGTGATGCATGTGGCGTACCTTTGACGGTACGCCACATTTTAAGTGAATTGTATTTTATTTTTAGACTTAAGGGCAGACGTTGGCTTAGGCAACGATCTGTCCCTTATTTTAAACAATGATAGTGACAATGTGGCCAAGGTTTTAAAGTTTTGTAGCTTGGCCGGTCTTGTCCCAAAAATTTTGGGCAGACCGGCCTAGGTTTTAGATTGGATTGATGGCCTTTTACAGCCACCAATCCAAGTACTGTTTTTAGTTGTGACCTTGTTTACCTGGCTGGCCCCTTTACAGCCAGCCAGTTAGTCCGATGTTTCAAACTGGTTGGCCCTTTTACAGCCAACCAGTCAGTGTATGTATTTTTACTCTGTGTTCTGTGTACTACTATATTATTATTATGTTTTATTTTTTCCGTCTGTGGGGCTGACCCCTTTACAGTCAGTCATGCAGACGGAATTGCAGTCAGTATTTTAGTATTTTACTGTGCTGTCTCTGTGGCCGACCCTTATACAGTCGGCCACTTAGACGGCAATTTTGTCACATTGTCACGTCTTGTATTTGTTAGGGCGCTAATAACCCCGATGTTGACGCGCCCTAAAGCACAAATAACAACAACAACAACGAGTCGGTAGAGAAGTGTCTGATATTTTTATACAGGAAAACAGTGTTCCTCAAGGATCAGTTTTAAGCGTAACACTCTTCGCAATTGCTATCAATAGCATTGGTGCCATTATAAGGAGTCCCATACGGTACTCCTTATATGTGGACGATTTTTTAATTTTTATCGCATCGTCCAGCCTGAGAAGCGCCGAGCGGCAGCTGCAACTCACGCTGAACAGGCTGGACGAATGGTCAGTGCACACCGGTTTTCGTTTCTCTGCCGAGAAAACCCGGTGTGTACTTTTTACGCGTAGCAGAAGTCTTTTAGCTGAGCCTCACCTTACCTTGAGGAACACCATTTTAAGTTTTACTGATTCAGTTCGGTTTCTGGGTCTCATCTTAGACAGTAGTCTAACTTGGCTTCTACATCTTAAAGATGTGAAAGCCAGAGCCTTAAAAGCTTTAAATGTCTTAAAATGTCTGTGTGGCAGGTCATGGGGCGCCGATCGCTCCTGCCTGCTTCAATTTTATAGAGCCTTTGTACGGTCGCTTTTGGAGTACGGTTCTATAGTATACTGTTCGGCACGGGACAGTTATCTACGGATACTGGATAGTGTCCACCATGCAGGAATACGGCTCGCCACGGGTGCTTACCGCACCAGCCCGATACCCAGCATCTGTGCTGAGTCTGGCGAGCCGCCGCTTTCTATCCGACGGCATCTCCTCATGGTGCGACACTATACGTATATTGCCTCAACACCTGCAGTCCCGTGTACGACGTAGTAATGAACCCAAATTATGAACGGCATTATGCCAATCGGCATAGAGCGACCAGACCGTTCAGCTACCGTACAAAGGCTATTTTAGAAGACTATGGGTTTGATACACCTACTTTTTATCACCAGGGTTGGAGTAAATCCCCTCCCTGGCTTTTAAAGAGACCCAGAACGATTTTAGACCTGTCACGGTACAACAAACAGTTAACCGCTGACAACGTTTTTATAAGAGTCTTTACTGATGTATTAAACTCGCATCACGATTTTACCCCGGTATATACGGATGGGTCTAAGCAGGCTAATCGTGTAGGCTGTTCAGTAGTGTTCCCTCGAGCGACTTACAAATACAAGCTGGATAGCAGGTGCAGTGTTTACACTGCGGAGTGCTATGCCCTGCTAAAGTCGCTCCAGCATATGAAGGCACGCCGTGATATGAAGTACCTCATATGCTGTGATTCCCTCAGTTGTATTCAGGCGTTAGCAACTATGTACCCAGCAGACCGTCTAGTCCAGGACATCCAGGACACCCTCCTTTCCCTCCAGTCCTGTGGGAAGGAGGTCGTATTCTGCTGGGTACCCGGCCATGTGGGAATCAGGGGGAACGAGGCAGCTGATGAAGCAGCGAAGTTAGCCTGCAACAAGGTCCGAATCGACTTTGCACCGGTCCCAAAGTCAGACCTTGCCTCGGGGGTGAAGAGATTTATCTTCAATATTTGGCAGAGGCAGTGGCTGGAAGTCGAGCATAATAAGCTCCGGCAGGTCAAGCCGACCGTTCAGCCGTGGAGCAGCTCCTTCCAGCGGGCGAGGAGGGATGAGGTTCTCCTCACTCGCCTCCGTATAGGGCACTGTCCTCTGACTCATAGTTTCCTTCTCCGCCGAGAGGACCCTCCGGAATGTGATGCTTGTGGCGTACCTTTGACGGTACGCCACATTTTAACTGATTGTGTGTTGTTCTTAAATTTAAGGGCAGACGTTGGCCTAGCCAACGATCTGTCCCTTATTTTAAATGATGAATGCGACAATGTGGCTAAAGTCTTAAAATTTTGCTGTCTGGCCGGTCTGGTCCCAAAAATTTTGGGCAGATTGGCCTAAGTTTCGCAATGATTTGGTGGTATTTTTACAACCACCAATCTCAGTAAATTGTTTGTTATAGCGTTAAGTGTTGTATTTTATAACTGGCCGGCCCATTTACAGCCAGCCAGTTAGTTTGTTCTAAATCTCGTATATGCTGGTTGGCCCCTTTACTGCCAGCCAGCCAACGTTTGTCTCTGTTTTGTGTTTGGCCCTTCTACAGCCATTATTTTATCGGTTTATGTTTGTTATTTCTGTGACCGATCCCTGTACAGTCGGTCACAGATGGGATTTTAACAAAATGTGATTATTTTAATTTAATGTGCTGTCTGTGTGGCCGACCCCTTTACAGTCGGCCATGCAGACAGTATTTGCGTTTTAAGCCACATTGTCACATCAGGTGTTAGTTAGGGCGCTAATGACCTAGATGTCGACGCGCCCTAAAACCTTAAAAACAACAACAACAACAACGTGGAAGCGTGTCCAAGTTTGTGGTTTTTCTAGCGTATGTAGTGTGACTGACAGAAGAATCGGATTGTGATCGGAACTGAGGTGACAGTGGGTTGAGACCTCCCGCTGCCATCGCAGACCTTTCACTACGAATACATCCAGGACATCTGGTTGATAACCTGCCATACTCGGAAAGTATGTTGGCGCACGCGGCGCTAGCACTTCAACATCTCTGTTGTCATGCAGCACCGCGTGCAAACCCCTTCCATTCCGATTGGTAGTGCGACTATGCCAGATCTGGCATTCAAGTCACCACCCAGTATCACGATGTTATTTCTATCTAGCAGAGTTTGCACGTTTTCCGGCTTTAATATCTTGGTCGGCGGATTGTAAGCTGCTACTAGATGGATGAGGTTCCCCCTGAACTTGATTTCAATGCTGGTATGCTCCAGGTCACCTGTTTGTGCGGCAGGAAGATCTCTGTGGACCATCCTGCGTTTAGTTAAGACAGCAGTGCCGCCTCCCCTCGTCAGTCGGTCAGTTCTCGTCAAGTATCGACTTGAAAATAACTCTAAAACAAATTTCCATATAGGAAAACGGTTGCTGTAAAAATTTGGAATCTCTAAGTATATTCCCTGATTTATTACAAAATTTCAAAATATTATTCCTCCCTAATGCGCATCAAATTTGAGCTTAACTTTGCAAGCGTTTCTGGCACCAAAACCTATTATACTTTATTACAAATAAATGCTTTAATATCTTGAAATAAAACTTTTTCAGAAATGTTTATATTTAATTAAACTTTACTCTGAACATAATTTCTTCTCATGAATTCCCGAATAAGACTGCAATAATTAACTTTTTCATGAAGCACATGTCTTGCTATACCAAATTATATTAAAAAACAACCTTCAGAATGCATGAAACTTTTAAAAATTTTAATATGAGTATGTTGTTTTAACCAAAATTACACTACTTTCTATCTATCACTTGACTTCTTATCTGTTTTCTAATGACTGAAGACTTTGATTTTAGAGTGGAAATTACGTGACAAAATTCGAAACCGGCAAATCACGTTTAAACATATTTAGACGCTAAGTAAGATTTTCTAACGACAAACTTTCTCATCTTCTGGCTATTTATTTACCTTCTTTACCTTATTTACATCTTTTGAACTAAAGAAATATACTCATTTAGCAAAGTTATATGAAAATTGTATATTACATATTCAAATCTGAGGTTAAGTTTCTTAATAGCTGTTTAAATGAATTTAACTCTTGAATTTACTGTTCATAGTTGAATTTATGCTTATATTGGATATATTACTTGGGATTATTATCAAAATTAACTGTAAAAATGACCAAGATGGTGGTACCATATACTTCAATTGAACTCGCTATCTTAGAAACTAATTTCGTTATGCGAAATTCTAAGATGTGTTACAATGCGATCAAAAAATTTATACTTGCCCCAAACAAAAGCATCAAAATATGATATGCAGAAAAATCTTAGAACCAACTTAAAAAAAACACTACAATAAAATTCATAAATATCACACGCAGATTGGAACCAGAAAGAAACTGTTTTCTGAAACTTGAAAACAATTTGCATGAGTAGTTTTTTAGGTTGAAAAGATCGTTGGTGTGCGACGAAATGGAAACAAAGCTCTTTGACTCAATCTCAAAATATAAACAATATCAGTAACAATGGAAGGAAAGAACTGCCACGAGGCAATATTTATATGGAAAGGACAGATAAAATACACCCAAGATTCACCAATGTTGAAGGGAGGAGGGCAGCAGCAACACACAAGCACAGAAAATACAATATTTCGGGTAAAAACCCTTTTTCAAGTTAACAGAAGTAAGTGGTTGAGCTCGCGCTAGCCTTGCATTCGACGCAGCCACTCAGAATGGAATTGACCATCGAATGTCGCGAGGGAAGCAACGAAAATATAAGTGCAAGTATAAATCACAAGACAGTTTAAAATGGGAAACAATAATAATAAACATTGAAAAATAATGATAATAAAAAAAAATATAGTAAACAATTGTTTTTTAATAAATCGAAAATTTTGAAATAGGTTCTTTAAGTATATATGAATCTATTGTGCTTGCCAGTGATGGGTGTACAGGGTGAGGATGGAAGATATTATCAGAAATTAAGGTAAAATGGGTTTGAATAACAGGGTTCATCCCAAAACCAACCAGAACCTGGTTTTTCACATCCAGTTTTTTCCTAGCCTGGAATTGCTAAACCAAATTCTTCATTTGGGCTATGACTTTCTCAGATCCTTTCAAGAGATGCACCACATTCTTCCCACAATTCTTCCCACCACACCCCGTGTCACCTACAGCAGAATGCCTAATCTAGAAACTTACATGTACATAAATATCAACCCTCTGATGCTCCTAAACCACCATTTGGATCCTTCCCTTGTAAGAGACTCTGTTGCAAAAAGTGCAGTATGCATCCCTATTGCAACCCTACTACTGGTGAAACCTACCCCTTAATAGGTAATGCCATTTGTACGACTACCCATCGCATATACCAGCTCACCTGCCTCCACTGTCAAAGTTCCTACATTGGCCTTACCTCAAACTCATTATCCATCAGAATGAATTGTCACAGACAAACAGTTTACTCCCAAGACCTGAACCTCCCTGTTGCTCGCCATGCCATTACTCACAACACCCGCAATCTTAATAACTGCTTCACAATCAGAGCCGTTAGAGTACTTTCAAACACTACCTCCCATTCTGAACTCCACAGGTGGGAATTGGCATATCAACACATCTTGCAGACTAGACATCGCCCATGCCTTAATTTCCGATATCATCTTCCATCCTCACCCTGTACACCCATTACTGGCCAGCACAATAGATTCATATATATTTATAGACCCTATTTCAGAATTTTTTGATTTATTTTTTTAATTATTATTATTATTTCCCATTTTAAACTTTCTTGTAATTTATACTTGCAGTTGTATTTTCGTTGCTCTCCCCACCACCTCCAACGGTCAATTTCATTCTGTGAGTAGCTTCATCGAACACAAGGCTTGCGTTAAACTCCTCAGCCACTTACTTTTGTTAACTTGAAAATGGTTTTTTACCTGAAATATTGTATTTTCTGTATTTGTGTGTTTTGTGTTGCTGCTGCCCTCCTCCCTTCAACTTTGGTGAGTGTTGGGTGTAATTTATCTGGCCTTTTTATATCAAAATATAAACAAACGAGTTTCCCGCGATAGATTGTATCGTAGTCGCGAGCTATACATGTGAAAGCACCGCGCTGAATTTAAACCCAGCTAAGCACATTGAAGTTCTCGTAGAAACATCCGCAGCAAGGTGAAAAACATTGCCAGCTGTACTTATCTTTTTGTAGTTCGCTTAAAGAGTTGTCCTCAGATAGACGGCAGCTGATGTGTAGTAGACCCATGGTGTTGTGCATGGAACAGCTGTTTTTTCCGGAGACCCGCCCCATCATGCGTGTCGGCTGGCAACCAGGTAGAAAAGTGTGTCGTAGTGGAGTTAGCCGTTACAGGCTCAAATAGTAGTAGCAGGTATGCAGTCTCTGCGGCGGCATCTACTTGTGCAGTATCCAGGTGTAGAATCTCTTGGAGTCGAAAGGAAGTGTATGTGATGCGTTGAATTTTGCAAATGTGCGTCGTCAATAATTGCAATCTGCTCGAATTGGTTAACAGATTACATCCCACACTAAACGCCATGTGAGGTGAAAACGTTGGCCGGGGTTGTACCAAACGTTCTGTCTCAAATGTAACCATGATCATGTCTTGGATAATTTTAGTATGTGCTTTGCAACATTAACTT
>JARYHS010008074.1:25707290-25727811 GCA_031002005.1 Vandiemenella viatica | reverse complement strand
TGTGCTGAGTCTGCCGAGCCGCCGCTTTCCATCCGGCGGCATCTCCTCATGGTGCGACACTATGCCCATGTTGCAACAACTCCTGGCAGTCCCGTGTACGACATAGTGCTATATCCCAACTACGAGCGGCTCTATACCAACCGGCATAGAGCCACTAAACCGTTCAGCTTCCATACGAATGCTATTTTAAAACAATACGGATTCGAGCTTCCCACATGTTATCACCAGGGTTGGAGTAAATCTCCTCCCTGGCTTTTAAAGAGGCCCAGAACGATTTTAGAAATGTCAAGGTTCAACAAGCTATCTACCGCTGACAGTGTTTTTACCAGAGTTTTTAGTGACATTTTGAACGAGTATCAGTATTTTACCCTGGTGTATACGGTTGGGTCTAAGCAGGCTAACGGAGTAGTGTTCCCTCGAGCGACTTACAGATACAAGCTGGATGGCAGGTGCAGTGTTTTATATATATATATATATATATATATATATATATATATATATATATATATATATGTATATATATCCTGGTACATAATAGTTTCTATTCTGGGCCCATATTTCCAATATATTACAAGAGGTACATAAGATAAAATTATAGTTTGCAAATAATAGCTAAATATTGTTCAGGATGTAAAACTAGTTTGTACCGCTTAAACTTATCAAATTTCACAGAAATTAGTTACATAATTAAATTAACAATATGTAAGTATATATTTGATATGTGTTACTGTTATTATTTTTGATATGTGTTACTGTTATTATTTTTGATATATACATATATACTGTAAATTTGTAATTTGAATGACATACGTTCACACACAGATACTACTATACGTATATAATTAAACAAAGAAACATTCACATACACAAATCACTTGCTGCACTGTTATCTCACTGTTTCTCACTTTGTATATTTACGACACTTTTACGCATTTACTCTCCGCACAGCCACTTCGGAGTAACTTACCTCCCTCAGGAGATGACTTCTGGAAGTGGAGGTGTCCTCCTTCGACCCATCGGGAGTTTCTTTCTTCGGGAATTATCACTGCTGGTCGCTGTCGGTTGAAACGGTTTCTAAGTGCCAAGATCCTTTCTTTGGCTGCCTGTGAGGCCAGATTGCAAGCTGCATCAAGAAAGTACTACAATTCCTGGTCACGCAATATGTCAAAAATGCGCCTGCCCTGTAATATTTGCTAATACGGGGTTCTTTGTTCCGCTGTTGAAATACACTCCCATACAACATGTTCCGGAGTGTCCTAGTTTCCGCAATCACAGCTACCATTGTCCACTATACCTCTTCGTTGCAATTCACTGTTGTAAGTGCCATGACCCGTTATGTAATGTACCAGCCCAGGCGATGGGAGTAGATGCGACATTTTGAGCCTTTCACAGACACTTGGAAACATATCATATGTCCTATTTCCTGTTGTGCTAACATTCCACCTTTGCTGCCATTCTTCCAATAACAATTTGTTTATTTCTGCAGCTGTTGTTGCTGGTGCTCCCGTGATTCTCTCTACCTGTTCCGGATTCCCTTTCCTGAGCCAGTATAATGCTCCCCGCTAGCGAACTTCCAAGTCCAGTGGCCACACCCCCAGTGCTACGGTAAGGGCATCAGTTGCTATTGTTTTATAAGCACCACTCAGCCTGATTAGAATACTTCGCTGTGTCCTCCTCAAAAGTTTGCTGGGTTTTGCTTTTCTGAGGTGTTTCGCCCAGACGCTGGCTGCATACCCTACAATTGATGTTAATATTGTATTGTGTTATATTCGAATAATAAGCGGTGGAAGTTGGAAACGCCTTTACATGGGACTTCTTCTTATTGTAACTCCGTCTATTTGAATGGTTGGATTGCTCTGTAATCTACCTTTCAGTAACATACAAGGGGCAAGTAAAAAATAAGGTTCCCACATTTTTTTCAGGGTTAAGACATTTTTTATAGCAATAAATAAGTACACCATCTGAAAGCTTGTATTTCAAACTATTTTTCTACATAGTCGCCAGATCTTTCAACACATTTTTTCTGACGAGTTATCCACTTCTGAAAACCCGCTTCGAAGAACTCCGCCGCCAGGCCGCCGATGTACTTGGTGATCGCTTCCTTCACCTCTTCATCTGTACTGAAGCGTTGTCCAACCAAGTGTTGCTTCAATTTCGGGAACAAGTGGAAATCGCTGGGAGCAAGATCAGGGCTGCAGGGGGCATGATCAAGCAATTTCCAGCCGAATTTGTCCAGTAGGGCGGTGGTCTGTCGAGAAGCGCGTTGTCGTGGTGCAACCTAACGCCCTTGCTCAGTCTTCCTCTCCGGCGATTTTGAATGGCTCTTTTGAGTTTCGTTAGCGTCTCGCAGTACCTGTCCGAATTTATTGTGGTCCCTTTAGGCATTAACTCGGTTAGCAAGACGCCTTTTCGGTCCCAAAACACCGTAGCCATCACTTTTCCTGCGGACAGCGTCTGCTTAAACTTCTTCGGCCTCGGCGACCCGGGATGGCGCCATTGTTTCGAGTCTTCTTTTGTTTCCGGAGTGACGTAGTGACACCACGTTTCATCTTCCGTAATAATGGAGTCCAAGAATTGCCGGATTTCTCCTAGTATCTCGCGCGGCCAGTGTACAGCGTTGGGAACCTTATTTTTTACTTGCCCCTCGTATAACAGGTTTTTTAAGGTGCTAATCTTAGTTTGACTTGTCTGCACCATCGACTGAGTTCACGCAGAACCTTTGCTCTTTTATCCTCAATTTCGGCTCTGGTTTTACCCTCTATAATTAAGAACAGGTCATCTGCAAAGGCAAGGTATTTCTTAGCCATTAGTTCTAAGCCTTTTAAATCTGGTCGGCCCCTTTATAGCTGTCCAGACATCGTTCGAATGATTGTTTTCTTTTAATGGCCAATTTACAGCCAATATTTTAGTATTTTATTTGTTTATGCGTCTGCGTGGCCGACCCCTCTACAATCGACCATGCACACGCAATGTCGCAATGTTTAAGCCACATTGCCAAGCCGGTTGTTGTTAGGGTGCTAATGACCCCGTCGTCGACGCGCCCTTATGCTCCAATAATAATAATAATAATAATAATAACAACAACATCCCCATATGCAGCCCATTTATCGGAATAAAAAATAGAACCCTCCCTTATATCATCAGAAATTAATTTAAGCAATATATCTTTAATCTTACGCGAAATAACCTTCAATAAAAATTTTTCCCCTCGTCCCTGTTCCACCGCTCCAAAAACCCAAACACCTACAGCCTGCCTACCCCTATAATATTTCACTTTCCCAATACAGCTCTCATCTACTTTCACAATTTTATTAAACCTCCCCCCCCCCCCCCGCAGGGGCCTGGTACGCAAGTGCCAGGTACGGGTTTGGCGAACGCGCGGTGCCCGAGCTGGAAACTTGTGAGCGCCGCAAGTTTCCCACACCGTAAACTCCTACCATGCTTCAACGACCACCGTAGGGCGTGGCGGTGGAACGTTGTGTGCCTAGGAGAACGGGGATCTTGGCTTCATCGCCCGGATCGCGAGGACGGTAAAAACCTCTATAAAAAACCCCTCAACCTCAAGGTGAGTAACGTGCCGAGGAGGTGGATGGGTAGTGAGGCAAACCACCCGTTAGCGTACAACCTCAGGGGCACCTGCCGCACCCCTGTTGTATTGGGCTTGGTGGCGTGATGCGGGGGCTCCACGTCACTCGACTTTTAGTTCCTCCAAACTCGTGGGATCAAAATTAGAAATAATTCAAATCCTAATCCCTCCTCCTGCGGCTTGGGCAAACCGCAGGCGTTATGTCACTCTAACGCCCAAAAAAAAGGTAGTGGTAAGCAGGCGAGGGTTGAAAGCCCTCCTCCTGAAAATGATAATAGGAAGGATTATATAATAGAGAATGCCTTCATAATCATGGCTAGAAAGGAGGGATCCTTCGAGAAGGTGTCCCCGTTTTACATACAGAAAGGATTAGAGGGTCTTGCCGGGACCCTGAAATCGGTCAAGAAGCTGAGGAACGGGACCCTGCTTTTGGAAACATCCACCCATAAGCAGGCTGTCCTCCTTAAGTCTGAGAAGCTCGGGGAGTTCGCAGTAAAGTGCGAACTCCATAAAACTCTAAATTCCAGTAAAGGCGTTATCAGCTGTCGCGAACTAATCGATTTAGAGACCGAGGAACTCCTTAAGGAGTGGGCATCCGAACATGGGGTCGAGGTTCGTCAGATCAAGCGAAGGGTAAACGGCAGTCTTGAGAAGACGGCCACCTTCCTCCTGACGTTCGACACTCCAACGTTGCCCAAAGACATCAAAGCAAGGTATTTAAAACTTAATTTGCGCCCGTATGTACCGGACCCCATGCGCTGCTTCAAGTGCGAGACCCCGCAGGGGCCTGGTACGCAAGTGCCAGGTACGGGTTTGGCAAACCCGCGGTGCCCGAGCTGGAAACTTGTGAGCGCCGCAAGTTTCCCAAACTGTAAACTCCTACCATGCTTCAACGACCACCGTAGGGCGTGGCGGTGGAACGTTGTGTGCCTAGGAGAACGGGGATCTTGGCTTCATCGCCCGGATCGCGAGGATGGTTGAAACCTCTATAAAAAAAACCCTCAACCTCAAGGTCAGCCACGTGCCGAGGAGGTGCATGTGTGAGAGGTAGATCACACGCTAACGTGCAACCTCAGGGGCACCTGCGCACCCCTGTTGTAATAAGCATTCCTGTTTAAAATGTTTTTGCTCGTGGGATCAAATATACCTCACAAACAAAAACAAAACCCCTTCGCTCCGGGTGTGCCGCAGGTTAAAAAAAATACACCCAGTTCCAACAAGCGGGTGAGGGTTGACAGCCCTCCTCCGGAACAAGACAAATGTAACAGACAGGGTTGTCTTATAGACAACGCCTTTGTTATCATGGCAAGAACGGAGGGGTCCTTTGAAAAGGTCTCTCCGTTCTATATACAGAAAGGCATAGAGGGAATATCTGGTACCCTAAAAAGTGTGAAAAAGCTGAGGAATGGTACCCTGCTCCTTGAAACATCTAACCGCAAGCAGGCTGTTTCACTCCTTAAGTGTGAGAAGCTCGGGGAGTTCGCAGTGAACTGCGAACTCCATAAAACTCTAAATTCAAGTAAAGGTGTCATTACCAGCAGGGACCTATTGGATTTAGAGACCGAGGAACTCCTTAAGGAGTGGGGATCAGAAAATGTGGTCGAGATTAGCAGATCAAACGAAGGGTTAACGGCAATCTTGAGAAGACTGCCACCTTCGTCCTGACGTTCGACACTCCGACGTTGCCGAAATCCATTAAAGCTGGATATCTAAATCTGAATGTTCGCCCGTATGTCCCGGACCCGATGCGCTGCTTTAAGTGCCAGCGGTTCGGGCATACGACGGCGAACTGTAAAGGCAACGCCACTTGTGGGCCCCGCAGGGGCCTGGTACGCAAGTGCCAGGTACCGGTTTGGCGAACCCGCGGTGCCCGAGCTGGAAACTTGTGAGCGCCGCAAGTTTCCCACACCGTAAACTCCTACCATGCTTCAACGACCACCGTAGGGCGTGGCGGTGGAACGTTGTGTGCCTAGGAGAACGGGGATCTTGGCTTCATCGCCCGGATCGCGAGGACGGTAGAAACCTCTATAAAAAAACCCCTCAACCTCAAGGTGAGTAACGTGCCGAGGAGGTGGATGGGTGGTGAGGCAAACCACCCGCTAGTGTACAACCTCAGGGGAACCTGCCGCACCCCTGTTGTATTGGGCTTGGTGGCGTGATACGGGGGCTCCAAGTCACTCGACCTTTAGGTCCTCCGGACTGGTGGGAACAATAACCAAAAAACCCAAAAATATTCCATTTGCCTGCGGCTCGGGCAATCCGCAGGGTCAATCTTCCGCCCAAAGAACAGGAAAGCGTGCGAGGGTTGAAAGCCCTCCGGAGAAAGAGGACAGTAACAGGAAGGGTTTTATCATAGATAACGCCTTCATAATAATGGGAAGAAAGGAGGGATCTTTTGAAAAGATCTCTCCTTTTTACATACATAAAGGCTTGGAAGGTATAGCTGGAACGCTAAAAAGTGTGAAAAAGCTGAGGAACGGGACACTGCTTCTAGAAACATCTACATACAAGCAGGCTGTCCTACTCCTTAAGTGTGAGAAGCTCGGGGAGTTCGCTGTGAAATGCGAACTCCACAAGACTCTAAACTCGAGTAAAGGTGTAATCACCTGTAGAGATATCATTGACATAGAGTCCGAGGAACTCCTTAAGGAGTGGCGATCAGAAAATGTGGTCGAGGTCAGGCAGATTACACGAAGGGTTAACGGCAATCTAGAGAAGACTGCCACCTTCGTCCTGACGTTCGACACTCCAACGTTGCCCAAAGCCATCAAAACTGGCTACTTAAACTTAAACGTTCGCCCGTATGTCCCGGACCCGATGCGCTGCTTCAAGTGCCAGAGGTTCGGGCATACGACGGCGTACTGCAAAGGCAACGCCACCTGTGGGAAATGTGGAAAGTCGGCGCATGAACCGGGTGCAAGTTGCACCCTTCCACAGGTGTGCATTAACTGCTCCGGGTCACATCCGGCCTGGAGCAGGGAGTGTCGAGTGTACCTTGAAGAAAAGAAGGTACAGGAGCTGAAGACGAAGGAACGTTTATCGTATGGCGAGGCGAAGAAGCGGTTTAAGGCGCTTGCGCCGCCGGTCTTCGCCACTAGTTTTGCCAAAACGTTGTCAGCTCCCGTCAGGAAGCAGAGTGTTGCAACGCAGACGTCCGTCGTAGACACGGGCACGAGCACGATGTGCTCGTGTCAGTGCAAATGTGGCGCAATACCCACTAAGGTCCTAACACCAAGGACCGCGGACGTCAGCAGCAACACCTCTGCAACCACGACCACTAAGACTGGAGATACAACAGGTCCACCAGCAAAAGAACAGCCATCTGCTACATTGGTTACAGGTGCGGGTCTCTCTGCCGTGGGAGAAGTAACTCCAGCGGCGGATGCAGCTCCTGCAGCAGAATCATTAAAGGCTACGCCATCGGCTAGTAGCGGATGGCAAACAGTACAGAAAGTTCGGCGTCCGAAGTTCAGACATACGGACCCCACTATGTTCGTCAAATCCCCTTCCGCTTCTCCTCCCAGGTCTCCAACTGACGGGGGGAGGAGGGGGACAAGGCCTCGGCGGACGAAAGATCCGCAAGACGCCGAGGCCTTAGAACAAAAGTCGTCTTCGGACCCCGAAGACGAAGTAATGCTGGTGGACGAATCTGGTCCCGTTCCTCAGCAGTCACTATCGGAGGACCCACCCGACCCGGGGAGGGTGGTTTTAAATAGGTAGGATGGCTCCCATACTACAGTGGAACGTCAACGGCTTTCAGGCTCACAAAGAGGAAGTCCAACTCTTAGCACGGTCTGATCCATTGTGTCTCTGCTTACAGGAGACACATTTCAGACCATCGTACCAACCAGTGCTAAGAGGATATGACATATACCGAAAGGACGATTCCGAGGGTGATCGAGCCAAGGGGGGAGTGGCTGTGTTGGTCCGAAACACTGTCCACTCTGAACCCGTTGCTCTCACCTCCTCACTACAAGCAGTTGCGGTGAAAATACACGGTCCAATCCAACTGACCGTATGCTCTGTCTATCTGCCACCCAGTGTGTCTGTCGACTATGACGACCTGGTTAGCATCGTACGACAACTCACTCGGCCCTTTCTCCTCTTGGGAGATTTCAACGCCCATTGTGCGTTGTGGGGTTCCTCCACCTATTGCCCCAGAGGCCGAGTGGTTGGTAGATTGATAGAGCAGGAGGACATTTGTATCCTGAATACAGGGCAAATGACTCATTTCACCACTGCAACCGGTACGTCCTCTGCCATTGACCTTTCGTTGTGCTCCCCCTCAATCGCGGACTCCGTGCATTGGGAAGTGGATCGCGTCCTTCATGGAAGCGACCACTTCCCAATATGGATGCACGTAGAGTTTGAACGCGGAAGAGGCAATAACCGACGCAAATGGAACGTCAGCAAAGCCAATCGGCCGCTGTATAGCAGGTCACTACGCCTCCGGCCTCGCAAAGGCATCACGCAGATGGTGAATCATTTTACATCAGTGGTTCACCAGGCGGCTGACGTCTCCCTGCCTAAATGCTCCGGAACGCTGCGTAGAACGGCCGTCCCCTGGTGGAACGACGAATGTCGTTCCGCTATTCAGGGACGCAGGAGAGCGTTGCGCCGATTTAAGATGCAGCCGTCTGATGACAACTTAGCAGCGTTCCGTATAGCCAGAGCTAAGGCGCGTCGTGTTATTAAGGAGAGCAAGAAGAGGTCATGGCAGAACTTTGTGAGCACTATAAATCGTTCCACACCTTCGTCGAAAGTATGGGAGTCTATCCGCCGTATATCTGGAAGGTGCTCCCGCCCACCAGTGTCTGGATTACTGGATCGCGGACGTGTTATTACCGACGAACGAAGTATAGCGCAGCTGATGGCGGAAAATTTTGCCGCCATCACATCGTCTGCTAACTTTGACCCTCGGTTTCAGCGACGACGAGTCGCTGCCGAGAGGCGCCCGCTGTGCATCGATTCGTCGAATACAGAGGCCTACAACTGCCCATTTACATCATGGGAGCTGGAGTCAGCGTTAAACAGCGCAAACGACACTGCTCCAGGGCCTGATCTGATCCAGTACCAGATGCTGAGGCATCTTAGTAAAGATGCTAAAGAGTACCTTTTAGATATTTTTAATCAGATATGGACCGGAGGACACTTTCCCGACTCGTGGAAAGAAGCAACATTGATCCCTATTTTAAAGCCTGGTAAGGACAAATTGTTGCCAGGTAGCTATCGTAGCATCGCCCTTACAAGCTGCGTGGGTAAGACACTGGAGAGGATGGTCAATCGCCACCTCGTCTGGTGTCATGAATCCCGAAATCTGCTTAGCAGCTTTCAGTGTGGATTCAGGAAGTTCCGTTCCACCTTGGACAACCTGATCCTCCTAGAGGCGGCAATACAGGATGCGTTCATCCGCAGCCAACACCTGGTGGGTGTTTTTTTCGACCTTGAAAGGGCCTACGATACTACCTGGCGGCATCTGATTTTAAAACAATTACATGAATGGGGTTTTAAGGGAAACCTACCCTGTTTTTTAAAATCATTTTTATCTGGTCGTTGCTTCCGGTACCGAGTCGGTAGTGAAGTGTCTGATCTTTTTATTCAGGAAAACGGTGTTCCTCAAGGTTCAGTTTTAAGCGTGACTCTTTTCGCTATCGCGATAAATGGCATTTTAAGTGTTATAAGGAGTCCCATACGGTCCTCCTTATATGTGGACGATTTTTTAATTTTTATTGCATCTTCCAGCCTGTGAAGCGCAGAGCGGCAGCTGCAACTCGCGCTAAACAGGCTGGATGAATGGTCAGTGCACACCGGTTTTCGTTTCTCTGCCGAGAAAACCCGGTGTGTACTTTTTACTCGCAACAGGAGTCTCTTACCGGAGCCCCACCTTACCCTGAGGAACACTGTTTTATGTTTTACGGAATCTGTCCGGTTTCTGGGCCTAATTTTAGACAATAGATTAACCTGGCTACCACATCTCAAAAATGTGAAAGCCAGAGCCTCAAAAGCTCTAAATGTTTTAAAATGTCTGTGTGGCAGGTCATGGGGCGCTGACCGCTCCTGCCTGCTACAATTTTACAGAGCCTTTGTACGGCCGCGGCTGGAATACGGTTCTATCGTGTATGGTTCGGCACGGGACAGCTATCTCCGTATACTAGATAGTGTCCACCATGCTGGAATTCGGCTCGCCACGGGTGCATATCGCACCAGCCCTATTGTCAGCATTTGTGCTGACTCGGGCGAGCCGCCGCTCACCATCCGCCGGCAACTCCTCATGGTGCGACACTACCTTCATGTGGCCATAACACCTGGCAGTCCCGTGTACGACATAGTTCTACACCCCAACCACGAACGGCTCTATGCCAACCGGCATAGAGCCACTAAACCGTTCAGCTACCGTACAAGGGCTATTTTAGAGCAATATGGATTAGAGCTTCCTTCTTTTTATCACCAGGGTTGGAGTAAATCTCCTCCCTGGCTTTTAAAGAGGCCCAGAACAATTTTAGACCTGTGTCGGTACAACAAAGTGTGTACCGCTGACAGTGTTTTTAATAATGTTTTTAGAGACGTTCTAAATGAACATCATATTTTTACACCGGTGTATACGGATGGGTCTAAGCAGGCTGACGGAGTTGGCTGCTCCGTCGTGTTCCCTCGAGCGACTTACACATACAAACTTGATGGCAGGTGCAGCGTTTTTACTGCCGAGTGCTACGCCGTGCTAAAGTCGCTCCAGCATATGAAAGTAAATCGCGATAAGTGTTTCATCATATGCTGTGATTCCCTCAGTTGTATTCAGGCCATAGGAAATATGTATCCAGCAGATCGTCTAGTCCAGGACATCCAGGACGCCCTCCTTTCCCTCCAATCTCGTGGAAAGGAGGTATTATTCTGCTGGGTACCGGGCCATGTGGGAATCAGGGGGAACGAGGCAGCTGATGTAGCTGCCAAGTCAGCCTGCGACAAGGTCAGAACCGACTTTGAACCGGTCCCAAAGTCAGACCTTGCCTCGGCGGCGAAGAGATTTGTTTTTGATGTTTGGCAGAGGCAGTGGCTGGAAGTTGAGCATAACAAGCTCCGGCTGGTCAAACCGACCGTTCAGCCGTGGAGCAGCCCCTTCCAGCGGGCGAGGAGGGATGAGGTTCTCCTTACTCGCCTCCGTATAGGGCACTGTCCTCTAACTCATAGTTTCCTTCTCCGCCGAGAGGACCCTCCGGAATGTGATGCTTGTGGCGTACCTTTGACGGTACGCCACATTTTAACTGATTGTGTTTTATTTTTTGACTTAAGGGCAGACGTTGGATTGGCCAACGATCGGTCCCTTATTTTAAACAATGACGGTGACAACGTGGCTAAGGTTTTAAAGTTTTGTTGCTTGGCCGGTCTTGTCCCAAAAATTTTGGGCAGATCGGCCTAGGTTTTAGATTGGGTTGGTGTCCTTTTACAGCCACCAATCCAAGTCCTTTTTTTACTTGTGACACTGCTTATACGGCTGGCCCTTTTACAGCCAGCCAGCTAACTTGTTTTTTAAACTGGTTGCCCTTTTACAGCCAACCAGTTAATGTATGTGGTTTTATATTTTATTGCCTTGTCTCAGTTTTATATCTTATGTTGCCGCCTGTGTGGCCGATCTCTTTACAGTCGGCCATGCAGGCGGTATTTTAGATGATATGTTAGTATTTTATTGTGCCGTCTCTGTGGCCGAACCCTTTACAGTTGGACACACAGACGGCAATTTTACCACGTTGTCACTCCTGGTTGTTGCTAGGGCGCTAATGACCCCGCCGTCGACGCGCCCTAAAATCCTAATAACAACAACAACAACAACAGCCAGTTGTGGGAAATGAGGAAAATCGGCTCATGAACGGGGTGCAAGTTGCACCCTCCCACAGGTGTGCATTAACTGCTCCGGTTCACATCCACCCTGGAGCAGGGAGTGTCGAGTGTACCTTGAAGAAAAGAAGGTACAGGAGTTGAAGACTAAGGAAAGAATATCTTTTGGCGAGGCGAAGAAACGGTTTTAGGCGCTGGCGCCACCGGTCTTCGCCACTAGCTTCGCCAAAATGTTGTCAACTCCCGTCAGGAAGGAGAGCGTTGCTACGCAGACGACCGTTGTAGACACGGGCACGAGCATGACATGCTCGTGCCAGTGCAAGTGTGGTGCGCAGCCCACTAAGGTCCTAACACCAAGGACCGCGGTCGTTGGTAGTAGCGCTTCTGCTAACCCGACCTCTACAGCAGCAGGGTCATTAAGTCCACCAGCCAAAGCACGGCCATCCGCACCAGTAGCTGCAGCCGTGGGTGCCTCTGCAATAGCAGAAGCAGCACCCATGGCAAAAGCTGCATCGGCAGCGGCAACAGTAGCACCAGCAACGCCATCTGCTGGAAGCGGATGGCAGGTAGTGCAGAAAGTTCGGGGTCCGAAGTTTAAACACACGGACCCCACCATGTTCTTGAAGTCCCCTTCTACTTCTCCTCCCAGCTCTCCAACTAGGGAGGGGAGGAAGGGGACAAGGCCTCGGCGGAAGAAAGATCCGCAAGACGCCGGGGCCTTAGAACAAAAGTCGTCTTTGGACCCCGAAGATGACGTTATGCTGGTGGACGTAGACCCCGGTCCCGTTCCTCAGCAGACACCAGACCCTGACCCACCCGCCCCGGGGCGGGTGGTTTTAAATAGGTAGAATGGCTCCCATACTTCAGTGGAACGTAAACGGTTTTCAGGCTCACAAAGAGGAAGTCCAGCTCTTAGCACGGTCCAATCCATTGTGTCTCTGTCTCCAGGAGACACACTTTAGACCACAACATCAGCCAGTGCTAAGAGGTTATGACATATTCCGAAAGGACGATACCGAGGGTGATCGAGCGAAGGGCGGAGTGGCCGTGTTTGTTCGGAACACTGTCCACTCCGAGCCTATTGCTCTCACCTCTGATCTACAAGCAGTTGCGGTGAAAATACACGGTCTAATCCAACTGACCGTATGCTCTGTCTATCTGCCACCCAGTGTGTCAGTCTGTTACGACGACCTGGTTGGCATCGTACGACAACTCACTCGGTCCTTTCTCCTTTTGGGAGATTTCAACGCCCACAGTGCGTTGTGGGGTTCCGCCACCGATTGCCCCCGGGGCCGAGTGGTTGGTAGATTGATAGAGCAGGAGGAAATTTGTATCCTGAATACAGGGCAAATGACTCATTTCACCACTGCTACCGGTACGTCTTCTGCCATTGACCTTTCCTTGTGTTCCCCCTCAATTGCGGACTCCGTGCAGTGGGAGGTGGATCGCGACCTACATGGTAGTGACCACTTCCCTATCTGGATGCATGTAGAGTGTGAACGTGGAGGAGGAAATAAACGACGTAAATGGAACGTCAGTTGTGCAGATTGGCAGCTCTACTGCCGTGCTGTACAACTGCAACCCTGTGGCAGTATACAGGAGAAGGTGAATCACTTGACCGAAGTGATTCACCGTGCAGCTGACGTTTCCATGCCGAAGAGCTCCGGAACGCTGCGAAGGACGCCCGTCCCCAGGTGGAACGATGAATGTCGTTCCGCCATCCAGGGTCGCAGACGGGCGTTGCGTCGTTTTAGGTTGTGCCCAACATCTGACAACCTAGCAGCGTTCCGTATTGCAAGAGCTAAGGCGCGTCGAGTTATTAAGGAGAGCAAGAAGAGGTCATGGCAGAACTTTGTGAGCACAATAAATCGTTCCACACCTTCATCGAAAGTAAGGGAGTCCATTCGCCGTATATCTGGAAGGTACTCCCGCGCACCAGTATCTGGGTTACTGGATCAAGGACATATTATTACTGACGAACGAAGCATACCGCAGCTGATGGCGGAGAACTTCGCCGCCATCACTTCGTCCGCTAACTTTGACCCTCGGTTACAGCGACGAAGAGTCGCTGCCGAGAGGCGCCCGCTGTGCTTCGATTCGTCGAATACAGAGGCCTACAACTGCCCACTAACATTTTGGGAGCTGGAGTCAGCGTTGAATAGCGCTAACGACACTGCTCCAGGGCCTGATCTGATCCAGTACCAGATGCTGAGGCATCTTAGTAAAGATGCTAAAGAGTACCTTCTGGATACTTTTAATGACATATGGACCGGAGGACACTTCCCCGACTCGTGGAAAGAAGCAACATTAATTCCAATTTTAAAACCTGGCAAAGACAAATTGTTGCCAGGTAGTTATCGTAGTATTGCCTTGACTAGCTGCGTGGGGAAGACACTGGAGAGGATGGTTAACCACCGCCTCGTCTGGTGTCTTGAATCCCGTAATCTGCTAAGCCGCTTTCAGTGTGGATTCAGGAAGTTCCGTTCCACCTTGGACAACCTGATCCTCCTGGAGGCGGCAATACAGGATGCGTTCATTCACAGCCAACATCTTGTGGGTGTCTTTTTCGATCTCGAGAAGGCCTACGATACTACCTGGCGGCATGTTATTTTAAAGCAGTTGCACGAATGGGGTTTTAAGGGTAACCTGCCCCGTTCTTTAAAATCATTTTTATCTGGTCGTTGCTTCCGGTACCGAGTCGGTAGTGAAATGTCTGATCTTTTTATTCAGGAAAACGGTGTTCCTCAAGGGTCAGTTTTAAGCGTGACTCTTTTCGCTATTGCCATTAATAGCATTTTAAGTGTTATAAGGAGTCCTATAGGGTACTCCTTATATGTGGACGAGTTTTTAATTTTTATTGCATCATCCAGCCTGAGAAGTGCCGAGCGGCAGTTGCAACTCACGCTGAACAGGCTGGATGAATGGTCAGTGCACACCGGATTTCGTTTCTCCGCCGAGAAAACCCGGTGTGTACTTTTTAGTCGCAGTAGGACTCTTTTACCAGAACCCCACCTCACCTTGAGGAACACTGTTTTACGTTTTACCGATACTGTTCGGTTTCTGGGCCTCATTTTAGACAATAGGCTAACCTGGCTGCCACATCTTAAAGATGTGAAAGCCAGAGCCTCAAAAGCTCTCAATGTTTTAAAATGTCTGTGTGGCAGGTCATTGGGCGCTGACCGCTCCTGCCTGCTACAATTTTACAGAGCCTTTGTACGGTCGCGGCTGGAATACGGTTGTATCGTGTATGGTTCGGCACGGGACAGTTACCTGCATATATTGGTTAGTGTCCACCATGCTGGAATTCGGCTCGCGACGGGTGCATATCGCACCAGCCCTATTGTCAGCAATTGTGCTGACTCGGGCGAGCCGCCGCTTACCATTCGCCGGCGACTCCTCATGGTGGGACACTACTTGCAGGTTGTCATAACACCTGGCTGTCCCGTGTACGACATAGTTGTACATCCCAACTACGAGCGGCTCTAGCGGCATAGAGCCACTAAACCGTTCAGCTACCGTACAAAGGCTATCTTAGAACAATACGGATTGGAGCTTCCATCTTTTTATCACCAGGGTTGGAGTAAATCTCCTCCCTGGCTTTTAAAGGGGCCCAAAATAATTTTAGAACTCTCCCGCCATAGTAAACTGTTAACTGCTGACAGTGTTTTTATTAATATTTTTACAGATATTTTAAATCAATATCACACTTTTACCCCGGTATAAACGGATGGGTCTAAGCAGGGTAACAGTGTAGGGTGTTCAGTAGTGTTCCCCCGAGCGGCTTACAAATACAAGCTGGATAGCAGGTGCAGTGTTTACACTCCGGAGTGCTATGCCCTGCTAAAGTCGCTCCAGCATATGAAGGCATGGCGCGACATGAAGTACATCAGATGCTGTGATTCCCTCAGTTGTATTCAGGCCATAGGAACTATGTACCCAGCAGAGCGTCTAGTCCAGGACATCCAGCACGCCCTCCTTTCCCTCCAATCTTGTGGGAAGGAGGTCGTATTCTGCTGGGTACCCGGCCATGTGGAAATCAGGGGGAACGAGGCAGCTGATGAAGCTGCCAAGTTAGCCTGCAACAAGGTCAGAACCGACTTTGATCCGGTCCCAAAGTCAGTCCTTTCCTCGGCGGCGAAGAAATTTATCTTCGTTGTTTGGCAGAGGTAGTGGCTGGAAGTCGAGCACAATAAGCTCCGGCAGGTCACACCGACCGTTCAGCCGTGGAGCAGCTCCTTCCAGCTGGCGAGAAGGTATGAGGTTCTCCTTACTCACCTCCGTATAGGGCACTGTCCTGTGACACATAGTTTTCTTCTCCGCCGGGAGGACCCTCCGGAATGTGATACTTGTGGCGTACCTTTGACGGTACGCGACATTTTAACCTAATGTGTTCTGTTTTTGGATTTAAGGGCCGACGTTGGCCTAACCAACGATCTGTCCCTTATTTTAAACGATGACGGTGACAACGTGGCTAAGGTTTTAAAGTTTTGCAGTTTGGCCGGTCTTTTCCCAAAAATTTTGGGCAGATCGGCCTAGGGTTTAGATCGGATTGGTGGCCTTTTACAACCACCAATTCGTGTCCTTTTTTTTAGTTGTGTCCTTGTTAATTTGGCTGTAATACAGCCAGCCTGTTATCTGGTTGTTTTAAACTGGTTGGCCCTTTTACAGCCAACCAGTAAATATATGTGTTTTTACATTTTGTGGCCTTTCTACAGCCATAGTTTTAGTTTCAAGTTTTATTTTGCCGTCTGTATGGCCGATCTCCTTACAGTCGTCCATGCAGTCGGTACGTGTGTCAGAATTTTAGTATTTTTACTGTCGCCAGCCTCTCTACAGTCGGCTACAGAGACTGCAATTTTGCCACGTTGTCACGCCTGGTATTAGGTAGGGCGCTAATAACCTCGATCTTGACGCGCCCTAAAGCCCGAGAAACAACAACAGCAACAACAACAACAACCGAATCGAACGTGCGCGCTATGTCGAGTGTCACCATGGCACATTATTCCTTATGAAGGAAGGCGCGGGTCTCGGACTAAACGATACAAAACACCTGATGTGTTGTGGGGTGGCCTCGTCGGAAACCGAACTGATGATTAGGAAAGATGTTATTGGCCTCGATGTAGGTGTTGAGCCTTTTCAGTAGCAGCCACTCGAAGATTTTGCTGAGGGAAGGCAAGAGGATGATCGGCCGATAATGTTGAGGATAGAAAGGATCTTTCCCGCTCTTGGACCGCCAAAACTTGAGCGTGTTTCCAGCGACGTGGATATCTCTTCGTCTGCAGGATACGGTTGAACACGGTCGCCAGGTACGCCGAAGCCTGCCGCGGCAATTTCTTCAAGAACCGATTCCCAGTTCCATCGTGGCCAGGTGCCTTGCCTGGTTGCAGCCTCGCCAAGCAATAGGCCACTTGTTTTAGGTAGTGCAGCGCGGCTGTATTTATATCGGCCACGTCGCGTCTAATTGGCCGTCTGCGGCCTCTGGAGTGCAATGGTCTATAGGCTGTATACATCCATGTCCTCTGGCGGGCATGTGAATGCGTCGGACCGGGATAGCAGAATGCTTTAACAAAATATCACAGTTTACCCTCATTAGATTTATTATTTTTACTTCAGTGCCGTTGATAACATTATAATACCTTACTAGTATAGGATACAATTTGATTTATTTATGATTTGATGCATCCAATATAACAGTTACAAATGCTGCATTTATCAAGTTTTCTGAAAGTATTTTACCACAATAATTTTTAAATAGCCTCACATTTTGTCCTGGCACATGAAAATTTAGCACTGTAAAACGTTTTCAATAATTTAGTTGAACAATCCATACTACGGAAACTTTGACTGTGAATTATGGTATGAAATGCAAATATTCCCTCCCTTACAGCTTGAAACGCGCTTCGCTGTTAACTTCTTTCTTTAATCGTTCTTTTTAGAGCCAGAAATAATTCATATATACAGGGTAATTAAAAATGATTGTCGGGGTTTCAAAAAAATTCCTACACTTAGCACAATTGTGATACGAATTTGAATCTTATTTTGGTGTGTAAAGAAACTCATCAAGTTTTTTTACATCCATTACAAATGTTCGATATGTCGCCCTGTGTCTCTCTGCACACATCTATGTGATAGTCCATTTCATCCCACACGCGACGCAGCATGTCATCAGAAATGTTTAGAAACGCGGCTCTGATCCGTTCTTTATTTTTTTAATTTATTTATTTATTTTATGGTCTTTGGCTTTCGCCAATTTGACCAGCTAACAGAAGAACATTACTTCACATCAAAATTTACAGCCACTTGTAATACAGTACTTAGCAACAAAAGCATTTGGGCACTTGTATTTCATTAAACTATTTATCATTAAAATTAAATTGTTTAGTTGAGACCATATATAAATTTTTTAATTTTTAACTATTGAGCCATCATTAAAAACATATTTTGCAGCATTCACTTTCAAACATTTTTAAGATATTAGCATACATAGGCCCATATTTTAACCCTATTTTTATAAAAAAAATTAACATCAAACACATTACAAACATTTATAATACATTATTTCGCCATTATAAGAACATAATTTTTCAGTAACCACACTCAAACATTTGTATTAAAGCTCATTGTGTTGTAGCGTATCATTCTGATCGTAGTACTAGGCTGGGCCACAAAAACCGTAAGGATCTAGTACTTTGATTTCTGACATATTTAATTGATGTTTCTATTGCGTATCCCAGAAGGTACAAGTATGATTCCTTCTTATTTCGTAACTCCATATTATATTTTCCTTTTGCATTTAGCAACATATTTGCATAACTGCTTCATTTTGGCGTCGGTTACTGTCGCAAGGAAATATCGTAAATCCTCATAACTTGTAATTTTGATGTCTGCATGATTCTGTAGTATTGTTTTCCTTTGTTGAGCATACTTGGGACATTCCAAAATGAAGTGTAAAATGTCTTCGTATACACCACAATGTTCGCATTCCGGTGATATTATCTGGCCTAGGAGAAACTTTTTAGAATTTAGCAGGGTGTGCCCTGACCTCAACCTGTTTATTATTGTTGCTTCTTTTTTATTCACTTTTATGTTGAACCATGGTTGCTTCGGAATGTTGTGTTGAATTGCAT
This sequence comes from Vandiemenella viatica, assembly GCA_031002005.1. Lineage (NCBI taxonomy): Eukaryota > Metazoa > Arthropoda > Insecta > Orthoptera > Morabidae > Vandiemenella > Vandiemenella viatica. The sequence continues at coordinate 25,709,268 of JARYHS010008074.1, read as the reverse complement.
GGTACCAGGCACCTTTAGATCTGTATTGGGTCTCTCCTACCTCTTCCCACTCAGACTTCAGTAAATTTCTGATTTTACTTAGGAGATCTCTATATGGCGCTCTAACTTCCGTTGACTCATAGTCCTCTGTCCTCCTTGCGAGTTGTTCCCCCTTTTCATTTCCCTCGATTCCCACGTGCCCGAGAACCCATTGAAATTCTATTTCCTTTCTGAGGTGTTGTGCTTTGTTCAAATTATCTATAATGTTATATACTAGATAGTTTTTCGTCTTCCCTTTCGGCCCCATTCTTATGCATTGTAATGAGCTCAGTGAGTCTGAGCAGATTAAAATTTTTTCTTCTCTCCTTCCCAGTGTATATTTGATTGCTTCTAAAATTGCATACAGGTCTGCCGAGAAAACTGACATATCCTTTGAGAGTTTAATTGATTTACATATTTTAAGCTTTTCATCATAAATTGCTGCCCCCATACTGCACCCAGTAATTTTGGAGCCATCCGTATAGATTTTTGATCATGTTTTCCACTTATCATTTAAGGTTTGTAGTGTAGTTTTACAAAGTTCTCCGGTAGGATACTCTGTTTTCTTAGCTACTACCTTCCCTATTGACTCATGTATTTTGATATTGATTATTTGAGGACATATTTCCCCCCAAAACGCAGCATTCACTTTACATCGTTCTATAGGCCATTCTTTAATTTCATTATAATGTTTAACTGTAATAGGGGTTGCTTTCGTCCTCCAGTATTTCTTATTTAACATTTGGCTTATGGCTCCTAACTTCCAGTTTAATGGGTGGTTGATCATTAACCTAACTTTCAGAATAAAGCGTCTAGAAAGCATATGTCTTCGAAGTGAAAGTGCTGGTGTGCTTGTTTCTATATGTAGTACATTTATCGGAGTTGTACGTAGAAATCCTCCACATATACGTAGGGCTACTGATTGCAGCCTGTCTAGTTTGGCTAAGGTTGATGCTGAGGCTGTGTCATAGAGCATGCAACCGTAGTCCATTTTGCTGCGGACTAGTTGCCCGTAGAGGCGCAATAGTATTGTTGGGTTAGCTCCCCAATAGGTACCAGCTAATGCTTTCAAGATATTAATTCCTTTCATGGATTGGCTGTGTAGTTCCATTATGTGCTTTTTCCATGTCAGCCTCATGTCAAGCCACATGCCTAGAAATTTTACTTGGTAATCTGCAGTAAGGACTTTACCATTAAGTATGATCTTCACATCATTTACATTTCTATGTCTTGTAAAGACCATTAGCTTGCTTTTTTCGGGTGCCACATCCATCATCTTTTCTTTCAGGGCATTTATTATACTGTTTAGGCTCCTCTGTAGTTCTAGCATTGCCTTTTCTTTGATTCTGTTTCTTACATATATCACTATGTCGTCCGCGTATTTTATGTACATGATAGATTTACTCAGTCTTTTAAAAACATTGTATACTGTAAAGAGACCATTTGTTGGCTACCGTTAAGAAAAACCGTGAGTTGCCAAAAAAGGGAGGGGGGAATTATTAAAATCTAAAATAATTCCTGAAAAATGAAAGATACATATAATAATGATGCTATAAGGGGATCTAATAGGTTACTAACTAGAACCATGAATTTCAGACACAAAATAAAACCTCATTTATTGAGTCTTATGGCCATACAAGGTCGGGTAGTAATTAACGTTACGTTAAACACAATTAGATCAGCAAAAGCAAGCAATACCCGACGTTTACAATTCGCCGGAGTAAGCAAACAAAACTGAATGAAATATCTCAAACAAGTAATAAAAACAGCAAAGTTAACATTGAAATAACGTGGCAACACAGGCCATCAAATTGAAGCTAACATTTTACTGTACAAAGGAAAACCCAGGGGGCGCCGTATAAAGTGAATGAAAAGCATCAAAATTGAATTAACAAACAGCAAGATGCTCAAGAAAAAAATTGAATCGAAATATAAATTCAGCTAGCTCAGAATTTAAGTG
>JARYHS010008074.1:25690476-25706290 GCA_031002005.1 Vandiemenella viatica | reverse complement strand
TGTACCGGCAATTCCTTGCAAACCTTTCTGTATATAGAACGGAGAGACCTTTTCAAAGGATCCTCCGTTCTAACCATTACTAAAAAGGCGTTATCGATGAGATAACCCTTCCTGTTACAATTATCCTCTCTCGGGGAGGGCTATCAACCCTCGCACGCTTTCCTGCTCTTTGGGCGGAAGATTGGCCCTGCGGATTGCCCGAGCCACAGGCAAATGAATTGTTTTGGGTTTTTTGGGTATTTTGTCCCACGAGTACGGAGGACCTAAAAGTCGAGTGACGTGGAGCCCCCGTTGTTGTGTTGTTATTAGGGTTTTAGGGCGCGTCGACGACGGGGTCATTAGCGCCCTAACAACAACCAGTCGTGACAATGTGGCAAAATTTGCCGTCTCTGTGGCCGACTGTAAAGGGGTCGGCCACAGAGACAGCACAATAAAATACTAACATACTAACTAAATACCGTCTGCGTGGCCGACTGTAAAGAGATCGGCCACACAGACGGCAACTTAAAATATAAAACTGAGACAAGGAGATAAAATATTAAAACGCATACATTAACTGGTTGGCTGTAAAAGGGCCAACCAGTTTAAAAAACAAGTTAGCTGGCTGGCTGTAAAAGGGCCAGCCATTTAAGCAGTGTCACGAGTAAAAAAGTACTTGGATTGGTGGTTGTAAATGGCCACCAATCCAATCTAAAACCTAGGCCGATCTGCCCAAAATTTTTGGGACAAGACCGGCCAAGCTGCAAAACATTAAAACCTTAGCCACATTGTCACCGTCATCGTTTAAAATAAGGGACAGATCGTTGGCTAAGCCAACATCTTCCCTTAAATCTAAAAACAGCACACATTCGGTTAAAATGTGGCGTACCGTCAAAGGTACGCCACAAGCATCACATTCCGGAGGGTCCTCTCGGCGGAGAAGAAAGCTGTGCGTCAGAGGACAGTGCCCTATTCGCAGGCGAGTAAGGAGAACCTCAACCCTCCTCGCCCGCTGGAAGGAGCTGCTCCACGGCTGAACGGTCGGTTTGACCAGCCGGAGCTTATTATGCTCAACTTCCAGCCACTGCCTCTGCCAAACATCAGAAACGAATCTCTTCACCGCCGAGGCAAGGTCTGACTTTGGGACCGGTTTCAAAGTCGATTCTTACCTTGTCGCAGGCTAACTTGGCAGCTACATCGGCTGCCTCGTTCCCCCTGATTCCCACATGGCCCGGTACCCAGCAGAATAATACCTCCTTTCCACGAGATTGGAGGGAAGGAGGGCGTCCTGTATATCCTGGACTAGACGATCTGCTGGATACATATTTCCTATGGCCTGAATACAGGTGAGGGGAATCACAGCATATAATGAACAACTTATCGCGCATTACTTTCATATGCTGGAGCGACTTCAACACGGCATAGCATTCGGCGGTGTAAACACTGCACCTACCGGCTAGTTTGAATGTGTAAGTCGCTCGAGGGAACACTACAGAGCAACAAACTCCGTTAGCCTGCTTAGACCCATCCGTATATACCGGGGTAAACGTGTGATACTGGTTTAAAAAATCTCTAAAAATTCTGATAAAAACGTTATCCGCGGTACACAACTTGTTGTGCCGCGATAATTCTAAAATTGTTCTGGGCCTCTTTAAAAGCCAGGGAGGAGATTTACTCCAACCCTGGTGATAAAAAGAAGGAAGCTCAAATCCATATTGTTGTAAAATAGCCTTTGTACGGTAGCTGAACGGTTTAGTGGCTCTATGCCGGTTGGTATAGAGCCGCTCGTAGTTGGGATGGAGCACTATGTCGTGCACGGGACTGCCAGGTGTTTATGGCAACATGCAGGTAGTGTCGCACCATGAGGAGTTGCCGGCGGATGGTAAGCGGCGGCTCGCCCGAGTTAGCACAAATGCTGACAATAGGGCTGGTGCGATATGCACCCGTGGCGAGCCGAATTCCAGCATGGTGGACACTATCCAGTATACGGAGATAGCTGTCCCGTGCCGAACCATAAACGATACAACCGTATTCCAGCCGCGACCGTACAAAGGCTCTGTAAAATTGTAGCAAGCAGGAGCGGTCTGCGCCCCATGACCTGCCACACAGGCATTTTAAAACATTAAGAGCTTTAGAGGCTCTAGGCTTTCACATCTTTAAGATGTGGCAGCCAGGTTAGCCTAGTGTCTAAAATAAGGCCCAGAAACCGAACAGTGTCAGTAAAACGTAAAACGGTGTTCCTCAAGGTAAGGTGAGGCTCTGGTAAAAGCGTCCTACTACGACTAAAATGTACACACCGCGTTTTCTCGGCAGAGAAACGAAAACCGGTGTGCACTGACCATTCATCCAGCCTGTTCAGCGTGAGTTGCAACTGCCGCTCAGCGCTTCTCAGGCTGGATGAAGCAATAAATATTAATAAATCGTCCACATATAAGGAGAACCGTAAGGGGACTCCTTATGACGAGTGATATACTGTTAATCGCTATGGCGAAAAGGGTCACGCTTAAAACTGACCCCTGAGGAACACTGTTTTCCTGAATAAAAATATCAGACACTTCACTACCGACTCGGTACCGGAAGCAACGACCAGATAAAAATGATTTTAAAAAACGGGGCAGGTTACCCCTAAAACCCCATGCATGTAATTGTTTTAAAATAACATGCCGCCAGGTAGTATCGTAGGCCTTTTCAAGATCGAAAAAAACACCCTCAAGGTGTTGGCTGCGGATGAACGCATCCTGTATGGCCGCCTCCAGGAGGATCAGGTTGTCCATGGTGGAACGGAACTTCCTGAATCCACACTGAAAGCGGCTCAGCAGATTACGGGATTCAAGACACCAGACGAGGCGGCGGTTAACCATCCTCTCCAGTGTCTTCCCCACGCAGCTAGTCAGGGCAATACTACGATAACTACCTGGCAACAATTTGTCTTTCCCAGGTTTTAAAATGGGAATTAATGTTGCTTCTTTCCACGAGTCGGGGAAGTGTCCTTCGGTCCATATCTGATTAAAAATATCTAAAAGGTACTCCTTAGCATCTTTACTAAGATGCCTCAGCATCTTGTACTGGATCAGATCAGGCCCTGGAGCAGTGTCGTTTGCGCTGTTTAGTGCTGACTCCAGCTCCCAAGATGTAAATGGGCAGTTGTAGGCCTCTGTATTCGACGAATCGAAGCACAGCGGGCGCCTCTCGGCAACGACTCTTCGTCGCTGAAACCGAGGGTCAAAATTAGCAGTCGATGTGATGGCGGCGAAGTTCTCCGCCATCAGCTGCGCTATGCTTCGTTCGTCGGTAATTATACATCCGTGATCCAGTAACCCAGATACTGGTGGACGGGAGTACCTTCCAGATATACGGCGGATAGACTCCCATACTTTCGATGAAGGTGTGGAACGATTTATTGTGCTCACAAAGTTCTGCCATGACCTTTTCTTGCTCTCCTTAATAACACGACGCGCCTTAGCTCTGGCTATACGGAACGCTGCCAGGTTGTCGGATGTAGGGTACAACCTGAAACGCCGCAGCGCTCGTCTGCGACCCTGAATGGCGGAACGACATTCGTCGTTCCACCAGGGGACGTGCGTCCTTCGCAGCGTTCCGGAGCTTTTAGGCATGGAAACGTCAGCTGCCTGGTGAATCACTTCGGTAAAGTGATTCACCTTCTCCTCAAGGTTGTTATACACATTAAGAGTGATGGAGCGGCGGTAGAGTTCCCAGTCGGCTTTGCTGACGTTCCATTTGCGTCGGTTATTTCCTCCTCCACGCTCAAACTCTACGTGCATCCATATTGGGAAGTGGTCGCTTCCATGAAGGTCACGATCCACCTCCCAATGCACGGAGTCCGCGATTGAGGAGGAGCACAATGAAAGGTCAATGGCAGAGTACGATCCGGAAGCAGTGGTAAAATGTGTCATTTCACCAGTATTGAGGACACATATTCCTCTTGCTCTATTAATCTATGAACCATTCGGCCTCGGGGGCAATCGGCGTTTGAGCCCCACAGCGCACTATGTGCGTTGAAATCTCCTAAAAGGAGGAATGGCCGAGTAAGATGCCGCAAGATGTTAGACATGTCGTCATAACTGATGGGCGTGTTAGGTGGTAGATAAATAGAGCATACTGTGAGTTGAGTGGGACCATAAATCCTCACTGCCACTGCTTGTAAATCAGAGGTGAGAGCTACAGGTTCGGAGTGGACAGTGTTTCGGACAAACACTGCCACTCCACCCTTCGCTCGATCACCCTCGGTATCGTCCTTACGGTACACGTCATATCCTCTTAGCACAGGTTGGTGTGATGGTCTGAAATGTGTCTCTTGTAGACAGAGACACAAAGGATCAGACCGTGCTAAGAGGTGTAACTCGTCTTTGTGAGCTGTAAATCCATTTATGTTCCACTGAAGTATAGGAGCCATCCTTACCTATTTAACCTCACTCGCCCCGGTTCGGGTGGGTCTTCGGCCACTTCCTGCTGAGGAACGGGACCAGTCTCGTCCACCAGCATTTCCGTTTCTTCTTGCCCGGAGGCGGAGACAGACATCTCCGACCCAGAGGACTCCTCAAAATCCTCCCCGTCCTTTTTCTTCTTCTTCTTCTGCCTCTTCCCCTTACTCTCCCTACCGGTGGGCGGTCTGGGAGGAGAAGAAGAGGGGGACTTAACAAACTGGGTCGGATCAGTCTGTCTAAACTTTATACCTCGGATCTTTTGGTCACCTCTATTTCCACCGGTAGCAAATGGTATCGCTACCATTTCGGTAGCTCGTGGTGGAATAGGAGGTGCCGTTAATCTGATTGCTGGTGGAGACTTTATTTCTGCTGCTGGACAGGTCGAGGTTGCAGATGTGTTGCTAGCGACATCCGCGGTCTTAGGTGTTATGACCTTCGTGGGTTTTGCACCACACTTGCACTGACATGAGCACATAGTGCTTGTGCCCATGTCTGCAAAGGATGTCTGCGTAGCAACACTTTCTTTCCTGACGGGAGTCGAGACCATCTTGGCAAAGCTTGTTCCGAATATTGGAGCGGCGAGCGCTTTCGCCTTCTTCTTTGCCTCTATATAAGGTATCCGCTCTTTGGTCTTCAACTCCTGTATCTTGCGCTCTTCAAGATACACTTGACACTCCCTACTCCAGGCAGGGTGCGACCCGGAGCAGTTGACGCACACCTGTGGGAGCGCGCAAGTGACACCCGGTTCGTGTGCCCCCTTGCCGCATCTACCACAGGTGGGGTTGCCCTTGCATGACGCCGTCGTATGTCCGAACCTCTGGCACTGGAAGCAGCGCATTGGGTCCGGAACATACGGACGGACGTTCAGATTAATGTATCCAGCTTTAATACACTTGGGCAACACTGGAGTGTCAAACGTCAGGACGAAGGTGGCAGTCTTTTCCAGACTTCCATTTACCCTCCGTGTAATCTGACGCACCTCGACCACTTGCTGATCCTCCCACTCCTTAACGAGTTCCTCGGTTCCTAAGTCCATAATGTCACGGCAGGTGACCACGCCTTTCGAACAATTTAGGGATTTATGGAGTTCGCTTTTAACGGCGAACTCCCCGAGCTTCTCACAGTTAAGGAGCTGGGATGCCTGCCTACTGGTGGATGTTTCCAGCAGCAGCGTCCCGTTCCTCAGCTTTTTAACTGATTTTAGGGTACCAACTAACCCATCCAAACCTTTATTTATATAAAAGGGGGACACTTTTTCAAATGTCCCCTCTACTCTCTGCATCACAACGAAAGCGTTCTGGATCGAACAGACTTTCCCGTTACATTTACTTTCAGAAGCGGGAGGGCTATCAACCCTGACCCGCTTCTTGGAATTGGGTGTATTTTTATTTGCCTGCGGCACACCCGTACCGCAGGGTTCTTGGGTTTTTTTGTGAGGCTTAATTTTTGGTCGCACGAGAAAAACCAGTATAAAAAGGAATGCTCATACAACAGGGGGTGCGCAGGTGCCCCTGAGGTTGCACGTTAGCGAGTGAATTTCCTCTCCACCCATTCACCTCCTCGGCACGTGGCTGACCTTGAGGTTGAGGGGTTTTTTATAGAGGTTTTTACCATCCTCGCGATCCGGGCGATTAAGCCAAGATCCCCGTTCTCCTAGGCACACAACGTTCCACCGCCACGCCCTACGGTGGTCGTTGAAGCATGGTAGGAGTTTACGGTGTGGGAAACTTGCGGCGCTCACAAGTTTCCAGCTCGGGCACCGCGGGTTCGCCAAACCCGTACCTGGCACTTGCGTACCAGGCCCCTCCGGGCGGAGCCCCCGTATCACGCCACCAAGCCCAATACAACAGGGGGGCGGCAGGTGCCCCTGAGGTTGTACGCTAGCGGGTGGTTTGCCTCACCACCCATCCACCTCCTCGGCACGTTACTCACCTTGAGGTTGAGGGGTTTTTTATAGAGGTTTGTACCGTCCTCGCGATCCGGGCGATGAAGCCAAGATCCCCGTTCTCCTAGGCACACAACGTTCCACCGCCACGCCCTACGGTGGTCGTTGAAGCATGGTAGGAGTTTACGGTGTGGGAAACTTGCGGCGCTCACAAGTTTCCAGCTCGGGTACCGCGGGTTCGCCAAACCCGTACCTGGCACTTGCATACCAGGCCCCTGCGGGGGAAGTGCACGTAATATTCCCGAACCATTCAATGGTGGCGACCAAAGTACATTAAAACGAAGTCCGATTACACCTTTCCTTAGGTAAATAACAATTTTCATAGTGAAATATCGAACAAAAAAAAAAAAACTATCAAGTCAAACATGTTATAAACAGTGTATATAATTTTCACAGTTGTTTGACAAGCACTAAAAAGAAAACCAACTGACCGACCACGTACTGCAATAACACCACAGAATGTGGCGCGAGTGAGAACTTCCATCCAACAGTCTCCAAAGCGTTCAGCGGTTAAACATGCAGCTGCCCTGGGATTGTCAGAAAGGAGTGTAAGGAGAATTCTGCATAAAGAACTTCATCTGCATCCCTACAAAATAATGTATGACCAAAAGTTGTCTGAAGAAGATTATGATACTCGCAGGGCTGTATGTGATGACATTGTGCAAAACATTCCCCCAGATGCTGTCTTCATTTCTTCTGATGAAGCCCACTTACACTTGTGTGGAACTGTTAACAAACAGAATTTCCACTACTGGGCTGCAGAAAATCCTACGGAACTCCACCAACAACCACTACACAACCCAAAAGTCACAGTTTGGTACGCCGTTGCGGAATTTGGTGTGTGGGGCCGTAGTTTCTTGAAGAAGATGGACAAACAGTAACGGTCAATGCCGATCGCTATTGTCACATGATAGAGACATTTCTCCGACCCAAGATAAATCAGTTTGTTTTAGACCATGAGGAAGAAGATGTTTGGTTCCAACAGGACGGAGCCACAGTTCACACTGCTCGGCGGTCCATGGAAATGTTAAGAGAGTTGTTCCCTGGACGTCTTGTTTGTTTAAGAGGAGACATTTCCTGGCCCCCAAGGTCACCCGACTTATCACCTTGTGATTTCTTTCTGTGGGGCTACCTAAAGGCTGAAGTGTACAAACATCGCCCCAGAACTCTGCAAGAACTAAAAGATGCCATTAGGCAGGAAGTGGCAGCCATTCCAAGGGAAGTTACACGAAGAACTATGGACAACTTCAGGGAAAGACTTCGTGAATGTCTTAACAATGGGGGACATCATTTATCGGACATAATTTTCAAAACCAAGTAAAGCGTACTAAGTGATGTAAAATGGCATCATATAGGCTATTCACAAATATAAGTAATTGTTCTGTATGTTTCTTATTCTTTTTGCAAATGCCTATTGAAATCAGGGAGGTATTTTTGCCGGACCCTGTATAATTTAACCGTGTTTTGGGGCATTTTCGTATCACTAGAACGCATTAATATATATTACATGATTTTAAATGGGAAATTTTGCTTTAAGATACAATTTTTTTGACATACGACAATGATCACGGAACGAATTGAATTCGTATCTCAAGGTAGCACTGTATTGTTTAAGCTCTTAATTTCAAAATGAGTGTTACTGGTAGTGTGGATAATGGTGGTAATGTGCAGACGATAGTCAGTACATTAGCATTTCTCAAGTTTTAAAATTAATCTCAAATCCTTTTGATGGGGATAAAAGCAAACTCAGAGAATTCATTGAAAATGTGGATGTAGCTTTTGAATCGGTAAAAGATGTGGATCAAGAATTGCTATTACGGTTTGTAAAGGCAAAAATAACAGTAGATCCACCTTTGCGGTTAATGGTTAAGGATGTCACTAACGCTTAGCCAGAAGTAAAAGAAAACTAGAGGAAAACTTTGCAAGCCAAAGGACAATCGACGTCTATGCATGTAAGATATTTCACGCGAGACAAGGTAAAGCGGAATTTGTTGCTTCATGGGGTAGTAGGATTGATGAGAATTAGAACGACTTCAGAGAAGCTGTTAGACGAGAATGTAAAGATGATGTGTTAGCAGGGGCATTGGAACTTGTGTGTTTGCTGGGTAGGGCTTGTTTCATTCAGGGACTTGCAAATGATAGAATTCAAACAATCGTTCAGAGTCGTGGTGATAACATACGCCTGCCGGCAGCTGTTGACTTAGTGTTGTAGGAGGAAAGCGCTATTTTGTCGATGAGCGAAAGAGGCTATCGACGTGTTGAGGAACAAAGGAAAGTTACGAATAGAGTAATTAAATGTTTCAACTGTGGCAAAGTAGGTCACACTTCAAAAGAATATAGAGTGAGAGAAAATAAGATTAGGAGAGTTCCTGTTGTTGATGATATTTGCAAAAAGTGCCACAAGCGTAGGCACAAAGAGAGTAAATGTAGGGCACAGGATGTGACCCAATTTACATGTCATAAATGCCTAGGAAAAGGGTATTATGCAAATGAATTTCGTGGGAAGGTTGCAAATAATCCGGTGGGAAGTCGGCAGTAAAACTGTTAGCGGTCTAAAACGGTTAGTCCACATCCGTATGGGTCTAGAAATGGCTGTAAACCGCAAACAAAGAATGATGAAGTCAATTTACCCTGTCATGAATGCAAGCAGAATAAAATCAGATTATTAGTGGATACAGGTTCTCAAATTAGTCACATTCTTAAGAAATGCTCGAAAGACAATTTCAAGTTAAATAACAATGATAAAATTTGTATTAAAGGTATAGCAGAAGTAGCCGTTAGGACTTTTGGAACAGTAGAACTAGTTTTAATGGTAGGAAAAGTAAGATCAAGCACATATTTCATGTAGTAAGTATGGAATTAGATATCCCATACAATGGATTAATACGGAGAGACTTTTGCATAAAGTATAGTTTTAGACTATGAAAATAAGTCACTAAGTATTCAAAATGAAATTATTACAATGATTGCAGAAGAGGAACCTCAGTTAGATTCACATACAAAACTGAAGGTGGGGCCACATGAAAAAAAAATTGTCAGGCCATTAGTCGAATGTAATTCCGAGTCAAGGTGGGGCCACACTAGACCGCACCACACCCAGGCCGCACCGCACCGTCACTTTTCTTATTGTTGTCGCTCACTCGACTGTAGTGAGTTCAAACGACACCGCGGGCCGGCCGACACACGGTCGTGTGTTGGCCCGGATAAATTTGGTTTATATTTTGACGGTGCGGCCCGGTGTCGGTCTGCTGTCGGGCTGGTCGATATAGAGAACTGTATAGAAAGAGTTCGGAAATTTCCGATCCTTTACGACTAAATATTGTTTTAATGTTACTGATTGCTTTAGAAGTGTTTCCTATTTGTTTCAGCCTCACTTCAGGTTCATCAGATATTCGTAAAATGTAGTTAGAGTCCTTGCATGTTCGCATTAATATATCAAATCTTTGCCAGTGGTGAAAGTCGATTTTAAGGCCTGTAAAAATTGCATCCGAGATCCAGATTTTAAACCAGACTTTCCATACCCAAATCTGCGCCGCAAGCATCTGAATCTAGAAGTACTGGAAAATATGTATTCAATCATATATTAAAGTACATTTGTGTTTTGGCATGGCAAAAATAAATTATAAGTACATTTACTTTATTATGTTTGAATAATAATTTTTGATTATAACCAGATTTGTCTCTTGTCTCAGAAGGTTATGGCGTACGATTGGGGAAATGAAAGTCCCCGGTTCAAATCCCTGTCTCAGCTGTAATTGTTATGGATCGTAAAATTGACATTCACCTCTGGAAAAGCTTTGATTTGTTAATGCTAAAATGCTAGGACGCTCCGTGTTACGAATTTCACGTTAATCTGTAGTTTTCCTTTTCAAATTAGGTGACAACGATAGAGGTGTGCTGCGCAGCTGATAAGTCACTCTGTGACTGGAATTTTTAGATCACATGAAATTATTATTATTTTATGGAATTTTGCGGTCTGCATTAAAATAAAAATGTATAATAATCTTATTATTTTTTGTTAAAAAATATATTGAGTGACTCGAAAAGGAACCTCAACCAAAACAAACACGTTAAATGTGAAGTGAGTGACGCTTGACATTTAATCGTGACTATATAGAATTACACGAAAATCTTTCAATACAGTGTGACGACCATTTGTCAAAACAGTTTTGGAATACTATTTTTGTGCATAAGAGATCAAACAATTAGGAGATAACAGTAGTCACACCAAAAAATATATTTTAACGTACTTTGTTACCTTCGTAGATTATAAAGTACAGTACTCTATAATAAAGTACGGGTGGTAGCCGCAGCTATGATACCGAAATCACTTTTAAGGTAATTTTTTAACATTAATTCCGTGAAACAGTCAAGTGTATACATTAAAGGAGACCGAGTAGGAATCCGTCCGTCACATGGCTGTGCTACGGACCAGTGTGGACGCGAGCGGGGCGAGCCGTCACACGGCCGAGTGACGGTGCAGTCTAGTGTGGCCCGACCTTTACAGGAAGGAACCGTGTACAAAAATGAATTAATACCAAATGTTTGTATTCCAGATGCTCTTGTTAAAATAGAGTAGGAATCATGTTTAACTAGTGTAAATAATACTTAAGAAGAAAAGAAGAAGTTTGTCTTGATTCAATTAAAGTTAAAGCAGAAGCTACTCCGGGCGGGTCAGTAAAAGACACATACAATGTCCAAACACTTAAGAAACAACCACAGGAACATTTTGGCTCTCGTGTCACTTAAGTTAGGAAACAAATAAGAACAGATCATTTAAATCCAGAAGAGAAATCAGAATTATTTAAGATATGCCCAAAGTTCAATCACATATTCCTCTACTGGGAGATAACCTATTCAAACATGAAATACCAATAGTACCAGAGGCATAAGGAAAAATATTTAATACCAGACCATATAGGATACCAGAGGCACAGCGTACAATTTTACACGACCACATTGATAAAATGCTAGAGGAAGACATAATAATACCGAGTAGAAGCGCTTGGAATTCTCATTTATTGCTCATTCAAAAGAAGTTAGATGCTAGAGGAAAAGAAAAATGGAGAGTTGTTGTACGTAGATTATAGAAAACACAATGAAATCACAGTAGGAGATTCATTCCCCATTCCAAATATCTCAGACATTTTAGATCGTCTGGGGAAAGCAAAATGTTTCTTGACTTCTCGACTTAGCAAGTGGAAATCATCAGATTCTAATGCATGAAAAAGACAGCATTTAGTTCCAATTTTAATCATTATAATATAAAAGGATGCCAATGGGATTAAAAGGAGCCCATGGATGTTTCCAAAGATTAATGAATAATATTTTAACAGGTTTATAAGGCATTAAATGTTTTATTTACCTTGATGATGTAATTGTTTAACCAACATCACTGAAAGAGTGTAACAAAAGATTAAGTGATGTTTTCCAAAAATTAAGAGAGAATAAACTTAAACTTCAAATAGATAAGTGTGATTTCCTTAGAACACAAGTAGCATACCTTGGGCATATAATAACAGATCAGGGAATTATACCAGATCCAGTTAAGGTAGAGAAGGTAAAGAATTATCCTCAGCCATAGACAATCAAACTATTAAAAGGGTTTTTAGTACTATCAGGTAACTATAAATACATCATGCCAAATTATAGCAAGATTGTGAAACCATTGCATGAATTGCTACTTAAAGGGCAAAATTATAAATGGGAAAAACCCCAGGAGAAAGCTTTTCAAGAATTGAAACAATTGTTAATAAACCCTCCACTTTTACAATATCCAGATTTTCGATCACCTTATTACTGCGGACGCAAGTTAATTTGCAATCGGAGCACTATGTTATCGCAAGGAGAAGCCATAGGGAAAGATTTGCCAATTTCTTATGAATCTAGGACTTCAATAAAAGCAGAAAAAAATTATTCAACCACAGCAAAAGAATTATTGGTGATAGTATGCGCAGTTAACCCTTTGACTGCTCTAGACGTGTATACACGCGCCTCCTCGCCGCCCTGTCTGTGCTCCAGACGTGTATACACGTGCCGCCTCGCCGCCCTTTCTGTGCTCTGGACGTGTATACACGTCCAGCCGCTCGGGTCCCTGTGTGCTCTGAACGCGTTAACACGCTAGCCTCTTAGAGACCTCGTCATATAGCCATATTTAAACCCAGGGTGGTTAGTTGTTTTCCTTATTCGACACTTGAGCGTTGGCAGCTGAGATCTAATTTGTGTTTCTCTTTTCCTTTTAGTTTTCGCTGAGAAAATGGCACGCCGTCGTGTTTGTACAATGGAAGAAACCATGGAGATTCTTATTAGAAGTGACAATGAGTATGATGTCATTGATATGGATCACAGTGATGACCCTTCAACGGGATCTCGAAGTAATAGTACTAAGCCGTGTACATCAGCTAGTGAAAAATGACCATTTGTCTCCACAAGTGAAAATTCTTCAGAGAGACGAAAAATGCCAGTTGCAGAGTTTCATCTGTCTCTGGTAAGGGGCATACATACAATGCGTGAGGTGTTTTTCCGGATTTCTGGACCTCCCCCCCCCCCCCCTTCGTGTGAGACCTGGTTCGTGTGAGACCACACTCCCCCGCTCCCGCCCCTAGAAATTGCCCTCACAACTTTTATAGACCTTTACTTTTTAAGTTTTCAACCTTCCAAAGCTCCACTTTTCGAGGAAATACCCCCCTTAAAATCTACTTTTGCGTCATTTGAAGACCTTTTTTTTAGCTTTACAGTCCAACAAGACCTCCCTCTCCCCCTTGGTAAGATTTCGCCGGAACCCCCCCCCCCTATTTCATCTCACGTAATTTATGGACGCCCCTTGTTGAAACATATACCAAGAACGAACCTAGCAATTGAAAAGATGCTCTGATAAAGAATATCGTCAAGGAATAACTGGGAGACATTTTCCAAATGTCATTCATATTGAAAATTCAAAAAAGAGCACGCCAATGTGTATATGCGCTGTATGTTCGAAACAGAAAGTACGTTGAGAAACCAATGCAGAACATGTAATGTACCACTGTGTGTTATACCATTTTTCAAGGCTTATCACACAAAAAGAATAATTAACCATGGGGTAACTGCAGAGTAATAATTATATTACATTTATACGCGACTAAAACTAAACAAAATATAAAAACCTATTTTTAACTTGCCAGTGAAGGTCCATACCCGGGTCAAAAAGGTTGGAAAATATGTGCACATTTTGTGAAAGGTATTCGGAAAGGTATTCTTTCCAGATAAATTACTACGCTCACAAACAAAAAACATTTCAGTTGCTGTAATATCTATTTAGTATATGAAGTACCGCATGTTTGCTTACGCAGACATTCACTTTTAGAGGAGTTTCAAACTGAAAAACTTTAGATGTTATATTAACAGCATTTATTTTGTTTCTGGGGTTTCAAATCGCCGAGCGACAGCAGAAGAACGTCACACACAATGCTCCAGACGTATTCAGCACACAGCGGTCCGGTCGAATGCCGCATTCCAGCGCAGGTAAACAGCTTAGGTGTAAACAAAGGAGCACTCAGCGAGAGCTCGGCCGGGCGAACCGTAGCAGTTAAAGGGTTAAACAAGTTTAGACCGTACACATATGGCCAAAAATTCACAATTGTGACCGACCATAAACCACTGACTCGGATATTTAGTGTAAAAGATCCTAGCTCTAGACTACTTAAATAGAGACTTAAGACTCGAAGAGTATGAACACACAGTAGTTTAAAAGAAGGGAAAATTAAATACCAATGCTGATGCTCTTAGCCACTGAAGAGAGGTTCAAGTACAGGACCAAGAGAGCGAAAGAGTTTATCAAAATTTCGAAGATAGTATCAAAGAGGTACAAAACGAAATTAGTCCAGAGGATTGTTATGATGATTATGTCACAGAACTAAAAGGTAAATTGCAATCCTTGCAGGAAATAGCCAAAGAACACTTACATAGAAGTGAGGAAACAAATAAGAAGTATTATGACAGAATCCAAAATGCAAAACTGTTTAAACCAGAAGACAAAGTTTAACTTCATGATGAATCAGTAAGACGAGGTCGTTCAAAGAAACTAGATTCTCAATGGATAGGACCGTATGAAGTTTTAAGAACAGAAGTACCAAATGTAACCCTCAAAACTAAAGGGAATAAAACTATGAAGTACACGCAAACAAACTAAAAGAATTTTTTTAATTGCAGGAATGGTAGCGTTGAAAATTGTTTTGGGACTTTTATTAGTGATATCGCGAAGTTCAGCATTTCAATAATTCCATATAGAGAAGATCAGTTCTTCACCAGGGTTGTACTATGATTATTTGGGTAAGGCCAGACTTTACAGCACCACATGGAAAGTTGTAAGTTATGTGAAGTTGGAAGACATAGTGAAAAAGTTCATACAGGCAGAAATATATGCTCAGTTGTCAATAGATTTTTGTCGGAGTAAGCTCTTTCATTTGAAAATAAGTAATGCAGAGTGTGTCAGAACTGAAAAGCACATAGGTAGACATGTAGCCAGAATCAAAGATGCACAGAGTTTAATTTCACAGTTAACGAGGCATGAATCGCGAGAGAGGTCTTTTCAACTTCGGTGGTGAAATCAGTAAACTATTTTTGGAACCTTAAATTCAGCCAATGCAACATCTAAATCGATCACATAGGCAGATACAGTTGTTAAAATTGACAAAAGAACAAGTAGCAGTATTGAAAACCACTCTAAATGGAATAAATAATACCATGTCCAGTGTAGTTCAAAATGAAAAGATTCTTACAGAAGGGATGAAACAGATCGAACGATACGTTCTTGATTGTGTAAAAAGTAATGACGCCACTATACAGTGTATTCCAACATTGTTAGCAATAAATGAGCATTTAGTCCAACTCACTTTGATTTTTGAAAAAATTGAAAAAGATTATGATTTATTAATTGCTGCAATTGTAAATGCACAAAAGGGAATTCTTGAGCCACACATTATCAATCCTGTACAGATTGTTAATTATTTGAAACTCATAAGAGATGCTCTAAGAGATTTAAATTTCAAAATTCCACTTACTGAAGCCTACGGGTATTTACTTCTTAAGTTAATTGATTTAGATGTATTCTTAGCGGGTAACGGCCTTGGATATATAATTCATGTTCCATTGATACATAATAGTGTGTTCAATATGTATAAAGTAATACCATGACCGATGGAAATAAAAACTTCATCAGGAAGTTATGTGTATATTCAGCCTGAAATGGAATTGTTACTTATTGATGATGCTAAATGTTATTATGCGAAATTAGATTCTGATAAACTGGAATGTAAATTTTTAGATCAAACTAACAGAATATGTAAGCAGACATTCATTCTGCCGTCCACTTCCGATCATGAAGAATGTGAGGCTAAGTTGTTGAAACCAGTCAGGGAAATCCCTGCTGACTGCATAAAGAAAGTTGTTCACTTGAATCGGAGTC
>JARYHS010008074.1:25663058-25689476 GCA_031002005.1 Vandiemenella viatica | reverse complement strand
ATCAGGGGGAACGAGGCAGCTGATGTAGCTGCCAAGTTTAGCCTGCGACAAGGTCAGAACCGACTTTGAACCGGTCCCAAAGTCAGACCTTGCCTCGGCGGCGAAGAGATTTGTTATTGATGTTTGGCAGAGGCAGTGGCTGGAAGTTGAGCATAACAAGCTCTGGCTGGTCAAACCGACCGTGCAGCCGTGGAGCAGCTCCTTCCAGTGGGCGAGGAGGGATGAGGTTCTCCTTACTCGCCTCCGAATAGGGCACTGTCCTCTGACACATGGTTTCCTTCTCCGCCGAGAGGACCCTCCGGAGTGTGATGCTTGTGGCGTACCTTTGACGGTACGCCACATTTTATCCGAATGTGTATTATTTTTAGATATAAGGGCAGACGTCGGCTTAGCCAACGATCTGTCCCTTATTTTAAACGATGACCGTGACAACGTGGCTAAGGTTTTAAAGTTTTGCAGCTTGGCCGGTCTTGTCCCAAAAATTTTGGGCAGATCGGCCTAGGTTTTGGAATGGATTGGTGGCCGTTTACAACCAACAATCCAAGTACTGATAATACTTGTGACACTGCTTATATGGCTGGCCCTTTTACAGCCAGCCAGCTAACTCGTTTTTTTAACTGGTTGGCCTTTCTACAGCCAACCAGTTATTGTATGTAATTTTATATTCTAGTCACAGTTTTATATTTTATTTTGCCGTCTGTGTGGCCGATCTCTTTACAGTCGACCACGCAGACGGTTTTTTAGTTAGTATTTTATTGTGCTGTCTCTGTGGCTGACCCCTTTACAGTCGGCCACACAGCGGCAATTTTTCCACGTTGTCATGCCAGGTTTTTGTTAGGGCGCTAATGACCTCGTCGTCGACGCGCCCTTAAACCTCAATAACAAGGACTGCACAGTAATAGGCGAAAGCAGATTCAGACACTCTCTTCGCAAATCCCATGCTTCGACGAGACTGCTTCTCTGTACGTAACTTCACTTACGACTGGCAAAACTTCACAACTTGGGTAGACATATAAATGCTCAGCCGTTGGACCAAGATCAGTACCTGTTTCTGGGAACCAAGCTTCCTTGTATAGAGGATCGTTTACCTCTTTTGACGCAGTCTTGATAAATACTGTGGTTTTGGCACTTCTGTGTGCTTAGCCTCGACTTTCTCTTGTTCAGGAGGGGCTGGCTTTGGTTGATTGAACTGCTTTCTTGGTCTACGTCCGCGCCCTCTCTGAAATGTTCGGCCCCTGCTCATACCACGAGGCTGAAAATTTTGCTCCCATCCTTGAAGGCCTGGCATATGCTAAGGCTGTTGATACGGGTTCATTTTATCGTCAACAGTATCCACCTTTAAGCGTCTTGAAAAAGACGTATTAGCTTATACAAGCAAATAAATTCTTAAATAAACAATAAAGACAAAAATGGGTGGCCGGGGGTTGTGGACCAATTACCGATCTATTAGCCACAGTCACAGACGCAGCCAGGATTAACGAGTGGTAGGCCGGAGGTAATATTACACTTACTTGTGGTTGTTGATGTACGGCAGCTCCGCGTTCCAGTCTTCCAGGTACAACTGCAATAGGTTGGGGTGAGCTCTGACTATTCTAAATGTAGACCAGTGGGTTGTATACATAGAAGACTACCAGTAGTTTATTGCCACTGTGTTTGCCAAGTACAGCGTTGGTTGCGCCAAGCAGAGTCCACGCAGCAGTTACTAAAATAATGGAGAGTTGACTTGCGACAGCTGGCTCGCTGGCTGGCTTCGGTGGCGGCAGAGTGTGGCGCGGACTGGCGCAGAGACGGCGCGTAGTGGTGTTGAACTTGTTGCCCCCGAGGCTCCAAAACCTGGGGTTTATGTAGTGGATCGTCGCGTGTCGTCACTCGCGACTTTTCCAAAACATTCGGCGCGGGCTATATCCCGGGCGTCGCCAAGTATGTCACAGAATTGCAAACGCCGGTCAATGACCAGCTAGCTCGGCTGATCGACAGCGACCGCTAGCATCGGGCGCGCCTTAATTCTTTATTCCAATTTACCATAAATGTACTATTAAAAATGCCCTTTGCACTGTGACTCTGAGGTAAGAGAATCCTAATACTTTTTTTTTTATTATGATTATTATTATTATTGTGATTATTATTATTTTTATGGAATAAGAATTAAAATAATTGAGATAAGCAGATTATTGAGATTAAAAATTATCTTTGTTGTATTTTGAAAGTAGTATAGAACTTGGCGGTTGGCTTACAAAGGAATTCATTACATAGCCATTTAGCGACTGGTGGTATGGAAAGGGGAGCCGGGAAAATCATTAAATAGCCATTAGAAATCCAATAAGCGACTGCAATATATCCTCCCCCTCCTAGTAAGCACATCTGTAACCTTAGATTGATCTTATTATCTCATTAAATTACAATAAACGACTGTAATAAAGCCAAGTGACTCATGTCTCCCACTACTGCCTCTACGAATCACCACGTCCCACTCTTCTGCCTCTGTGACTCACGCCTTCAGCTACAACCTCAAGTTTAGCTTCATATGTCATTACCGAAGTATGAATCACCTCCTCCTGGATTCAAACCCGTGTTTCGTGTCCCCCAAGCCAAGTGACTCATGTCTCCCACTACCGCCTCTATGAATCACCACCTCCCACTCTTCTGCCTCTATGAATCACCACCTCCCACTCTTCTGCCTCTATGAATCACCACCTCCGACTATTCCAATAAACAACACACTCCAAGTCAAGTGACTCATGCCTCACAAGCACCCCCAACCTCAAAATCGACTACCTGTGACTCATGGACAAGATCCGCCCACCCACTGCCCATGACTCGCTCCAATCCTCACTCCTTCAGTCTTGTCGTTTGTCTTGAAGCAGTGACTCGTAGCTGTCTCACCATGTGTCGCCAAGTTCTATTTTTCGCATCGGTGTACCAGCTCAATGCCGCTGATTCCAAGAGGCTGACTTTGGGCTTGTCATCTCAACTTGAGTTCGAGCTTGTTGTGGTACTAGAAAAAGTTGGCTACAACAAGATTGCACTCTCATTCGAAGAATGGGACGTGCTTATTCGAGAGTCGGGTGCGGTGTCCAATACGTTCGTCGGCGGCGGCCAGAGCAGCATTCCACTCGGTGAGCATGTTGTTTATTGCCGGACGGAGTCGGGGCCGAAAACTTTATGTTTTGACCACAGTGCTGAGCATGCCAGCGGTATCTTCCTCGCTGAGTCTACATGGCAGAACCTCATCGCCGCAATGCCTGCAGTGACCGAATCCTTGTCCGTCAGGAAAAAGTGGAGTTACAACACCTCCACATACTACAAGGTATTTGTGACCGAGTTGGCGGACAAAGTGGTGTGTGATTACTATATGGCGTCAGTGTCAAAATTAATAGATATGCACATCGACAACGTTCACCCAAGTCATGTCTCATATAGTTCCACAATTGACTTTGCACAACTTAGAAGTTAAGTCATCGCTTATAAATTTTAATTGTATTGAACGATGTAAAGAATATTGTAAACAATATGTATGTGGTTGATAAATAATTTAAAAAAAGCATGAATTTGGAAGTTTTTTTTTATTTCACCCACCATTGAGCAATTAAAAATACATTTTCAGTAGCGCACATATCATTACAAAATAAATGTCCTTTACAAAGTTTTATCAAATTATTTTTCTTTAGTTCTCGTAGTGGAGGACATCCTAAATCTTCTATACTGTAGCAGACCTTCTTCCTGATAATGTTCTGGAACCATTGTGCCTTCTCCCGTCCTTTGACGTAAATAATGGAATCGTCTTCATTGGTGATTGCATGTAGAATAGTACATAATTTTCTGAAAGGTACTCCATCGGTGTTCCAAGGTATTCCATGATATTTATGTGTCAGTCAGGTAACTGATGGTTGATCACCTCCATGTTTTGGTGACAATACACTCATGCAATGTGTAGCGATAATATTGTCAGATCGTATTACACACACACCAACTTCTTTTAAAATGAATGTACCGTCCTTCGTCTTGAAGCCCTGTGCGTCCAAGAAGATGGTCGTCATGGTAATGAGCTTGAAGTTCGTGGTGTTATTCTATTTTATGTCAGCCACTCCAGTTAGAGGTACGTATTCTACAACACGATCGTGCAGGATGAGACAGTATGCAGACGTGTAGGTAGGGAAATTTTCACCACTATCATATTCCATACGTATATCTACAGGTCCAGTCTTAACTGCTTCATTTTTTTGTGAACAGTCAATTACAACTAGTTGTATTAAATGCTTCACGTTTTAGTAGTGGTGAGGGACGGTCATGTTCATAGTAAGACTGCATGAATCTTGCATGCTTGTTATAGAGCACAGTTGTTCTGTTTTTCTTAAAGTCTAAATTCATGTTCTCGTACGGGAATGCTGCTTCATTCAGGAACACTTTGGCATTACGGAGTTGGCAGTTATCAAACTCTGCTGCACTTTTTTCTGTGTTACGTTTCCTGTTTGTTTGAAAACACAGAACTACAGTCCTAGGTTTCTCCAGTTGCGTTGTTGTTTTCAAAGTCCAAACTTGTGTTCTGCTTACAGGAAGTACTGGATATTCAAGCAGGTCTCAACTTCTGAAATGAATGCGTATTGGCTTACCACTTTCCACAATCTTAAGCAAATCTAGTTTCTCTCTGTCGCCTACTTGCACATGCGGCACCACCCACGCAACTTTATTAAGGCTAAATTTACTATTTTGAGGATTTGCATTGGCTTTTATGTATGAATTTGTGTCATCCCTAGCACGAATCAGTACTAGTTCTTGTTTTAAATTTGCAAGTATTCTTTTATAGTCTTCACAAAAGCCTAAAAGCATACTCAGTGGTATACATACATCAAAATGACCATCCCCAAGATCGCGAGGACTCCACCCTGCATTGTTCAACACTCCAATTTGTTGAGGATCGCCAGAAATTAGCGTCTTTATTGTGCTTGTGACGCCAACGTTTCTATTTCAATCAATTTCATGTCCATTAAGTTCAAACCGAATTTCCTTAAACAGGAATGCAATAGCATTGGTTGTGAGAAGAGAATTTGTTGCTCCAGTTCCATCTTCTTTGATGAAACTTCCTTCAATATACAGGTAACTTTCGGCCGGCACTGTATATATATCTTGATTCTGAATAGGTATCTGAATCTCGTTATTGTTATTAAATGTGGATGGAGTATGTGGCTGATCAGTCAGAAACTGTTTACGAGTCACCGACTCGTCAAATTCCACATTAGACATTATATCAAGTAGCTCATCCATTTTTAACGGTATAGCCTAACGACTATAGGAAGAGCACGTTAGCAGGTGTTAACCGTTTCACTGTCGGTTCACGACTGATAACTGTACGAGTTTGCCGCTTCTTGTTATAACAAGCGCCCATTCTTTATATGTAATCTCAAGTAATGGTTTCTCCTCTGAAATCAACCAATTTGCCGTCCTGGTCGACAACTCTAATGTGAATATTGTTGAGCGTTTTCACAGTGATGGGTAGATAGATGACATTTGCAGGTACTTCTACAATCTTGTACCCTGGTGCCACTGTTGGAAAAAATTCGTGTATTGTATGCCCCAGCTTATCGTTGACGTAATTTCCTGAACACACACTGCACTCTATAAGTATGGCGTTAACTTTGAATATCTGCACGGTCTGAAATATGAAATCCATCTTTTAACTCACGTTTCGAAAAACCGAGCAGTGATCCAATTGAGTTTGGTTTACTAAAATCAATTTCCACAGGCGTTTGTATTTCCCACTTGAGTGAATTGTTGTTTGCCCTAATAATCAATTTCTCGTTATTAGTCTGCTTAGCTAAGTAATTTGTCATCAATATCATAAGATCCTGTGGGTATATAATGTCGCGTGGTAATGGCCGAGCGAAGAATTACCTTCGACTTACCCCTGCGTGCACGTAAGTTCGTCCAGCCTGCTCGCCGTCAACTTCTGGTTCTTCCCGTTGGCGTCTGCAAGTACGGGCTGGAAAGCACTAAAAAAATCACTCTAACTACTGACTTGAGGAATTGTTGCAAATGTCTTCAGAGATGCTATGAACAGGCATTTATTCTTGAATTCTTCGGAGAGATGAGTGGATTGATACAGGTGAATGGTACATCTTATTATGCATAGAAGTGAAATGTGTTTCCTCACTATAGCCGAATAGCTGAATAAAATAGCGGGAGGGTTGGTACAAGCCTCGCCTCATGAACATACGAAGGGTGAAGCTGGTGGTGTAATTTCTAACTCTGCCTAAGCCATTGGCTTCATAAAAATTGGCAAGTTTACGGCGTGATCTTCAAAATGAAACTGTGCAGACGACGAGTACAGAACGTGTCACTCTACTGTTGCTTCAGGGTGGGGTGACTGTCTCCCATTGGCCAGTTCACATCACGCGCAGTGGATGCAAAGTTTAATTGGCCAGTTGGAGGTGTCTTTCTAGAAGGTACCAGAACATTTCGAACCTTGTTTCTCACAGTCAAAACTGCTTGCCTCTGTGACCTTGCTGGAAGGGTTCAGATTCTGCAAACGCACTCTCATGTTCCACGTTCGTCCAGGCTTGTAGCTCACCGAGGCTGGCTTACACTCACTAGAAATTACGAAATTATTGAAATATGCTACAATCAATCACCCTTTTCTTCAAGTAATGAAATATGCAATTTGTTTTGTCAACGTGTGGGATCGAATTGTACAGGGTGAGCCAGAGAAACTCACTTATTTGAAAGGTCAATAAAAAAAAAGGACTTCAGTTATTGTTTTAAATTTTTTTATTTGAGAATACAATATCCCAATTTTTTTTTTTTCATGCAGTCTTGAAAATGACATCGGATAAATGAAGACCCCCATTGCCCATACACTGATGAAGTTGATTTTTGAAATTCGTATCCACTCTTTGCAGCATATCAATCAATATGTTGGCAATGGCGTCGCGAATGTTGTTCTTGAGGTGTGCTATGGTCCGTGGTCGATCGACATAAACCAGGGATTTCAAATAACCCAATAAGAAGAAATCGCACGGAGTCAAATCTGGAGAGCGTGCCGGTCATTGGAGATCGCCTCTGAGAGAGATGAGGCGGTCGGGGAAATGTTGTCACAACAATTTCATTAAGTCTCGTGCTGTGTGTGCTGTGGCTCCATCTTGCTGAAACCACACGTTCCTAACGTTCATTTCTTCGAGTTTTGGAAGAAAAAATTCCTCGCTAATGTTCCTGTAACGAGCTCCATTCACGGTAACTGCGCGTTCGTTTTCTTCCAAAAAAATAAGGACCAATTATTCCCATTACCGACATCGCTCACCAGACAGCAACTCGCTCACAATTAAGTGGCTTCTGGTGAAGCTCACGTGGATTTACACCACAACAATAACGCATGTTTTGCTTGTTGACGCATATGGTCCGTTGAAGTCCATTTCTGGGTTTAGCGACACTTCCACACTCCCGAAATGAGTTAACCCACGACAGAATGGAATTACGGCCAGGAACGAGTCTGTGAGGAGGAATTTCATAGCGAGCGTGGAAGGCACGTTGCGTAGCAACAATTGAGCGACCGTTAGAAAAGAAGCTCTCGACTGCGAAGGCCCGCTGCTCTCTAGACCAGGGCATGATGGCAACTGACTGGTGGGAGAATCAAACTTGGGAACTTCCCCCTCTCGCCCCTCTACCCGCCCAACTCACCGCGCGGGAATTTTTTCAAATAAGTAAGTTTCTCTGGCGCACCCTGTATATTTGAATGTCAACTAGTCCGATCGAATACTCGCCTTGACTCAAATCTATCGGTGGAAAATAATCACAACTCAAGACTGAGCTATTACCAGACAAACAGAGTGTCACAGACTTGTGTTACTCTGACCGAGGTTCATACAAGACTGATGTCAAACATTTTGATACAAGAACTTTAAAAACAAGTGACCACATATGTGTGTTCCGTATTCCTGGTGACGTTGTACATTGTACAGTATTCTGTTACCCGCAAAATACCGCTGCAATTCTAATGGTATGGGTAAGTCACCAAAACTGTCGAAATATTTAACCACACTGTCTTTGTACTTGATGTATGCAACCCAATGTGTTCCAGCATTTTCAGCACTGTCCAAGTTCACTATTCCACATTCACGATCAAGAATTTTTTCAGGTAAAACATCACGCATAAAAACACCACGAAAATGAGGTAAATGCAGACGCTTCACATATCTACGTATATCCTCACCTGTCAGCGGCTGGATCGACTTTTTTTTTCTTCTTCAATCCTGATCCGCCTTTTCTGTATGGTTTCAAATATAGACCTTTGCCTTTCATTGCAATTGCTTCCATATTTTCATTGTGACGTTTCTCTTCAGCCAACTGCTTATGGGCTTCTTTAGCAGCTTTGACAGCTCTGACTACACTCGACACTCCTCCTGCAAGAGCTCCAGCAGCCGACAATCCTGGAAAAATAGGTATTAAAGGGAGAATTCCACCCTTCTTCTTCGTCTTCTTTTTAATACCTGCACCCAGCTTCATCTTAGCTCGCATAGTTCTGTTTACTAGAAAAGCAGCAGCACGTTCTCCAAATATTGCGTCTTTAGCCTTCATTCTGTTTGAATCCTTCTCCGTGAGAATACGATCGGCATTATGTGTATCTACACCCTGTGCGCATGCAATGTCATGTTCTCTACATGTAGCATCTAATGGATTGATTCCAGTTTGACCATGTTTCAACCGCTTTTCCAGTTTCGTTCCAGGTCCGCAAAACTGATATGTTGGTATGTGTGCCTCAAATGGCATTTTATCGATGAGCTTGTTTAAGAAGCCACGGCCCTTCTTCTTCTTCTTCGTAAGAGGCATAGTTATCAATTGACGGATTTTACATTTTAACTCGCCTACATATAGTTAGAGCGACTTGAAAACCTCGTCAATATGCGCTTCATCAAACAGCAAGCAACATTACCTGTGAGTAATGCAGATGTTGCAGACACCAAGCGGAAAAAGAAGAAGAATGGACCTCTGTTCCCCGAGACAGTGAGGGCAATTGTTTGTGGACCTTTAAATTGTGGAAAAACCAACCTAGTGCTTTCTGAAACGCGCTTTGCTGTTAACTTCTTTCTTTTGTCGTAATTTTCAGAACTAGAAATAATTCATATACATATTTTCAATGAAGGAAGGCTCGTTTTATAATAACTCCAATTTAATAACAACGATTCCTAAAGCTAAACCAACACCCGTCATACAATCTACTTGGATTGTTGTTTAAAACTTCCTTTCCGAAAAGAATTGCGGGTTCATGAATTTGTAATCTGATTTCACGAAGTGACGTCTACTTTTAAAGAAGTTTTTAGTTCATCTGTTTGTTAATAATGACCAGCGAGAGGTAACAGGAAATCCAAAGCACATGTTCTCCATGGAATTTTAATCTTTCATTTAACTTTCTTAAATGGTAAATAATCTTATAAAGTTATTGCCTTTTGGTATTAATTAGCCCCGTTACATCCCCCCGCTAATTTCTATGAAATTTGCAAAAAATGAAATAAGAATTAACCAAACTGGAATTTTACTGGTCCCTTGGGTGTTGGTGTTACATTGTTAGTTTTTTACAAATAAATAATAATAATAATAATAATAGTAGTAGTAGTAACAATTTATGAATAAGCTGAAGTTTGTCTTCTCTGGCTGCTCTTCCACCTGTAGCAAGCATAAACGTCAACTGTGTCTTACAGGGCACTAAATTCTGCTGCCATCACGTTTTTTTTTTTTTTTTTTCTTTTGCACGGTACTCCTGAAACAAGATATATATAGTCTGCCAGCATTTAAGATTGTAGGACAAAATATATAAACATTTTTTTTCCATTTTTCTAAACACGGAACATATATCAGTAACAACAAATCAGTTTCTGCATAAGGTATTTGTCCATAGGAAATGAGGTACAGGGCACTAAATTCTGCTGCCATCAAGTTTTTTTTTTTTTTTTTTCTTTTGCACGGTACTCCTGAAACAAGATATATATATAGTCTGCCAGCATTTAAGCTTGTAGGACAAAATATATAAACATTTTTTTCCCATTTTTCAAAACACAGAACATATATCAGTAACAACAAATCAGTTTCTGCTTAAGGTATTTGTCCATAGGAAATGAAAGTACCTAGACCAGAAAATTGTATAATATCAAACTAATTGACACGGGTCATTTTCTTGTCGTAACCGGAGTCTTCTTCAACAATAAATATTTTTAAAAAATGTTCTACACCATGTTTGCAAAGATTTGACTGACTTTAAGATTCCTTTTCCTTTCAATATTTGCTGCATTAATATCCATTTCTGTGTTGCCTCAAAAATCATCACTTCTTACTTCCTTTCCATTTTTTTTTTACTATTTGACTTTTCCACTTAACTTTTTCCTTTTTAGGTAGTGGGTTCTTGAAACAGTATGTTGTTTCCATTTGACTTTCTTTTTCTTCAGGTAATGATTGCTGAAAGCCATATTTCTTTTCTTCTTGAAGCAGGTTTCTGAAGTCTGTTTTCTCTTCTGTGTTTCTTTTCTTCATTAAATAGAGGATTCTTGAAGTAGTATTTCTTCTCTTCGTCATTTTATCCTTCCTCAGGTAGTAGGTTTGTGGGTACACCGTTCTATTCTGCTTCACACACGGCAAGTCTAATGGTAGCTTTTGCCTTATCAGAAATAATCTCCCTTTGCCACAAAAATCTTTATCAGAAACAATACATTCTTCATTTGTGAATACTTCTTGAATGGAATTACTACAACTATTTTCACCAACAAAAAGACTCTGTACATTGCTCACTTCATTACATGCTATGTTAAATATAGTGTCATTTTGTTTAACTTCATATGAAAAAGGTTCACTTATTGTTCTCTCAAAACACTCTTCATCTTTGTCATAGCTTATATCAATAATTTAATCACCTTCCTTCTTACAATAATCAACAAATTCCTCCAATTCTGCACATAAGTTGGAAGATTCAACCCACTTATACTTGTAACCATGTAACCTGCTATAGAATGTTCTTCAACATATTTTTCTGTTAGAACATACTCCGCCAGAACGAAGAATTCAGCATTTAATCTAGTTGTTATCTTCATTCCTCTATGTTAGCTAAATGGTCCAAATCATAATGTATCATCTTGTTCTCTTCAGCAACTTCATGTTCAACATCTTCTAGGCTTTCCTGGCATTCTATAGTATGTTTTTCTAATGTTGTTTCAACTGTAGTAACTTGTTCACCAAAATGTGTGTAATAACTTTCCATCTTACCCTGAATTTAATTTATTTTGTTATGAAGATCATTTACACTGGTACTTATCTTTTTGGTTTCACTGAGCTGAACATCTAAATGAGACTGCATTGCTAAAATTAGGTCCGTCAATCTTTGTAGGGAACTGTTATTTTCTAGCTGGGTAAACATCAAAGGGGTTATTGGAGTGTCTTTATATTCTGGTTCCTGGTGGGTACCTACTGCAGAAGAATAATCACCCTTAGAATGTGAAAACTGGACCCTACTTTCATCTTCT
Source organism: Vandiemenella viatica (assembly GCA_031002005.1). NCBI lineage: Eukaryota > Metazoa > Arthropoda > Insecta > Orthoptera > Morabidae > Vandiemenella > Vandiemenella viatica. Next base: position 25,677,981 of record JARYHS010008074.1, on the reverse strand, counting down.
ACATCCGCTTGTTGAGGTACTAGTGCTTTTTTAAAAAATTACCGATGGATACGAGTCAAGACTGGTATATACTGATGGTGGGGACATATCGGGTAAATTTGAATTATCTGTAGCATCAGGTTGACAGATAACATGAAAAGTATTTTCATTGTCTTTATCCATGGTACGTTTAATTCAAATATTTACAACCAACACAAAATCAAACTTCGTAGATCAAACACAGTGAATGGAAATTGATAAAATTCACAACAGGCAAAGAATGAAAATTATTTAATTCGTGAATATTCAATTATCGAATTGCAAATCCTTCACGGTCTTTAAACAAATAAAAGGATTTAAAATGTACTTCCCTTTTTATGTTTCCTTCTATTTCCCGTGATGTGCTGAACAGAAAAGCAAAACACGACTTTGCCGGCCACCAATTTTGTTAAACCAAACAGCTGTTCAGTTGATGTGCACTCGAAGTCTCTGTTGCGGTGCGTATCGATATACAAGTCGACTGTAGACTGTAAATTGTTTTGTTTTGCGTTTTAATTATCTTGCTTTCTCGAAGTTCATAATAGTTGACAAAATTACCAATTCAGGCGTCAAGGTCGCCATGAAACGCGCTTCGCTGTTAACTTCTTTCTTTAGTCGTAATTTTCAGAACTAGAAATAATTCATATACATATTTTCATTGAAGGAAGGCTTGTTTTATAATAACTCCAATTTAATAACAACGATTCCTAAAGCTAAACCAACACCCATCATACAATCTACTTGGGTTGTTGTTTAAAACTTCCTTTCCGAAAAGAATTTCAGGTTCATGAATTGGTAATCTCCTTTTAAAGAAGTTTTTAGTTCATCTGTTTGTTAATAATGTTCTTAAATGGTAAATAATCTTATAAAGTTATTGCCTTTTGGTATTAATCAGCCCCGTTACATTTCTCTGCTGGAGCACCCCAACGGTCTCAGATTTGAAAATGTATATGTATTTTCCAAGTCACTGTACCAACCAAAATACCAGTTGCTTGAAGAAATACTGATGCGCTTTAAAGGAATTCGGTATTTGTCTTTTAAGGATAATCAAAGTGTACCGCCGCCCAGTGAAGTCCTACCAAATTCTGTGTTTGTGTTCGATGATGTTTCATGTGAAAAAGCAGAATAATATACGAGACTATTTTTGTATGGGTAGACATCGGTTAGTTGATTCCTTCTACTTGTGTCAGACATACAGCAGAATACCGAAACAGTTGGTTAGAGACAATGCCAACTTGATTGTACTCTTTAAACAGGACGATATGAATCTCAAACACATTTATAATGATCATGTTAATACCGATATGCCATTCAATGAGTTTAAAGATTTGTGTGGACACTGCTGGAATGCAAGTAAACATGGATTTGTGGATATTGACAAAGACTGTGACATGTATCAGGGGCAGTACCACAACGGATTTGATTCATTTTTGAATAAACAGACAAGCACACTAGGTACTATCATCATTACAACCATGGACAAGTTTGGTAGAACATCATCGATAGAGAGCAAGAGGGTATTGGTGCACCCACCTCAACACATACTTCTTACAAAAGAAGGAAGTTTGGATTGTCAGGGTCGAATATTAAAACATGTAGTTGATCCCATCGATGATGACGATGTGGTAACAAAACGATATGCTAACAAAGCTATTAATGATGGTGTATTGTTTTTAAAATCGTTGGAAATGACTATGGTTGAAACTATGATTGCAACGGGTGACTTTCAAGATAATGCATACATACTAGATACGGGTCGAAATTATCGTGAAATCCAAGTCAATGGTATGATCATCTCAGTAGACAAACCGAAAAGGGTTGACGTAAAACTGAATTGGGTACACGTTAACTATCAAGGAGGGGTACTCCATGTGAATCGAGGCGATAAACTTAGTTATTTCCCTGCATATGAGCCCCACGAGCCGTTTACAGCACAAGTGACTTTGACACATAAAATAATACAGTAATCTGTAATAAGCTTCATTCTGTGTATAAGCATGGATACGACAACAACTAAACGTGACATTATAAAAGCCAGGAATGCTATTCGACGCAAGTTACTCGAACTGAAGACTGGCCAGATCGATACTGAAATTTTTTTCGTGGATTCGTTAAGACCTGTGACAGATACTATGAAAAAAGTTTTCCTACCTCAGCGACTTTAGCAGCAGCAGCAGTCTTCTGACTCGATCAAAGAGTACTTGATTTTTCTAAAGCGAAGTCAACGAGATTATGATTCGGTGTATGGTGTTCGAAAGAAGAATGATTCTCTATTGATTGGAAATTCACCCATGTCTATTGGAGAAGATGTTATTGTAATAGATGGCACTGAATACGAGAGGACACAAGGGTTAATGGAACTGCTGTTTTTAAAAAACCCTAAAATGTGTACCAACAAGGACTTGAAAAGCTATTTGGAAATATTAAACACCACAAGTACCCACAGAGTAAAATTTAATCCATCCGGTAAAGTTCGGAATCTTACAACAATAACAAGTATAAAAACATAATCTCTAAATTTGTCATCCAATCCGGTTCTGGCCTTCCCCCCATGAAGGAATATGTGTACTGGGATGACCCCAATGAACTAGTTGAATGACTAAAGTTACTTACATCATCCACAAGGGCAGGACATACAGCACACACCAATGAAATTTTATCAGTGATTAAAGAACTTCGTGAGAGAGACATCATATTGTAACATGAATCAAGTTTTCGTAGAACTCCATAGACCTGCAAGAAAGAATTTACCAAGACGGCATGTAATCATCAAAGGACATGATGATCTGTGGCAAGCTGATATTGTAGAAATGATCCCATATTCCTGTAAAAACAGTGGTTACAAGTATATACTGATGGTGATCGATACTTATTCAAAGTTTGCATGGGCTTTACCTCTCAAGAACAAGACAGCAAGTGTAGTTGTCGATGCTATGAAGAGAATACTAAGTGGTGATCGTGCCCCTACAAATTTACAGACTGACAATGGAAAAGAGTTTTACAATTCAAGGTTTAAGGCACTCATGTTTAGTCATAGTATTAATCACTACTCAACATATACTCATCTGAAAGCATCAATAGTTGAACGACTCAACAGAACTATCAAGAATGCAATGTGGCAAGAATTCAGCAGACGTGGTTCACATCGGTGGATTGAACTTCTTCCACAGTTAATTTCCAATTACAACAATAAGTGGCACAGGACCATCAAGATGAAACCTTGTGACTTTAAAGACAACTCACTACTTTCAACAGTGTACAGCCATATTAAGCTTACTACTCATGCAAAATTCAGAGTTGGTGACCATGTTAGAATTAGTAGGTTTAAAGAAATGTTTGAGAAAGGTTATATGCCAAACTGAAGTGTTTTCCATCAGTAAAGTGAAATTAACAAATACTGTTACTTATTTACTTAAAGACTATCAAGGTAAAGATATTGCAGGAGCATTTTATCAGCAAGAATTACAGCTAACAAAACTTACAAGTACATTTTTGGTTGAACGAGTGATAAAGAGAAGGAAAAATATGATCTTGGTGAAGTGGGTAAGTGTTGATAAATCACATCACACATGGATTCATAAAAAAGATTTAATTAGAAAAATGTACAGATTTTTTCTAATAAACTTAAAGTCTAAGTTTTTTTTTTTCTTTATTTCTTTCTTTCTTCCTTTTTTTTTTTTAACGTAGCAAATATATAGATTGATGGAAAAAAGATTTACTGTAAAAATTGTACAGATTTTTTTTCTAATAAACAAATATATCTGAGCATAAAGTATTTTTTTTATTCAGAAAAGCAGCAGCCAATTACAAGATATATATATACATATAAAATAATTTTCCTTTTTTTATATCTAAGCAAATCTTTTTTTTTTTTGCCAAACAGCAGCAGCGTAACAAAAAAAAAATATGTTTAATAAACTTATATATATATATGTAACAATGGTTTTTCCCTCACTATACTTAGTCAAATTTTTTTATTTAGCATATCGCTCAAACATATACCAAGCAGTTCAACACATGGAAAATAGTACTGATTTTTTTAAAAATAAACTTTTAAATCTTGCAATATATTTTTTTTTGGTCTATGCACAGCAGTGATGGAAAATGTATGTAGAGAATTTACAACCCATTTACACGGGATAACCGGTATATTTTATCTTCACTCGTACACTATTTACAGACATTCATACATTAATTACATTGGTCCACACACTTGTGCCCCCACGGTAGGGTCTCTATTCCATCGGGGAAAATATACCGTTTATCATCCATCCTAGACAGACCTAGTTTGGATATTTGTTGAGTATTTACAATATGGAGGGAGGAATCTATTCTTCGCTGCAGATGGAATTTAGATGGTGCACCATGGAGACAATTTACATAATCTCCCATCTGCAGCTTTTGTGTGACGGAGCGACCCGTCTAGAGGTTTGACCCGACTCTAGCCGGAATGTGTACATCTTCGACCGCAACCCAGCAAACTCCACAATAGGGATGCCGCTTGCCTCGTCCTTCATAACGCCGACAACCTTTTCATTATAAGACTCTATCCCGAAAGGGTTGTCGGCGCTATACCCAGACGTGTCAAATTCATCCTTGTTGCGGAGCATCACTTCATATGGATCACAGTTCACCATATAAATGAAGTTGTCCGTGTCCATATAAAGCAGCTTGGGGCTTCCAAATCGAGGAATAGCAAAATCATAATGAAATCAATACATCCTCACTTTGGAAAGGTCAAGAAAATACATTCCGAAATAAACAGGTTTGTTATACAAGTTCCACACTTTCGCCATTTCCAGGGCTACAAAGTCTTCACGAAAAACAGTCATGTGTTTCAATCTGGGTGAAGCTACTGTACGTATTTGCGGGCACCGCGGCGACCCGGCCAACCTGTACACAATTTCAGGTCGCGGTGTCTACGAATATCCTGCATTGTTTTGCCGAAAATTAAATTGTTCATCAGTTTATAGAAATCTCTCTCGAAATCTGTGTTTGCTTGTCGGCGAGAATCCGTGTTGAGAGAGATGTAGTCTTTCAACCACGGTGACTGGTTGAAAGAAATCGCGCGATGTATTTTGCTGGTGGATGTACCGTACCTTGTTCTCCAGTGTGGTCATCAGCTTGGGTTGCGTAGAACCTACTGGGGCTTTGTGCTCTGGACATGGCGGTAGGTCTGCTAGAACGTCGTGTTTATCCTGAGGAATCGTAAGATCTACCTCCAACACGAATCCCCTAGGCGACTCGGATGCAACGTTTATAAAATCTATGCTCACAATCTGCTCGGCCGACAACCACTGAAACCCACCAGAGGGTAGATACTCGGACATGGCCCAGCCGTACAAATTGTTTACGTCGAAGTACATGATGAAATTGTCTGCCGCCTCGCGGTTGTACTCCAACATGTACTTGTTATTTGCCTTGGCGTATCTATGGACACACTGACATATACCTCCGCGAATTCCACGTTCGAAGAGGAGCAGCATGTCAATATCGTTCAAAAGGTCCAGTTCGACACGTGTGCTCCTTAACATGGCCTGCCACGAAAGGCCTGGGGATGTAAAGTAGTGGGCAGGGTCTAGGGTGTATTTCCTCAAACATACACTCCTAAATTTTTCAAACAGATCTGCAAGTATCCGCACATCTGTCTCCATGTACAGACTTGCATATTCGCCCAAAGCCTTGATCTGGAAAGTCCGCCACACTTGTGTCGCGTGCTCGTAATCTTCATCAGAAATTTTTGACTCCGACAACGAACTGTAAAATTTTGATTATGGAGGAAGCGTGGCCTCGTCGAGCTTCCCTCATGAATCCATATATTCGTAGGGGAAAACTCCTTTCCGCTTAACGTATTGAAACTTTCTCGGGGTCGGTGAAATGAGCACGAGTAATGCTCATGTCGCCGTCGTCATGGGTTCCAATCAGTTTGCCTAATGGGACCTGCATAAAACGGTAAGATTCCAGAAACCTTAACGTAATTGAAGTACGTTCAACCTTTTTTGAAAAAGAAATGTTACGTTCAGTGTTTATGGGAAGTACATCCATCCCATCGCCATCGAGGTCGGATAATGCCATAACTATAAAATGTGCATCATACCAAGAAATATTATGAAAGAAAATGGGAATGTAGTTTTTAGTCTTACAATGCAAATTGCACTCATTGTGTGCAGTCCCCCCTAAATTTACCTGTGATATGACAATGATCGCGGACTTTAACAGTCCCCGGTTCATAGTATTTCTCACAGATATGGCATACTGTAGCATCAGCAAAATTTGCTTCTTGCTCATCTGTCATTACAAGGGGAATAAAATCCTTGTAAATGTTATCAACATCCTTGGCAAGCTCGACAAGTTGTTCCACAAGCCATTTATCGGGTTTTGGACCCGAGAAGGAGTTGATTCGTGACAGACTAGGTACGCCGGCACAAACGACCTGGTATGCCGCAGCGAATGGGGTGTGTTTCTGGACATCGGTTAAGTGAGAGGCGTTCGGTGGGGGGCTGCATGAATCATAAGGTTCTAACAAACTCTCAAAATCCGCGTATACGACGATGGGCGCACGCTGCTGGTATGCATAATCCTTAAACTTTAAGGTGTTATCGTCATCGCCGGGCAAATCTACTCTAACCGGATTGCCCTTGAACAATCGATCTCATGACGGTGCAGGAGATCTTTGCGAGTGAAATGCTGCAGACATCTATCACAAATAAATATAGTACCATGATGATTACTTACAGAAGATCTAACTAGCCGCGAAAAGTTGCGGATCCAGCAGTAATGGAATTCCCCACTACCGTCAGAATGCAACAAGATGTTGGTGTGGTTATCGCGTTTGTCTGCAGTTAAGTGTAAGGGCCCGACAACTTCATTCCTACTGTTAATAAGATCCAGACTGAAAACATTTACTGAAATGTCTGGGTTCTGCCTCTCGAATTTAGAAATATCTGAGAGTTTTACCAGAGACTCTATACCTGACAAAACGAAATCATGGCTTGCGAATGCCTCCCTATAAGTACTAAGTCTGAATTTTTTTGCACCTTTACTTGAGCTGCAATAAGAGTCCATAAAAAACAGAGGTCATCATCGTTACGCACGTTGACAACAGCCATTTTTCTTTGGATATCGACAGGCAAAGCCACGTGGGAAGACCCCCGAAAGAAAGGTTGAAAATGAGCTATGTTTATGTCGAGGGAAATTAGTCTTTTGAGGGTTTTCCCCGAATCTATCTCCTGAAACTCTTCCAATTTCTTCAAGATCTCCGCCTTTACATAGATTTTATACCAATCAGACAGGTGAGTGCTGGTCGTGACTTGACACATTTTGGTTAAGAAATACAAATTTGCGTATACGGAATTTAAACCCTTCTGAACTGCAAAAGCCCCACCTGAACCTTATTGGCAGGAGTGGACTGATTACTAACAATTTCGCGGATTTTTTTAGCCAAAAGAGTGAAGCAAGCATAAATAAAATTAAGAGGTCCAAAAAATTTCAGAATTTCGAATAGACCCGGTATATATTGTATTTTTAAATGCACTCATTCTATCTTCAAGTTTTAGTTTAATTGCATCTGCAACTCTACCTCTTGTTGCTGCTGGTGGGTTTGGCTGCTGTTGCCTACTACGAGAAGGCTGCTCCCATGGCCTCCACATATTGTCGTCAGCTGCCGGCTCCAAAACGTCCGGGGCCGATACATTTGCCGGCTCCAAAACGTCCGTGGTCGATACATTTGCCGGCTCCAAAACGTCCGGGGCCGATACATTTGCCGGCTCCAAAGCGTCCGTGGTCGATACATTTGCCGGCTCCAAAACGTCCGTGGTCGATACATTTGCCGACTCCAAAGGGTCCGTAGTCGATACATTTGCCGCCTCCAAAAGTCCAGGGTCGATACATTTGCCGGCTCCAAAGCGCCCGTGCTCGATACATTTGCCGGCTCCAAAGCGTCCGTGGTCGATACTTTTGCCGGCTCCAAAACGTCCGGGGCCGATACATTTGCCGACTCCAAAGCGTCCGTAGTCGATACATTTGCCGGCTCCAAAACGTCCGGGATCGATACATTTGCCGACTCCAAAGCGTCCGTAGTCCATACATTTGCCGGCTCCAAAACGTCCGGGTTCGATACATTTGCCGGCTCCAAAGCGCCCGTGCTCGATACATTTGCCGGCTCCAAAGCGTCCGTGGTCGATACATTTGCCGGTTCCGAAACGTCCGGGGCCGATACATTTGCCGGCTCCAAAGCGTCGGTGGTCGATACATTTGCCGGCTCCAAAACGTCCGTGGTCCATACATTTGCCGACTACAAAGCGTCCGTGGACGATACATTTGCCGTGGTTGGAGCTGGAATAATAGAAAAAAAAAGAATAAAGTTGATTTCTATTTTACATGTGATATATGAACTGATGTTAGTGCTTACCATTCGTGAAAGTCTTCCTTCTTTTATTAGGAGTGTCACCTCCTTCATGTAGCCTGACTTTTTTAAAATTATCTGGTTGAACAGGCCCTGAAAAAAATGTAAAATAAATAAAAACAACTTAAAATCAACAGTCTCAAATAATGTATGTTCCCAGTTCATATCATTTGTACCGCGTTCCGTATCTGAAAAAAAAACTATTATATTTGAAAAAAATACATTTTTTTTAAAGTAACATTTTTTTTATTTAATTACAATCCAGAGTTTATATTAAGTCATATAGACTTTTGTCTTTAACCTCTAGTAAATCTATTTAAATATATATATAGTGTCAATACGGTATAATGCCAAAAAAAAATGCAATTTAACTGGATTAATTCAGAATTCAAAAGTTTTATAAAAAATTTACAGTAATATTTAACAAAACATTTAAAAAAAGGAAACTAAAAAATCACTTACTGTCGATTAATTGGGAATTATTGTAAAAAAAATAGTTCATCTAATTGCAAATCTGAAAAAACCAGTAAACAAAATATTTGAAAATAAATTAACAACTATAAAAACAAAACAAAAATAATACAAGAATTTTATTTGTTACACTCACGATCCAAGGTTTCCAAGCTGTGATTACCCACAGTCGACAAATTTTTATTTGTGGACTCTCAAAAAAAGAATATAAAATTAAGGATTCATAAAATATGTACAGTTACTACGCCACTTTTCAGAATTCAAGTTATTGTCAGTCTGGTTAATTTGCTGCCATGCTGCCTGTTAAAATATCACCAGGTTCCATTGATCAACAATTGGCGACAACTGAATACCAAATACGACTTCGGATTCCGCGCGGGGCTTTATATAAGAGGCGCGGTATCGATTGCAGTAAAACATGATTCACTCTGCGCGTCACAAGATTCTGTGGACGTTGGTCGCATATTCATCGTCCAGTTGTTCTGACTAATGCCAAAACTGGTGATTCAGCGCCGGTTCTCATCAATTTCCCCTTGCGCCAATACTCATTCAACTCGCGTTATTAAATATTCTGCAATTTTGGAAGCAAAATTACAACCGATGGTCGAAACAGTAATGATGTTAAAAGCAGAGTAGCACTAGTAAGAAAAAAAAGAGAACCTTCATGAAATAAAAGAGAAATCTTTTAGTTTCAAATCTAGATCTAGGACTTAAGAAAGTTTTAAAACTCAATGTGTGGAGCACAGCAGTTTATGGTAGCGAAGCATGGACTTAATGAATGCTCTGGTTTCTCATTCGGGTGGACGCCAGTTCGAATCCCCATCCAGCGGTTAATAACTCCAGGCGAATGGCGCGATTAGTGTTGAAAAAAAAACAGGTTTTTTTCTGACGTGAAAAAAAAACTGAAAAAAACATGTTTTTTTCTGGGACATGTTTTTTTTTTCATAACTACTAAATTTCAAATTTTTAAGGCATTTATCGTTTAATATGACTGTTTTAGAGTTTATACTAAGTATTTATCTTACTTTTAAATCTACTATATCTTTCTGGTTCAGTAGAAAACAAAAAAATTACAAAAATATTGGTAACATTGACTGAAGTTTTCATTTACGAATGGGGACTTCCCGAAAAGGCTAGGTTGCGTGAGAAGGAATCCCCGTTCGGCCGTTCCCCATTGTTTGAATTGATACTCACTATTTGAACTGGTGCTGCCAAGCCCTACAAATTTATCTGTAGACCTACGAATCTTTTCTAAAAATTAGGAAATTTAACAACGTTTTTTTGCCTATTTTTATTACTTGTTGTGCTTTCCTTATATTCGTATACTTGTTAAATTCGCAGCGTATAGTGGTAATACTCAGTCATTGTCAGTAATTATGAATAATTTCCTTGCAACCGTAGGCGTAAACCAACGAGTGAAAACAAATAAAGCTCCTATTTTGTATGATAATAGATTTAAATTCAAACTTAAATGACCGTAATACAGAACTATCGGCGCAGTCTTCATTCACAGTGTGTACTTTGCTCACAATTTAAAATAGCATTCTCAAAAGCTTTTGTATGCAATACAACCAGTAAAAGAAAATGTAACTATTTCTGAAGTTATGGATCTAGAGGGGACAGAAGAAGAAACAGATAATTCCAACTCCGACTGAATGATGAATAAAAAATTATGTTACCTATATAGATACATTTATGAATCATTATGTAAGATATTATATGATTTAGTAAGGTTTAAAACACACATGTAAAATGTAAGATCCATAAATAAAACTATAATTTATCAAATGTATTGTTTTCTGAAAATAACCAAATTTAGAAAAAAAACGAGGCTGCTAGGTTTTTTTCCATGTTTTTTTTCACAAATCAAATAAAATAAATTGTTTTTTTTTTCCAGTTTGCAACACTAGGCGCGATGCTTCCCCCGCAGAGGCCTGGTACGCAAGTGCCAGGTACGGGATTGGCGAACCCGCGGTGCCCGAGCTGGAAACTTGTGAGCGCCACAAGTTTCCCACACCGTAAACTCCTACCATGCTTCAACGACCACCGTAGGACGTGGCGGTGGAACGTTGTGTGCCTAGGAGAACGGGGATCTTTGCTTCATCGCCAGGATCGCGAGGACGGTACAAACCTCTATAAAAAAACCCCTCAACACCAAGGTGAGTAACGTGCCGAGGAGGTGGATGGGTGGTGAGGCAAACCACCCGTTAGCGTACAACCTCAGGGGCACCTGCCGCACCCCTGTTGTATTGGGCTTGGTGGCGTGATGTTGGGGCTCCACGTAACTCGACATTTAGTTCCTCCGAACTCGTGGGACCACATTTTAGACCTTTACACCAGCCAGTGCTAAGAGGGAATGCCATCTATAGAAAGGACGATACCGAGGGTGATCGAGCGAAGTGTGGAGTGGCTGTGTTTGTCCGAAACACAGTCCACTCCAAACCTATTGCTCTCACCTCCTCACTACAAGCAGTTGCGGTGAAAATACACGGTCCAATCCAACTGACCGTATGCTCTGTCTATCTGCCACCCAGTTTGTCCGTCGACTACGACGACCTGGTTGGCATTATACGACAACTCACTCGGCCCTTTCTCCTTTTGGGAGATTTCAACGCCCACAGTGCGTTGTGGGGTTCCAACACCGATTGCCCCCGGGACCGAGTGGTTGATAGATTGATAGAGCAGGAGTAAATCAGTATCCTGAATACAGGGCAAAGGACACTCTTCACCACTTCTTCCGGTACGTCTTCTGCCATTGACCGTCTGCCATTTGACCCCCTCAATCACGGACTCCGTGCATTGGCAGGTGAATCGCGACCTTCATGCGAGCGACTACTTCCCAATATGGATGCATGTAGAGTTCGAACGCGGAGGAGGCAATAACCGACGCAAATGGAAAGTCAGCAAAACCGATTGGCCATTGTATTGCAGGTCACTACGCCTCCGGCCTTGTAAAGGCAATACAGAGATGGTGAATCACTTTACCGAAGTGATTCACCAGGCAGCTAACGTTTCAATGCCGAAAAGCTCCGGAACGCTGCGAAGGACGCCCGTCCCCTGGCGGAACGACGAAAGTCGTTCCGCTATTCAGAGTCGATTTAGGTTGCAGCCAACTTCCGACAACCTGACAGCATTCCGTATTGCAAACAGCAAAGGAGCGTCGTGTTATTAAGGAGAGCAAGAAAACGTCATTGCAGGCCTTTGTGAGCACAATCAATCGTTCCACATCATCATCCAAAGTCCATCGCCGTATATCTGGAAGGTACTCCCGCCGACCAGTATCTGGATGACTGGATCAAGATCGTTGTAGTTACCGACGAATGAAGCATAGCCCAGCTGATGGCGGAGAACTTCGCCTCCGTCACATCGTCCGCCAACTTTGACCCTCGGTTTCAGCGACAAAGAGTCGCTGCCGAGAGGCGAGCTGTGCTTCGATTCGTCGAATACAGAGGCCTACAACTGCCCATTTACATCTTGGGAGCTGGAGTCGGCATTAAACAGCGCCAATGACACCGCTCCAGGGCCTGATATGATCCAGTACCAGATGCTGAGGCATCTTAGTAAGATGCTAAGGAGTACCTTTTAGATATTTTTAATCAGATTTGGACCGAAGGACACTTCCCCGACTCGTGGAAAGAAGCAACGCTTATCCCAATTTTAAAACCTGGAAAGGATAAATTATTGCCAGGTAGTTATCGTAGCATCGCCCTTACAAGCTGCGTGGGTAAGACGCTAGAGAGGATGGTAAATCGCCGCCTCGTCTGGCGTCTGGAATCCCAAAATCTTCTCAGCCGCTTTCAGTGTGGATTCAGGAAGTCCCATTCCACCTTGGACAACCTGATCCTACTGGAAGCTGCAATCCAAGACCTTCATCCGCAGCCAACACCTCGTAGGTGTCTTTTTCGATATCGAGAAAGCATACGATACTACCTGGCGACACATTATTTTAAAACAACTACATGAATGGGGTTTTAGGGAAAACCCCCGCTTTTTAAAATCTTTTTTATCACGACGTTGCTTCCGGTACCGAGTTGGTAGCGAAGTGTCAGATCTTTTTATCCAGGAAAACGGTGTCCCTCAGGGGTCAGTTTTAAGTGTTACACTGTTTGCATTGCAATTAATAGTATTGCAGCCACAATAAGGAGTCCCATACGGTACTCCTTATATGTGGATGACTTTTTAATTTTTATTGCATCTTCCAGCCTGAGAAGCGCTGAGCGGCAGTTGCAGCTCGCGTTGAACAGGCTGGATGAATGGTCAGTACACACCGGTTTTCGTTTCTCCGCTGAGAAAACCCGGTGTGTACTTTTTACTCGTAATAGAAGTCTTTTACCAGAGCCCCACCTTACCTTGAGGAACACCGTTTTAACTTTTACTGATACTTTCGGTTTCTGGGCCTTATCCTAGACACAAGGCTCAGCTGGCTGCCTCATCTTAAAGATGTGAAAGCCAGGGCCTTGAAAGTTCTGAATATTTTAAAATGTCTTTGTGGCAGGTCATGGGGCGCTGACCGCTCCTGCCTGCTAATTTTATAGAGCCTTTGTACGGTCGCGTTTGGAGTACGGTTGCATGTATACGGTTCGGCACGGGACAGTTATCTACGGATACTGGATAGTGTCCACCATGCAGGAATCCGGCTCGCCACGGGTGCTTGCCTGTGCAGAGTCTGGCGAGCCGCCGCTTTCCACCCGGCGGCATCTCCTCATGGTGCGACACTATGTACATATTGCCACAACTCCTGGTAGTCCCGTGCACGACGTAGTGATGCGACCGAACTTTGAACGGCTATATGCCAATCGCTGTAGAGCGACCAAACCGTTCAGCCACCGTACAAAGGCTATTTTAGAAGAATATGGTTGTGAGCTGCCCGCTTTTTATCACCAGGGATGGAGTAAATCTCCTCCCTGGCTTTTAACGAGGCCCAGAATAATTTTAAATCTTTGTCGGTATAACAAATTGTTTACCGATAATAATGTTTTTATTAGTGTTTTTACCGATATCCTAAATCAGTATCACACATTCACCCCGGTATATACGGATGGGTCTAAGCAGGCTAATAGAGTAGGATGCTCTGTAGTGTTCCCTCGAGCGACTTACACATACAAACTAGATGGTAGATGCAGCGTTTACACCGCCGAGTGTTACGCTGTGTTAAAGTCGCTCCAGCATATGAAAGTAGTCCGTGATAAGAGGTTCATCATATGCTGTGATTCCCTCAGCTGTATTCAGGCTTTAGGAAATATGTACCCAGCAGACGTCTAGTCCAGGATATCCAGGTCCCCGCAGGGGCCTGGTACGCAAGTGCCAGGTACGGGTTTGGCGAACCCGCGGTGCCCGAGCTGGAATCTTGTGAGCGCCGCAAGTTTCCCACACCGTAAACTCCTACCATGCTTCAACGACCACCGTAGGGCGTGGCGGTGGAACGTTGTGTGCCTAGGAGAACAGGGATCTTGGCTTCATCGGCCGGATCGCGAGGACGGTACAAACCTCTATAAAAAACCACTTAACCTCAAGGTCGGATACGTGCCGAGGAGGTGCATGGAGTGAGAGGCAGACAACTCGCTAACGTACAACCTCAGGGGCACTGCGCACCCAGTTGTATAAGCACTTCTTTTTTAAATGGTTATACTCGTGGGACCAATATGAAGCCTACACTAACCAAAAAACCCTGCGGTTCGGGTGTGCCGCAGTATATAAAAATACACCCACTTCAAAGAAGCGGGCAAGGGCTGCCAGCCCCCCTTCTGAATTGGAACAGAGTAACGGCAAGGGTTATCTAATTGATAACGCCTTTGTAGTAATAATAAGTACGGAGGGATCCTTTGAAAAGGTATCTCCGTTCTATATACAGAAAGGCTTAGAGGGAATAGCTGGAACCCTCAAAAGCGTGAAAAAGCTGAGGAACGGGACACTGCTGTCAGAGACATCTAATAACAAGCAGGCTGTCCTACTTCTTAAGTGTGAGAAGCTCGGGGAGTTCGCAGTTAAATGCGAACTCCATAAAACGCTCAATTCTAGCAAGGGAGTGAT
>JARYHS010008074.1:25547559-25662058 GCA_031002005.1 Vandiemenella viatica | reverse complement strand
CGGTTTTTTAGTCAATATGTTGGTGTTTTATTGTGCTGTCTGTGTGGCCGACCCCTTTACAGTCGGCCACACAGACGGCAATTTGCCACGTTGTCACGCCTGGTTTTTGTTAGGCGCTAATGACCCGTCGTCGACGCGCCCTAAAACTTAAATAACAACAACAACAACATGCTACCGCTTTAGAGCATTCTGGCGTCTACCAGGGCTTCCTTCGGTATGTGCAGTCCTTTCTATATTTCACAGCAGGTGTACTCTCTTTCGCAGCTGCTAAAATGTTTTCTACAAACCAGTTGTAGGTTTCCTGTGGGTTTCTTACCTCAGGGCATTCCCGCAATCTTCTATTTACTTCTTGTTGATATTTGTGCCAGACCATAAGTTTTAGATTATTATCTGGCTGTGACGAAATATCCCGTTTTGGGTCGTATGGGTAGCTTGTGTTTCTATGGATATTTTAATAACTCTGTGGTCACAGCCTAATGTATCGTTCATTGCCACCCACGAGCATTTTATGGCCTCCTTGACGATACTAACGATAAATCCGGCGAGGAGCGTATGGTATGGTTTACCTATGCGGGTATGTTCTTGGTGTTTAGCACCACTAGGTCGGATGACTTATTGCTTTTGCTAGCCCCGCAGGGGCCTGGTACGCAAGTGCCAGGTACGGGTTTGGCGAACCCGCGGTGCCCGAGCTGGAAACTTGTGAGCGCCGCAAGTTTCCCACACCGTAAACTCCTACCATGCTTCAACGACCACCGTAGGGCGTGGCGGTGGAACGTTGTGTGCCTAGGAGAACGGGGATCTTGGCTTCATCGCCCGGATCGCGAGGACGGTACAAACCTCTATAAAAAACCCCTTAACCTCAAGGTCGGATACGTGCCGAGGAGGTGCATGGGTGAGAGGCGGATCACTCGCTAACGTACAACCTCAGGGGCACCTGCGCACCCCTGTTGTATTAGCGCTTCTTTTTAAACTGGTTTTACTCGTGGGACCAAAACGAAGTCTACCACAAAAACCAAAAAACCCTGCGGTACGGGTGTGCCGCAGGTTAATCCCAATACACCCAGTTCTAAGAAGCGGGTGAGGGTCGATAGCCCCCCCGGTTCTGAAGTAAAAAGTAACGGAAAGGAATGTTCGATTCCGAACGCCTTTGTCGTAATGCAAAGATTGGATGGGTCATTTGAGAAAGTTTCGCCTTTCTTTATTCATAAAGGACTACAGGGTCTGGTAGGGACCCTTAACTCGGTAAAAAAGCTTAGGAACGGGACGCTGCTGCTGGAAACATGCACCAGTAGGCAAGCGACCCAACTCCTTAACTGTGTGAAACTCGGGGAGTTCGCTGTTACCTGCGAACTCCACAAATCCCTTAACAGCAGCAAAGGCGTAGTCACCTGCCGTGACATAATGGAATTAGGGACCGAGGAGCTCGTTAAGGAGTGGGAAGATCAGAAAGTGGTCGAGGTACGTCAGATAACGCGAAGGGTTAATGGCAGTATTGAAAAGACTGCCACCTTCGTCCTGACGTTTGACACTCCAGTTCTACCAAAGAACATCCAAGCAGGTTACATTAACCTGAACGTCCGTCCGTATGTTCCGGACCCGATGCGCTGTTTTCAGTGTCAGCGGTTCGGACATACGACGGCGTCTTGTAAAGGTAACCCCACCTGTGGTAGATGCGGCAAGGGTGCACATGAGCCCGGTGTTAGTTGCACGCTCCCACAGGTGTGTGTCAACTGCTCCGGGTCGCACCCTGCCTGGAGTAGGGAGTGTCAAGTGTATCTTGAAGAGCGCAAGATACAGGAGCTGAAGACCAAAGAGCGATTACCATATGGTGAAGCGAAGAAGAAAGTGAAAATGCTATCCGCTCCCGTTTTCGCAACAAGTTTTGCAAAGATGGCTTCAGCTCCCGTCAGGAAACAAAGTGTTGCTATCCAGACGTCCGTTGCAGACATCAGCACTAGCACCAAGTGCTCATGTCAGTGCAAATGCGGCGCAAAATCCGCCAAGGCCACTACATCTAGGGCCGCGGACGTCGGTAGCAGCATGCCTGCGTCCTCGACCACACCAGCAGCAGTACTGAAGGTTCCACCAGCATTACCAGTTAAAGCCACTGCACCTCCAATTCCACCTCGTGCAGTGAAAGTAGTAGCAACACCACCAGCTACAAATTCTAATGGAGGCGATCAGAAGGTCCGGGGCCCGAAGTTCAGGCAGACGGACCCGACTCATTTCTTGAGATCCCCCTCTTCATCCCCTCCCAATACACCTGGTAGAGGGGATAAGAAGGGAAAGAGGGCGAGGAAGAAAAAATCCAAAGAGGGTTTGGACGTTTCTTCTGAGTCGGAGATGTCTGTCTCTTCGGAGCCAGAAGAAAGTGAAATGCTGGTGGACGTGTCTGGTCCCGTTCCTCAGCAGATATTGACCGAAGACCCACCCGATCCGGGGCGGGTGAAGCTAAACAGGTAGGATGGCTCCCATACTCCAATGGAACATTAATGGTTTTATGGCTCACAAAGAGGAGTTACAACTCTTAGCACGGTCTGATCCATTGTGTCTCTGTCTCCAAGAGACACACTTCAGACCATCTCGTCAACCTGTGCTAAGAGGTTTTGATCTTTACCGAAAGGACGATACCGAGGGTGATCGAGCGAAGGGGGGAGTGGCGGTGTTTGTACGGAACACTGTCCACTCCGAACCTGTAGCTCTCACCTCTCCTTTACAAGCAGTAGCAGTGAAACTGTATGGACCGGTGAAACTGACTGTATGCTCCATATATCTACCGCCAGGATCACCAGTTGACTGCGGTCAGCTGGCTGACATCACACGGCAACTCTCTCGGCCTTTTCTCCTATTGGGAGACTTTAACGCCCACAATGCGTTGTGGGGTTCGAACACCAATTGCCCCAGAGGCCGAGAGATTTGTAGATTATTGGAGCAGGAGGATTTGTGCATCCTAAATACCGGTCAGATGACGCACTTCACTACTGCTTCCGGTTCGTCCTCTGCCATTGATCTCTCTCTTTGCTCTCCTTCAGTTGCAGACTCCGTGCATTGGGAAGTGGATCGCGACCTACACGGAAGCGACCACTTTCCAATTTGGTTGCACGTTGAGTGTGAACGTGGCGACCGAACTATGACAAAGAAATGGAATGTCGGCAGAGCTGACTGGCAGCTCTACAGCCGGTCAGTCACCCTCGAACAGCGCAGCAACATCGAGGATAAGGTGAAACATCTAACTGATGTGATTCACCAGGCTGCTGATATTTCCATGCCTGGCAACTCTGGAGCACTGCGCAGAGCGCCCGTCCCCTGGTGGAACGACGAATGTCGCTCCGCAATTCAGGGTCGCAGACGGGCCTTGCGTCGGTTTAAGTTGCAGCCGACACCCGACAACCTCGCAGCGTTCCGGGTTGCTAGAGCTAAGGCACGTCATGTCATTAAGGAGAGCAAGAGGAGGTCATGGCAGACCTTTGTGAGCACCATTAATCGTTTCACGTCATCATCAAAGGTATGGGAGTCTATCCGCCGTATATCCGGGAGGTACTCACGACCACCAGTATCTGGATTACTGGATCGGGGGCGTGTAGTTACCGACGAGCGAAGAATAGCGCAGTTGATGGCAGAATACTTCGCTGCCATCACTTCATCTGCCGGATTGGACCAACAGGTCCAACAACGAAGAACATCTGCCGAAAGGCAAAACATTAACTTCGACTCGTCGGAATTGCAAGACTACAATAGCCCATTTTCATTTTGGGAGCTGGAGTCGGCTCTTAACAACGCCAAAGACACTGCGCCAGGGCCTGACCTGATCCAGTACCAGATGCTGAGGCATCTTAACAAAGATGCTAAAGAGTACCTCCTGGGTATTTTTAATGAAATTTGGACCGGAGGACACTTCCCCGACTCATGGAAGGAGGCAACGATGATTCCAATTTTAAAACCCGGTAAAGACAAGTTGCTGCCAGGTAGCTACCGTAGCATTGCCTTAACGAGCTGCGTCGGGAAGACACTGGAGAGGATGGTCAATCGTCGCCTCGTCTGGTGTCTTGAATCCCGAAATCTGCTGAGCCGCTTTCAGTGTGGATTCAGGAAGTTCCGTTCCACCTTGGACAACCTGATCCTCCTGGAGGCGGCAATACAGGATGCGTTCATCAGCAGCCAACACCTTGTGGGTGTCTTTTTCGACCTCGAAAAGGCTTATGATACTACCTGGCGGCATGTTATTTTAAAACAGTTACACGAATGGGGGTTTAGGGGTAACCTTCCCCGATTTTTAAAATCATTTTTATCTGGTCGTTGCTTCCGGTATCGAGTCGGTAGAGAAGTGTCCGACCTTTTTATTCAGGAAAACGGTGTTCCTCAAGGCTCAGTTTTAAGTGTAACCCTCTTTGCTATTGCCATTAATAGCATCTCAACTGTTATAAGGAGGCCCATCCGGTTCTCCTTATACGTTGACGACTTTTTAATTTTTATAGCATCGGCCAGCCTGAGAAGCGCTGAGCGGCAGCTGCAGCTCACGCTGAACAGGCTGGATGAATGGTCAGTACACACCGGCTTTCGTTTCTCTGCTGAGAAAACGCGGTGTGTACTTTTTAGCCGTAGTAGAAGTCTTTTAGCGGAACCTCATCTCACCTTGAGGAACACCGTTTTAAGTTTTAGCGAAACTGTTCGGTTTCTGGGCCTCATTTTCGACAGTAGGCTTACATGGCTGCCACATCTTAAAGATGTTAAAGCCAGAGCCTTGAAAGCTCTTAATGTTTTGAAGTGTCTGTGTGGCAGGTCGTGGGGCGCTGACCGCTCCTGCCTGCTACAGTTTTACAGAGCCTTTGTACGGTCGCGGTTGGAGTACGGTTGCATTGTTTACGGTTCGGCACGGGACAGCTATCTCCGTATTCTGGATAGTGTCCACCATGCAGGAATTCGTCTCGCCACAGGTGCATACCGCACCAGTCCGATACCCAGCATTTGTGCTGAGTCTGGCGAGCCGCCGCTTTCCATCCGCCGGCGTCTCCTCATGGTGCGACACTATATACACATTGCCACAACTCCCGGCAGTCCCGTGTACGACGTAGTTATTCATCCTAACTTTGAACGGCTATATTCCAACCGTCAAAGAGCAACTAAACCGTTCAGCTACCGTACAAAGGCTATATTGGAGGAATATGGGTTTCAGATGCCCTCTTTTTATCACCAGGGTTGGAGTAAATCTCCTCCCTGGCTTTTGAAGAGGCCCAGAACAGTTTTAGAATTGTCGCGGTACAACAAGCTGTGTACCGCTGACAGCGTTTTTACCCGAACTTTTAGCGATGTTTTAAATCAGTTCCGCGACTTTACCCCGGTATACACGGATGGGTCTAAGCAGGCTAACGGAGTTGGCTGCTCCGTAGTGTTCCCTCGAGCGACTTATAACTACAAACTGAATAGCTGTTGCAGTGTATACACTGCTGAATGTTACGCCTTGTTAAAGTCGCTCCAGCATATGAAAGTATGTCGTGGCATGAATTACATCATATGCTGTGATTCCCTCAGCTGCATCCAGGCAATGGGGAGCATGTACCCAGCAGATCGTCTTGTCCAGGATATACAGGACACCCTCCGATCCCTTCAATCTTCTGGAAAGGAGGTCGTTTTCTGCTGGGTACCTGGTCATGTGGGAATCAGGGGGAACGAGGCAGCTGATGAAGCTGCCAAGTTAGCCTGCAACAAGGTCAGAGTTGACTTTGATCCGGTCCCAAAGTCTGACCTTGCCTCGGTGGGGAAAAGATTTGTTTTCGACATCTGGCAGAGGCAGTGGCTGGAGGTTGAGCATAATAAGCTCCGGCTGGTCAAACCGACCGTTCAGCCGTGGAGCAGCTCCTTCCAGCGGGCGAGGAGGGATGAGGTTCTCCTTACTCGCCTCCGTATAGGGCACTGTCCTCTGACACACAGTTTTCTTTTCCGCCGGGAGGACCCTCCGGAATGTGATACCTGTGGCGTACCTATGACGGTGCGCCACATTTTAGTTGATTGTGTTGCGTTTTTAGACTTGAGGGCAGACGTTGGCCTTGCCAACGATCTGGTCCTTATTTTAAACAATGAGACCAGTAGTGTGGCGAGTGTTTTAAAATTTTGTGTATTGGCCGGTCTAGTTCCTAAAATTTTAGGCAGATCGGCCTAGTTTTTAGATGGACGGGTGGTCCCTATACAGCCACCCTTCCATGTGCATTGTTTTTAATTTTTATATTTTTAAATTCCTTTTCGCTGGCCACTATACAGCCGGCGAGAGATGTAGAGTTTTTAATTATTTTGTGACCCTGTATGGCCCCTTTACAGCCATTCAGGTGGTGTACGGGTCCTGTGTTCTGGTTGGCCCCCTTTCTAAGCCACGTTTTATATTTGTGAATTATTTTATTTGCTGTCTGTATGGCCGACCCCTTTACAGTCGACCATGCAGACAGTATTTTAGAACTTTCATAAGCCACAGTTTTAGCTGGTAATTGTTAGGGCGCTAATGACCCCGCTGTCGACGCGCCCTAAAGCAACAACAGCAACAACAACAACAACAGCTTTTGCTAGCTCCTGGCCGCTATGGTCTGTTATTTCATCGTACCACATTTTGTCATGGGCATTAAAGTCTCCTGCCACAATACTTCCATTTGGAAGTTGGGAGAAAATGTGGTTCCATTCTGTTTCATTGATTGTGACATGAGGGGGCACGTAAATAGCTGTTACGTTCTTCACAGGCTCTAAATTTAAAATGTCTATGGATATTATTTCTATATTTTTGTTATTGTATTGTATATTTTTCGTCACTGCTATTATGTTTTTAGCAATCATGATCGCTACCCCACCATACCCATCGTTTCTATCTTTTCTAAAGGTTTTATATTGTCTTTCTCTTATTTTGCTATCTTGCTTTAACCACGTTTCAGTGATAATAGCTATAGCTGCCTTGCCTTCATTCATTAGATTGATAAAGCCATTCCATTTGGGACTGAGGCTCCGCGCGTTCCATTGGATTACATACAGTTCCCTCCTTGAGTTACCTTTATTCTGAGTGTTTGACATTATGGATAATTAGGTTGTATTAATGTCTCAATCGATTTTCGAATTTCCTCCAGCTGTAAGGCCTCTATCCATTCATCTTTTACGTGCCTTGTTATTGTCAAAGTTAGGTTGAAGATTCCTTCCACTAATTTACTTTTCTCATTTCTGAACTGTGGATGATTGCTTGGGTTCTGCACCTTGGGAGGATATTGATTTTGGCCAATAGGTGTTACTGGTAAATTTGTGGGGTGGTACCAAAGCTGCTGATATTCATATGTATTAAAGTGCTGTTGTGTTCTATGTTTCGCCCTATTCTCCACTGACCCACAATTGCTGATGTGTTGTGCTTTGGCCGAGGGAACCTCTGTTGAAATGGGTTGTTGTCTTCTAGTATCGGGCATCGGCAAGGGTCCAATTGGGCCCTTCGGTTGATTTTCCTGGACCTGAGTAGGGTCCCCACTGAGATATTGGATTGGGTGTTTTCGTAGATTATATAGTTCATTGTTTGTTCCAGGCATTTCCAGGGGAGTTCCCCTATAGTCTAATTTAATAGGTGGAAATTGGCTGTAGTTTTCTATATCCGGCTCTACAGTAGGGTTAAGATGATATTTTCCTGGTTCATGTATTTTAGCGACTTGTGCATATGATCTATTTTTAAGAGCGGATTCCGCTTCCCTTAACGATATGTTTTTTCGGGTTGCAAAGTCCTGAATGTTTTTCCGCCTGTTATACTCTGGGCACATTCGATCCGTAACGTTGTGAGCTCCCCCGCACTGGAAACACGTAATAGATTGAATTGTGCATTGGATGTCCGGATGTGCCCCACCACACTTAATACAACGAGCTTGTCCACGACATTGTTTTTTAAGATGTCTATATCTATAACATTGGTAGCATATTTTTACTGACGGGAAAAATGGTGTTACTTCGCATCTAGTCCCGTGAATATTTATATGATGTGGGATGGACTGACTGTCGAATGTTAAAACACATGTTTGAAGATGGATTACTAGTTTTTCATTATTTTGTATTACTGTTTTGTTCATTCTTCTTGCACTAACTACCTTTACCGGTGATTGAATTTCCGCTAGTAACTCCTCCATCGTGATACTCTGGTGGACTCCTCTTATCACCCCTGTTTATATACTAAATGAGCGGGGATATATATTTTCTCTGATGATCTAACAATATTATTGGCAGCATTTGGGTCACCTACTTCAACCTTTAGTCTAATCCTACCACTGTAGCTAATGTTTAAGATCTTTCCTTTAGTTTCCGGGATTGACGAGTGGAGGATTTTCCCTATAGACATTGGGTGTAATTTTCCTATTTTATTATCTCTGCTCTCAATAAATATAAGGAATGGGCCAGTGTCCGACCTTTTATAGAACCGCTGGGGTCTGTTGTTCTCGGGTTGTGTCTGCATATTACTCGACTTTTCATTTTGTACAAATTGTTCCCGTCCTAGCTCTGAGTTTTTCTCTAGTTGGCATACACTAGCACTAGCAATTTTCTTTTTCTCTGCCAAAACCTCTACATTTGATTCTATAGGACGCTTTCTAGCATACACACGTTCTACATCATCAATTTCCGGTTCCAAGTTATATTCCATATCCACCTCCACCTCATCACTTCCACTTATTGTACTCACAGCTTGAACTAATGCTGCTCCAACTGCAGCTACTCCTGCTGATGCCTCTGCGACCGTCGGGGACGAAGACGCTCCTCCGCCTCCTCCGTAGTGGCCGCCAAACATCCTCGCCCAGCAACGGGGGAGGACCTCGGGTGGTTATTGAGTGCTCGCTGCACAGGCTACACTTGTGGATACAGCTAGTTTTCGTTACACTTGTATGAACGTATTTCAACCCTAAGTATTGAGCTTCGCTGTAAACAGGAAGACACAAGCACACGTTCACAGCTCCGAGCTACCCGGAAGTTATCACTTCGGAACGAATGTGGTGACCCGTTCTCTCAGTTGCGGGATAGTCGCAGGTAGAGGAGGAAATTAACTTGATCCTTGACGTAACCCCCCCCCCCCAAAAAAAAATCACATGGGGTTAAATCTGGTGAACGTTCTGCGCGTAAAATGCGTCTGCCCTTGGAATTTGCGATCGTTCTGTGAGGAGAATTCTTCATGATTATCTAGCTATCGCTGCGGCAATTGTTCGTTGAGAAATGTTCTGACTTCCCGATGGAAATGAGGTGGAGCACCATCTTGTTGGAATATGAAATCATCCACCTCTTTCAGCGGAGGCAGCAACCACTCAGAGACCATATCGAGGTAAGTTAGTCCTGTTACTGTCTGTTCATTGAAGAAGAACGGGCCGTACACTTTCGCCTTGGAAACAGCAGCGAACACACACACTTTTGGAGAATCACGCTGGTGTTCAAGAAGCACTGGGATTTTCTGTCCCCCAAATCCGCACATTATGCTTGTTAACTTTCCCGCACAAGTGAAAGTTCGCTTTTACATTAAAATCAGTTTTTTACGAAACCCATCTTCTTCCATTTTTTCATGCATGATGTTGCAAAATGTGAGATGTTTGCGATGGTCGTCAAGTGTTAAAGCCTGAAGCAGCCCTAGGCGATAGGCTTTCATTTTTAGGCGTTTTCGTAGCACGCACCAAACTGTGGTTTGCGGAATGTCAGTTCTCTGCTGCCTCTTGTTGTTGATTTCCGCGGGCTACATTGATAAGCATCTCTGACGCGGTCCACGTCGACACAGAAGGATGCTCACTGCTTTTCCCTTTGCATAAACGGCCCTTCTCCACGAACTGCGCATACCACCTCCGAATGGAATTGTCTGAAGGTGCATCCTTCATAAAAAAATTCTGAAGTGCCGTTGGACAACGGTAACTGACTGAAATACGTGAAAATCTAGAGTGCAAAAAGCCTTCTCTATAGCGTTAGCTGCCATATTGCAAACACTGACATCTGGCGGAACAAAATGTAACTACAAGATTAGCGGCTGCTACAAAAAACATTTCAGAGTTTGTCTATTCATCCATGTAAGGATAATACTTGTATGTTTAGTACACAGCCGGTAAAAATTCATGAAACCCCGACAATCATTTTGAATCACCCTGTATATCTTCAATGAAGGAAGGCTCAGTTTATCATAATTCCATTTTAATAACAACGAGAACTAAGCTAAACCAACACCCGTCATACAGTGTACATGTATCGTTGCTTAATACTTACTTTCCGAAAATTACAGTTTCATGAATTGGCAATCTGATCTTCTCACGAAGCGACGTCTACTTTTTATTTGAAGTTTCAACTTCATCTGTTTGTTAGCTCCGGCTGGTCAAACCGACCGTTCAGCCGTGGAGCAGCTCTCCTTCGCAAGGAGGGATGAGGTTCTCCTTACTCGCCTCCGTATAGGGCACTGTCCTCTGACTCATGGTTTCCTTCTCCGCCGAGAGGACCCACCGGAGTGTGATGAATGTGGCGTACCTTTGACGGTACGCCACATTTTAAGTGATTGTATTTTATTTTTAGACTTAAGGGCAGACGTTGGCTTAGGCAACGATCTGTCCCTTATTTTAAACAATGAGAGTGACAATGTGGCCAAGGTTTTAAAGTTTTGTAGCTTGGCCGGTCTTGTCCCAAAAATTTTGGGCAGACCGGCCTAGGTTTTAGATTGGATTGATGGCCTTTTACAGCCACCAATCCAAGTACTGTTTTTAGTTGTGACCTTGTTTACCTGTCTGGCCCCTTTACAGCCAGCCAGTTAGTCCGATGTTTCAAACTGGTTGGCCCTTTTACAGCCAACCATCTGTATGTATTTTTACTCTGTGTTCCGTGTACTACTATATTATTATTATTATGTTTTATTTTTTCCGTCTGTGGGCGGACCCTTTACAGTCAGTCATGCAGACGGAATTGCAGTCAGTATTTTAGTATTTTACTGTGCTGTCTCTGTGGCCGACCCTTATACAGTCGGCCACTTAGACGGCAATTTTGTCACATTGTCACGTCTTGTATTTGTTAGGGCGCTAATAACCCGATGTTGACGCGCCCTAAAGCACAAATAACAACAACAACAACAACATCATCTGTTTGTTGATAATGACCAGCGAATTGTAACGGGAAATTCAAATCACTTATATTTAATATTCTCCATGGAATTTTAATCTTTCATTAAACTTTATTGAATGGTAAATAATTTTATCAAGTTATTGCCTTTTTTGTATCAATCAGCGCCGTTACATCCACCCGCTAATTTCTATGAAATTCGCTAAGAATTGAAATGGGAATTAATTTATCTCCTTAACCAAACTGGAATTATTGGTGTTACAGTGTTAGTTTTACATAAATTTATGAATAAGCTGAAGTTTCTTGTCTTCTCTGGCTGCTCTTCTGGTATGTTGAGGTACTTTGTCTTCCACCTGCAGCAAGCATAAACTTCAACTGTCTTACAGGGTACTAAACTCTGTTGCCATGAAGTTTTTTTTTTTTTTTTGCACGGTACGCCTGAAACAAGATATACAATCCGCCATTATTTAACGTTGTTGAAGAACAAAAATATAAATATGTTTTTCTATTTTTCAAAACACAAAACATATTTCACTAACAATAAATCAGTTTCTGGATAAGGTATTTGTCCATAGGAAAGGATGTACCTGGACCAGAAAATTATACAACATCAAACCAATTGTCACGGGTCATTTTCTTGCTCATCACTACTTCCTTTGGCATTCTTCTTTTTCATATTGAAAGAGTACAGTTGGTCTCCTCATTAATACCCGGTATTTGGAGAAAGGACGTATATGCCCGATCAGTAATGTTGCCATTAATGAAACGAGCTCGTAATTCTTGAACAGAAGCAAAAATTGTTCGATAGGAATTCGTTAATTTCGTTGTATCGTCAGAAGGAAATGTTCCGTGGTAAAAGGACACTTAAATCATGTTAAAACTATGGTAAAACTAAATAGATACCGTAAAACGGGGTAACTTTGGGACACTTTTTCGAGTTTTTTACACCACCCATCTATAATTATAAAAGTAATTCACTGAGATTACGATATTATGTAAAACTGACCTTCCACTTTGCAAATAAGGGCATGGTTTTACTCTATACTCAATCACTTTATAGTAATTAGCCTTTGTTTCTGTCCCAATCTTACACCATCAAGTGGGGAAACTTTGGGACAGTACTATTTTTAGCCATGAATGATTAGAAAAACTTAATTTGTACCAATGTTACAAATCAGTTGTTTATTATGAACATCTCAGACAAGCATTCCACTGAGTTCCTGTTCCAAATTGTCAAAAAAATTATTCACAACCTCTTCATCCGTTGCTGCTCTAGAGTGAGAAATATTTTTTGCAGCTCTCTGTGTTAACACATCTTTGTGCCGATTCATAAATCCCTTAACCCAATCCTTTCCAGGCCAGTTGTTTTTAAAACGCGCCTCCTTCTTTCTGCAGCGATCCATGTAGAGCTTTACAACCAATTGAAGGTCAACTATACCCACAGGAAATCCGTAATTTGATGTGGCAATAATGTGACCCACAAATTGCATCTCCTCTTCTTTCATAAAAACAGAAGCCCGACCCAGGGGCGTAGCTACTATGGGGCTAGGCGGTGCAGTGCACCGGGGCCCTCACGCTCAGGGGGCCCCCAAACATACCTCAAGGGGCCCCTGAGCGCAGTTTAGAGGGCCCACGAGCCTTCACGGCAAAGTGGCGACCTTTTTTTAGCTTTACCGTCGTCTAAGGGGCCCCTGAGAACACAGGAGCACCTCACTAAGTGCCCTCGCTGCTTAGGGGGGCCCCTAAAGAACAATTCAAGGGCCCCCATCCTCAGTTCAGGGGGGCCCTACCAGCACACAAAGCAAAAAAAGGTCGCCCGTCTGGCCTGAGGGTCCAAAATAAATTTTTTGCACCGGGGCCCTTGTTGACCTAGCTACGCCACTGGCCCGATCCCACAGGTTTTGAATCTTTTTCCTGGCTTTTCAGGTGCAGTGTGTTCTTTGGAATGCCATATTTTGACGCTGCTTGGCGAATATACAAAGTTTTGTTTTTTATTGCCTGCAGGGCCTCATTTAAACTTTCCTCAGTACAATTTTTGTATGGCCGTGTTCCAAGAGCACGTTTGGGATTTCTTGGCATGGTTATCAGCTTTTATTCTGTGAAGAAAAAACAGAAAATAGACTGATAGCACTTGGGTTGCATTGTGGGGTAACTTTGGGGCAGTCCCTAAGTAACCCCACTGAATGTTGACTTTTTGTAGCTTTGAGATTATTAAGTAACATGTACATTTTAAAATAACTGTTATATACAAAAGTGATTGTCAAAGAATGTACTTTTTAAAATACATACCTGGCAATGTTGTAATACGCACAGATTTATCTAGGCAAACGAAAGTTTCCGGAAAAACACAAAATCTCGAAAATATTGACTTCAAAAGAAACGCACTTTGTTGAGACGACAATAAAGTAAAAGCTTCTAACTGATGTTACAAGGTGGCAGCACATATTGGTGCTTCTAATAACGCACATTATGCTCCAATTCAAAATGAATAACATCTTTGGGAGCTTTGAAAGCTGAGAATTTCGCACTGTCCCAAAGTTATACCACTAGTCCCAAAGTTACCCCATTTTACGGTATACACTTGTTTTATTAAAGTTTTTTTTATTACTATTCCTTTGATTTAATTGTCTCTGCATCGGCTGCATTACTCATCACCCACGAATCGTGTTTTCTTGTATCCTATCGATGTGATTGTAATCACCGATTCCACAAACTCTCTGCCTTTCGATATAATTCAGTTTATCAAATTTTCGTTCATCGAACATTTTTGTAACAGCACATAAACATCTGAGGTAACAGCAGGAAGGAACAAGCTGTATACACCAAATTAACAATACCTAGCCCCCCCCCCCCCCAAACGAAATCCTAGCCCCCCCCCCCCCAAACGAAATCTTAGCCCCCTCCGCCAAACCAAAATCCTGGCTTCGTCACTGTTTTAATGTTTACTGCTACTTCGTGAAACCATCAACTTGATACAAACAGTGAGAAACATTGACCGACATGCAGGAGGAAGTTTCAAAAATAAGCAACATCAACAAGAAGTATTTTTTGTTTTGTTTTGTTAAGCACAATATTAATAGCAGCCTTGGTTAATTTCCTTCTCTTCTTCATTGTTGGTCTTACAGCAAATACAATTATACTTTATTTTTCAAAAAGTTGTGAAAGATGAGTGAAGTACATATTTATCGTAATGTATAATATTCTTATTAAATTGCAATTGAAACTTTAAATGAGTATATCTCTGTGTTTGAATTTGAATAATCACGTGATTAATTTCACTTGAGTTAGTTTCCTTTCATTTCATTTTGACAAATGTACAGACAACTTCACTGAATTTTTCGCTGGAGCAAAAGTTTTCTGTTTTCTTAACAGTAAAGCCAGAGAAGTTTTTAACCGTAAAAGTTGGGAATCACTGCAATGTTGATTTAATTTATATTGTTAATTCTCGTGTGTTGCTCTACAATAATAGTTGGCTTACTACAAAAAAATAGACTTTTCATTAAAAAAAAATTGTTGCTGATAAAATTGTTTCTCCTCAGCTGTATGGAATGTGTAAACACGGAAGCCATTGTCGCAGTTGGATTATACAGTTGCTAGCACTGTTCGGAATGCGCGGCGAAACTTTGTTTCTTTAGGAAGTTTGTGATAGTGCATAGTTCTCGTGGCCGCGTGTTGTTGCTCTATTTGTATTGCTTCCTTAGTTTAAAGAAATGTTAGATCTGTTCAGTAAATTAACTACCTTCCTAAAACTTGAAAATGTATGTACTGATAATAATGTATTTCGTATGCATTACAAAGTAACTGCGATTATGTTGGTGGCTTTTTCACTTCTCGTCACATCAAAACAGTATTTTGGTGAGCCAATTGATTGCATTCCTGGTGCAACCGACATAGTTCGCGACACACTGAATACTTACTGCTGGATTCATGCTACATTCATAGTGAAGAAGCACCTGAAAGGTATTTTATATGTTTTCTCTTTAGTTTGATTTAGCATTTACTCGCTTCGTTGTCCATTTTAATTCATAAGTACCTATCTAGTTCATCATATTAAGCAAATGCATCTTACTTGTCGAAAGCAAATAAATATGTGACGTAGTACTTCAATACTTATTAAAGATCTAATGACAATGGAGTATTTTACTTTTGAATGGTATTTGTTAGTTTACTCTGTGTACGATAAATGTGCTTAGTTGGAGTAAATGCAGTAAACAAAATCTGAATTGGAAAATATGAACAAAACTGAATTAATTTTTATTAACTCTTGGTTAAACTGTTTATTATGTAGTGGAACTGACGACATATAGAAGCTCTTTTAAGAAATTATTGCTCGGAATAACTGCATGTTCCACTGAATGCTGTTATATTTATATAATTTTCGGCCTTCATCCATGTTGGAAAAAATCCCATGACGAAATGTTCATTTGGCGAATGTAAAAGATGATCTATATAGTACTGTAGTTACATAATTTTGAAATTATGTTATTGTTTCCTTACAGTGGAGATTATTTCAGTATATCACAGAGAATTTATTTATTTTACTAAATGTTATGTTTTTAAATCACTGTTATTAGGTTTAGTGAGAGCGTGTTCTTTCCAATGGCTCGAATCGTATCTATAAATTCGCATGTAGTGACAGTTTAATTATACTTTCGCAATGCACTTATTGTTCTCAGGGTCGTTTGCGCATTCGATTTAAGCGAATCGTGTCAGACGTTGTGTAACTTGGACACAGTTATGCTTGTACCGTTACGTAAATAGAGCAATATAGTAGTATTAGCTGATATCAGAAATTACTAAGTCCCCAGAATATGGAATAAATCAAATTTTGGTTACATAATTACGTAGTTTTTCCCGGCGTTGCAAATATAAATAATTTTCTCGGGTGACTAGCCGAGTTATATGAATGTTATTGTTACACGATATTTCGGCGTACTGAATCATCGACGCCATCTTCTGGTGAAGTGAGGTCAGGAACGTGCGAAGTTGCTGAGCTAGACCAGATTACCGCTGCTAACCTCTGATTGGTCGGCTGTAGAACCAGTCGTAGCAGGGGTCAAATCTCGTTGCGGCTTGGATCGATGCTAAGGTGGAGTTACGGCTAGATTTGATGTCAGTTTTTACATGGCATGTAGCGGACGGGCTTAAAGTCATCGCTCCTTCAAAGATGATATCATAAAACAAAGCGATGACTTTAAGCCCGTCCGCTACATGCCATGTAAAAACTGACATCAAATCTAGCCGTAACTCCACCTTAGCATCGATCCAAGCCGCAACGAGATTTGACCCCTGCTACGACTGGTTCTACAGCCGACCAATCAGAGGTTAGCAGCGGTAATCTGGTCTAGCTCAGCAACTTCGCACGTTCCTGACCTCACTTCACCAGAAGATGGCGTCGATGATTCAGTACGCCGAAATATCGTGTAACAATAACATTCATATAACTCGGCTAGTCACCCGAGAAAATTATTTATACAAATTTTGGTTCTTTACGAGTGTACGATACCGCTACTTTAGGCGAAGTCACGTGTTGCCAGAGATGCTTTTGCATTTTGTGAACTGGTGTTTATGTTTCCAAGCAGCAGAGGTTGCTGTTAAGTTGTAATACACCCTGGATCACATATTCCATGGTACGGCATGAAGTACGAAGTACGAGGTCTTTATAGGTAGTATCAGCTGCAGCGGCTATCGTCAGCTCGAAATACTCTAAAATTGTTTGCTTTGTGAAAAAGTTAAATCAGGTGTTACGAATGCATTAGTGTGTACTATATCATATAGCGTTGTTAGTTTTCATGCATTGGCAGAAATATTGCATAACGCTATAGCTTTTAGGTTATATATAGTAGCAATGTTTTTATCTATTTTATATTTTGTTGTGCTTGTTTTTTCGGGGTGCGACAGTGCCGGTCTGCCCTTCGGCGTGCAAAGATCAGCAGATTTATTTGAAGAGACTATATTACTAATTACCACATCACAAAAAATCCATTAACTTGCTTGAAGATTAAATAATTTTTTTTTTATGTAGAATGGACTAGAATATCTTAAATTTCCAGGTTTTCATAAAAATGCCGAGAACTACCCGTATTCGATTCCACCGAAACTACTTACGCCACATATGACGTAACGTTCAACCTGTTTTTATGTTATACCGCAAATAACGTCTCACTATTCATTATCTATGACTGTTCCGAAGCAGATGGAATATTTGACTATAAGTCAGAGCGTTTTCAACCATACCGGCAAAAGCCGAAGCAGGTTTTGGTGCCGGCGAGAGGGGATTTTCATACACCGGCAAAACCGTAACCGGCGCCGACCTTATTGCACAGAATGCATTAAGGGGCGTCTACACGAGCATCATTTTTACGGCAGTGTGTTGCCGGCAAGTATTACGTCTGAGTGGCCGCAGGAAATACGTCCCCATTGTTGTCGGCATTTCTGTGTGATGTCGAGTGTGGCCGGCAGGTTCACGGTGATACCGCTCGCCGGCCAAACATTTACGGCAACTTCTCTTCGTGTGTTCGAGTCTGATGCGCATACAGGCACTTTGCACGTGTTTTTTTACCGTGTCGAAATGAATAACTGGTCAACCTAAACGAGCTTAAATTTTATAAATGAGATATAACTACACCCAGAGTTGTAGGATGTTGAAGCATCCATTTACAAAGAAAAGAAGAAAGACAGTTGGAGCTACATTGCCACAAAGATTGATATTTCCAATGATGAAGCATTCAAAAAATTTAAAAGTTTGAGAACATACGCCAAGAACGAGTTAAAGAAAACAAAATAAAAAAGTGGTAGCGCAGGTGGTAAGCAAGTGCTTTGAACATGGTTTGCATTCAATGCAATGTCATTTGTGTTATCTCGTGATGTTCCCGATGAAGGGATGGACCGTCAAGGTAGCCAGTTCAATTTGTTCGGCCACAGGCATAATCACATCACGCTTTCTTAGATAAGGATGCATCAACTCCCTTTTCTCTCTTCGTTCATTTTGCAAGATAACATACATAGCAGCCACAATTACTTCGTCCTCTGCCATGATGCTGATTGCCGAGCACACAATGCGCGTAAACTGGAAATGTTGAGCAATAATATGGATCATCAAATGCCCGGCAATAGTGGAGCTACACATTTCTGGGCCATATATTGAGCATCTATTGCCGGATATGTTGCCGGGCTACTATAGCGTAATAAATGCCACAATGTTGCCAGTAAAAGATGCTCGTGTACATGCCCCTTTAGGTTTTTAGCTTTGGTGGAAGAGATGACGTCATTCAACAAACGTTACTTTAATAGGTTATTATACGTCAGAGGGAAATACAGAAAATATTTAAGCGGGGTTTAGACGACCGGACCGGATCTGAAAAAACGGGCCCGATAAAACTGGCACCCGATAAAGGGTTCCCCCACCACTCTACCAGATTTTCAATTGTTCGATCGTTACACGACCAGTTATCCGGTCCGAGGTCCCCGGTCCGTTTTTTCTTTCGAAACTGTCTCTGTCATCTCTCACAGATTGTTTTGTGTGCATATTGCCACGCCCAGATTTTCAGATTCTGGAGTTCGTTTTGTTACCCTTTCCGAGTAAGTATTCTTTTGACAGATATTTGTCCCTTATTTCTCAGCTTTATATGTCTGTATGTATAGCTCAGTTTGCAGTTAAGGTCGCAGACGGCCTAATGTTTCTGTATATCTCCAGAAGAGTTTCATACCCTTGCTGCCTAAGATCTTTATTAAAATACAGTTCGTTGCTTGGGTCCCATAAATGTTTTAGGGATTTAAGAACCTCAAGCATGTTAATAATACATTCGTTTTCTCGGGTATCTATATCCTTCTCCATTGCTGAATAGAATAAACAAGTGAAATGAACAAACACCACAACACATTAAACAAATAAGCCCGCGACAAAGAATAACAATGAGGTGGAGGGGGTGACTTGGAGTGCGGGTCACGTGGTTGTAAGTGTGGAAAGGTGGGGGGACCCGATATCGGGAGTATTTTTGACCCGATCACCCGATCACGTCGCCCCGCTCACATCTGGTCCGGTGCTGCATTTACACGTCACGTATTCTCAGGTCGGAGGGGCGGAGCACCCGTTTTATCAGGTCCGGTCCGGTCGTGTAAACCCCGCTTTAACACATACACAGTGCTGGACACTTGTTCTATTGACCTAAATATAAAAATAGGATTACAAAAATAAATTAAGCACGCAAATATTCTGCTACATTTTATTTCATTGAATAATTTTACTCAATTACTAAATCAACAGATTTTTTTTATATATATATAAATGTTATGCTATAGACTTTTTTGTATTTTTTCTTTTGATTTTTAAGTATCAGGGGCAATCTTTACTGACTTACATGACACCTACAGATTAGGAATAAGCACAAGTAAACTGTACGCGTGGAAAGAGATGTATATATTTCTAAAAGAAAATTTCAAAGTGAAAGGAAAGAAACAACAACTGAAAGTTGAGAAGTTATACATTTATGAGTAATAACAATACAGAATATTTTACACAATTTGTTTTGTTATTTTCCGCGGCAACGGGCCAGCGGTTTTGACAAAGTTGGGGTGATATCAAAAATAATAGCACAACCAGATTTTACTTTACTTGAAATTGTAAATGTGGTTATGCTAATTTTGTGTGGTATCAACTCAACGATAGTTCGTGGCAAATTAACAAAATAAATTCTGTAAACTATTCTGCATTGTTATTATTAATAATAAAAGTATAACTTATCAGCTTTCAGTTGTTCTTTTTTTCTTATCACTTCGAAATCGTATTTAAAAAAATTATATATCTCTTTCCACGCCTTCAGTTTTTCGACTCCGTCTTTGAAACAGTCGGCTGTTTTATCCTACAAATACGGTTTAATCTCCACCAAATCAATTAATGTCACAGTATCGTGTTACAAAACTGCGAGGAAAGTTGTTGTGACTGAGATTTAGATGGTATGAGCACCCCTCGGCCTGTAGACGATCAAATTGTTTGTCAAACTTACGTGTTTGTCCAATTATTTGAGAGTCTGCGGGCAGTGTTTATCAAACATTATTTCAGTTATCGCCTAGCAACCATGGAAACGCATTGCCAAGTGAAAACAGCAGTTAGGATAATTGGCTGAGTGGACATAATTTATCTGACGAAGAATTTTACAGTTCACCTCCATATATCGCGATTTACCGGTGCTATGGTAAATAGAATCTAAAGAATAGAATAAGTTCAATATTTAGCATCTGATTTGGCTCTTTTCTCCAAGAACCCTGTATAATAGTCCTCATAACACCATCTTCAATGTCTTCTCCATGTCGGATGTATTTTTTTTTTCGTAAGTAAATTGTATAAATGACAACAGGCCATAACTTTACTTCTTGCTTTTGTCAGAGATAATTTTATGTGTTTCTAAAAAATCTTAAAATTACTTTCGTGAATGCCAAATACGTTTTCAATAAACCGCGCGAGATAAACGATAATTGAAAATTCTTCTGTTATCATTTAACACTTATTTATTGCAATGTTTCATAAATTTTGATAGCTGCTGGAAAGCTTCATCTCCTACAAAATATGGAGGGAATTTTTTTAAAATTAGTATTTGGCAATTCCTCTTGATTTGGAATCTGCAACTGATTATTTTCTAACAAATTCCTAAATGTTGTTTTTGTAATTACTCCTCCATCTGACACTCTGAAATTTGTACGAAACCAACCATAAGAAATTCATAATTAGCATGACTATACCCATTAAAAGTTTTATGTTCCACGCGCAGGAAATTAGTGTAATCATCTGGTTCCGTGCGTAATATGTCTCGTAATAAATTTTCATGTGTATATCTCTTAATTTCAATCATTCTCTATATCAACGTCTACCGTTCATCCGTGGAGCAGCTCCTTCTATCGGGCGAGGAGGGATGAGATTCTCCTTACTCGCCTCCGTATATGGCACTGTCCTCTGAATCGTGGTTTCCTTCTTCGTCGAGGGGACCCTCCGGAATGTGATGTTTTTAAATGTAAGGTCAGACGTTGACTTAGCTAACGATCTGCCCGTAATTTTAAACAATGACAATGTTATAAAGGTTTTAAAATTTTGTAATATGGCCCTAAAATTTTGGGCAGGTCGGCCTAGGTTTTATAATGGATTGGTGGTCTCTCTACAACCACCGATCCGTATAGAGTATTGTAAAACATTTCTTTTGAGTTTGACATTCTATATCTGGCTGGACCCTTTACAGCCAGCCAGTTTGAATGTTGTTTTAATGTTTATGAAAGCTGGTTGGCCCTTTTACAGCTAACCAGCCAGTATTGTGAAGTTTATATTTATGGCCGGTTTACAGCCATCGTTTAAGTGTTCTATTTTTTACCTATTTCACATGGCCGATCTCTTTACAGTCGGTCATGCGGGCGATTTTCGACTTTGTATTTTACTATTCTGCCGTATGTACGGCCGATCCCTTTACAGTCGGCCATGGAGGCAGCAGTTGATTTATGTTTTAACCACATTGTCATTCCATGTTACTGTAAGGGCGCTAATGAGCAATCTGTCGACGCACCCTAAAGCCCAAAAAACAACATCTATACCAACGTCCACTTTATTTTTCTTAACACACAGAGTAACGCTACAAATGCGTTGTCTTTATTCCTCATTGCGGTACGCGTCACGCCCCGACAAGGCAATAAACGAAACTAAAGGGATTTGTTTGATCTCAAGTTTGAGGATTTGCGCTGTTTGATGAAAACGTTATGTTTGATCAACAAATTTGTCAAACAATTTTGATCGTCAACAGGCCCTTTATGCATAAGAAACAATGAATTCACAGGGCTGGCGTGCCGGTCCGATTGTCGAGTTGACCGCCGGCTGCATTCGTCGGTGCCGGACGCCGCACAGTGGTTCGGGATTGGAAAATAGTGGACATTAGAACTAAAGTCATAATATCGATCCAACAAAAATTGATTTAGATAGCATTTGTTGTGCTGATCAAAACTTGTTATCTTCAATTTTTGGATAAAAATGAGTCCTTCACCCTTAAAATAAATAAATAAATAAAAATTGTAAGAAAATGTATGGGTGAAAATCTATTTCATTTTATTGTCATTGCCATATATCAAAGTGTCAAAGTCAAACCTTATGCAATTGTAAGTACCTATCCTTCATAATATTACAACATAAAACTTTCTTGCATATCCTTGCCGCTTTGACTGCAGGGTGTATAAATGAAGATATATATGTTGAATTTAATAATATATTGTAATATAAATATTTTAGTTAGGACATAAGAAAAAAGATAATATTTGTGCTAGAATCGTATATTATTAAGAATTAAATTCACTTTCAATTTATTTATATGGAAAAACTCTCCAAGAAATTGAACATATATAACTTCATTTACGCCCTGTAGTCAAAGCGGCAAGGATATGCAAGAAAGTTTTATGTTGTAATATTAAGAAGGATAGGTACTTACAATTGCATAAGGTTTGACTTTGACACTTTGATATATGGCCATGACAATAAAATAAAATAGATTTTTACCCATACATTTTCTTATAATATTTATTTATTTATTTATTTTATGGGTGAAGGACTCATTTTTATCAAAAATTGAAGATAACAAGTTTTGATCAGCACAACAAATGCTATCTAAATCAATTTTTTTTTTGGATCGATATTATGACTTTATTACGAATGTCCAGTATTTTCCAATCCCGAACCACTGTGCGCCGTACCGACGAATCTACCGGACCAGACTACGTGTGAAAGTTCTCATTGTGTATGAATGCCCCCTGACACCACGTATGATACGATCATAAGTTCGTGAGTAGTAAGGACAAGGGGAGACTGGCATGAATTGTTTACTTTTCCGCCACCAGGGAGCAGCACTTATTGGGGGCGCTAGTGGTGAAGGCACGGTTCGTGGCTCGCCGCGGTGACCTCAATTTGTGTGTGACGTTACAGCCCGACAGCTCACAACAGTGACTTAAATTCTGACACTTCGCTGTACGAGAATAGCGGATCCTCGGACGATTCCGTATGGCTAGTTAAGTAGCACACACCTTTTTATTTTCAGCGTAACATTAAGGACGTCACAGGAGCCTGGGATCCCGCTTCCAACTCAAGTATGACGGACCATCTTATGTTCAGCGTGTCGTTAGGGAATGCGGTGTGGCTGTTAACATTCATTATTCCCAAACCTGTAAATTTCTTCCTAGTACCTTTGATGAGCTTTTTGCCAGTGTTACTGATATATTGAACTATTATAATTCATTAATTGCTAAATTACCTTAAAATTAACTTCTGTAATACACCTCTTCGACTGTTTGATATGATATTATTCCGTCACTAGCACATTGAAAAAACGGTACCTGAAATGATGTAGTTCGTCGATAGCTCACGAGCTTCAGCTACATTACCAAAATTTGTAGGTGCAATGAAGCAGAGCGAAAATCCAGTCAATTTTAAATTCAAAGAATCATTTAGGTGATTTCATGATGTTTGTGTGTGTGTAACTCGACTAATATCTAGATTTTGGTGTAAAACAATACAGGAATGTTAATTTCGGTATATTGTTTCTCACGAAAACTCTTTCTTGCAATTAATTTGAATGCTTGAAAATTTTCCAGGTTCTATTATGTTATACACATGCAATTTGCTTTATTCCACCAAGTATTCATGTGAAAAATGGGTAGGGGACAGTAGGGATAGTTGAGCCACTTTTCAGAAAAACATTTTTGTAGCTTTTATCTAGCAACTTTTTAATTTTTAAAAAATTGTGTTTCGAGGAACAATGTTTCCTTATTTAGGAAATATAAAAACAATGATAATTTTTACATTATATCATGGTGTAAAAAATACTTTTCTAAACCCTTGCAATGTGGTTCAAGTATCCCCATGCTGGGGATACTTGAGACAATTGTTGGAATTTCATGAAATTCTTATTTTTTTAAAAAAGCTTGCACTCATACTAAGTGCTTACATCAATGAAATTGTTATGCATTGTTATGTTCAACTTTCAATTACTAATTACTAACCTAAACACAATTAAGACTATTCGATAAGCATTCCATCAAATCCAATTTTAAAAGTGAAACTGGTTACACGATCATATTTGGACATGATAAAAGGTGTCTTTAACAACTTTTCTATTTGCTCTTTGTCAATAGTTGCAACATCATCTTTTGCAGGCCACTTAAACTTTGCTCCCTCAATTCGTCTTGCAAACTTAACAACAAACCCGTCCTCAGAGGCTCCAAACATTTGTCCGGTATTTGTCCAACAAATCTCCTAATACTTTTTTTTGCTTCGTATTTAACTAGTACCCAGTCATTCTTTTGGGGCTCCCTTATTTGTAATTCTTCCTCACATACGCTGTTATCACTAATATCCATTGAAGAACTTAAACTGTTCGTGGAACATTCATCTGAAGCACACGAGTTCGAGTCAGAGAGCAGGTCTGGCTTTCTTTTTGATTTATTGTTGATTAGTTTAACATTAAATTTAGGTTGCAACTTTTTAACCTTTTGCTGTAACATTTTTGTTTTTGTTTTTTTTTCTTTAGTATTGGCCCTTTGCATCAATTCCTCTTCCAGTCTACGTTTTTCAGGGGTCAGTGTCAAAATTTTTTAAGTCAGTTTCTTCCTCCCTCCTTTTTTTACCCTAGGTTGTGCTTTTGGGTATGGGCGAATTATCTCTGGTGACACTACTTGAATTAGCTTTGCTGTGGAGGTACTTGCTATTGGGAAGATATTTAATGTGGACATGTTACACATTTCTGTAGATTCTTGATCTCTACCACGTTGTTCTTCAGCATTTTCAATTATTTGAAGGAAAATCTTCAACAGGCCTGTCAGTCACATAGGCACTTAAAAATTCTTCTTCAGTGAAGATGTCTTCATTAAATGGGACAATTCCAGTAGCCATGAACCCACTGCATATGTTTCCACTTGTAAATGCCAAAGCTCAGCCATATCATAAAGTGATATTGGACGACCTGGCTGTGTCAGCATCCATGCATTAGCTGCATTGTTGTAAAACTTCTTAAATGGACCATAAACTGTTTTGTCTAATGGCTGAAGTTTATGACTTGTATGAGGTGGAAATGTTAGGAGAACAATGCCATTGTCGTTTGCCAAATTTAGAGAAGCTATGGAAATGTGCTCTCGTGGTTGTCCATAATCAATAGTACCATATTTTCTTTGCTAGGGCGAACAAATTTCACAAAATGCTTCAGATACAATTCAAAATTTGATGAAGTCATCCAACCAGATGGATGTGCACCTCCAGAACATCCTGTGGGTCCACCTTTCAAGTATACATCCTTCATGTTCACTCGAGGGAAAACAAAAAATGGAGGAATAGAATTTCTAATTGCATTTATCCCATAACAAACAGTAACCAAAGTCCCTCTTTCAGCAGATGACACTTGTCCCACTTGTTTTTCTCCTTTAAGGGCAACAACTTTTCCTGGTTTATGGACGGTGGTTATGCCAGTTTCATCAATGTTCCAAATAGCCTCTGGACCAAACTTGTGCTTTTCTAAGACAAATTTAAAATTTTAAAAAAACAAGCTAACATTTGCCCGATTAAAACTTGTAGCTCTGGCCAAACTTGTAACTTGTGGTTCTCTGTGGGATAATGTTGGGTAACGCTTCATAAAACCCCTGAACCAGTCCAAACCAGCAAAGCAGTTAACATGCCACTTAGCTGGAAAAATCTTGTTATTTGCAGTTGCAAATTCATAAGCTAATTTGCAAACGACTTGCCGGGACAACCCATAATGCAGTTTTGAAGCTTTTACAACAGTCTTTCAGCATGTCTTCTTCTTGAATTGTAAAAATTTGTCTTTTTTTGAAATTGGCTCTTAATAGATTTGGATCTTCAGGATGTGACTTATGTTTTATTATATATCTGGAAAGCGTTGTTCGGTCAATCAGGGTTCCCACTCTTTTAGCAAAAGAAAAATTAAGGCCTTTTTAAGGCAATTTTTCATATTTTTTAAGGGTATATTTACTGTATTTTAAAATGTTATGAAAAAACTAATATGCAACTTATAGCAAAGAAATTAAAATATGCATGTTAAGATTATTATGAAATAAGCTTTAATCAAGTTTATAAGTTAATAAATAATAAATTTCTAATAGATTTACTTTTGTTTTCACACAATACAGTGAATATTGAAACTTTGTCCCTTTTCATATATTAAGCATAAAATAAAAAAAACTACTATACCCCAGAAAACTGACACAAGGGCAAAAAGAAACATTACCACCTTAGTTA
Organism: Vandiemenella viatica; assembly: GCA_031002005.1. NCBI lineage: Eukaryota > Metazoa > Arthropoda > Insecta > Orthoptera > Morabidae > Vandiemenella > Vandiemenella viatica. The sequence goes on along the minus strand of JARYHS010008074.1, from coordinate 25,635,729 downwards.
TAAGAATTACAAACATATAAATATATATTTTAACTTAATTTGTTTATAAACATTATAGCACATTAGCAGTTACATCAGAGAAAGACTGCCAAATTGTTTTATTAGATTTCAGGTATAATGTTGAATCAGGAAGACTCACCCCCCCCCCTTTTTTTGAAAGCTACATGTAAAAGACCCGTAAAAGATTAAACATTTTCCATAGGTTTAAGAAATAGGTTAAATACAACTTTTTCAACATCTTTCGAGTTACAGCAGTAGTTCCTATTGGGCATATTTGATCAAATATTTTCTTATGTGAGTAAAGTTTACTTACCAGATGAGCTACAACATGTTATAACATACTGGTAAGAGTTGTTAACATGTATGCAGGTTAAATAAAAAATATACTCCTTTTTAAATGATATTTTTATTTTCACATTGTTTGAAAACAAAGGTCAATTCTCTTTTAAATCTTTCAATAGTGCCTTAATTTTACTTTCAACATCCTCAAATTAAGCTTTTTTAACTTTAGTGGTTCCTCGTAATCTATTGGACTGTGTGATGTACTATTTTACATCCCCTATAACCTCAGCTTTATCTTCAAGATCTTTAATTGCAGTTTCGAGATGTGCCTTTTTACACTTCTTCCAAATCATCTAAAATAGATTTGCGTTTCACTCCCTGAATCCTTGTATTCTTTGCAGTTTTTTTTTCTCTTCCAGGTACACAATATACTTTTGATGAGCCAAAGCTGCATACATCCTTAACTCCTTAGTTATTATCAACTTATTTTTGCTGTTTTTGAAATGTTGACTGACTGAATCTTTCAGCAACTAAAGACTCCTTTTAAATTTTCAACTTCCAACTACTTGTTCACAGAGAAGCCTCATTCAACATCTGCTTGTCCATGTGATAACAGCAACAATATTTTTACTACTTTGTGTACTCTGTTATAATCTTCATTGCCTAAATACTTCTTTAAAAAGATATCTAATCGTGAATGCTCATCATGTGGATTAAATGAGCTGAAGTGGTTTGAAGCATTTGAGGCAACCTGTGATAAAAACTGTGATACTGTATAAAGATTTTATCACAGTCTCCTTCTCCAATTAAATTTATTTTTGACAAGTGAATCAGAAAATATTTCATATTTTCATAACAGTTGCTACTATTTAGCGCCATCTGTCTAGGATCAAGGCAAGTCATAGTTCTTACAACTCTATAATTTATAGGAGATTTGTCCAGTATGTGCTTAATCATCGTAAAAATGAAGTCTTTGACCTCCATTTTCATCTCGAAAACTTCTTTTTCATACACTTTCTTGTTGAATATCATAGCCTTGATAAGTTGATCGCCTTCAACTTCTAAACCGATGTTGCTAGCACAAGAATGCTTCGACATATCACTCATGTCTAATGTTGCCAATTTCTGTACATTAGTCAATACTTTTGTTTGTTCTTTCTTAAAAACATTGAAGATAACAATAAAATTTGTATTAAATTTTCTTATATCCTTTGCCATAAATGGCAAGAGAGGTTTTGTGCTCTGATAAAAAGCCAAGAATGGGGCTGTCATTTTAGACACTGAAATGAAAAATTTCAGTTTTGAACAAATAATATTTTCTTTCACTGCCTGTTGAATTGTTAAAAAGGACTTACGAGTAGGTTTATGTAAAGAGCCCTTTTCCACATTCTGTATGTAGCTTTTAAAATCATCCCATATTTCGCCCTTTCTGCTACAGGTAAATTTTCCAACCACCTGTGCGAACAAAATTTGGAGGGCATTTTTTTACAAGTGGAAATATTGAAGAAATCCTCTCTTCTCACGGCTGAATCTTTAAATAACCAAAATAAGGAAACTAGGACGAATCAAGGTGCCAGCCAGAAGCTTGGCAACCATGTTTAAATGCATTATTTACTTGGGGGGCTAGGGGGCTCAAGGGCCCCCCCAAGTATCTGGACATTGTAATTTTGAATACTTTTTTTTTTTTTTTTTTTTTTTTTAAGCTCTACGGATTTGAGGCCCGAGTAGGCTATAAAGACTACCCCATGGCCGACTCAAGCCTCCCCCCCCCAAAAAAAAAACCAAAAATCTACTGAAGACAAGCCCTCTGAACCAAAATTCACTCAAGCCAAGCGCCCCCCCCCCAAACCAAAGTCTGCTCAAGGCCCCCCCCCCAAACCAAAATCCGGGATCCGGCCCTGCCCACATCCAACATTTCACAATTAAATCCAGTTCTTAATTTCTTTTGCAAAATATTGAAAAATTTCAAATTTACGGATGGACCATCCATTGAAACCTGTATCACTTTTTGGAGAGATAACTTCTCAACTGCTTACAAAAAATGTTCAATCAAATCTTCAGCTTTGGCATGGCCCATAAAAACAGAAGTTAAATATGAGGTTTCAATTGTGTTTGAACATTCATTCCAGTATCGCACATGGACATCAAGTTGTTTACTTTGTAAGAAGTTGTTTAAACTCTCATCAAACAATGAAACATAACAACTGCAATTTTTCAAAGAGTTGTACAACAAATTTCTATAAAATGGTGCAAGGCCAAAACAAAGCAGATAAGCACATTTTGTTGGTCCACAGGAAAATAGTTTAGCTATCTGGCTGTCACTAAACATTTCTGGGAATAACAAATTGACGCCTTTGAAGAATTATACGAGTAATGACTAGTCACACACTTCAAAGTCAGTCTTATTTCAGCATCAAGTACTGAGTTCTTGAGAACTGTCAAAGTATTTGTTGTACTAGGAGGAGGAACAGCAAAATCCACAGAATTAGCCGATGCAACAGCAACATCTGATGTCTCCTTGACAGGCTGAAGTTTTTCTTTCGACTGAGCATTCAAAAATGTTTGTATCCCAGCAGAGGTGCTATTTTTGGCCTTCATCTGTTACAGCAAACACTGCAATATCCTTTGTATTTATCACGCGATGGAACGAGCCAATGTTTGTATTCTTTGTTATTTAACCATAATATATTAAATGTACACTTTCCCATCGTAAATCATATATATAAAAAAAATAGTGAATGTAAATTAAGCTGTAATATAAAATTAAAACAATATGTACATAAGAAACTAGTGAGAAATTGCCAAGAAATGTAAGACGCAGGCATGTACGAAGCAGACCTTCATAAGAGTTCAAGAGACTACTACTCTACTACTTGCTTGAAATACAGGGTGATTCAAAAAGAATACCACAACTTTAAAAATGTGTATTTAATGAAAGAAACATAATTTAACCTTCTGTTATACATCATTACAAAGAGTATTTAAAAAAAAAATTTCACTCAAAAACAAGTTCAGAGATGTTTGATATGGCCCCCTCCAGACACTCGAGCAATATCAACCCGATACTCCAACTCGTTCCACACTCTCTGTAGCATATCAGGCGTAACAGTTTGGATAGCTGCTGTTATTTCTCGTTTCAAATCATCAATGGTGGCTGGGAGAGGTGGCCAAAACACCATATCCTTAACATACCCTCATAAGAAAAAATCGCAGGGGGTAAGATCAGGGCTTCTTGGAGGCCAGTGATGAAGTGCTCTGTCACGGGCTGCCTGGCGGCCGATCCATCGCCTCGGGTAGTTGACGTTCAGGTAGGTACGGACAGATAAGTGCCAATGTGGTGGCGCTCCATCCTGCTGAAATATGAATTGTTGTGCTTCTTGTTCGAGCTGAGGGAACAGCCAATTCTCTAACATCTGCAGATACTGTAGTCCAGTTACAGTAGCACCTTCGAAGAAAAAGGGACCAAAAACTTTATTGGCTGAAATGGCACAGAAAAACGTTCACCTTAGGCGAGTCACGTTCATACTGAGTTGTTTCCCGCGGATTCTCAGTGCCCCATATAAGGACATTGTGACGCTTGACTTTCCCGTTAGTGTGGAAAGTTGCTTCATCACTAAACACAATCTTTGAAACGAAAGATTCATCTGTTTCCATTTGAGCAAGGATAAAATCACAGAAATCGAATCTTTTAATCTTATCAGCTGCAGACAGTGCTTGAACCAATTTCAGACGATAAGGTTTCATAACTAACGTTTTTCGTAGGACTCTCCATACAGTTGATTGTGGAATTTGCAGCTCTGCGGGTCGATTTTCCTGGGCTGCGAACAAATGCTTGCTGGATGCGTGCTACATTTTCATCACTCGTTCTCGGCCGTCCACAACTTTTCCCTTTGCACAAACACCCATTCTCTGTAAACTGTTTATACCAACGTTTAATACACCACCTATCAGGAGGTTTAACACCATACTTCGTTCGAAATGCACGCTGAACAACTGTCGTCGATTCACTTCTGCCGTACTCAATAACACAAAAAGCTTTCTGTTGAGCGGTCGCCATCTTAGCATCAACTGACGCTGACGCCTAGTCAACAGCGCCTCAAGCGAACAAATGTACAACTAAATGAAACTTTATAGCTCCCTTAATTCGCCGACAGATAGTGCTTAGCTCTGCCTTTTGTCGTTGCAGAGTTTTAAATTGGTAAAGTTGTGGTATTCTTTTTGAATCACCCTGTATAAGCACTTTGACTCACTCTTGGTTAAGGTCGAGCCAGAGAGAAATCTGCCGATCGGCGTGTCGCCGGGATAGTGAAATTTATTACGCCGTATCTCGGTTTTTTTTAAAAAAATCAGGCTTTTTCAAAGATTTTAAGGCTTTTGAGCAAATTGTAGGGCCTTTTAAGGGCCCTTAAAAATCAAAATGAAAATTAAGGCCTTTTTAAGGTCCGTGGGAACCCTGTGAATGTCATATTTTTTTGCTGATGCTCTTAGTGAACTGCTTCCTTCAACCACTTCTTTGCAAGCTTGCTACATTATGTCTGCCGGAACTGTTCTTCGCACTTTTGCACCATCCTTTCTTTTATAAAGCAGAGGCATTTTTCTAAATAACAATAGAAAAATGTAATTTGTAATTAATTGAACAGCTAACATATATACAGCTATTATGTTAATTCCTTTCACAACTAGGCTTATATTTCATAATTATATAAGTAATGGGCTATATTTGTGTAATTTAATCAAATACTTCATAACTATATTGACAATACATTAACAGTAAACACTAAATATGTTGCTGTATTTAATACAGGGATACTTGAGACATGTCTCATCTATCCCTAGGTTGAGTGTCTTAAGTATCCCTACTTTCCCCATTACACACAGTCCAGTCACATTAATGTGACCACCTCTCAAAAACCTTTGGCAGAGCGGACCGCTGCGAGGCGTGCAGGAAGAGTGTCAGTTAGGTTTCAGAAGGTGTTCGCTGGGTTGTTGAGCCATGCCGACTCCAGTGCCGTGGTCAGCTGCGCTAGATTACACGGTTGAGGATCCATGGCGCGAACAACCCAATCGAAGTGGTCCCACAGATTCTCGATTGGATTTAAATCAGGTGAGTTTGCTGGCCAGGGGAGTAAGGTAAACTCATCCTGGTGCTCTTCGAACCACGCACATACACTGCGAGCTGTATGACACCTCGCATTGTCCTGCTGGTAGATGCCATCATTCGGAGGAAAAATTATTCGCATGTAGGGGTGGACATGGTCCGCAAGGGCAGATACGTACTTGTGCTGATCCATCGTGCCTTCCACAATGACGAGTTCACCCAGTAAATGCCAGGAAAACATTCCCCAAACCATAATACTCCCTCCTCTACCCTGGATCCATCCGGCTATTGTTGCTGGGTGTTTGCTTTCAGACGTTTCACGCCGTATGCGCCAACGTCCATCTGTCCGATGGAGCATAAAACGTGATTCACCGGAAAAAGCCACCTGTCGCTAGTCTGAGGACGTCCAGTTGCGGTACTGGCATGCAAATTCCAGCCTTCGTCGCCGATGAACAGCAGTCACCATAGGTGCATTAACCAGGCGTCTGCTGCAGAGGCCCATGCGCAGCAACGTTCGCTGAACCGTTGTTGAGAATACACTCGGTAGCCCCTTGGTTCATCTGGGCGGTCAGTTGCTCAACAGTTGCACGTCTGTTTGCCCGAACGCATCTCCGTAGCCTTCGTTCGCCTCTGCCATCTATAGCCCGTGGTGCACTGCATGTTCCACGTCGCTGATTTTGAATAGTGCCATTTTGCCATGCACGGTATACTTTCACCACGGCGGCACGTGAACAGTTCACAAAATTAGCCGTTTCCGAAATGCTTCCACCCTTGGCCTGAAAGCCAATAATCATGCCCTTTTGGACGTCGGATAAATCGCTACGTTTCTGCATTACGCCAACGATTGAAATGCTTTCCGATGCCCTAGGACATCTTTTATATACACTCCACTGTAATGTGCTGCTACCTGCCTTCTGTGATTGGTTATTTCACGTTGACGTCGAAAGTAGGTGGTGGTCACATTAATGTGACTGGACTGTGTAATATTATAATCATGCGCCAATGCATTCACATTCAAGTCGCTGTATTAGTTACTAGGGAAAATATTAGAACACATTAAAGAAATTAGGAATTTAGCATTTAGTGATAATCAAAGTGTAGATCCTTCGTGTTTGACGCGAGACGCACACCGTTATGCATATCCTGCTAATGATATCAGCTATATTTGGCGAGGTATCGCAAGCATTTCCATTTAGAAAGCCATTACAAACTAAGTACTTAAGCATACACGATTTTTGAGGCAATATTACTAAATCTACCACACAGCAATTTACAATAGATGATCACGCATGCACACATCATGTTCACCACTGAAGACTGGTCAGATTGACTCTGAGAAATTTTTCAAGGATTCATTATGACCTGTGACAGATACTATGGAAAACGTTTTCTTACCTCAGCGATATATACAGCAATAGCCTCTCTTGATTAAAGATTTCTTGAAGTCACTTAGTCCAAGTGACTGTGATTATGATTTAGTGTATTTTGTCCGAAGAAAGAGAATGAATTAAGTACTTCACACATGATTTTGAGGCAGTCTACCAAACAGCAATTTATAACAGATGACCACACACACACACACACACACACACACACACACACATGTTTGACATCAGGTAGATGGCCCCAAATCATCTATCAACATTTAAACTTTCTTCATAAAAATAATAGAACAGAATAAGTACTTCTGCCGCGTTCGGGATTTTTGAGACACTACGACTAAATCTACTATAATAAGATATAAAATTTAAGAGAGAATACATTTATTAATTCATAATTATTACATCATCATCATCATTATTATATTCCACTATAAGCTCATCTTCTTGCATTGAATCTGAAAAAAAAAAATCCAACATCATACAGAAATCGAGTCAAATGGTGAAAAAAATAATAGACTAGGCAATAACTTGTTACCACACGATTGAATTAAAAACGTGGGGTGGAATGTACTTGATAATCCGAACTTTCTGCTCATCAGAAACATTCACATGTAACTCTATTCACTATTCCATTGTGAAATTTGCTTATAGAAGATCAGTTTAAAACATAGAACACTTCATTTGAACCATTAACTTACAGCAGCAGGCATCATCATCCTCGTCAGAAACCTCAGACACTGTTATGCACTCTGTCTTGCATCGAATCTGCAGAAAAAAACATTATTCCAATGTAACAGGCTGGCCTTGTGGTTAGGTGACTGCGTTGGGCGTTCTGACCATTATTGGGAATGTGGCTTTACATGTGACTGACCTCAGCGTTTATCTCCTCTTCTTATCTTCTTCCGGATACCGTCTTGACTTCTTGAAAGCTAACTAATTAATTCAATCAGGATTGTCTGACACCACGTGAAGGTCACGACCCTTTTACTATTGGAATACTGTATTCTCAAATAATCAAGATGGAATGTGGATAAACGGTTTAATGGAACCAAGCTGCCGATAGTACATTTGTCGATGATACCAAGAAGTAGAGTCCACACTTATTCTACTGGATCGCTAGTCTGATCGTATAAGGTATTAAGTGAAAGTCAGTCTATTAATACTCGATGGAACTTAAGATCGTTACGACGTCCGAGGCAGGGCGGCTAAGCTTTGAGCTAGCGGTTCGCTACCCGATGTTGCTCCTGAGCTCGCTGGTAATGAATAGCATCATTTATTGGTTGTACAGGGCCCACTTCGGCTCTGTTTTGCGTCACAAGAAGGTATTGCTGACATGCTATTCAGCATTCCTGAACGGGGCAACGACTTTGCTTGCGTCTGCGCTGCGTGCCTGCAACTCTTCACTCTAACTTCGCCAATGTCTCCAACATTTATAAAATCATTCTTAATTAATAATAAAGCCCAAAACGACCATTACATTACCTCCCCTCCTCGAGAAAGATACGTCCCGTATCTTCAAATTTCAGGACTTTGAATATGAATCTAAATAAAATAAACCCTCTTTCTAGTAAAAATATCAATCTCCACAATTATCAAATAAAACTGAAATAATGTTGTTAAATAATACTCATAGCAAGTGTAAGTGTGGATTCCACTTTCCCGGTTTACAAAGTTTCTGTAACAAAGTTAAATTGTAATTGAAACTCAAAATTCTTGCTTGTGCTGGTCGTTCCAAACCTGCAGTTAAACAAAATCATTAGAGATTTGTATCTGAATGTTGAATACAATTTAAATCAAAATGAGTTCTCAGAAAAGAAAATATAAAATCATTATGAATTTGCTACCGGTTCATTTCCAATAAATATCTGATAAATTTTTGTGTTTACATATGACATGAAACATAAGGCAACAGCGTTTCTAGGTAATTAAAGAATCTATGAATGGTATGAACTGCGAGTGAAGTTAAAATACTAATAAGAACTTTTTAACAAGTGATGTACCATGTCATTTTCCAAATTTACTTATATAGGAACTGAAACTAAACATAATAGAATAGAACGAAATCTTGAATAATCCGCTCATTAAAGTTAAAGCTCTTCGATTGAAACATGAATTTAACACTTACTTCAGTTTGTCGATAAGTAGTTATTTTTAGTGTGATCCCTTGGATAATCTGTTGTAACAATACAATTAGTACTTGTAACACTTAACCAACTCACAATCCTCTTAAGAATTTACTCTCTCACACAGTCTTATTGATGCGTACAAACACACTTAAATCCCTAGTTGGGTAATTCCCCAAAGATATGAAAAATTCTGAATTAAAATATATCCACCATTAGAAAATAAAAATAATATGATAATAAATGAATGAAATATTCTTTGAAAATGAATAGGCTCTGATAATAAAAGAAAAGATTAATTGAAATGAATTGTACTCATTCGTTATAAGTTCATGTCGACAGATTCAGTCACTGGTTGCGCTCTCAGCTGCTGACAATGCAGTGTTGGGTTGCACAGGCATGTCTAGAGGTTGACGGCACCATGCTCGATCGTTATCAAGCTGCAAAATCGTAATTTGGAAGCAGTAACAATTTCTCGTATTTTTACACGATTTTTGACAAATATCTTGTAAGCATGGAATGCTGTCCATTGTAACAACTTTCAAGACAAAAATGAATATGAATAAACATCAAGACAAAAATGAATGTGAATAAACATCAACACAAATTGAAAATGATATACCACTATTTTGTAACCGAATTAAGTTTAGTGCCATTGGATATGAAAATTGCAATAAAATTTCTCTGAAATTAATTTGTATTAACCAAGAATACTTCGTTTCAATTTTAAAATTACTTCCAAGTTTTCATAAATTACTAGCTCTGCAGTTGGCAAGTTACTGAAATGAAATGGTATAGCTAAAGTAAAAAGATTGTTAGATTTACAAAAATAACGAAATGAACTACAGAAATAAAATCACACATGAGAGCTGATTTGTTTTCTACCTAGTAACATAACAGTATTTTCCTCTAAGTTTCCTTTTTTATCTGTTTGGTCCCTAGCTAGCTAGTCATTCCAAAATAGAGGTCTTCTTTCGTCCCCTTATTAACATTAAATTCTTACATTAAATCTTCGCTTCCCTATGGCTTCTGTTTTTTTTTCTTATTGCGCTGGCTTATCATCTCCAGGTCATCAGCTGTTACAGTGTACTGAGCTTTACATTTCGCGCTTGTTTACATTCCTCGCTGGAGTACTATTTGCTTACGTGCGGTTTCTCCCGCCGCTCGCATTTACTGACTGACACTTTTCCTTGTAGGTCACCGTACTATACAAGTTTAATTCATACGAATTATCAAAACAGTTTTAGTTACAGTCTTGGTGATTTACTTTAATATCTCGATCCCTAATTAATTAAGATAGCTGATGCAAGAAGAGAAAAATTAAATTAAACTGTGAAATTTATTAATTTTTTTTTCGGAAGAAAAAATTCTTTAAGACTTTACTACACTTTTCCTAGTAATTTCGGCTATGATACTATGTCAGCTAAAGAGATTGTTTGTTGTAACACTGTCCTACCTCTCAATTCTATCCACGGGTTTATTTTACTTTCCCTAGGGCAACCTACTATAGGACCCGTCACTTCATAGGAACAGCCGTATTTCCATTGTTGACTAACCTATTACCGATCATCACCTCTCACCTACAGTGTACTAAGACAAACCTGTCTTCACATGACATCGTACATTTCATCTTTCAAACCTAAGGTTGATATTAACTCCTTTCGAATCAATAGAATTTAATCGCCGAAATTCAATTTAAAAGTAATGTAGTTGTGAAGACGGAAATACGTATACTCGTTCAATACGAAAGGTATAAAAGATATTTGTTAAACATTTCTAAAAAAATGCAAAATGTTTACAGTTATTTCTTCCAGAATTACCAAAACTTGTATCCTCGAGAAATCGTGTAATTGATAGCATGTTGTACGTTACAATCTTACTTCCGACTTCATTTCGTTAGTTCTTACGAATTCACTACTCGGTGGCTTATGTTTACCATCGTGCTTGATCAGTTATGTGTTCTTTACCGTGGCTCACATTCTGCTTTCTGTTAACACTATCTGACTCATCATTCTACTTCATCAATGTGGCGTGCTCGCACATTCACGTTTAACCGTTATCTGGTGCTTTGGCTCGCGGAATTAGATCGTATGGTACTAAATCATCTGGATGATTAGTCCTGATTTCCCCTTTACGCATTTTACACAACGTTTTTCGACATTATGTGTCTAACTCATTTTTTTTTTTTTGAGCATGGAAGTAGCTAGGGGATTATGACGTAGTAACTCGTTTTGAAAAGTAAGCGTCCCCACTATTCTGACACTAGTCTCCCGAGTTTGGTGGAAGCGTTCCCGCTTGGGCAATCTTAGACGCCTCGCTCCTACTCCGCCCATCTGACCGAAAAACAAAAAGCATTCTAGTAGCCTTAGGCCTACTGTATCGCTTCCACGACTATTAGCCTCCGTTCTAAACTATGCTTAGTAAGTTCCTGAGACGCTCAACCACTATTGCATAGCACGTTGTCAATAATATTTGTTTCACTATTTTACTTTATTCCCCCTACTGCAGCTTTACGGGACCCATATCTCACTTATGTTTCATGATACTAGCACCAGTTCAATATCATGTATACCCATCACTCACAATATTAAACAACAAATATTCTTCATTAGTTCCCTTCTTTACCATATCATTAGTTACCTTATGCATGCATGCTTCACTCAACAAACATTTAATTTCATTGATACAAAATTCTTCGCCACCGTCATCGCCTAAACGATGAAGTATATACCTCTGTATCGTTGCTACTGTATTTATCATTTTTAAATATATTAGGCTACCAGACTGTAACGTAAAATTCCGATTCTTTCAGCGTAGTACACTATTCCTCTGTGACTAGGCTTGACCTTAAATGGGTCGTATAGCTGAACACACAATCCGATTTCTCACACTGGTGTATTTATTAGGCAGTTTGGATCCGTCTTGCAGTAATTATTTTGGATGTGCACGTCCCAAATAATCACCTGAACCCTTGAGAAGCTTTTATAACGATCACGAAGGATTCACTCGCGTGATGTCACTCAGCAACCGTTAATACACCAAGTATGGATGCTCAAACCGTCAGAAATTCTACGAACAATCTGCCCTTCAGATTTTAAAAGCCACTTTTAGATAAATATTTGCCACGTTTAAATAGCCACTATGATTTACGGAGAAACTTGGCCACACTTTTATGTTTCCTTTCAAACGATAAATGATTTTAACTGCAAATTATTCTTATTACATAATTACATTACTTTATTAGATCTGAAAGTTCATTATTACTTATAACATCTTACTTGAACTGCTTCCGTTCAATTTTCAAGACTAACGTCAAAGTTGCTAATTTGCATATACGAAACTTAAACATTTTATGCTTCCTCTTGTCAGTTAATGTAATAGATCAGACACTACTCATTGCCAATGATATTGTACAGCGTTTTCCGCGAAACTTCAACTCAAACACTTTTCAATACACCTAAACAAAACATTATGGTATAATTCATACATATTTTAGACCTATTACCAATTACGGACGCGCATACAGATTAACATGCTAATGATTATAAAAAGTTGTTTCAAAATGTTATAAGACTATTATTTTAATTACAGTACAACGGAACATAGAAAGAGTACTTTTAATTTAACACCAAAAAAATGAGAACTGCTGCCACAAAATTCTGCTTAAGTTTACCAAAGTTATTAGCTCAAGACCATTTATCTATCTTGCAAAACTATTGTACTCCAACTGAATAATAGATCTTCGGCCACTGATTTTCCGCCGAACGCGAAAGCAAAACCAGACATGCAATTTATAAAGAGTACATCTTTGTTTACCGATCTCAATGAATAGCAATTTCTTACTGCAAAACATAAATTTTAAGCAGAAAATTATGTTACAAAGATAGCTCACATTTAAATCTGAACTGACCCCCTTGTAGACTATGAAAACTCGACTAAAACTCATTTTGATCTTGCAACTCTAATGGTTCACAATTTAGTTCTAAAAGGAAAAATTTCCAATTTAGTGAAATTTCTTCTGGAACATACAGGATTTTTTTTGTAAGTTATTTCATCATAACTCGAAAATCTCAATATACTGCGATACACAATTCTACCGAAAGTTTCGCCGTATGACGACCCATGTTGGCGGTTTTTACTTCGGCAATAATACTTCGTACAACTTCCTATTTAACAATTCAATTCTACCTATAGCACGAAACAAATTACGAACACTGATATGCCTCGAACAGCTGACGAAAATAATTATAGCAATTACTCAATGAAATTATTACTGCATTTTGAATGAATGGCATTGTTTAAACAAATGTACAATTAACTAACAGCTGTAATTTAAAAGTTCACACACGAAAATATGCTGAATTCAGACTTATTCTAAATTAGCTTAGCAAAACACGAAAAACAGAAATGACTAAGGTTAGTCGATAGTCGAAGATTATAGTGATTGATCGCAAGGCCTTTGAAAAAACGATCAATCTAGCTCGGAGATCTGTGGTCGCTAACGCCACACATGCAAGAAACATGCTCCTGGATATTTCAAGTTACTTAAAAATTACTAAAGAATGATACATTCACTCCCCAAATATTCTCTACAACTACGTGCACAAATTTTATTTAAAATCCACTTTTTATAGCTACACATAGGTTTTCCCTACTGAAATACTTAACATGATTCTATTACTTAAAACACTAGTTAAACGTAACACTCTATCAGCATATTCAAACCACCAATTTATTCTGATGCAATAACTACTCTCAAATTCCATAAATCGCTTCATTCCTTTACTTATTTCTCTCTATCAATTAATATCTTTCCCATAAATTCACTTAAAACATTACTATTCACTCCATACTTATTTAAACTTGCACTAATTAATTTAATTAAACTTACATACATTTATACAATTGAACAGATTTTTCCTTACCTCAAATTTCATATTTTTCGTGCTTGTTATATTCTTTCATTAAATTATCACAATTGAAGTCCACAAAAGAAACTATTTTTATAAACAATTGTTTTTGATTCTACCAAAGTTTACAGATTCCCAACTTCGCAGATCAAACTTCTACAAATGAATTCGCGTTTATTAACTGCATTGAAATAACGGTTCGATTACTTTACTCACGACTTCCAATTAATACAAAATTTTAATGTATACTACACTTGAGTTTTCCTTCCACATGGAACTATATTTCTGCCGAAAAGTTGCGCTGTGACGTGAAGTGTCGTGATGTTTCGCTGGCCGCGCCGGACTGGCTGCACGCGCTGATATCTGCGTCGTGAAGAAGAGGTCACCGTGTGCTGGCCCGTCAACTGTCGCACCTGGTCTCCGGAGTCTCGAACCGACGACCACCTGGTTCCACGACTACTGCTGGTTCTTCGCCGTTGTCTTGCTCTCCGCCGGTCCCTGCATCTACCGCTAGCTAAGCCGCACCTCGCGTCGTAACGTCTACATTTACTTCGTAAAGCCACAATTTTTCAAAGTTTTCCCACTTAGGGTCCGGTGATCGTATCCCGACTTCTGACACCACTGTAACAGGCTGGCCTTGTGGTTAGGTGACTGCGTTGGGCGTTCTGACCATAATTGGGAATGTGGCTTTACATGTGACTGACCTCTGCGTTTATCTCCTCTTCTTATCTTCTTCCGGATACCGTCTTGACTTCTTGAAAGCTAACTAATTAATTCAATCAGGATTGTCTGACACCACGTGAAGGTCACGACCCTTTTACTATTGGAATACTGTATTCTCAAATAATCAAGATGGAATGTGGATAAACGGTTTAATGGAACCAAGCTGCCGATAGTACATTTGTCGATGATACCAAGAAGTAGAGTCCACACTTATTCTACTGGATCGCTAGTCTGATCGTAGAAGGTATTAAGTGAAAGTCAGTCTATTAATACTCGATGGAACTTAAAATCGTTACGACGTCCGAGGCAGGGCGGCTAAGCTTTGAGCTAGCGGTTCGCTACCCGATGTTGCTCCTGAGCTCGCTGGTAATGAATAGCATCATTTATTGGTTGTACAGGGCCCAATTCGGCTCTGTTTTGCGTCACAAGAAGGTATTGCTGACATGCTATTCAGCATTCCTGAACGGGGCAACGACTTTGCTTGCGTCTGCGCTGCGTGCCTGCAACTCTTGACTCTAACTTCGCCAATGTCTCCAACATTTATAAAATCATTCTTAATTAATAATGAAGCCCAAAACAACCCTTACACCAACATCATACAGAAATCTAGTCAAATGGTGAAAAAATAATAAACTATGCAATAACTTGTTACCACACGATTGAATTAAAAACTGGGGGTGGAATGTACTTGATAATCTGAAGTTTCTGCTCATCAGAAACATTCACATGTAACTCTATTCCAACCTTGAAGTTTACTTATGAAAGATTTCATTTGAACCATTAACTTAACACAGTTGATAGTGGCGGTCACAACATTTGAAAGCAATACATCAGTGGGATCTCCAACATGCGAAAGTAATATGTGATAGGTAATAGTCTAACGTCATCTGTTATTCTGTTTACATAACCTCGCATCGAATTTGCAAAAAAGAACAGCCATTATTCCAACATCATACCAAAATCGAGCCAAATGGTGAAAAAGTAATAGATTGCACAAAAACTTCGTACTACATGACTGAATTAAAAACGGGTGTGGAATGCACTTGATCATCCGAACTTTCCGCTCAATAGAAACATTCAGATGTAACTCTATTCACTATCCCATCATGAAATTTACTTATAGAAAATCAGATTAAAAAGTATCACATATCATTTCAACCATTAACTTACCGCAGCTGACAGCTTCTAGAAAAGTCTGAAGCTGATGAGAAAGAACTGTGGAAATTAAAGAACTATCTTAGTCTTAGATAATTGGATAGATTTAATATAAGCAGCATCAATGAGAAAATGTGTCAGATACACAAGACTATATTGTTTGAAATACTTGTATTCACCTGACTGTAAAAGTTCCTTCACCTCTGTACAATTTCGCCAAGTCTACATCAACCACGATATTTACGTGAATGAAGAGAGCGCTGGGCGACCGTGGAAATTTATACCCATCGCAAGTAATGACTTTCTAAACGGTAATGCATGCGATGTCTCGCCAAATATAGCTTATTTCATTAGCAGGCTCTGCGTAACGGCATGCACGCTCCACAATTCCTGGCTGTTTGCCTCCTCATATGATTGCATTCTTATCCCACTTATGAGAAAATAGAGCTAGATTTTACAAGAAAAGATTGCATCTGAATGTCATATACACTTCACCAGATTTTAAGGTTTGTACCACGCTGTTCTGTCCATACACTATTCACTGTCTCTGCATCACTTGATAGAAGCGACACAGTCTATGACAAATGGGCATAGGCCACAGGTTAGTGCCCATTGGGATCTTTTTTTTTGTGGTTAGTTAGCCCTGCTAAAAAACATAAGCACCTAAACATGCAATGCTTAATTAGATTCGCTGATAACGGAAAACTAATTTATATACGGTGGGTCTACAGGAGTATTTTATAACGGATTGGTTGTCTTTTTACAACCACCAATCTAAGTACTGTTTTTATTTGTTAGAACGTTAAGTCTCGCATTTTTTAACTGGCAGTCCCATTTACAGCCAGCCAGTTAGTTTGTTCTAATACTCGTGTATGTTGTTTGGCCCGTTTACTGTCAGCTAGCCAATGTTTGTCTCTGTTTTGTGTTTGGCCCTTCTACAGCCATTGTTTTACTGTTTTTTTTTATTTTGCTGTTTCTGTGGCCGACCCCTTTACAGTCGGTCACAGACGGGATTTTAACAAAATGTGAGTATTTTAATATATTGTGTTGTATGCGTGGCCGACTCCTTTTACAGTCGCTCATGCGGACGGTATTTGCGTTTTAAGCCATGTTGTCATATCAGGAATTAGTCGGGGCGCTAATGACCTAGATGTCGACGTGCCCTAAAACCCAAATAACAACAACAACAACAACAACAACACCTCCGCAGGAGGTAATCATGACTTAAAACTGCGGTAGTAGTAGATTTGCAGTGCGTCTAATAATATGGCCAGGGACTGTATACAATACCATTTGGTCCGTGTAATGGCTTTAGCGACATGGATGGTGTTTTTCTAGATTTTACGACATTCCAGAATAAGTCTGGATTGCACTCCGCTCTACTGAGAGTGTTCTCCCAACTTTCTGTACGGTGTTTTTGTAGGTGCCATCTGACCTGGTTTGCTAGCCTGTAAGTTGTTGTACGGTCAGCTGGATCTCTGTATTGTTACCAACGTTTTCTATAGTGTTTTTTTTTAATTTTTTCAGTTCCGAAATGTGGGGTGGGAGGTCTTTTTTTATCAGGTTCATATGTAATTTTTACTGTGGCCTTTTTTGCGCATTCTTTGATAATGTTTACGAACTGGTATATATGTCTCTCAACTTGTCTCTTAGTTTCCAGTTCGGGCTGCCCTACAATGTGGTGGTTTACTAATTCTTGGTATTTCTACCAGTTAGTGGTTAGAGAGAACTTTTTACTCTCTGATCGGCGCACGGCTGCATAATACCACTGGGTTGTGGTCAGAATCGAGGTCATTAAATACAGTGGATGCAGCAGACCAGGTGATATTTTTGAACACGAATATATCCAAGATATCAGGCCTGAGTCTGGAGTCCCTGTGATAGTGCGAGGGTGCGTCAGGCGTCACTACAGTCACCTGGGGGTTCTTCGAGACGAGATCGTGAAGGACACGGCCGCTTGAGTTGGCAGCGCGGCAGCCCCAAGAAAGCGATTTGGCGTTAAAGTCACCCCCGAGGATTATTCTGTCGGCTGTGGTCATTGCTACCACGTCGGACTCCGGTATTTTATGGCCTGGTGGATGGTACACTGCTATAAATCTAATTGCCTGCCCATTTATTCCGACCTCAACAGCCGTGGCTTCAACACGCTCGAGCGCAGGTAAATCAATTGGTCTATGTGCAAGGTGGTTTTTTATGAGTACTGCCGTCCCACCCCCTGGTTGATTCGGTCTATCAGTCCTGTACAGTGTGTAATTGCGTACTTGGAAGCGCTGACCTGCGTACAGGTGTGTTTCGCTTATTAAAGCGATGTCTATGTTGTGCTCTTCAAGAAATAGTTCTAGAGCTTGTTTTTGGTGTAAAATGCCATCGGCATTCCAGTTCATGATAATTATAGATTGCAATTAATTTCTCGCCATCGAAATAGCTTGTGAAACCATTAATAACAGCGAATATTTTAAATTCGGCGTCTGGTGCATTTTTAAAGTTTTCTAGTGTTGTTTTGATTGTTGTTATCATTTTCATGATGTTGAAGGACTTAATAAAATCAATGATTTCCTTTAAATCAGAAAATGGTGATGAAGATTGTGGCGGGTTCTGCGAGGAGGAGTTTGAGCTCTCTCCCCCTGCAGGTGGGTCACAAGAATGGTTAGCTGGTTGTTCAGGTGGCTCTGCTGGAGTTACGGGCGAAGGTGCCTGCTCAGAGCTTGTTGATTGGTTTGGGAGAGGTGGAATTGAGCTTCCTTCAGTTGAAACTCGTTTGGTTGGTTATTAGTGTTGCCTGATTGTGTTTTCTCCTCTTGTTGATCCATCCATCCATCCATCATGATATGTCGCAGACATAAGCTGCATGTCGTCCTTAGCGCTAGGGTGTCCTATTGCTAATATCTGAATCTAGTTAATGAGGCTGGCCTGAATGTATTTATCCTAATTTGAGTTGAGCTGATCTAGATTTTGTGGATTATTTATATTATGTATTTACAACCTTATTACCTACTTACAGCTAATGGAGGATTTAAAAAAAAAAAAAAAAATTAGGACTTAACTATGCCTAACCCTATTTTTAGCTATTCCTACTTATAGCTAATGAAGGGTGAGTAATTATGCTGTTTGTTTTCAAAGGGGCCTATTTGTAACTAGTGGGGGTGGGGAGGGTTTGGTGGTTAGAAGGGAAATTGTCTGTTTATCGTTTGTTTGGGATGCCTATGTGGTAGTAGTTCAATTGGGTCGGTTCCAATTGCAGCGATCTCAGGGTGTCTTGAGTTTTCGCAGCGAAAGTAAAATTTGTCAGAAGCTGATTTTATGGTAGCTGATAGTGGGTCAAAATGGAGATCCTGTCGGATTCTCCAATTTGGTAAATAGCGGGGTGCACCAACAATAACACGCAGGGCTCTGTTATCCAGTTCCTGCAGCTTTTTGATGTGGCAGTCGGCAGCCATACTCCATAATTCGGAGCCGTACAAGAATGTCGGTTGGACAATCACACGATAGATGAGTAGCTTTGTTTCTGTTCTTATACTATCACCTCTTAGGATTGGGTAGAGATTGGTAAGTTTTGCTTTCGCTTTTTTCTTTGTTGCATCTATGTGGGACCTCCACGTCAGCTGTTTGTCTAATCGCATCCCAAGGTACTTAATTTCGGTTAGCCATTCGATGTCGCTTTCCTCCGTGTGCAATTTGTATCTTGGTAGTTTTCGTTTCTTGGTGAAAATGATGGCTTGGCTTTTTGTGGCATTAATTTTTATTTTCCATAAATTGCACCATTGGGTAAGTAGCTCTAGGTGATGCCGCAGTTTTCGTGCAGCATACTCTAGGTTTCTGTGGCTGGTGTAAAGTGCCGTGTCATCAGCGTGTAGGCGGATATTGCTGCCCTCCATATGCGGCAAATCATTGACATATAGGCAGTATAAAATAGGTGCTAGGACGCTACCCTGCGGCACTCCAGCTTCGATTTGCCTTACTGTACTGGTCTCACTCTCATATTTGATAAAAAAATCTGTTCTCTAGATAGGAATTTATGAAGTGTATTATATAATCGGTAACTTTGTATTTATGTAGTTTGTAGATGAGGCCTTCGTGCCACACTTTGTCGAAGGCTTTCTCAATATCTAAGAATATAGCTACTGTGCTGTTTCCCGCCTGCTTTTCGGAGCAGATGTGCTCCACTAGCCTGGAACATTGTTGTACTGTTGAATAATCTTTTCCGAAACCGAACTGCTGGCCAATGATTTTGTCGTTTCTGACAGTGTGAGTGTTGAGCCGTACAAGTATGATTCGCTCAAACACTTTGGCAATGACAGGTAATAGTGATATCGGTCGGTAATTTTGGGGAAATGTCTTGTCTTTTCCTGGTATAGGAATTCCCACTACTTTGGCGGTCTTCCAAGCATCAGGAAAGTAGCTGAATCTGAGACAAGCGTTGAATATTGTTTAAAGTCGTCTGATGGCTTGTGGAGGCAGATTTTTGATTTGTAGGGGAGTCAATTGGTCACTTTCGCAGGCCTTTTTTGTTTTTAACCTGCGAATAATGAACTCAATCTCCCCAGTATTTGTTAGTTGCGCTTCAGTCTGCGGCTCAGTCACAAGAATGTGGTCGACTTCATGAATAACCCGCTCTTCGTGATCGTCGCTCTCATCGTCATCTATGATGTTGACTTGAAATTGTTCTTCTAGTGTGTCTGTTAATGCTTTCCACGGCAACAATCTCTTGGGTTACATTGTCCCTAGAGTGCAGGGAAGTTTTTGCGGGTTTAGCGCATCTGCTTCCAAGTCATGTGAGGTAGTCATCAGTGTAGGGCTAGCATTGTTCGACTTGCCAGGTCGTATTTGGTTGCATAGGTTCAATTTTGGGGTGCATCATTTACCAGTTTTACTGGCCGTCTTGTATTTTTATTGTATTGAATGTGGGTGCCCAGCTGTTTTATTAGTGGGTTATCGTGATTGGGGCACTGTATGTATAACTTCTTTGCAGTAGTTCGGAAGCGTTCGAGCAAAGTTGGATGTCCGCTGTTTCTATGTAGTTCAGTTGTCGGGGTGTCCCTTGGCAGATTATATGCAAACCGTATGGCACGGTTTTGAACTCGTTGAAATAGTTTTAAGTTTGAGGGAGCGGTGTTGCCCCACACTGGTGATGCGTATTCAAGGATGGGTCTAATTGTTGCAGTGTATAGGGTAACTGCGGTGTTTGTATGTAGAGGTGATTTTGGATTTAACACCGGATAAAGCTGTCTCATCCTGTTCATGGCTTTGGTCCGAGTGTTTTTTATGTGAGTTTTCCATGTTAGCCGTTTGTCAATCGTGACGCCAAGGTAGAGAGCCGTGAGTGACCATTTGATACCTTCGCCGAAGAGTTTCACTGATTGAAGAGGAGGTACAGATCTTCTGGTCACCATGACTGCTTGGCTCTTTGCCGCATTAAAAGCCAAGCGCCATTTCTTTGCCCACCTCTCTCTATTGTTGCATCCTCTTTGCAGTTTTGTGACGACATGGGTTGCCCTGATGCTCTTCGTGAAGAGTGAGGTGTCCTCAGCGTATAGACCGGTTTCAATCTGGTCGGTTCTTGGTATATCGGCCGTGTAGATGTTATATAACACAGGTCCGATGACGGAGCCTTGTGGTACCCCGGCTTTTATATTCTTGACTGAGGAGATGGCGTCTTCAGTGATGACGCGAAAGGTTCGGTCAGCCAGGTAGTTGCGAATCAGGCGTACGTGTGGTAGCGGGACTCCTTGTACAAGCAGTTTGTAGAGGAGGCCCTCGTGCCAGACAGAATCAAAGGCACGGGATACATCCAGAAATACTGCACCAAAAAATTACCGTTTCTCAAAGGCTCTCATGGCATGTTCTACAAGGCGAAGAAATTGTTGTGGGGTAGAATGTTTTTGTCGGAATCCGAACTGTTCGTTGGGTAACAGTCGTTCTTCATCAATGTGTCGCTGGTGCCTCTTGAGGTAGATCCTCTCGAAAACTTTTGATGTGGTAGGTAGGAGGCTAATAGGCCTGTAGGATTTTGGGGAGCGTTTGTCTTTGCCAGGTTTTGGGACTGGAACTATTTCGGCATGTTTCCAAATTTTTGGGTATTCGCTGGTTGCTAAAATTTTGTTGAAGACTGCTGTGAGGTATTGAATTGCGGTTGGCGGCAGATGTCTGAATAGAGGACCACCAATGTTATCGTGACCGCTGGCTTTGTGCAGGGCGACATGGCTTAGCATGTCGGCGACTTCCTCAACACTGGTTTCTTCGATGGCTCCCTCGTCTGGAGTGTCTGCGTTTAGGAATGCGTCGAGTCGTTGCCTCACAAGGTTGATATGTGCATCGTCACAGTGTTCGTCTACTGGCTGGAAGTTGGCCTCGAAGGTGTCGGCAATAGAGTCTGCCTCGGCTGCCGGTTCAGTAACAGTTTTGTTGACAACGATCAGTGGTGGCATTTTGTGTCTTTGTCGAAGGATGCGTTTGGTGGAGTGCCAGGTAGACCCGTCCTCTGCAGTGAGCGTCACTACTAGGCCTTCCCAATCGCGCGTTCGGTGTTTTTGGATATCGGCTTTGATTTCTCTCTGGAGTCGGTTGATGGTGCGTTTGCTGGTCGGATCTCTCGTTATATGCCATTCCCTTGTCAGCGGATTCTTGAGGGTGATGGTCTGTCGGTTGTCGGGAGGTAGTTGTCTTGATTTTTCCGGCTGTTGTTTTACCGGCTGTGTTGCTTGGTCTGCAGCAGCATTGACTAATTCGGTGAACACAGTCATAGCAGCACAGGCCTCGATTTTATCAGGGGACTGTGAATTGTTGAGCTGTTCAGCAAGGAGGGTCTGATAGAGGTTCCAGTTGATGTTCTTCGTGTTTCTGGTGGGTTTTCTCTTCGTAGGAGAAGCTTCGGTTGCCATATAGAAAAGGACAGGTAGGTGGTCCGACGATAAGGCTGTTTTAGTGGCGACGGCGATGTAGTGTTGCAGGCCTTTAGTGATTGCTATGTCTAACACATCTGGGGGGGATCCTCCTTTATAGATGGTGGGCTCTGTTGGTCCCCAAGCCACGGCGTCGTGTCGTTCGATGACTCGAAGTAGACGTCGGCCGTGTGAGTTGGTCAGTCTTGAGTTCCAGACTGTGTTTTTGGCATTGAAGTCGCCAGGGATCAAGATATTTCCGGGTAGGCGGAGGAGTTGTGCTATCTCTCCTTCGTCCACTGGGCCATGAGGAGGTCGGTAAGCGGAGACGAGTAGTATTTTACCCTTTGGGGTTGCAATGGAGACGCCCGTTGCTTCGACTGTGGCGAGCTGAGGTAGGATGACTTGATGGTGTTTGATAGTGCGTCTGATGAAGATGGCCATGCCACCGCCGGCAGTCAGTCTGTCATTGCGATAAGTGACGTAATTTGGAACTGAGGTTTTTATCCCTGGTTTGAGATGTGTTTCGTTGACGAGGCAGATGTCGATCTGCTCGTCTCTCATGAATTCTCTGAACTCACCAATCTGCCTCCAAAGGCCGTTGGCATTCCAGGAGCAGATTGTTAGGTCGTTAATTTTGGTCGCCATGTTGGTTTCTGCGAGTGCTATTTGCAAGTGGTTTGCACCACTGTCTGGACTGCGGCAGCAATCTGTCGCGGGAGGTCTACGATCATGGCTTGCATGGTGTTCATAGTTTGATGCATTGATTGCATCATATTAAGTAGCAGTAAAGGGTCAATCTGCTGGTGCTGTGGTTGTTCCTGCGGTGGTGGTTGTTGCTTCAGCTGCTGCGATGTCCCGGCCTCGTTGGCACGGCTTTTGGGTTGAGCTGATATATTGGGAGCCTCTGTTACCTCAGTGTGACGGTTTTGGGTTACTTCACGGTCAGTAGTCTTCTGTCCAGAGGGAACTACAGCATAGGATGTGTTGTCTGCCTGTTGGCCTGTTGGATGAGGAGCAGTTTGAGGTGGTGGCTGCGAGTTAGTGCTCGTACCAATTGGAGGAAAGTTATCATTCGTGACGCTTGGTGGAGCCGGTTTTTCTTTTCCTTCTTCTTTCTTCTTCTTTCTTAGTGCAGCTTGGGCGGCGTTTTGCTGCTTCTGACGCTCGGAGAATTTGCTGAACGCCGGGCACTTCCTGTAGCTAGCTACGTGCGAGCCACAGCAATTTGCACACTTGGGTGCGTGCTCTCCTGGGTAACAAGAATCTTCATAGAATCTTAAGTTAATAACAGAACATTGATAAAACTATTACTACTATAATACTCTACTATATGAAAGAAGATAGATTAATTAAATTAGAGAACGGTAAAACAATAGTAGCAAAAACCATAAGTGAGGGTAGGCAGGGTAAAGAGACACCAATTTGGCTAATGCGCCAGGCAGGCAGATCTCTCCCTGAGTACCGCGAAGCGGTAAGAAACGTGAGTAATTTCATAGAGATGTGTTATAGCACGTATTTGATAGTGAAGCTGACACTGCAACCAGTTACAAGATTTAATATGGACGCAGCAATAATCTTCTCTGATATTTTAATAGTGGCTGATGTTCTGGGCTGTGATGTGAACTTCAAGCGTGGCGTAGGTCCAGTGATAAGGCCCGTGGAAGATTTTAAAGAGCTGGGAAGTCCACAAGAAATTGAAGCTAAGACCATGCCAATTCTAAACGCTATAAAGGGGGTAAGGAGTTGTTTGCCGAAGGAAAAGTCTCTCATAGGGTTTGCTGGAGGGCTGTGGACAGTTGCCTCGTACATCATAGAAGGTGGAAGCAGTAAAACTTTTTCTAAAGTGCTGAATTTCTGTCCCTTGAGCTTGGAAAAAGTAATCAAGCGGATAACGGAGGCAACAATTGTCTATCTAATTAAACAAATAGAGTTTGGAGCAGACATTGTCCAGTTGTTTGACAGTAATGCTGGAGTGTTATCGAAAGAGCTATTTAAGAAATATGATATTGAGCCGACAAAGGAAATTGCCTTAGCAATAAAGAATAAGTTGCCAAATTTTCCAATAATAGGTTTTCCAAGGTCTGCTGGAAGTTTCTATAAGGATTACTGTGACCAAACGGGCGTAACTGCAGTGAGTATAGATTATGACATTCCAATAGAATGGGCAAAAGAAAACCTGAGAATCCCTCTGCAAGGGAACCTCAATCCTAGTCTTTTGGCATATAACAAAGCTAAAGCAGTTCATTGTCGCACACATAACGAGCTGGGGGCAGCAGCAGGACTCAGGCGAGGAGCTCACCAGCCGCTAGCAGTTCATTGTCGCACACATAACGAGCTGGGGCAGCAGCAGGACGCAGGCGAAGAGCTCACCAGCCGCTAGCAGTTCATTGTCGCACACATAACGAGCTGGGGCAGCGGCAGGACTCAGGCGAGGAGCTCTCCAGCCGCTAGCAGTTCATTGTCGCACACATAACGAGCTGGGGCAGCGGCAGGACGCAGGCGAGGAGCTCACCAGCCGCTAGCAGGTCATTGTCGCACACATAACGAGCTGGGGCAGCGGCAGGACGCAGGCGAGGAGCTCACCAGCCGCTAGCAGGTCATTATCGCACACATAACGAGCTGGGGCAGCGGCAGGACGTAGGCGAGGAGCTCACCAGCCGCTAGCAGGTCATTGTCACACACATAACGAGCTGGGGCAGCGGCAGGACGCAGGCGAGGAGCTCACCAGCCGCTAGCAGGTCATTGTCGCACACATAACGAGCTGGGGCAGCGGCAGGACGCAGGCGAGGAGCTCACCAGCCGCTAGCAGTTCATTGTCGTACACATAACGAGCTGGGGCAGCGGCAGGACGCAGGCGAGGAGCTCACCAGCCGCTAGCAGGTCATTGTCGCAAACATAACGAGCTGGGGCAGCGGCAGGACGCAGGCGAGGAGCTCACCAGCCGCTAGCAGTTCATTGTCGCACACATAACGAGCTGGGGCAGCGGCAGGACGCAGGCGAGGAGCTCACCAGCCGCTAGCAGTTCATTGTCGCACACATAACGAGCTGGGGTAGCGGCAGGACGCAGGCGAGGAGCTCACCAGCCGCTGGCAGGTCATTGTCGCACACATAACGAGCTGGGGCAGCGGCAGGACGCAGGCGAGGAGCTCACCAGCCGCTAGCAGTTCATTGTCGCACACATAACGAGCTTGGGCAGCGGCAGGACGCAGGCGAGGAGCTCACCAGCCGCTAGCAGTTCATTGTCGCACACATAACGAGCTGGGGCAGCGGCAGGACGCAGGCGAGGAGCTCGCCAGCCGCTGGCAGGTCATTGTCGCACACATAACGAGCTGGGGCAGCGGCAGGACGCAGGCGAGGAGCTCACCAGCCGCTAGCAGTTCATTGTCGCACACATAACGAGCTGGGGCAGCGGCAGGACGCAGGCGAGGAGCTCACCAGCCGCTAGCAGGTCATTGTCGCACACATAACGAGCTGGGGCAGCGGCAGGACGCATGCGAGGAGCTCACCAGCCGCTGGCAGGTCATTGTCGCACACATAACGAGCTGGGGCAGCGGCAGGACGCAGGCGAGGAGCTCACCAGCCGCTAGCAGGTCATTGTCCCACACATAACGAGCTGGGGCAGCGGCAGGACGCAGGCGAGGAGCTCACCAGCCGCTAGCAGGTCATTGTCGCACACATAACGAGCTGGGGCAGCGGCAGGACGCAGGCGAGGAGCTCACCAGCCGCTGGCAGGTCATTGTCGCACACATAACGAGCTGGGGCAGCGGCAGGACGCAGGCGAGGAGCTCACCAGCCGCTGGCAGTTCATTGTCGCACACATAACGAGCTGGGGCAGCGGCAGGACGCAGGCGAGGAGCTCACCAGCCGCTAGCAGTTCATTGTCGCACACATAACGAGCTGGGGCAGCGGCAGGACGCAGGCGAGGAGCTCGCCAGCCGCTGGCAGGTCATTGTCGCACACATAACGAGCTGGGGCAGCGGCAGGACGCAGGCGAGGAGCTCACCAGCCGCTAGCAGTTCATTGTCGCACACATAACGAGCTGGGGCAGCGGCAGGACGCAGGCGAGGAGCTCACCAGCCGCTAGCAGGTCATTGTCGCACACATAACGAGCTGGGGCAGCGGCAGGACGCATGCGAGGAGCTCACCAGCCGCTGGCAGGACATTGTCGCACACATAACGAGCTGGGGCAGCGGCAGGACGCAGGCGAGGAGCTCACCAGCCGCTAGCAGGTCATTGTCGCACACATAACGATCTGGGGCAGCGGCAGGACGCAGGCGAGGAGCTCACCAGCCGCTAGCAGGTCATTGTCGTACACATAACGAGCTGGGGCAGCGGCAGGACGCAGGCGAGGAGCTCACCAGCCGCTGGCAGTTCATTGTCGCACACATAACGAGCTGGGGCAGCGGCAGGACGCAGGCGAGGAGCTCACCAGCCGCTAGCAGGTCATTGTCCCACACATAACGAGCTGGGGCAGCGGCAGGACGCAGGCGAGGAGCTCACCAGCCGCTAGCAGGTCATTGTCGCACACATAACGAGCTGGGGCAGCGGCAGGACGCAGGCGAGGAGCTCACCAGCCGCTGGCAGGTCATTGTCGCACACATAACGAGCTGGGGCAGCGGCAGGACGCAGGCGAGGAGCTCACCAGCCGCTAGCAGTTCATTGTCGCACACATAACGAGCTGGGGCAGCGGCAGGACGCAGGCGAGGAGCTCACCAGCCGCTGCAGTTCATTGTCGCACACATAACGAGCTGGGGCAGCAGCAGGACGCAGGCGAGGAGCTCTCCAGGCTGACTAAAATGTGTCTATGGTACTGCTGCTCTGCTTTCCCGTCTGCGTGGCTCCCTGCTGCTTCAGTACTGCCCACGACCACCGGAGCTGCCTAGCTCGGTCGGAGGGTCCTTGGGTGGGTTTGGTTCGTAAGTCGTCATTTGAGCGAGCACCTGTGACTTGTCAGCATTTCTCAGTGTGGTGGTTATTACACCGTATTGCAGCCAGCTGGTTCCAATCGTAACGCGTCGCTTGGGCGTGCACTCGCGCCTCTACCATAAAATGCAAACGTTTGTTGAGGCTTGAGCAGGCCACTGTAACCAATCCGTATATTGACTGTACCGCTGCATCCCTCCTGCGAGATATGTAGCGACGCAATCTGGACTGACACATAGGAGACGTTTTTTAGAATGATGTAGGTTGGTGTAACTTCTTGGATCTTTATGGTGGTTCCTACCTGTGCTGCCTCCTGAGCACGTTTCACTGGCTTGCCACTGAAGCTCCTCTTCCTGCGGCCTGCCGCTGATGTAGAGGGCATAGGACATGCAGCCGTCTGTGCGCGTGTGACCATGCCGTGCGCTGTACAGCTTGTCGACGCCATGTACGTTGTGCGTTGCTCTGAGCTTCTCAGTGATCTCGTTTCAATTATACCAGGCGCGGTTCTTGGCATGAGGCACATCCCCGAGGGCCCAGCCTCTGTCCTTTCTGCTACTTGGCACCGCCTCTTCTGCAACATGGGTTCCACTGCGCTGCAGACTTCCTGTTATCTCTGCTAATGCTTGTTCCTTGCCCTCTGGGTCGTACACAAGCCCTTGCCTGCCGTGGAGTGGTCTTATGGCTTCCTTGGTATAGCTAATAGCTTTAGTTAGGGCTCACATCTTGCGACTATTGTTCTGCACTTCAGCTAATTTTTGTTCCCATGTTTCACTTCTGTGTATTATTAGATTTTCTTTAATTTCATCTGCTAGATGGTTAACCATTCTTCTGTCAGCTGGGTTT
This sequence comes from Vandiemenella viatica, assembly GCA_031002005.1. Taxonomy (NCBI): domain Eukaryota; kingdom Metazoa; phylum Arthropoda; class Insecta; order Orthoptera; family Morabidae; genus Vandiemenella; species Vandiemenella viatica. Next base: position 25,607,409 of record JARYHS010008074.1, on the reverse strand, counting down.
GGTTTTTTTAATTTTATCAGGCTGGCGATGTGGGCAGGTGTGTCAGTGCGCCCCTGCGGTATTTCCTGCTTTGTTGTTACACTTTTTGAGCATACCTTTAACACAGTTGAAAAATTTGTCACCGCCTGTTCTATTTCGTCTGTGGAGTTTATTTCTGGCACCTCGGAAAAGTGGAGTGCGACGTCTTCACGGTAGTGTTCCCAGTTTGTATCCTATCTGAATCTGGATCTCGAACTATCGTGTTCTTGTAATAGCAATGACAGGAGTATTGGGTTGTGATCTGAACTTAGCTGATTAGGCACCGAGAGTTACCGAGCCCAGCGCAGCCCCTTCGTCATGTAGATGTCAAGTACGTCGGGTCAATGTAGCGTATTGTTCGGGAAGAAGGTGGGCTACCGGGAAGCTATCACTTCAACATCATCGTTGTCGGTCAGCACCCGAAGGAGACACGCCCATTCCTGTCCGCTGCGCGGCAGTGCCAAGCTGGATTTTTGGCATTCAGATCTTCCCCCAGTTGGACAGTGTGATTTTTATCTAGCAGAGCATGTATCTTTGGAGCCGTAAGTACCTTGTTGTGCTAGTTGTAGCCTGCGATTAGGTGAATCGTTTCCCCCTCTATACTGACCTCGATGCGTGTATGTTCCAGGTCGTCCAGTTGGAGTTTGGGTAATTCTCTATGGGCCAATCGTTGTTTTATCAACACCGCAGTTCCACCACCTGGTGTTGTTCTATCTGACCTCACCGTTACATAGTTTCTCAGCCTGAAGTCATGGTGTGGCTTCAAGTGAGTCTCACACTCCAGTGCCACGTCTATGTCGTGTTCTGACAGGAATTCCATTAATTCAAGCCTTTGGTTTCGTATACCATTGGCATTCCATGTCATAATTTAAACATCTTATTTTTCGCCATTTTCGGAAGCAAAGGCTGTCATGAATACATTGGCGAGTTTGGTGAGTTTACTTATTGTGTCAGTTTCCTTCCTCATCTCCTCTGCCGCCTGCCTTAGGGCGGCGACCAGCCCGAGAAACCGCCATCCACGAATATGGACAATACCTCTCTCAAGTCGGAGGCCAGGCCGCTAGCATCAGCGTTTGGGTTTTGAGTCTTGTTTTTGCTATCTTGTTTGTTCTTTTTAATCCAAATTGGTTGTCTGTTGGTGGCGGTGTAGAGCCAGGGAGCGATGGAAATTTCCTGTTGTCTTTTAGGTTTTCATTAGTTTTGTTGTCATTTCACTGGTTTTTTCCTTGGATAACTTTGTCCTTCTGGCTGCCATGATTTATTTGTATACAGGGCAGCCCCTGTAGCTGGCTGGGTGCTTTCCCTGGCACTTGTGGCATTTTGGTTTCTGCTCTTTTGTTTTATTACATGTATTTGTAAAATGTTCTCCGGAACATTTCACGCATCGAGGTGCTAGTTTGCAGTTTCTTTGGCCATGGCCAAATTTTTGGCATGTATGGCACTGCGTTGGGCCTTCTGGTGTGCGGTATAGTTCAACTGACACTTTGAGATGCATGAAGATTTTGAGGTTAAATATTTCCCTCCCCTCAGCTGTGTTGTCAAGATTAACTAGGTATAGTGGCATGTTAATCTTTTCTTGAGTTTCATTGTTAAATTTTGTCATCTGTGTGACATGTTTGACAGGGTATTTCATGTCATGTAGTCTGATTGAAATTTCTGTCGGATCTATATCCCTAGGTAATTGCCTAAGGACCACCTTAAGATGTCGCTTAGGGTCGAGTTCATCAGAATGGAATTGAACATTCTTTGTTTCAAAGAACTTGAATAGTGATTTAAAGTCTTTGTCAGTGTTTACTTGATATTTTATTGTTATTCCTGTAAGAGATCTGTATTTGGCCTTCTATTGTTTTGGTCTGGTAGATTTCGTCTACCAGCTTAGCATATCCAGCTGTTTGGTATACTATAAGTGGGGGAAACGATGGCTGACGTGGGTTGCTTTGCCCTTCACTGGCCACAAGTCGCTCTTGTAAGGCTTCTGACAAGTTTTCCAACAGAGCAAACTTGTTGCTCGTTGGAATGGTTCCTGTGGTTCTTTCCATAGCGTTCTCGTCAGAGCCCTTGGTGCTGTTGCGAGGGTGGGTGGGCTGGGTACCCGGCGGACTGGGAAGAAGATCGGGGTTTAAGATGCGAAAAGTCGCATTTCATTAACTTAGTATATACTTAACCTAACTTTCTGTGCCTTTGCCTCAGCAGGCGCGGGGTAACCCCACGTGAAGGGGGCCCTGAACTGCCAGTTGCCCTAACTAACAGCCCTGGCACTGCGGCTATTCCGCATTATCTAGCCTAACAAGGACGACACTTGTTTATGTCTGAGGACAAATCTTTTATTGCTTTTTTGGGAGGACGACACTTTGCTTTGCTTTAATGGCGTACGCTAGCAGCGTCCGACAGCGACAGCGTCATCGGTATGGCTTACGCCATTTTGTTGTTGCAGTACCAGGGTAAACCCTATGACTGCTGTCTGTTTTGCTTTTTTTGAAATGGCTTTATGTCTAAGTCGTTAGTTGTTGGTTTGTCTGATGATTTCTTGGTCTCGACGTGGCATCAGGGCGTAAGCACCACCGTGAGCTGCTCGCTGGGTCCGGTACGGCAGTAGCAGTGGTCGGCAGGTCGACATTCTCGGCGGACGGGTGGCTGCTGACTGGGCCCAGGAGCTGTCTTGGGCTGGTGTTGGCGGCGCGCAGCGGGCCTCGTATGGGGCTCGTGCGCAGGCTTGTCCGCCGTTCGATGTTGGTGGGGAGGATGTCTTGAGTTGGCTTCTTGGCGGCAGTTTTTTACCGCTGCTGGTTTCGAGCGGCGTCCTGCCCGAAGAGCCTTCTTGATCTCACAGCCAGAGAAGCAGGCCGCGTGCCCTCGGCCGCAGTTGCAGCAGATTGCTTCTTCTCTGGCCGTGGAGCAGTCGGCTAATTTGTGGTCTGCCCCACACCGGACACATCTTCGTAGTTGGGTGCAGTCGCTCGCCTGGTGTCTATGGTTTTGCCAGTTAAAACACTGCCGGAGTTCAAGCGGAGAAGGCCTCTCTCGGCAGTGCTGAAACGGCCACATGCGACGGCTGTCTCGGCGGGATGGGCCCGCCATGACAGATCTTCAACGGGTCTCATCATTCCCGGAGTGTGGGGAAGTTCTTACAGCTTCGGCTGTATCTCCTTCCAGTTCTTTAGCTGGTTGTCTTATATGATGTGTCTGAATAGGATTGTCATTTCCGGTCTGTTGCTGTTTTTATCTAATTAGGTGAACTGGCCACCTGGTGTTTTCGTTGAAATGTGGTGTGTTGCCAAGTTGGGCAATAAGGGGGTTGTCCGAGCTTGAGCAGTTTGCATAGAATTTGCTTGCTGCTTTGGCAAATCTTTGCTTAATGGTGTTAAGTCCACTGACTTCGTGGAGTACAGTGGTTGGCGTTTCTTTTGGGAGCTTATATGCAAAGCGTATCGCTCTGTTTTGAATGGTTTGTAGCCTTTGGATGTGGCATGTAGCAGCATTTTCCCACACCACGGCAGCGTATTCTAAGATCGGGCGCACTAGCGCGGTATATAGCCTGATTGCTTGGTTTGGTTTTAGGGTAGTTGAAGGGCTTAGAATGGGGTATAACGCCTTCATTCTGCCTTCAGCTTTTGCCCTGATGTTCCTGACATGTTGTTTCCAGGTCAGCCTTTTATCTAGGGTGACCCCCAGGTAAACTGCAGACTGTGTCCAAGGAATGGCTTCATTAAATAATGTTATTTGTGGTATTTGCTGTGGAACCACCCTTCGCGTGATAAAAGTGGCTTGGATTTTTCCGGCGTTGAAGGCGAGGCGCCACCTTTTCGCCCAGCCTTCAATATTTGTGCAGGCTCTTTGTAAGTGATCCCTAGCTTGCGATGCTCTTATGCTTTTGGTAAACTGGGCCGTGTCGTCTGCATATAGGGCAGTGGAAACGCGGTCAATTTTTGGCATATCTGAGGTGTACAGGTTGTAGAGAACTGGACCAATTACGGACCCTTGTGGGACTCCCGCTTCAATGGTTTTGATAGAGGACACAGCGTCTTCTAGGATCACTCGGAATGTTCTGTTGGTCAGATAATTTTTGAACAGCCTCACATGCGTTAGTGGGATGCCCATGACCAGAAGTTTGTATATCAGGCCCTGGTGCCATACAGAGTCGAATACTCTAGAAACGTCCAGTAGAACCGCCGTGAAGTACTCCTTCTTTTCCATTGCCCCAAGGGCATGTTCGACAAGACGTAGTAGCTGTTGTGATGTGGAGTGTTTCTGCCGAAAGCCAAATTGCTCTTCGGGTAGTAGTTACTCATGGTTGATGTGTCGTAAGAGCCTCTTTAGATGTATTCTTTCAAAGACTTTGGATATAGCTGGAAGCAGGCTGATGGGCCTGTATGATCTTGGCGACCTCCTATCCTTCCCAGGTTTAGGGATAGCAACGATGTCAGCTTGCTTCCAACTATCTGGGTATACACCCGTGATTAGGATCTGATTGAGTGTTGCCGTTAGGTACCTTAACGCTACTTCTGGTAGTCGCTTTAGAAGTGGGGCTCCTATTCCATCATGTCCCGTAGCTTTATGTGGGTTGGTTTGATGGATTGTGCTGATGACTTCCTCGACTGTGATTGGTTCAATTACGTCATCCTCGGGAATGCTTGTGTTAAGGAACATGTTTAGTCGCTCCTCCACTTGTTGAATGTGTGGCTCATCCAAGTGATCTTGCACTGGGCGAAAGTTTGCTTGAAAGACTTCCGCTATCGCTTCAGCTTTATCTCCCGGCTCACTAACTATGTTGTTGCCTACAATGAGAGGTGGCAGCTTGTCTCTCCTTCGGAGTAACCCCCTTGTAAGTCTCCATGCGGAACCATCTTCTGTGTTTATGGTGTTCAGAAGGCGCGCCCAGTCGCGATTTTTGTGAAGCTGCACCTGAGCTTTGATTTCACGCTGCATTCTGTTTATTTGGTGTTTGGTGCCTGCATTTCGCGTAATTTGCCATTCTCTAGTGAGGTGATTTTTCACTGCTATTGCCTCTCTGATATGTGGTGGGAGAGGCTTTGAGTGGTCTGATGGTTTTGGCCTATGAGGTGGTGTTGCAGCGTCTGCTGCATCATTTATCCATTGTGTGATATTGTTTATTGCAGCACTGGGCCCAATTGTTTCCGGTGGTGGTGACGTCTGAAGTCGTTGGACTAAAAGCTCTTGGTAGGTGTCCCAGTTTATTCCTGTGTCTACGGTTGTTTTTGAGACATGCACCCTCAGCAAGGTAAAATAGAACTGGAATATGGTCTGAGGATAGAGCTGTCTTGGTGGTTATTGCAATTGCACGGTTTAGTCCTTTGGTAATTGCAATGTCCAGGACGTCTGGTATGGATCTTCCACGAAAGATGGTGGGCTCGGTGGGTCCCTATACCACCCCTTCGCATGCTTGTACTGCTCGAAACAGTTGTCTGCCAGCTGTGTTGGTGAGTCGGGAGTTCCAGTTGTGATGCTTGGCATTGAAGTCTCCGGCTATAAATACATTTCCGGGTAGTTTGAGTAGTTTGGTAATTTCCTCTTCGCTTACTTTCTTGCCTGGTCGTCGGTAGGCAGCAATTAGGAGCAGTCTACCCCTGGATGTGTGGGCAATGATTCCTGTCGCTTCAATTGTCAGGAGCTTGGGAGCGTCACTTGATGGTGTTTAATGGTGGAGCGGATATATATCGCAGTCCCTCCACCCGCTGTTGGTCTGTCATTGCGATAGCAGGAGTAGGTAGCTGCTGCTGCTTTTACTCCTGGCTTGAGGTGCGTTTCCGTCACTAAGCAGATATCTATCTGCTCGTCCCTTAGAAACTCGTTGAATTAGACTGTCTGCTTCCAAATGCCATTCGCATTCCACGTACAAATGGTCAGTTCGCGGATTCTACTGGCCATGTTGTTGGTTGTTTGAGTTATTTCTGTGCACAGCCTCGACTGCTGCCTGTACTGCTGCTGAAACCTGCTGCGGGATATCTGCAATCATGGTGGGCCCGCCATCATCATCATCATCACTGTCTTTTGACAAGTGGACGAATCCACCTGTCTGGCTGTTTTACCGTGTTCCCGGTCTTCAGCCTTGGTAATATTGTTTATGTTCGGTGGTTGTCAGACTCCGTCGCAGCACACTCCGCCCAATCCGACTGGAAAGCAGGCCCATAGGGAGGGAGGGGCAGTCAGTCAGTGGTGATGCAGTTGTTGGGTAGTCCGGGTAGTCGTGGTTATCGACAGTCGATTTATATGTTGCTGTGTGGTTTTTAGGTATTAGTTGCTTTGTATATCGTTTCGCGGTTGCGTTTCTTTTTCGTTGCTGCCTTTATGTATGAGGGAGGGGATGGTGTATTTTCGTTTTCGTTATTTGTGTGTTGTGTTTTGTGGCGTGCTTGGCGGTGTTTTGCTTCGTATGTTTGTGTTTTGTTGCATAGGTCTTTTATCTTTTATTATGTGTCACGTAATGTCCTTAGTGAGAAGTTATATGGTGTGGTTTCAAGTTGATTTAGTTTGTCAGTCAGTTGTCGGAAGAATGGTCTGTCACGAGCTTTATTGAAATATTTTCTATTCTGTTCTTGTACGTATTCTGTCAGCGGTTGTACCGCTGTCTGTGTATGTAATGTTTCAATCCGGGTTCGCCTGTCAGCTCGGAGCGCAAGGCGTAGTGCTCATCGCTCCGTTCGCTGCAAGCGGAGTAGTCCTGCTCGAGAAGCTTTATGCATAAAGATGTGGACGTATGTCATGTACGGCCGAATAAGCGTTTTATAGAGTGTTAGTAGTGTCTTTGTTGTGCAGCCATGGTTCCTTCCCTTTAAGATTCTTATGGTCTGGAGTCTGTTTTTACTTTGGGTAGCTATTGTTTTAAAGTGAGTTTGGAGGTTTAACTGTGGGTCTAATTTAATGCCTAGATATTTGGCGCGCCTCACGTAGCCCACCTGCCTGCCGTGTACACGTAGGCGTGGTAGCTTTTTCCAGCGGATTCGTTGGCCTCTGTTCCGGAAAATGATGATCTGAGTTTTTGTTGCGTTGATTGTAATTCGCCAATTGTTGCAGTATTCTTCAAATGTCTTGAGCTGTTTTTGTAGCTGGGTGACTGCAGATATCGGCCGTTTTCTGGTTGCCCAGAACGCCGTGTCATCCGCAAATATTGCGGTTCCTGTAAACCCGCTCCTCAAAGCATGGCGGCCTTCCTGTTAACTACTGCTCGCCTCTGCACATGCATTAAGTTAGTATTTCTATAGGTGATCACAGGAACGGGATTGTGATGTATTCCATGTGTCCAGGCGTCCTCCCGTTTACATGGGCCCATCGGATAAGATAGACAGAAAATTTTGAAAGAAGAGACATGGCAGGGGGAAAAAAGTGCCAGGGTTTTACCCCCGGGAAAAAACCTCTGCGACAGTTAAGATGGGATATAAGGGCGGCTGGCTAAGATACTGTCAGTACCGCGACAGAATCTATACTACAGTTGTGTGATGTGGGAGGTGTTGTTAATTTGTTAGGGTTTCATGCAGTTACTTACCCCGGGAGGTGGCATGCCGTCTCCCGGTGTGGATGTCCGTGTGGATAGCGTGTTGTTGTGGCTGGCGCCGTTTCCTTGCAGCCGCCGCGTCAGTGTAGTCCCCTGTGGCAGCACGGGTCCCGGCGTCAGGCTGCGACGTTTCACCCAAGCAGAGGTCCGGCGCGTGCGACTCACGACATCCCCGCAATCAGGTCCCCGACAGGGCGACTCGTCGGCACCCCGCAGGGGCCTGGTACGCAAGTGCCAGGTACGGGTTTGGCGAACCCACGGTGCTCGAGCTGGAATCTTGTGAACGCCACAAGTTTCCCACACCGTAAGCTCCTACCATGCTTCATCGACCACCGTAGGGCGTGACGGTGGAACGTTGTGTGCCTAGGAGAACGGGGATCTTGGCTTCACCGCCCGGATCGCGAGGACGGAAAAAACCTCTATAATAAACCTCTCAACCTTAAGGTCAGTCACGTGCCGGGGAGGCGAATGGGTGATGAGGGAAATCACTCGCTAGCGTGCAACCTCAGGGGCACCTGCTCACCCCTGTTGTATTAGCATTTTCTTCTATATTGTTTATACTCGTGGTACTTAAGCCTCACAATAAAAACAAAAAAAACCTGAAGTACGGGTGTGCCGCAGAATAATCAAAATACACCCAGTTCTAAGAAGCGGGTGAGGGTTGATAGCCCCCCAGCTTCTGAAAGTAATTGTAACAGAAAAGTTTGTTCGCTTGCGAATGCTTTTATAGTTATGCAACGAGTAGAAGGATCTTTTGAAAAAGTTTCACCTTTTTATATTTCTAAGGGTTTAGAGGGTCTGGTAGGGACCCTAAATGTCGTAAAAAAGCTGAGAAACGGGACGCTGCTGCTGGAAACAACTTCCAGTAGGCAAGCTACCCAACTCCTGAACTGTGAGAAGCTCGGGGAGTTCGCCGTTACCTGCGAACTCCACAAATCCCTAAACAGCAGCAAATGCGTAGTCACCTGCCGTGACTTAGTTGACATAGGGACCGAGGAACTCGTTGAGGAGTGGAAGGAACAGAAAGTGGACGAGGTACGTCAGATCACTCGAAGGGTAAATGGCAGTATTGAAAAGGCTGCCACCTTCATCCTGACGTTTGACACTCCAGTTCTGCCAAAGAACATCAAAGCAGGGTACATTAATTTGAACGTCCGTCCGTATGTTCCGGACCCGATGCGCTGTTTCCAGTGTCAGCGGTTCGGACATCCGACGGCGTCATGTAAAGGAAAACCAACCTGTGGTAATTGCGGGAAGGGCGCACTTGAGCCGGGTGTTAGTTGCACGCTCCCACAGGTGTGCGTCAACTGCTCCGGGTTGCAACCTCCCTGGAGTAGGGAGTGTCAAGTGTATCTTGAAGAGCGCAAGGAGCTGAAGACCGAAGAGCGGATTCCATATAGGGAAGCTAAAAAGAAGGCCAAGTCGCACGCCGCTCCAATTTTTGGAACTAGTTTTGCTAAGATGGCTTCAGCTCCCGTCAGGAAGCAGAGTGTTGCTACCCAGACGTCAGTTGCAGACATGAGCACTAGCACCATGTGCTCATGTCAGTGCAAATCCGGTGCAAAATTCGCTAAGGTCGTTACATCTAAGACTGCGGATGTTGGTGGTAGCACGTCTCCGACCTCGACCACATCAGCAGCAATAGTGAAGGTTCCACCTGCATTACCAGTTAAAGTGACTGCACCTACAATTCCACCACGTGCAGTGAAAGGAATAGCAACATCATCTGCTAACAATACTAATGAAGGCGATCAGAAGGTCCGGGCCCGAAGTTCAGGCAGACGGACCCGACTCAGTTTGTGAAATCCCCCTCTTCGTCCCCTCCCAGGTCACCTGGTAGTAGGGAAAACAAGGGGAAGAGTGCGAGGAAGAATAAAGCCAAAGAGGTGTTTGGTGATTTCGCTGAGTCTGAGATGTCTGTCTCTTCGGAGTCAGAAGAAACTGAAATGCTGGTGGACGAGCCCGGTCCAGTTCCTCTGCAGACAGCGACCGAAGACCCACCCGGACGGGGCGGGTGAAACTAAACCGGTAGGATGATGGATGGTTGGCCTCTTTACATCCACCCATCCACATGCATTGTTTTTAATTTTTTCACTGTTATTATTTATGTCTTGCTGGCCACTATACAGCCAGGGAGACATGTAGTGCTTTAATCCTTTTGTGAACCTGTCTAGCCCCTTTGGAGTCCTCCAGGTGCTGTACTATCAAATCCTGGTGGCATCTATAAGCCACGTCAGATCTTATGATTTATTTTATTTGCTGTCTGTATGGCCGACCCCTTTACAGTCGACCATGCAGATGGTATTTTAGTATATTTTTTAGCTAAATTAGTAAGTGGTCATTGTTTGGGCGCTAATGACTTTGCCTTCGACGTGCCCTAATGCCACAAAAACAACAATATTGACAGGGATGTGTGGCCATTTTACAACCACTCAACCTTGTACATAGTTTCTAGTTTATTTTATTGTTGTACTATTAGTTGTAAGCTTTTGTATCTGGTTGGCCTCTTTACAGTCAACCAAACATGGTTTGTGAAGTTCTTATTTTTAATGGCACCTTTACAGCAAACATTTTAGTATTTTATTTATATTTTCCGTCTGTGTGGCTGACCCCCATACAGTCGGCCATACAGACGGTAATACTATGAATTTTAAGCCACATTGCTTAGCCGGATATTGTTTGGGCGCTAATGACCCCGTCGTCGCTGCGACGGAGCTCCAGTGTCCCCACCAGGCGGTACGCCGGTTTCCGCTTATGCAATGGCATCCCAGTTGCGACGGGCCGACGGCGCCAGCCTCTTCGCGCTTCCACCGACATCCTCGCCATGCAGGTTTGCCAGATCACGCGCAGCAGCAGGTCCGCATCGCCCGCTTTGTTTAGCTCGCTGAGTTCTGCGCCGCCGCGCTGTTGCCGGCGCACATGCCAGGGATGTTGATCGTCGTCGTCGTAGTCACGGAGATTCGTGTCGACTCGGGCAAGCCCGTGGCGACACTGGGTGCTTTAGGCGGCATTTGCGCCTCTACACCCTGCTTTATTAGGGATTTGGCGTGTGCTATTAAAGAATATGGGTTTTAAGTTTGCATGACCGGTCGGAGCAGATTTGGCGTAGGCCATGAGTCCACGTGACACAGCCAGAGACCACCAGGCAGACCACCTGGCGCCCCCTCCCGCCGCGGCGGCCCCAAGCATACATAGGTACCCTATAAAGTAGGAGGGGTAGTTGTTAAGGAAGAAAGCCACCTTTTATTGTCTATGTCTAGCTATTTGTCTGTTTATACTATTGGTCTTGTCTTGTTTGCATTATGGGTCTTGTCTGTTTACATTATTGGTCTTATGTCTTGTAGTCACAGCCCTCACAGGCAGTAAGGCGTCTCAGGGGATTGGTCGGAAAGAAGAAGGAGTTCTTAGTTTGCGTGGAATGCGGGGCTAGTTGCTCCGTGAAAAAGTGGGAGAACGGTGTCGGCCCACCGGGCAAGAAACCTCTTTTTTTTTTTTTTTCACCGGCCTCAACGGTCGTTTTGCTACAGTTCCACTGTATTGTGCAGTTCTACTGGTTCGTTACTTTAGATTGTTTTGGGGGCATCGTTTATTAATCGCTTTGCGGACAAACCTGCTTTGGTCACACCAGTGGTGTGACCTTACTGGAAACCACGTTGGGTTCGTTTTATTTATTTATTTGTTCTGTTACTCGACGATACTTCGTGGGAATTTGTAATTATGCCATGGTTGTATTGTTTCTTTGCCTAGTTCTTGGAGCCTTTCGTCGTTGGTATTCCTCTTTTTGTCCAATTTGCTGTATAGGCGTAGGCTCTGGTTGTATATTTCATCTTTGATTGTAGTTATCCCTGTTGCGTCATGAAGTTGTTGAGTTGGTGTGCTTATACTTGCTCCGAGTATCATTCGGAGACATCTGTTTTACAATCTTTGCAGTATTCCTATGTTTTATTTTGCCGCTATACCCCATATTCGGCATCCATATAATATGAATGGCCTTATGACCATTTTATACACTCGTGTTTTTGTTTCTACCGTCATCTCCTTACTTCGGAGGATCGGATATAGGTTTAATATTACCGCTAGTCCTTTTTGGAATCGCTCCCTTATATGGTGCTGGAACAATAGTTTCTGATCTAATACTATTCCTAGGTATCTGTGTGTTGTTCTCCATGGAACTTTCTGTCCAGCTATAGTTATTCCAGATAGATGATCGAAGTCTGGTTTCTTTTTCGTGAAATAAATTGTCGCACATTTTCCCTGGTTTATAGTTATCTTGTTTTTGGTGCACCATTGGAGCAGCATATTTAGTCCCTTTTGTAATCTTTGAATGTTGGTTTCGTGTCTGTGTCCGATGGTATATATCACTATATCATCGGCAAACTGTGCTATGTAAATGTTGTCTGGGACTAGTATATCGTTAACATATATATTGAATAGAGCTGGTGATAAGACGGAGCCTTGAGGTATTCCTTCTTCCATGGTTTGTTGGGATGATCGTTGTCCGTCCTCTATCACATAGAATTTCCTTTGCGTTAAGGCGTTTTCCGATTAACTTTGTGTAACAGTGTGGTATTTTTGTTTTGTTGTCGATTTTGACTAATAAGTTGTCCTTCCATGTTTTGTCATATGCCTTTTCGACATCCAGAAAGGCTGCCGCCACAGATTTCCCTTTATTAAAGGCTCTCACTGAGAGAAGTTGCGTTGTAGTTGATGCCCCTGGCTGAAAACCGTGCTGTTCTTTCCTGATTGTTTTATTCATCTGTAAGTTAGTTATAATTCTTTTAAGTATTACTCGTTCCGTCACTTTAGCTACTGAACTGAGCAAGTTGATGGGTTGGTAGTTTTCCGGCTTTGTGTGGTTTTTACCGGGTTTTGGTATGGCTACCACCCGAGCTATCTTCCACTGTTGGGGGTAGTATCCAGTACACATTGCTGGATTTATTATCCTTGTTAGTAGTACCATTCCTTTCATTGGTAGATGCTTTAGTTGCTCGTTGCGAATATTGTCTGGGCCTGTTGCTTTGTTGTTGGCCAATCTCTTTATTATCTGTCGGACTTCCTTTGGTGTAGCTAACTCCGGGTTTGTGTTGATAGTTTCAGTTCGGATGGTGCTTGCTAGTCTCCTGGTTTCCTCCTCTTCTCTTGTTTCCTTCTCCCTTGTTGGCAGTGTGTACTGTGCGGCAAAGGACTCGGCCAAAATTTCCGCCTTTGCGAGTGGTTCGAACTCCATTCCTGTTGGTCCTATTATCGGCCTTTTTGCTGTTCGTGGTGTTTTTAGTGCTCTTATAAGTTTCCATCTTTGTTTTGTAGGAGGAGGTCTGCCAATTTGTTTTCCCACCTCTCTATTTTGTTTTCAAGAAGTCTTGTCTTTAGTTCCCGGGCTAGCTGTTGGTATTCTCTTCGGTCCTTAGGGTCTCTGAATTTCTGCCATCGTTTCCTTTGCTGGTTCTTTAGGTATCTTAGCTCCTCCAACAGGGGTGGTAGTTCTTCTCTGTTTCTTTCTTCAACTATGGTGACTATTGCCGCTTTAGATGCTGCCTCTTGTACGACATATCCCAAGTGTTGTACTGCTGCATCTACCCTTTCGGGTGATGTGACCGAATAGTTTGTTCTGATTTTGTTGTGTACTAGGCGTTGGTAGTAGTTCCAGTTTCTTTCTGTAGTCTTCTTTACTGCCATGTCGGTTGTTATCCAATTTCTCAGCTACATTAATACTGGCTGCTGGTCTGATGTTAGGTTGCTTACTGTTGTAAATTGTATCTCTTGATTAATATTTTTGACAATTACGATATCTAGTACATCAGGATAGTGGCTGTGGTTGAATGGGATATGCGTAGGCTCTGTGGGGCCTATCACCTCTATTAGCTCTCACAGAGAAAAGAGACATAGTCTTTCTCCTTTGGCGTGGTCATTCTTGAATTCCATGTCGCATGTTTTGCGTTGAAATCCCCTCCTATTATAATTCTCTTCCCCAGCGAGGGGATGGCATCGAAATCTTGTTACACTATGGCACGGCTGGGGGCTAGGTAGGCTGCCACTAGTACTACATGTCCTTCTCTTGTATATATTTTCATGGACGTTGCTTCAATTTCCATCATAGGAGGCGTTTGAATTAGTTGTTGAGCGATGGAGTGTCAGACCAGAATGGCCGTTCCTCCTCCCCTTGCTCTTGGTCTGTCTGTTTGATATGTGTTCATTCCTGGCATCTTGAATGTGTCCTTTGTCTTCAAATGTGTCTCATTTATCATCATTATGTCTATGTGGTTCTCGTGTATAAAAACTTGTAGTTCTTCATTTTTGTTTCTTAGTCCATTCGCGTTCCATATTCCTATTTTGATGTCTTGTAGTTTTCCTATCCTTGTGCGTTCCATTATGCCAGAAGGGTCATTATCGCTTCGATCACTACTATTACCTTCTCCCATTTTGTTTTCGCGTTCTTCAGGTTTTTCATATTTGTCTTTATTACGTTGAATACTTCTTTTATACTGTCTGTGGTCTCGTCCATTCCTTCTTGTGCGTCACTCGCCATCCGTCGATCTTCTTCTCGTCGTCGTGTGGTCTGTGCTCTCTCCTTTCTATTTATTTCTTACACAACATCCGCGTATGTATGCTGATTGTTGTTGGCTGGTGGTTTTAGCTGCTGCGTCGTACCTCTGATTTCCATCTGCGTGGTATTCTCGTCTTCCTGTATTTTCTGTTTTCTTTCTTCCCTTGACTTATTTATTCTTGGTGGTCGTATGGCCGCCTGGTATATAGGGCATCCTTTCCAAGAGGCAGCATGAGCTCCTTGGCTGTTCGCGCACTTTGCTCTTGTTTGTTCAGGTAAATTGCATTGTTTGGTGGGGTGGTGTTGGGCGCACTTTACGCACCGGTGTGTGGTAGATGGCAATAATTTGCAGTGTGCCCTATTCTTTGGCATTGAGGTGGTCCTTCTTGATGCCTGTATCTTTCCACGGTCACTCTAGTGTAAAGGATCGTTCGTTCATTATATATCTTCTCTGCTCCGGTCCTGGTGTCAGTGTTATTTGATATACAGTCAGTGGTATTAGCTCTTTAGTGGCCACATTTTTCTTCTTAAATTGATGTATTCCTTGAATGGGGTATCCTTTTTGTCGCAGTTCTTCTTCTAGGTCTGCTATGTCTACTGTTGATGGCAGGCCTTTGACCACCACTTTCAATGGTCGGTCCTTTGGAAGTTGGTATGTGTAGTAAGGCATCTGGTTTTCCTTAAAGAATTTGTTTATAAAGGTATAGTCTCTGGTGTTTTCAGCATGGTATTTGAGGCTATCTCCTCTGTAAACAACTTTGAGGTTGCCTGTCAGGTTTTCCTTGATTACTTGGTTCATTCGGATATAGTCTTGTATGACTTCTATTACAATTGGAGGGAGGTTTTCTTTACTTTCAGGCGTTGGTGCCATTGCACTCGGAGCTTGCTCGTCTTTACTTGCACTGATTTCTTCGTCGTGCTGTTCGAGTGGTGCATATTTATTACTTGTAGTTATTTCCTTGGTTGCTCCTGCTAGCTTGGCCTTAATCATCATTTTGCTGCTTATTTTCCTTTTGCCGCCCACCTCTCTGAATTGTGTTTCATCAGCCGTTACACAGTTGCCATGTCTTGTTGTTACAGTGTCGTATCCGCTTCCGTCTTCTGTCATTGAAACATTAGATGCACTTTCACTTTCGTACTCTGATTTCGCATTCCTCTTGTCCGTAGGCCTGCTGGGTTGTCAATATCGTGTTTCCTGTCGTCCATATTTTGGTCCGTGTTTCCTTGCTGGGTCGTCTTGGTTGCCGCGTCAGCCGCCGGCAAAGCCGAGTGCGGTGGGGCACTCGGCCCGCCTGGCGCGGCATTGCGGCGCGCTCTTTCCTTACTAGACATCCGCACTGCTCGCTGTCTAACTCGGAACTGGGGCAGAAACCGTCGTCGTCGTCCTGGAGGTTCGTATTCGTCACAGGCATGCCCGTGACGACACTGGGTGCTTTAGGCGTCATTTGCGCCTCTACACCCTGCTTTATTGGGAATTTGGCGTGCTTGTTATAATTTATGGGTTCTAAATTTCGATGACCAGTCGCAGCGAATTTGGCGTAGGCCACCGCGTGACACAGCCAGAGACCACCAAGCAGGCCACCCGGCGCCCCCTCCCGCCGTGCCGGCCCCAAGCGAACACAGGTACCCTATAAAGTAGGAAGGGTAGTTGTTAGGGAAGATTGCCACCATTTACTGTCTGAGTCAAGCTATTGTCTGTTTACATTGTTGGTCTTGTGTGATTACATTATTGGTCATGTGTCTTTGTAATCCCAGCCCTCACAGGCAGTAAGGCGTCTTAGGAGATTGGTCGGAAGTAAGAGAAGGTTCTTGGTTTGCGAGGAGTGCGGGGCTAGATGCTCCGTGAAAAGTGGGAGAACGGTGTCGGCTCACCGGGCAGAAACCCGTTACCCCGGCAGCAGCGACCGTATCAGCTGTTGTGTGTGTGCCCCTAACGACGCGGCGGGCCCGGCCGCGGGCGTTGACCGCGGCTGAGTCATGTTGTTAAGGTTTGGTGCAGCCGGAGGAGGGTGATAGTCTCGGGATTGGGGAGGGTCTGTAAGTGCGGAATTTGGTCCAGTAGTGGGCGGGCGGCAGGTCGTCCCGCTGCCCGCAGCATGTATTGGCGGCCTAGTTCCTCTGCATTCGCGAACAGAGGGACAATGCCCCCCCGCTCGGTATGTTTCGGCGTTGTTGAGTAACATGGGATGTGTCCGTAGCGCTGTTCCTAGTGCTTTCCTTTCCAGGATGTCTAGTTTCTTGCGTCTTGTCTAAGGGGGATGGAATAGGAAGGGATGGCTGTATGTGATGTATGTGCGGATAAGTGTTTTGTATAGTATGAGGAGTGTGTTACGGTTGCAGCCAGTCCGTAGTCCTCGGAGCAGGCGCAGTGTTGGTTTCGTTAATTAATTTGTCATACTGGGCAATGTATGTCAGTTTGTGATCCAGTGTAACGCCGAGATATTTGGCTGTGCGTCCGAAATTAACTTGTCTGTCGGAGACGAAAATGCGTTGTTCGCGCAGTTTCCGCTCCGGCAGTTGCTGCTTTTTGAAGACTATGAGTTGTGTCTTGTATGCGTTTAGTGTAATGCGCCATTTGCAGCACCACCTTTCGAATTCAGTTATCGATCTCTGTAGTACTGCAATGGCGAACGGCATTATATCGTGTGTGTGTGGCCCAGTATGATGTGTCATCCGCGAACAACCCGAGCCCGGCATTGGGTGCGTCTGGTCTCGGAGTATCACACACATTTATGATATACAGTAATGGGGAGAGGGCTGACCCTTGGGGTACTCCTTCCTTAATCTCAAAGGTGTCTGAGAGGGTATTTCCTATCTTGACTCTAGCGCTGCGATCCTGTAGGAAATTGTTGAGCCATCTACAAGCCTGTTGTGGTAGGTTGAGTTCGATTAGTTTTCGTCTTAGTCCATCCAGCCAGACGGTGTCAAAAGCACGTTTCACATCCATAATGGCCATGGCCGTTGAGCGGTTGGTGGCGAGTGCTGACTGGGCGACGGTAGCGACGCATAGTAGCTGGTCCAGGATGGAGTGGCCGGGTCTGAAGCCGGCTTGTTCAGGTGGCAGCCGGTCGTGGTTGTTGAGATGGCAGTGGAGACGGCTGACTATGATGCGCTCCATGAGCTTGGAGTAGCAAGAGGTCAGGCTGATCGGCCTGTAGTTATCTGGGTTGGTTTGATTTTTCCCGGGTTTCGGGAAAAGTAGTACATGGGCCTGCTTCCAGTTGCGGGGCAGGTAGCCAATGGTGTAGCTGGCATTAAACAGTCTGGCCAGATGCTAGTGATAAACTGGTGGCACGTGCTTGAGTGCAAGGTTGGCGATATTGTTGGGTCCTGGTGCTGTGTTGCGGAGTCTTTTGGTGTTGCCTGGGGCTATTGCAATAGGGAGAGGGTGGGTGAGGTGGTAGTTGTAGAGCAAGAAGTTTTCAGTTTCAATTTTGAAGTCGGGGTCGAAACTGGGGTATTCAGGAGGTTGGTGGATGGCTGACAGCTGTCTGCGTAGCAGCTCACATTTGTCAGCTTGAGAGGTTAGGATTTGGTCACCATTGCAGAGAGGGTATGTGCTAATTCGGGAGTGGCCGGTCAGCCTTCCCACTGCTCTCCAGAAACTTCGTGGGTCGCCCAGTCACTGCTCGTCGAGCTGGCTACAGTAGGTGGTCCACTTGTTTTCTCTGTACGTCGCTATTAGGTCCTTGACCCGGCGGGCTTGGCGGTTGTAGAGGTTGCGGTCGCGTGTTTGCGTCCATGTCCGGTGCAGCGCTCGCTTCTCTCGGATGGCCGCTATGATGTTTGGCGGCAGTGCGTCTGGGGCGCGCTGGGTAGCGGTGCACTCGGTTCCGCAGCCTCAATGGCTGCGTGTACTGCGGCCTCCAGCACATCATTGTACACGTCAATGTCGGTGGTCGTTTGAAGGGGCATCGCTAATAGCGGCGGAAGTTCTTGTTGGATGACACGCTGGTATTCCTCCCAGTCGGTATCGCACCACCTGTTGACGTGCGGTCGCACCGCGGCCTCCGCTCGCGCGACGGCCGGCGTCAGCGCCCAGTGCGTGACGACAGGCAGGTGGTCCGAGCCCAGGACGGGGCCGGTCTCGCAGCGGGTGACGCATCTGGCGAGCGGGCGGGTAGTGATGACTTTGTCGGGGCTTGTCGCGTGCACTGTTCCCTGCCTGGGTGCAATGCGCGTGCTCCCTTCTACCTGGACGTTGCATAGCCCGGTGGTGGTTTTTTTTTTTTTTTGTAACAGTTTAACGTCCCTTTTTAACAACGGGAAGGGATGGGGGCAAGGAATGGGAAGGAATTCGGCCATGGCCTTTTGAAGGAAGCATCCCGGCATTCACCTGGAGTGATTTGGGGAAACCATGGAAAACCCAAATCTGGATGCCCGGACGGGGATTCGAACCGCCGTCCTCCCGAATGCGAGGCCAGAACGCTATCCGTTACACCACCACGCTCGGTTCCGGTGGTGGTAAGTGCCTCCACGAGCTGCCTGCCCCGCCTTGTTGTCGTGCGGTCCCCGAGGACCGGGTGGTGTGCGTTAAGGTCGGAGAGGATGATAGGATGTTCGTACTGGCGGTTGATGTGCAGCAGGAGGTCAGTAGGGAAGGGAGCGGACTGCGGGGCATAAATGCTGCATATAGTGAGGCGTCGGAGGCCGACCTGTATCAGTACTGCAGCGCACTGATACTGGTCGAGCGCCGGGTCACTCACCTCAGCGACAGGGAGGCAGGATTTGTATAGGATGGCAACACCGCCCAATCCCCGGTCCCCGTCTCGCCGCAATATTTTGTATCCGAAGACGGATAGCCTGTGCTCCGGCGAGAGTCTGGTCTCGTTGAGGCAGACGATATCAGCTTGCTCCTCGGCGGCCATCTTCTCTAGCTCTGCCCGCTTGTTGCGAACCGACCGAATATTGACGTGCACTAGAATGAGAGGTGGTGTCCCCTGGGGATTAGCCTTCGCTGTCTGTGTCCGTGTCCCCGCTCGTGTCAGTTGTGATGGGCGCGTCGCTCGTTGCCGAGAACTGCGGGACAGTGAAGGCTTCACCTGTGTTGGATGCTGTCTCCTGTTGTGTTTCTTGCTGTGTTTCTGTTTCTTCTTGCGACGTGGATGTCGACGTGTGTGATTGTGTCTGGCTGGATGTGTGGCTGAAATGTTCCCTTATTATGTTTTGTAGTTCTTCAATTTTTGAGGTTAGGGAATCAACAGCTTTTTCGAGTCGCGCTATGCGCTGCTCGTACTGACGCGATTTTGCTTCTGCGTCACTTTGTTTGGCGGTATTGTCGGCTGTAGCGAGTCGCGCGATGCGCTGCTCGTTTTGGCTTTTTGGCGGGGGGAGGAGGGGGGCTGTATTAACAACCGGGTTGGATTTTTTTGGCCTGTAATGGCTGTGAAATAGTTTCCCCATTGTTGTGGGCGTGGGAGGAGCGCCGGAAACTCACGCGTTTCGCTGAATACAGGCAGTGATTGCTGTGGGGTTGTGGGTTGCGGAAGTGCCGGCACTTCTTTGGGGTAGAGCGGACAGCGCATGTGCCCGATATAATGGCCACGCCCGTCGCATGTGGGGCAATATTTATTATTTTCATTTATTGAAAACCCTCAATGTGGACACGCGAGGGACTTATTGTTTTTCCCGCACCTGAAACATTTGGATGCGCTGGTGCATTGTTTTTGTTGGTGCCCGAATTGTTGGCAGTTTCTGCTCGGCACTTCACGGGCGGGGTGGGTTGAGGGTTCTACCTTGTACTGGCGTCCGGAGATACTGATCACCCCCGCTTCCATTGTCCGCTGGTAGGCAGCTTCGTCGCGCCACACCAGTCGGACAAGGTCACGTGGGCCGTCGGCGTCGCTGATCCTATATACTTGGGTCACTCCCGAGTCTTTTAGCACCTCAAGGATGTCAGGGTGAATTCTGCGTACCACGCAGGTCAGGGACTGAGGTTGGTTTGTGCCGGGTTTTTTTTTTTCGGCTACAGTGAATTTAGTGGCTTTAGCTATTTGATATTTCGAAGAAACTCCAAAGCTTTGGGGATCGATCTTGCTTTGGAAGGCTACCCTGTCACTTTCAGTTTTAAAGCGTAGGCAGAGGGCCCTGTCCGCGACCAGATAGTTGCATTTAGGTATTTCTATGTTTAGGTTATTCTGCTTTATTAAAATGTGTATTTTAATATGGTTTGTCTGATTGTTGCTACCTCCAGTTATTAATAGCACATTTTCTTCGATGGAGAGATATTGTTTTTTGGCGGGTTCAGTAGATTTAGGGGTGCTGTGGCATTGTGGTTCAATAGGTGATGTCGGGGATACGCGTTCGTATCCAGAACATGGAGTTTTTGCGGGTTCGGGTGGACCCTGTTGAGCGGTGTTTGTTACTGAGTCGTTAGCTACGGCTCTACGGCTAACGACTTGTTTGGTATCCTGCTGGCGGGGGCGGACTGCTCTGGAGGGTCCTTTTTCTTTTTTCCTTTTCTCCCCATGTCAGTCAAATAGTCAGTAAGTAAGTAAGTATAAGACAATAGAGATAGAAATGCAAGATACACGCGAGCTGATCCGACGCGAACGGGGCTCTGGCGTCCAAATACCCTAACACTAACACTAGGTGGGGCTAGAGAAGAGAAACGGAAAGAAGTTTACTGGTGGCGAAGGAAAACGCTGCGCGGGTGACGACTTTGCTTTTAGATAAACCACACAGCGCCAAGGATGGGAGGGTGGAGGTTGTAAGGTGCGTCACGTAGATCGCCACGGACGTAGCCCGGCCGACAAAAGGCAGGGACGGTCTGCAGGCTGCGGCAATCAAGACAGCTCCTTCCAATCTTTATCGCGAGTTGAAATCACGGCGGCGACCCTTCCGCTGCGGCTCTCCCAACTCGAATAGGGCAGTTGAAGCTTGATCTTTGCAAGCAGTTGCGGCGGAGGTTGTTATCTTGGACATTTCCTCCAGGCATTTTGAGAATTTGTTACTTCACTTTAGGTTTGGCTTAACTTTAGCTCCCTCCTTTCTTCTTTACTGTAGAATTGTTAGTGGTCTTCTGTACTTATCGAATGCCATTTTATAATCACCAAGACCGGCAATTAGTGGGTTATTTGATTTGGCAGCTGCCCAGTAGAAGTTTCAGCTTATGGTTTTGATTCTGTCAGTTAGCAGCGGAATGCCTGCGGCTGTATGCAGGTCCTTTGTTGGAAACCGGGTTGGTACGTGTAGGGCTCGTCGCAGCGCCCGGTTTTGCATTATTTGCAGTTTGGCCAGCACTGGGCACGCGTATTCCATGAACGGGCGGACCAAGCTGCAGTAGACATTGACGCCTGTTCTCTGGGCTAACGTGCTATCCCTGTTTAGCACAGGGTATAACTCCTGTAGGCGAGCGGCTACTCGGCGGCGAAGGTCCTGTATGTGAGGACTCCATGTGAGTTTGCGGTCCAGGGTCACGCCAAGATATTTCGCTGTGCGCGACCACTCAATAGCTTCTCCGTTAAGTGTGAGCGTTGGAGCAGGTTGTTGTTGTGGTTGGCGTTTCCCCAATCGCCTAGTCAACATAATGGCATTAGTTTTTGCTGAGTTTAAAGAGATTCTCCATCTCCTCGCCCGTGCCAGTGTCTGTTGCAGTACTTCTTGAAGCCTGCGAACTGCAATTGCTTTGAGCCTGTGCGCTATGAAGAATGCAATGTCGTCTGCATAGAGTGCGGTTCGGACAGATGCTGGGGCCGGGATGTCGGCTGTGTATAGATTGTACAGTACGGGTCCTAGGACTGACCCTTGCGGGACTCCGGCATTGATAGGCCGTCGTGTGGATAGATGTTCTCCAACTCTGACTCGAAATGTTCTACCGCACAGATAGCTTTTTAGTAGCTTGACCAACGGGCCGGGGATCCCCTGTTGGTATACTTTGTACAGTAGTCCTTGGTGCCAGACGGCGTCAAATGTCCGAGCTACGTCCAATATGACAAGCGGGCAGTAGGCTTTGAAGTTGAAGGCTATAGTGGCTCGTTCGACAATTCTCATGATCTGTTGTGGGGCGAAGTGCTTGCGCTGAAATCCAAACTGGTAATCAGGTATCAGCCTTTCGTTTTGTAGGTGGGTATTTAATCTCTTGAGTAATAGTCTCTCAAAGACCTTACTTAGAGCTGGCAGCAAGCTAATAGGTCGATAGTTCTGCGGGAATGTGCTGTCCTTGCCAGGCTTAAGGACGGCTATAACAATAGCTTCCTTCCAGCATCTTGGAAACTTTTGTATCTGCAGTAGGGAGTTAAACAAGTGCGCCTGGTAGGAGTTAGCGTCAGGTGGTAGGTTTTTCAGGATCTGGTTCTGAGGGCGGAAACAAACAAAACAAACGAACAACTGAGGTTCGTGGCGCCATGGGTAACCCATGGCGTCACTGGGCACTTTGGGCAGGTTTTGCCGCCCCTCTACCCTATTATTTTAAATATTTCGGTACGTGCATTTACTCGCTATATGATAGTATTGACCAGTCGCAGCAAATTCGGCGCAGGTGCGGGCTGTCACGTGTCACACCCAGGGCCGCCAGGCCGACCACGCAGTCCATCCCGCCGGCAGGCGCATCTTCCGGGAGGTGAAGGAGTGAGGAAGTGGGATTGCCACCTATTCAGTAAGGTCGGTTCTTGTCACTTGTCGTCGTTAGTCAGATAGTCAGTCGTGGGTTTGTCTATTTCTTAGTCAATTGTTTTAGTCTATTCCCTAAGAAGCAGGTGATTGATCGGCCATTAATCGGGGTTTAATTGTTATTGTCTGCCAAGCTGACTGTGTGTTCATCACGCAACCAGCTGGACAGGTTATTTACATGCAATCTTGTTTTACTTAAATATAAAATAGAGCTAGTATTTTTTTCGCGGAGTGCGGATGGTGTTTAACCGCGAACGGTCTATAGGTGTCGGCCCACTGCGCAGAAACCCGTTGCCTCGGCAGCAAGCGCCCGAGTGAGCTGGTGTGTGTGTCTTAGTGCTGGCAGCGGCCGGACCCTCCACCCCGCTTGCGGGGCTTTCAGTCGCCCGCTGCCAGTTGCCGCGCTAGTGTTTATGTTGTTGTTTGGTGTAGCCGGTACAGGGTGATAGAGGAGGGGTCGCGGAGGGATTCTATGTTGGGGATTTGTTGGAGGAGGGAGGCGGCGGGTAGCGTCGCTGCACGAAGCATGTATCGGCGGCCGAGCTCCTCTGCATGCAGCGGCGCGAAGCCTCCCGCTCGGTATGTCGCAGCGTTGGTCATTTGCATCTGTGTGGCACGGTGTGCCGTCCGAATTGCACGTCTTTCAAGTCTGTCCAGTTGTTTCTGTCTCGTCTTAGGGGGATGGAGGAGGAGGGGATGGCCATATGTTATGTATGTGCGTATCAGCGTTTTGTATAGTAGCGTGAGGGTCTTGTCCGGAACCCGCGGAGCAGGTGCAGTGTAGATAGTCTGCGTTTAGTTTCATTAATAACTTTGTCATAATGGGCTATGTATGAAAGTTTGCAATCTAGTGTGATGCCGAGATATTTGGCTGTGCGCTTGAAGTCAACACGCCTGCCACAGACGGTCAAACGATTCTCACGCAGTTTCCGCTCTGGCAGGCGCTGCTTTTTAAAGACTATAGTTTGCGTTTTGTCTGCGTTTAATGTTATTCGCCATTTACAGCACCACTGTTCGAACTCAGCGATCATTTTTTGCAGTGCTATAATGGCGATGTTATAGCGTGTGTGTGTCGCCCAGTATGCTGTGTCATCAGCGAACAGGCCGAGTCCGGCGCTGGGGGCGGCTGGCCGTGGGGTATCCCTAACATACAACATATATAGCAGCGGAGAGAGCGCCGAGCCCTGCGGCACCCCTGCTCGCAGCTGATAGATGGCAGACAGTGCCCCACTGACGCGCACTCTCGCCACTCTGTCGGTGATGAAATTATTCAGCCATCGGCAGGCTTGGGGTGGTAGGCCTAGCTCGATTATTTTTCTTCAATCCTTCGAGCCAAACCGTGTCGAAAGCCTTCCTGACGTCCACGAAGGCGACGGCTGTGGAGCGGTTGGTGGCCATGGCTGTCTGTGCCCCGCAGGGGCCTGGTACGCAAGTGCCAGGTACGGGTTTGGCGAACCCGCGGTGACCCGAGCTGGAAACTTGTGAGCGCCGCAAGTTTCCCACACCGTAAACTCCTACCATGCTTCAACGACCACCGTAGGGCGTGGCGGTGGAATCGTTGTGTGCCTAGGAGAACGGGGATCTTGGCTTCATCGCCCGGATCGCGAGGACGGTACAAACCTCTATAAAAAACCCCTTCAACCTCAAGGTCGGACTACGTGCCGAGGAGGTGCATGGGTGAGAGGCAGATCACTCGCTAACGTGCAACCTCAGGGGCACCTGCGCACCCCTGTTGTATTAGCGCTTCTTTTTAAAATGGTTTTACTCGTGGGACCAAAATTAAGTCTTTCACAAAAATCACCTAAACCCTGCGGTATGGGTGTGCCGCAGGCTAAACCCAATACACCCAGTTCTAAGAAGCGGGTAAGGGTCGATAGCCCCCCCGCTTCTGATGGTAATAGTGACAGAAAAGTTTGTTCGCTTGCGAACGCTTTTATAGTGATGCAGAGGGTGGAAGGAACCTTTGAAAAAGTCTCACCGTTTTATATCTCAAAGGGGCTAGAGGGTCTAGTAGGGACCCTAAATTCGGTGAAAAAGCTGAGGAACGGGACGCTGCTGCTGGAAACTACAACCAGTAGGCAAGCTACCCAACTCCTTAACTGTGAGAAGCTCGGGGAGTTCGCAGTCAATTGCGAACTCCACAAATCCCTGAATAGTTCAAAAGGCGTTGTCACCTGCCGTGACCTGATAGACATAGGGACCGAGGAACTCGTTAAGGAGTGGAAGGAACAGCAAGTGGTCGAGGTACGTCAGATCACACGAAGGGTTAGTGGCAGTATTGAAAGACTGCCACCTTCGTCCTGACGTTTGACACTCCAGTACTACCCAAGAACATAAAAGCAGGCTACATCAACCTGAACGTCCGTCCGTATGTTCCGGACCCGATGCGCTGTTTTCAGTGTCAGCGGTTCGGACATACGACGGCGTCATGTAAGGGCAATCCCACGTGCGGTAAGTGCGGCAAGGGGGCACATGAGCCTGGAGTAAGTTGCACGCTACCACAGGTGTGCGTCAACTGCTCCGGATCGCACCCGGCCTGGAGTAGGGAGTGTCAAGTGTATCTTGAAGAGCGCAAGATACAGGAGTTGAAGACAAAAGAGCGGATCCCTTATGCAGAAGCAAGGAAGAAGGCCAAGTCGCTCGCCGCTCCAATTTTTGGAACTAGCTTCGCTAAGATGACTTCAACTC
The DNA here is from genome assembly GCA_031002005.1 of Vandiemenella viatica. Classification (NCBI taxonomy): domain Eukaryota; kingdom Metazoa; phylum Arthropoda; class Insecta; order Orthoptera; family Morabidae; genus Vandiemenella; species Vandiemenella viatica. The sequence continues at coordinate 25,582,039 of JARYHS010008074.1, read as the reverse complement.
CCGTCAGGAAACAAAGTACTGCTACCCAGACGTCCGTTGCGGACATGAGCACCAGCACAAAGTGCTCATGTGAATGCAAATGCGGTGCCAAACCCGCAAAGGTCGCAACATAGAAGACCGCGGACGTCGGTAGTAGTACGCCTGCGACCTCGACTACACCAGCAGCAGTCACTAATAGTCCACCACCACCAGCAGCAGTAGCTGTCAAAGTAGCGCCACCTCCAATTCCACCGCGCACTTTGACAGTTGTAGCATTACCATCTGCTACATGTATTAATGGAGGTAATCAGAAGATCCGGGGCCCGAAGTTTAGGCGGACGGACCCGACTCAGTTTATCAAATCTCCCTCTTCGTCCCCTCCCAGACTACCTACTGGCAGGGAGAAGAAGGAGAAAGAGGTCGAGGAAAAAGAAGGTGAAGGAAGTAGTGGATGGGGAACCTGAGTCGGAGACGTCTGACTCTTCGGAGCCAGAGGAATCTGTAATGCTGGTGGACGAGACTGGTCCCGTTCCTCAGCAGATGGAGACTGAAAACCCACCCGAACCGGGGCGGGTGAAATTAAATAGGTAGGATGGCTCCCATACTCCAATGGAACATTAATGGTTTTGTGGCTCACAAAGAGGAGTTACAACTCTTAGCACGGTCTGATCCATTGTGTCTCTGCCTTCAAGAGACACACTTCAGACCAACACATCAACCTGTGCTAAGAGGTTTTGACGCATTACCGAAAGGACGACACCGAGGGTGATCGAGCGAAGGGGGGAGTGGCGGTGTTTGTACGGAACACTGTCCACTCCGAACCTGTAGCTCTCACCTCTCCGTTACAAGCAGTAGCAGTGAAACTGCATGGCACCGGTGCAACTGACTGTATGCTCAATATATCTACCGCCGGGATCACCAGTTGATTGCGGTCAGCTGGCTGACATTACTGCGGCAACTCTCTCGGCCTTTTCTCCTATTGGGAGACTTTCAACGCACACAACTGCGTTGTGGGGTTCGACCACCAATTGCCCCAGAGGTCCGAGAGATTTGTAGATTATTGGAGCAGGAGGATTTGTGCATACTAAATAACGGTCAGATGACAGCACTTCACTACTGCTTCCGGTTCGTCCTCTGCCATTGATCTCTCTCTTTGCTCTCCTATCGATTGCCGACTCCGTGCATTGGGAGGTGGATCGTGACCTCCATGGAAGCGACCACTTCCCAATTTGGTTACATATAAAGTCCGAACGGAGCGAAATAATGAACACACGGAAATGGAATATCGGCAGAGCTGACTGGCCAACTTTATAGGCCGGTCAGTCATACTTCCAACATCGCCAGACCTCACGATGACAAGGGTGAAACAACGTCCACAGAAGTATTTCATAGGGCGGCCGATATATCCATGCCTCGCAGTCCGGAGCGCAGCGCCAGAACGCCTGTCCCTTGGTGGAGAGATGAATGTCTGTTCCGATATTCAGGAGCCGGAGACGGGCCATTGCGCCGGTTTAGGTTGCACCCAACACTGACAACCTCGCAGCGTTTCCGGATTGCCTAGAAGCTAAGGCGCGCCGTGTGATTAAGGAGAGCAAAAAGAGACTCTGGCAGAAATTCGTGAGCACCATTAAACCGTTCCACCACCACCACAAAAGTATGGGAGTCACTCCGCCGTATATCCTGGTAGGTACTCTCGATCGCCAGTATCTGGATTACTGGATCAAGGGGCGTGTAGTCACAGACGATCGAAGCATAGCGCAGCTGATGGCAGAGTACACTTCGCTGCCATCACTTCGTCTGCCGGATTGGACCAACAGGTCCAGCAACGAAGAACATCTGCCGAAAGGCAAGTCTTTAACTTCGACTCGTCGGAATTACGGGACTACAATACCCCATTTTCAGTTTGGGAGCTGGAGTCCTGCTTTAAACAGCGCCAAGGACACTGGCAGCCAGGGCCTGACCTGATCCAGTACCAGATGCTGAGGCATCTTAACAAAGATGCTAAAGAGTACCTGCTGGGTATTTTTAATGAAATTTGGACCGGAGGACACTTCCCCGACTCGTGGAAGGAAGCAACGATGATCCCAATTTTAAAACCAGGTAAAGACAAGTTGTTGCCAGGTAGCTACCGTAGCATTGCCCTAACGAGCTGCGTCGGGAAGACACTAGAGCGGATGGTGAACCGCCGCCTCGTCTGGTGTCTTGAGTCCCGTAAACTGTTGAGCCGTTTTCAGTGTGGATTCAGGAAGTTCCGTTCCACCACGGATAACCTGATCCTACTGGAAGCGGCATTCAAGACGCCTTCATCCGCAGCCAACACCTTGTGGGTATATTTTTCGACATAGAAAAGGCTTACGACACTACCTGGCGGCACGTTATTTTAAAACAGTTATATGAATGGGGATTTAGGGGAAATCTACCCCGTTTTTTAAAATCATTTTTATCTCGACGTTGCTTCCGGTACCGAGTCGGTAGAGAAGTGTCCGACCTTTTTATTCAGGAAAACGGTGTTCCTCAAGGTTCAGTTTTAAGTGTGACCCTTTTTGCTATTGCCATAATAGCATCTCAACTGTTATAAGGAGGCCCATCCGGTTCTCCTTATACGTTGACGACTTTTTAATTTTTATTGCATCGCTAGCCTGATAAGCGCTGAGCGGCAGCTGCAGCTCACGCTGAACAGGCTGGATGAATGGTCAGTACACACCGGCTTTCGTTTCTCTGCTGAGAAAACTCGGTGTGTACTTTTTAGCCGCAGTAGAAGTCTTTTAGCAGAACCTCATCTCACCTTGAGGAACACCGTTTTAGGTTTTAGTGAAACTGTTCGGTTTCTGGGCCTCATTTTCGACAGTAGGCTTACATGGCTGCCACATCTTAAAGATGTCAAAGCAGAGCCAAAGCCTTAATGTTTTAAAGTGTCTGTGTGGCAGGTCGTGGGGCGCTGACCGCTCCTGCCTGCTACAGTTTTATAGAGCCTTTGTACGGTCGCGGTTGGAGTATGGTTGCATTGTACGGTTCGGCACGGGACAGTATCTCCGTATACTGGATAGTGTCCACCATGCAGGAATTCGTCTCGCCACAGGTGCATACCGCACCAGTCCGATACCCAGCATTTGTGCTGAGTCTGGCGAGCCGCCGCTTTCCATCCGCCGGCGTCTCCTCATGGTGCGACACTATTACATATTGCCACAACTCCTGGCAGTCCCGTGTACGACGTAGTTATTCATCCTAACTTTGAACGGCTTTATAGCAACCGTCAAAGAGCAACTAAACCGTTCAGCTACCGTACAAAGGCTATATTAGAGGAATATGGGTTTCAGATGCCCTCTTTTTATCACCAGGGTTGGAGTAAAACTCCTCCCTGGCTTTTAAGAGGCCCAGAACAGTTTTAGATCTGACGCGGTACAACAAGCTGTGTACCGCCGACAGTGTTTTTATCCGAATTTTAGCGATGTTTTAAATCAGTTTCGCGATTTTACCCCGGTATACACGGATGGGTCTAAGCAGGCTAACGGAGTTGGCTGCTCAGTTGTGTTCCCTCGAGCGACTTATAATTACAAACTGAATAGCTGTTGCAGCGTATACACTGCTGAGTGTTACGCTTTGTTAAAGTCGCTCCAGCATATGAAAGTAAGTCGCGGCACGAAGTACATCATATGCTGTGATTCCCTCAGTTGCATCCAGGCTATAGGAAGCATGTACCCAGCAGATAGTCTTGTCCAAGGCATACAGGACACCCTCCGATCGCTCCAATCTTCTGGAAAGGAGGTCGTATTCTGCTGGGTACCTGGTCATGTGGGAATCAGGGGGAACGAGGCAGCTGATGAAGCTGCCAAGTTAGCCTGCAACAAGGTCAGAGTTGACTTTGATCCGGTCCCAAAGTCTGACCTTGCCTCGGCGGGGAAAAGATTTGTTTTTGACATCTGGCAGAGGCAGTGGCTGGAGGTTGAGCATAATAAGCTCCGGCTGGTCAAACCGACCGTTCAGCCGTGGAGCAGCTCCTTCCAGCGGGCGAGGAGGGATGAGGTTCTCCTTACTCGCCTCCGTATAGGGCACTGTCCTCTGACACACAGCTTTCTTCTCCGCCGGGAGGACCCCGGAATGTGATACTGTGGCGTACCTATGACGGTGCGCCACATTTTAGTTGATTGTGTTGCGTTTTTAGACTTGAGGGCAGACGTTGGCCTGCCAACGATCTGGCCCTTATTTTAAACAATGAGACCAGCAGTGTGGCGAGTGTTTTAAAATTTTGTGTATTGGCCGGTCTAGTGCCTAAAATTTTAGGCAGATCGGCCTAGTTTTTAGATGGACGGGTGGTCCCTATACAGCCACCCTTCCATGTGCATTGTTTTTAATTTTTATATTTTTAAATTCCTTTTCGCTGGCCACTATACAGCCGGCGAGAGATGTAGTGCTTTTAATTATTTTGACCCTGTATGGCCCCTTTACAGCCATTCAGGGGTGTACGGTCTTGTTTCTGGTGGCCCCTTTTCTAAGCCACGTTTTATATTTGTGAATTATTTTATTTGCTGTCTGTATGGTCGACCCCTTTACAGTCGACCATGCAGACAGTATTTTAGTACTTTCTTAAGCCACAGTTTAGGCTGGTAATTGTTAGGGCGCTAATGACCCAGTCGTCGACGCGCCCTTAAACACTAATAACAACAACAACAACAACGGCTGTCTGTGCGACTGTCAGTACTCTCAGAATCTGGTCGGTGATGTTCTGACCTGGGCGGAAGCCAGCTTGTTCTGGTGGTAACAATCCGTGCGCGTTGAGGAAAGGATGCAGGCGGCTGACTATGATTCTCTCCATCAGTTTGGAGAAGCACGAGGTCAGGCTGATCGGCCGGTAGTTGTCGGGGTTTCCTTGCTGTTTCCCTGGTTTTGGGAAAAGCAGAACATGCGCCAGCTTCCGGATCTGGGAAGATAGCCCAGACTGTAGCTGGCGTTGAAGAGGCGGGCTAGATGGTTGTGGTATGCTGGTGGTACGTGTTTTAGGGCGAAGTTTGGAATGTTGGGTCGTGGAGCGGTATTTTTTAATTGTTTAATGAAGCGGGAAATTTCCTGAGGGGATATATCGGCGGTTAGAGGATTACTATTATCGTTTGGGATTGTAACTGGGAGTGGGTGGGTGAGGTGATAGTTATACAGCAGCATATTTTCAGTTTGTAGCTTAAAGTTGTTGTCAAAAGCGGGTGATTGCGGTGGCTGATGAGTGGCTGCCAGGTGCTGTCGAAACAGCTCGCACTTGGCGGCAGGGTCCGACACGATTGTATCGTTGTCGATGAGCGGATAGGAGGAGTGGGAGGTTTTGCCGATCAGCCTGGCGGCCCTGGCCACGGCTCTCCAAAACTGTTTGGGGTCCCCCTGGCGCTGTTGGTCGAGTCGGTGGCAGTAGTCAGTCCACTTCCGGTCTCGGGTTAGTTGAATCTTCTGTTTGACTTGACGTGCTAACTGATTTTATATATTCCTGTCTGCTGGGTTGTGGATTCGCGCCCAGGTCCGGTGCGCTGCGCGCTTGCGTTGTATGTCCGCAACAATGTCCGGTGGTAGCGGGTCCGGGCCGCGACTGGGCAGCGGCGCCTGCGGCACGCCGCGTCGATCGCCGCGTGGATTGCGCTTTCCAGCACATCACTATACACGTCAATATCGGCGGCCGTAACAAGCGGGAGCGCATACAGCTCTGGAAGTTCGTTTATTATGGTTTGTTGGTACAGCTCCCAGTTGGTCGCTGACCACTTGTGGACTCGCGGGCGCGCCGCCACAGCCGCAACGGCCGGCGACAACGCCCAGCGAGTGATGACGGGCAGGTGGTCCGACCCGATATCGGGACCTGTTGCACAATGCAGTGCACACCGCGCTAAAAAATCTGGTGGTGAGGATCTTGTCAGGGTTCGTCGCCTGTACCGCCCCTCTGCGGGGCGCAATGCGCGTGAACCCCTGCACAGGCACGTTGCAGAGCTTCGTCGCTGTAAGCGTGGCAGCGAGTTGTCTGCCTCGAACAGTTGTGTAGCGGTCTCTGAGGGCGAGGTTATAGGTATTGAGGTCTGCAAGGATTATCGGCGAGTCGTAAGTGGACGATGTGCTTGATCAGCTCATCGGGGAGGGGGGAGGAGGGAGGGCGTAGAGGCTGTAAATGGTGACGCGCCGGCGGCCGACCTGCAGCTGGACTGCAGCGACCTGATGTTGGACGAACGCCGGGTAGCTCACCTCAGCGGCGGGGAGGTGGGACTTGTAGAGATTGCTACTCCTTCACCCCGCGGGAACCGTCTCGCCGAATCACGGCGTAGCCGGCGGCGGAGAATCTTCGGTCCGGTGTTAGCCGAGTCTCGTTGAGACATATTATTTGGGCTGCTTAATCAGCTGCTAATTTTTCTAGCTCGGTGCGCTTGTCACGAACCGACCGAATATTTACGTGTATTATTGTGAGAGGTACTGCCCTACCGGGATTAGCCATGGCTGTGCGTTTGTGTTCCGCTCACGCTGTCTGCAGCTTTGTGAGTGGAGGCTGTGCATTGCTGACAGTCTGCTGGCAGTTTACTGCTTGTATTGACAACTCGATGGCTGTCATATAAGTGTAGGATCGATAGGATTTCGCCAAGTTTTTTACATAACTCTGCAACTGTGTCTTCTAATTTTCCTATCCGTTGGTGGAGGTGGTGGATTTCAGTTTTGCTCTCTGTATGCTTTGCTGTTTGAGCTTGTGGGCGGGGTGTTTCATTTGCTTCCGTTGCTATGCAGGCTTGAGAATAGCTCGTGCTATGATTGGATGGTTGTTTTTGTTGCTGTAGTGGTGCTATTGCTGTGGGTGCAGGCGGAATCGGCGTGTGTAGTGACGGGTATTGTTGTTGGTATGCCAATGTACTCGTAGTTGGAACTGGTGGCGCTGCTGAAGATGTTTTTTGTGGGCTGCCTCTTCCTTGGGATAGGCTGTACAACACATTTGGCCTGTGTAATGGTCATTGCCGTTACATGTTGTGGTGGGTGCCTTGGTGGGCAAACCACGTTACAATTATCTTTCATACCTTTATGATTAATAATTGTGGATTTTTTAATTTTAATTTATATGAAGGATTGGAAATTTATTAATTTAGCAAGAATCTCGACGTTGGTTGGAATTTAGAAAAAATTGTCACAATATGACATTTATTTCTTATCACTGGCGATTACAAGTCTGAGCGAATTTACCGTTAACATTAACACAAATTGGCAAAATCATAAAAGCAACGCTCAGAGTTACAATTAGCCGTCATGGGCAAGCAAACAATTGTATATTTACTTTTAAATATCTCAGAATCAAAATGCAAGAAATAATGACAACTGGAAACAATGAAAAATACAAGTTATGACTACCTCAGACAAAGGCATCATAATACTGTGACTTTACAGTTAAAAAGAAAATCATGGGCGCCAGAATGAACAATATATCATTCGAAAATAACTAGTTCTGGCAAATTATGCCGCTAGCTCAGGGGTTTTTACAATTACAAAGTGAGAACATGGACCTATCCTCTCAAAGTCGCTTACGGGTTCTGTTTCACGGAATGCACAATCACATGGCTTGGTCGTAATAAATTACCATTGTAGTTCTGCGTCTGATGTCTTTGATGAGTGTAGCGGACCCACGATATGTGAGATTATCTCACAAGTCGGCTATAGGCACCTCTGGTCTGGCAATGCGCATCATCGCATTACCGGCTGTGTTGCGGTGATAACCTTGCTCCAGCAAGGCAAGCTGCGGTTAGCGAAAGAAGTCAACTTTCCAAGTCAACCTCAGACTGGTGCGATCGAAGTTAGAATCAGCTCCTCGCTCTTCGGTCCACGAGGAAACTTCTTGCTCCGCCCATTTGTAGTCTCGAAGCTCACATACAACAAAAATTCCCAGGATTTTGAGTTATACGCTCATTTTGATTGGACCTTCAGGTCGGCACCTAATTTCACGTGATATCCTCGATATGTGATTTGACCAAAGAATCCAACAGAGGTCGGACATATTCGGCTAAGTTCGCCGGGGCGAGAGAACATTCGGGTTTCGGACGGCAGGCTTTTCCCGCCAGGAGAGTGACGTCGTTGACCGCCCATCCCCAGGGAGCAGGGTGTGTGGTCTGGCAAATCCCAAATCCGCGACTTTTTGTCGCCAAGGCTCGGGAACACCAAGATTAGCTTCAAGCCTACATAGCTCAATAATTCTTGAATATTCGCTTTGCTACGATACACTGTATAAGTTCACCATTTCATTACAGTCCTCACTTGGAATCTTGCGTACTTTATAAAATTACAACAAAATCTATTCACGTGGTCGCCCAAGATTTATGTAAATTACTCTTATATTATTACATATATAATAAAAATGCACCTTGTAACGTGGCGACAGCGCGGCTCGTTACATGTGGCACAGAATTTATTTTTGTTTGTGTCAAATCCCTTGTGCGTGCGGACATTCTTTGGAGTTATTATATTTTCCGCACCTGAAGCATTTGAAACGGCCTTAAACTGGCTGATTTCATGGCCATATTATTGGCATTTTTTACAGGGTATTCGGCGCTCTCTCTGCAATGTGGGCTCAATGTTATACCTGCGACCGGCAATGGTAATGAATTTAGACTCCATTGCGGCGGAGAAGTTTGTTTCGTCTCGCCATATAAAGGCCGCCACACACGTGCGGGAAACCCAAGGGATTTGGACGCAATGGTCACGGCCTTGCGGGATCCCGCCACGTGTGTGGGCACTTGCTTGAGGCCTCACCGGAATACAATTCTTATTTCCTGGAAGGCCGGGAGGGAGGGTGAGAAGCTCAGCGTGTGTCCTGCGGTCAGTCGGCCTTCGATGATTTCTTGTGAGTGCCTGTATGTGTTGCGACTTTCTTTCTCTGTTTTGTTTCTATGTTCCGTTTCGTGATGTTCCGTGTTTATAAATATATATGATAGTGAGCCCTGTCTATAGGAATTGAAGTACCAGGAATACAACGACACAAACAAACGAGAAGCTACCTACGCCAAGCTGGCATAAATATTGAAGGAGAATGAACCAAATGCAAAAAAATAAAAAGAATCAATACTAAAAAAAAAAAAAAATCAGCAACATTAAACCATCATTAAATGAATCTTTGCGAAGTGATGTGCTGAAGAACATTAAAAAAAACCGGCTGCAAGAAGATCACTTTGACGTTGTTATCAAAACCGTTGTCATAAAATTACGTGGCCTTCCGACCAATCAAATGCTAATAGCAGAAAAAATAATTAATGACACCCTGTTTCAAGTCGAAATGGGCTGTTTAGGAATGTACAGTGAGCAACGGTTACCTACTTCTGGCCTGTACTATTCTGCAGGCAGCAGTTCTGGATTGTTTTCCCAGGAACCTCATCGAATAGTCTCAGCCCACAACCTTTTCAAGCAACACCCGCAAGATCATTATAAACCACCAGCAGATTTTGATAAATTATCAAAAAACAACGACACAGCAGCAATTGTTCTATAAAATTATAATGCAAATGATGTCATGTGATTTGAATTTGAGTTTACATCACATGATCAACTGTATTAATAACAACATGACTTTAAACTGATATTATTTTAATTTAGTTTTTATGTCATTTAAACTTAATTTTATGTTGTTGATGTATTTACGAATGGGAATAAATCACAGTAAAAGTCTGGCTATCCGAGTTCCGATTATTTTTGAAATATGATAGGAAGCTTTTTTGAAGATATGGAAATACAGAAAAAGGCTGCTTCAAGTTTTACTAGGCAACATAGAGAGAGGTAGCACTGTGACAGATTCAATAAAGAAAATAGTAACAGCAGCCAACGCGTGCACATCATCGGATGCTGCCATCGTGAAGCCAAATCTGAAACCCTTGCGGATTTTAACCCTTTGTGTGTGTGCAGCGCCACTTCGATCCCGCAGGGATTTCATCGAAGTGGCGCTGCACACACACGGGGGGTTAAAATCCTCAAGGGTTTCTCAGTCTCAGAGTTGGCTTCACGATGGCAGCATCCGATGAGCTTCACGCATTGGCTGCTGTTACTATTTTCTTTATTGAGTCTGTCACAGTGCTACCTCTCTCTAAGTTGCCTAGTAAAACTTGAAGCAGCCTTTTTCTGTAGTTCCAAATCTTCATAAAAGCTTTCTATCATATTTCAAAAATTTGCCTCGGTTAACCAGGTGGCTCGGATAATCGGAACTCGGATAACCAGACTTTTACTGTAATTGATTTATTCCCATTCGTAAATACATCAACAACATAAAATTAAGTTTAAATGACATAAAAACTAAAATAAAATAATATTAGTCTAAAATAATGTTGTCATTAATATAGTTGATCATGTGATGTAAACTCAAATTCAAATCACATGACATCATTTGCATTATAATTTTATAGAACAATTGCTGCTGTGTCGTTGTTTTTTGATAATTTATCAAAATCTGCTGGTGGTTTATAATGATCTTGCGGGTGTTGCTTGAAAAGGTTGTGGGCTGAGACTATTCGATGAGGTTCCTGGGAAAACAATCCAGAACTGCTGCCTGCAGAATAGTACAGGCCAGAAGTAGGTAACCGTTGCTCACTGTACATTCCTAAACAGCCCATTTCGACTTGAAACAGGGTGTCATTAATTATTTTTTCTGCTATTAGCATTTGATTGGTCGGAAGGCCACGTAATTTTATGGCAACGGTTTTGCTAACAACGTCAAAGTGATCTTCTCGCAGCCGGTTTTTTTTAATGTTCTTCAGCACATCACTTCGCAAAGATTCATTTCCTGATGGTTTAATGTTGCTGATTTTTTTTTTTTTAGTATTGATTCTTTTTATTTTTTTTGCATTTGGTTCATTCTCCTTCAATATTTAAGCCAGCTGGCGTAGGTAGCTTCTCGTTTGTTTGTGTCGTTGTATTCCTGGTACTTCAATTCCTATAGACAGGGCTCACTATCATACATATTTATAAACACGGAACATCACGAAATGGAACATTAGAAACAAAACAGAGAAACAAAATCGCAACACATATAGGCACTCACAAGAAATCCTGGAAGGTCGACTGACCGCAGGACACACGCTGAGCTTCTCACCCTCCCTCCCTCCCGGCCTTCGAGGAAATAAGAATTGTTTTTCGGCGCGGATTTGGCCGCACTGGGGTGCGGCCACGGCCTCAAGACCCCGGGTTTTTTTGTCTGCACCCAGTATCCGGTAGGCTTGGGTCACTCCTATTCTGTTAGCGCAAGCGCTATATCTTTAGTTTCTATTGTATGGTGTGTTCTTCTAACTACACAACTGAGGGTTTTCGGTTGCTTAATTCCCGGTTTTTTGGGAGCTACAGCGGCAGATGATTTAAATATTTTGAATACGGCTGTTTCACCGAAAGCTGAAGGCTTAATATGATTCTGAAAAATGTACAGCTCCTTGTCTGTAGCGAACCTAAGGCAGAGGGCCTCATCTGCCTTCAAGCACGTGCATTTAGGGGGCTGGATCGTAAGTCCTGCTTCTTTCATAAGCAACGAAACTTTGATATGAATTGTGAGTGCGGGGAGACTTTTTTGGATAAGCAGAAGCTTTTCTGCTTTTGTGGAGGGCGTCCTAGCCTGTGCTGTGGAGGTGTCCGACCTGGGTGTGCTACTAGCTACTAACTAGTGGCTCCGGCGGGGAGAGGGGGGACGACTTGTCCGCGCTGTTGCCGGATGCGCTCTCTGACTCCGCGGAATGCGGCTCATGTGTCGGCGTAGGCGCGCTGCCTACACTTGATTCTATCGGTGTGGAACGATTGCTCCTGTTTGTTTCGTTGCTTGACTCGGGGGGACCCTGATCGCTGCTTGTGTTGCCCTCGTTAGAACGTTCTGACGAGGTGTGTGAGCGGTTGCTGGCGGGAGCGGACTGCGTGCTCACGTTCTGCTTCTTTTTCTTTGGTTTTCTACTCATGTCCCTAAGTAGTCAAAGGCGAAAGAAAAGATAAGGAAGAAAAGAGCGGGCCTGCCTCTGGACACGCGAGCTGGTCCGACGTGAACGGGGCTCTGGCGTCCAAAATCCCTAACGCTAACACTAGGTGGGGCTAGTCCACAACCAGAAGGAAGAGAAAACAAAAAAGAAAGAAAAGGTGGCAACAGGAAACACTGCGCGGTTGACGACTTGCTATTTTAGAGTGCCGCGCAGCGTCAAGGATGGGTGGGAGGGAGGGTAAGGTGCGTCGCGTAGATCGCCACGGACGTAGCCCAGCCAACAAAAGGCAGGGACGGTCTGCAGGCTGCGGCAATTCGAGACAGCTCCTTCCAATCTTTATCGCGAGTTGAAAGCACGGTAGCGACCCTTCCGCTACGGCTCTCCCAACTCGAATGATGCGAGGGCAGAAACCATCATCATCATCATTGTCATTTGTCAGCCGGGAGAACCCGACTGACTGGCTGTTTTTCCGTTGTGCCGGTCTTCAGCCTCGGTGTTACAATTGTTGTCGGTTCATGTGATGCCCCTTTGACTCCGCACCAGCAGCACACCGCCCACGACGACCGCGCTCGCAGTAAGGTGAGGTGGAGGCCGCTGTACGCCATCTCGCTTACGGCTTGGTGGTGGTGGCCACGTTGCTGGAGAGTGCAGCTGTGATAGCTGCTGAAACTTGTAGCCGGAGCGCCAAGATGGCGCTCATGACAGCGTCCATGATGGTCGTGCTGTCGCAGCGCGGCGGTCCGCCCGCATTGGCAGCCGGGCGCCATCTGCGCCGCTCTCCGCCTGGCGGCCGGGCGCTGTTGTCGGTGGGGTGGGGAGGCAGCTCGGCAGCTCCTCCCTCCCTCCCGATCTTGTTTACAGCTCGGCGCGTACTGCGATGCTCCGTTCTGGCTGTGTTGTCGTTGCCTCGCTGTGATTGGCCGCCTGTCTGTTGTCCGTCTGGTGTTCGCTTTAGAATCTGAAGGCGAGCAGGACATTTTGCGGCGCTGGCTATGTGGTCACCCGCGCAGTTGCAGCAGGTGGGCGAATCTCGTGGTCTTGTACACTCAGAATGGCGGTGATTCCCTCCACAGCGAAGGCAGCGTTGTTCCTCGGTGCAGTTTAGGGGCTTGTGCCCGAACCGGTTGCACCTGAAACATTGTTGAAAATCGGTCGCGGGCCTCTTCTTTGGCTCGACCCGCACCTTGTGTCCCAGCAGCCGGTCTATCCTGGTGGTTGATGGCTTCTTGTTTACATCCGGCTTGAAGGTAAACAGCGGTAGCGGCTCTTCAGTCCCAGGTCTCGTCATCTGTTGGACGTCACTGACGCTAGCGCGTCGGCGATGGCGTTGGTGGAGGTTGTTGCTGGAAGCCCTCGGATGACGTGCCGCCGTTTCTGCCCCGGTGTCGGCGTACCGAAGCGATCGTTGTGGTCCTCCAGGTACTGCATGACAATGCGTTTGTCTGTCGGACATGACACGCTCAGCTTCAGTCCCTCTCCCTCAGGCCAGCTGAGGATGGGCAGCTCTGTCTGCAGCCGTATGTGGTCCGTCAGAGCAGCCCAGTTGCCGGTATAGTACACCTTGATAGGTAGTACCGGCCCTTGCTCTAGGGCTGGTGTGGTTTCTGAGCCGCTGGTGGATGGTCTGGTAGGCGTGGTCGGCTGTGGTGCCGCTTGTGTGGTCTCTGGCTCGGCCCGCGTAGAGATAGGCCTGCTCTCTGGTGGCGACTGCGGCGAATCGAAGTCGTCGTCTGCTGCTGTCACAATGGCGGGCTGTGGCGACTGAGGCGAGTCGTTTAAGTCATCCTTGGATGCAGGGGGCGTGGTCTGCGGTGGCAGCACTGTGCCGCATGTCGGCGACGGAATGTCGTCATTGGAGACATCTTCGCGTCTCCCGCCGGCTGTTTGCCAGTCGCTGGTGGCCGCATGCTGTTGCTTCCTTCTTTTGCGCTTCCGCCTTCCGTTTAGCTTACGGAAAAGCTTGTTGCGGCTAAAGAAGGCCTCGTAGACGCAAGGCATGTGCTCCAGACAGTCCGGTCGTGCTTTTCCATTTTTAGCTGCGTCATCTCGGACCAGTTCCACTAGATTGTGGTTTGCGAAGTCCTTGAAGTTTGTCGGCAGTCGCCATATAAACAGCGGGCAGAAAGGGCTAGGGCAAGGGCATATCATGTCGCAGTCTGTAGAGCTGCATTGTCATCCTTAGTGCTAGGAGAATATATCCTATTACTAATGTCTGTATTGTATTTTGGGGCTGACTTTCTGTCTTTGTCTTAAGTTCCTATCCTATCTTTATCATGTTTTATTTGATCTAGTTAAAAGTTAAGGGAAGTTTTTATATATATATATATATATATATATATATATATATATATATATATATATAAAGGGACCTATCCTACATTCTTATGCTAATGGAGGTTAGTTTTATATACATACAAGGGACCTAACTAATTGGGAATCCTACTTATACTAAAGGTGGGTAGTTTAATTTATTTTCTATTGTTTACAAGGGGACCTTAATTTATGATGATTTGGGCCTACTTCTACTTATAACTACTGGGGGGTTGGAGGGTAGGTGGAGGGAATTTAGAAGGAGAATGTCCTAGTTAGCATCCTTTTGGGATGCCTTCTGGGAAGCATTTCCTCGTCGATGTTTCCTACTTCCGCTATTTCTCCATGTGGTGAATTTCTGCATCGAATGTAGAAGTGTTCTGATGCTTCCTTTAGGGTTTCAGTGAGCGGAGGGATGTGTAGATCTTGTCTGATTATCCAGTTTGGCAGATAGCGGGGTGCATCAACAATTGTACGCAGGGCTCGGTTTTCCAATGCCTGCACGTTTTTGATGTGGCAGTCGGCGGACATGCTCCATATCTCTGAGCCGTACATGAATGATGTTTGTACTATTGCACGATAGATGAGCAGTTTGGTCTCTACTTTTAATCCGTCGCCTCTAAGTATTGAATAGAGACCGGTGATTTTAGCTTTTGCTTTTCTCTTTGCTTCGTCTATGTGCGATCCCCACGTCAGGTGCTTATCTAATCGCAGACCAAGGTATTTGATTTCTTTTGCCATTCAATGTCTGTGTCTTCTGTGTGGATTTTATATTTTGGTAGCTTAACATTTTACTAAACATAATTGCTTGTGATTTTGCTGCGTTAATTTTTATTTTCCAGATATTGCACCATTGTGTTAATTTTTCAAAATGACGTTGTAGTTTCCTGGCTGCAAATTCTGGATTTTTATTACTGGCATATACTGTGGTGTCATCTGCATATAGGCGGATATGGCTGCCCTCTAGTTGTGGCAGATCATTTACAAATATGCAGTACAGTATTGGGGCAAGAACACTACCCTGTGGCACTCCTGCCTCAATTTGTCTTACTGTGCTGTTTGCCCCTTCTTGTTTGACAAAGAATTTCCTGTTTGCTAGATAGGAACTGAGTAAGTGAGTCAGGTAGTCTGGAGTATTGTATTGATGCAGTTTGTAGATTAGGCCTTCGTGCCACACTTTATCGAAGACTTTCTCTATGTCCAGAAATATAGCTGCTGTGCTGTTTCCCGCCTGCTGTTCTGAGCAGATATGCTCCACTAGCCTGGCACATTGTTGTACAGTGGAGTGGCCTTTTCTAAATCCAAATTGACTGCCAATGATTATTTTGTTTCTGGTTAAATTAGTGTTGAGTCTCATTATTATAATTCTCTCGAACACTTTGGCTATGATTGGAAGTAAAGAAATGGGTCTATAATTTTGAGGAAAAAACGAACGAACGAACGAACTTGGAGGTTTTCATCATCGTGGGCAAGCCCGCGATGATGATGGACGCTTTTGGCATTTCCTGCCACTCCGTCCTGCTGCATAATTTGGCGATTGTTTTGTTCGAGGTCGGCTAGGCAAAGAGTGCAAGGGCCCAGTATCCACGCTCGGCATCCAGAACAACCAAGCCCCAACCACACACGCCGGGCTACTGGAGGCAACTTACGCATCCCGGGGTGGGATCTGATTTGGGAAGGGGGGGGTATTGGAAGTTGGATGTTTAGAGGAAGGACCGCCGCCATAGTTTGTTTAATTTGTCTTATGTGTCTGTTAGCGTCAGTTGCAGTTGAAGTTCAGGTCATTCAGTTATGCCTTGTGAGAAATGTTTGATTTGATGTTAATAATATTATTGTAAAAAATCTATTAGCTTAAGGATCGAGGCGTTGGCCCGCCAGGCAGAAACCCGCTACCCCAGCAGTTGCGCCCCGTGTTAGTTGCAGTGTGTGTACTGTGATGCCATTGCTCGCGGTTGTTTATGTTGTGGTGTTGTGTAGCCGGAGGAGGGTAGTAGGGAGGGGGTTGGGAGCCGTCAGCTGTCGCTGCAGTTCGTCCAGTAAGGGGCGGAATGCAGGCCGCCCCGCCGCCCGGAGCATGTAGCGGCGGCCAAGGTCCGCGGCATACTCGAACAGCGGAGCGGTCCCGCCTAGGCGATAGGTTGCGTCATTGTTGAGGGACCTGGGAGTTTGTCTGTAAGCTGTCCGTATTGCGCGTCGTTCAAGAATGTCG
This sequence comes from Vandiemenella viatica, assembly GCA_031002005.1. NCBI lineage: Eukaryota > Metazoa > Arthropoda > Insecta > Orthoptera > Morabidae > Vandiemenella > Vandiemenella viatica. Next base: position 25,565,611 of record JARYHS010008074.1, on the reverse strand, counting down.
AGAGTTTTTGTCTAGTTTTGGGTGGGTGAAGTAGGAGGGGGTGGCCAGTATGTTATGTATGGGACGTATTAGTGATTTATAGAGTGTCATTATTGTAGTTGCAGCCAGTCCTGAGTCCACGGAGCAGGCGCAGTGTTGAGAGCCGTCTTGTTGTTTCACTAATTATTTTATCATAGTGGGCTATGTATGTCAGTTTGCGATCCAGTGTTATGCCGAGGTAATTGGCTGTGTTTTTGAATTTAACTGGTCTGCCGCAGACGTAAAAACGCTGTTCGCGCAACTTACGCTCCGGCAGCCTCTGCTTTTTAAATACTATGAGTTGTGTTTTGTCTGCGTTCAGTGTAATACGCCATTTACAGCACCACCGTTCAAACAGTGCGATTGATCCGCTGCAGCGCTGTAAATGGCAATATTATATCGTGTGTGTGTTGCCCAATATGTGGTGTCATCCGCAAATAATCCAAGTCCGGCATTGGGTCCTATCGCTCGGGGAGTATCCCGCGCATAAATAATGTAAAGTAACGGGGAGAGCGCCGAGCCCTGTGGGACCCCTGCTTTTATTTCGAAGAGAGCAGAAAGCTCTCGTTTAAGCCTAATTTTGCCCCTTCTGTCGGTAAAGAAGTTGATTACCCATCTACACGCTTGTGGTGGGAGGTTTAGCTCTATGAGCTTGCGACGCAGTCCATCCAGCCAGACCGAATCGAAAGCCTTTTGTACATCCATGAAAGCCATGGCTACTGATCTGCCGGTGCCTACAGCAGTTTCCGCCACTGTCATCACCCGCAGCAGCTGGTCTGTAATGGAGTGGCCGGGGCGGAAGCCGAATTGTTCCGGCGGCAGCAGGTTGCGGGCGTTGAGGTGTTCGTGGAGGCGACGGACGACAATACGCTCCATAAGTTTGGAGAAGCTGGAGGTCAGGCTGATCGGCCGGTAGTTGTTTGGGTCGGACTGGTCTTTCCCGGGTTTCGGGAAGAGTAAGATATGTGCTAGTTTCCACGATTTGGGTAGATAACCCATCGTGTAGCTAGCATTATAGAGCCTAGCCAGATGTTGATAGAGTACAGGTGGTGCATTTTTGAGGGCACAATTTGGAATTTGGTTGGGCCCAGGAGCTGTGTTTTTCAGGTACTTGGAGTGGCGTGCTATTTCTTGTGGGGTTATTTCCATGGTTAGCGGGTAGTTGTCGTCGGATTCTGTAGTTGTGGGTAGTGGATTGGTGAGGTGGTGGTTTTGCTGAAGAAGGTTTTCAGTTTGACTTTGAATTCTGCATCAAAGTGGGGTGCATTTGGTGGTTGGTGAATTTGTGCCAAATGCTGACGAAACAGTTCGCATTTGTCAACAGTGGTGGTTATGATGTTTCCATCTTTGATGAGCGGATAGGTTGCCTGCGAGGATTTGCCGGTCAGCCTGCCCACAGCCCCCCCAGAAGCTCTTAGGGTCTCGTTGTCGTTGTGCATCAAGCTTCTCACAGTACCCCGACCATTTGTCTTCTCTGTATTCGGCGATCAGTTGTTTTGCTCTTCTGTTTAGCCTATTATAGGCATTACGGTCGGCTGCGTCGTTAGTTCTCGCCCATGTGCGGTGTGCAATTCTTTTCTCCCTTATTATGTTCATAATATTCGCTGGTAGCTGATCTGGGGCTCGGCGTGGTAGAGGTACGGACGGTACAGCGGCCTCGATAGCCGCGTGTATTGCGCTCTCCAGCACATCGCTATATACGTCAATATCGGCGGCCGTTTCGAGCGGTAATGCTTCCAGAGCCGGCAGCTCTGACAGCACGACGTGGTGGTATTCCTCCCACTTAGTATCTCGCCACTTGCGTACGGTGGGGCGCGCGGCCGCTGCGGCTTGCGCCGCAGCTGGCAACAGTGCCCAGCGGCTAATGACCGGCAGGATGGTCCGACCCCAGGTCGTGGCCAGTCTCGCATTGCGTAACGCAGCGCGCTAGCGGAGGAGTCGTGATGATCTTGTCGGGCTGGTTGCGTGTACGGCGTCGCGCCTCGGTGCAATACGGGTGTATCCCTGCACCGGCACGTTACGCAATCCTGTCGTTGTTAGTGTGGTTACTAGTTGTTGTCCTCGACGAGTCGTAGTGCTGTCTCCGAGGGCGGTATGGCGCGCATTAAGGTCGGAAGAGAATTATTGGGTGTTGATAGGTCTGGCTTATGTGTTGAAGGAGCTCTTCTGGGAAGGGGGAGGCGGGGGAGGAGTAAATGCTGCATATGGTAAGCCGCCGGCGTCCGGCCTGTACCTGGACTGCAGCGACCTGGTATTGATCGAACGCCGGGTCGACCACCTCGACAGCCGGAAGAGTGCTTTTGTATAGGATTGCGACGCCACCCAACCCCCGATCGCCGTCGCGGCGCAGCGTCTTGTAGCCAAATGCGCTCAGTCTGGCGTTGGGTGTCAGCCGAGTCTCATTAAGGCTGATTATATCGGCATCTTCTTCTGCTGCCAGCGTCTCGAGCTCCACGCGCTTGTCCCGAACCGACCGAATATTGACGTGTATGATAGCGAGTGGTGCTGCCCCAAGGGGATTAGCCATTACTGGTTTCTGATGCCCCGATACTGACGGTCTCGCTGCATTCAGTGATGTAGCTGCTGTCGTCCGTGGCATTGTTGGAGGCGGCGCTGTCAGAGAATGCAACTTCGGTAGTTTCAGTGTTGGCCAGCAGGTGTCCTGTGCTTTCGTCTTGCGGCGACAGTTCGGCAGATGCTAACTCAGCTTGTGATTGGTTGGGTGTTTGTGCGCGCTCAGGGTTGTCCGGCGCAATGGCTTTGATTTGCCGTGCAAGTCGGTCGATTATGTTTGTTAGTTTGTCGACCTTTTCCTCAAGTCGCGCTATGCGCTGCTCGAGTTCATGCTTAGCTTTGGCTGTGTCTTCGGTCGGTCTGGCTGTTTGGTGAGATATTATTGGGGTAGGTGGGGCTACAGTCAGCATTGTTGACTTGGTTGCTGCCGAGAAACCATTCAGTTGACTTATTGGTGCGGTCTGAGGGATCGCACTTGTTGTTGGTAGGTGTGGGAAGTTTCCATCATCTAAGGGTATTCGCTCAACCAGACGTTGGCAGGGTGGGGGAATTGATGTTGGAGAGGGGGGTCTATTGTTTCTTTAGGGTATAGAGGACACCGAATTTGTCCTGTAAAGTGATCACGGCTATCACATGTGGCACAGTATGGTAGATCTATGTTGTGGTTGGTATGTGGGCAGCCATGAGATAGGTTACCCTTTCCACATCTGAAACATTTTGCCTTGTTTTTACAGTTACTAGCAGAGTGGTTGTATTTCTGGCATTTTCTGCATGGGATAAATCGCTTCCTCTCTGCTGAGGCTTCTACGTCATATTCCCTCCCCGCGATTTCTATTTTACCCTGGTTAATTGTGAAATCGTATGCCTTTTCGTCGTGCCAGACGAGCCTGACCATATTGCGTTTAACTTCCCCACTCATTATTCTGTAGACCTGCTTTACACCATTATTTTGAAGGGACAGGAGGATGTCCTCCTCGGCTATGTTTGGGTGGATACGTTTTACAACGCAGGTCTTGGCATTGACCTGGGGTCCCGCAGGGTGTTTTTTGTTAGCTTTGTAGTCGGTTACTGTTAGCTGGGAGAAATGTGGTGTCCGCTCCGAAATCGGTAGGGGCTATAGTTTCAAGGAACTTAACTCTGCGCTCAGGTTTCTGAAATCTCAGGCAAAGGGCATTCTCTTCTGTCAAATAATTACACCTAGGCATGGGGATATCGAGCTTGTTTTTTTGTAGCAGCACTTGCACTTTAACATGGTTAACTGAGTTTTCGTCACCTTTGCTTATTAGCAGTGCTTCATTGGTTTCAGCTACATATTTTTCAATGGTGGTAGAATTTGGTGTACTTGCTCCCTGCGGCACGCCAGGCGAAGTGGGTGAAAGGGTTTCTGATTCAATATCTTTGGCGAGGGTTGTGTCGGGCTTGGATGGACCCTGTTTGCGGATGGGTGTTTGAGGATCGCTAGGGCGGTCTCCTGGCGGGGGCGGACTGCTCGTTTTTCATTTTCTCATCAGGCTTTTTCCCTTTTCTTCCCATGTCAGTTGTTGTCAGTCAGTCAAGAGAAAGAAAGAGAAAGATGGTACAGAATAGGAAGAAATATCGGGCCTGCCTCTGGACGCGCGAGCTGATCCGACGTGAACGGGGCTCTGACGTCCAAATACCCTAACTCTAACTCTAGGTGGGGCTAGTCCCCAACCACAGAAAGAAGAGAAAGTGAAATAAGTTTACTGGTGGCGAAGGATAGCGCTGCGCGGTTGACGACTTTGCTTTTTAGATAATACGCGCAGCGCCAAGGATAGGGGGGGGGGGGAGGAGGATAAGGTATGTCGCGTCGATTTCCGCCACAGACGCAGCAGCGCACACAGCAGGCAAGGCCGGTCTGCAGGCAACGATGGCTCCAAAACACCAAGTAACCGTCTTCCTTTCTTTATCGCGAGCTGAGAGTGGGGTAGCGATCCGTCCGCTGCGCCGCTCCCAACTCGAATGAAGGGGGAAAAAACCGTCGGAAGGCTGGTTGTTATAGCCTCCGAATGCGCGCGTGGTCTGCGTGCGCGCAGCTGGTTGGCTGACTCGGTCGGCGCCTAGGCGGTGGAGTGGGGGTTGGCGCCGGTAGGAGGCAAGCGTGGGCGCAGTTGGTCCGCGGCCGCCGTGCTGTCCACTTCGGCACGCTGACGACGTATTGCATTAATGACAGGGGTCCACGCTTCGCTCAGCTGGTATCCACCGTCCCGGTTGACGAGATTGCGCGTGGTGCGAATTTCAACTGCTTCTGTGAGAATACTGTCCCAGAAGTTCCTTGTACGCGCCAATATCCTGGTATTCTCAAAATCGAAGCCATGGCCTTGTTCCAGGCTATGTTCCGCCACCGCCGATTTTTCGCTCTGCCCCAGACGCACGTGTCGGGCGTGTTCCAGACATCACTGGTTAATGCACCGTACCGTCTGGCCAATGTATCTCTTACCGCATTCACATGGAATGCTATAAACTCCCGGTGTTCGGAGTGCCAGGTCGTTCTTGGGGGAGCGCAAGATGTTCTTCAGCTTCGGTGACGGCAGGAAGATGGTCTCCAGAACTCTGCCAATCTTCGACGTTGTAGGACCGGAGTAAGGCCAGAAGGCAATGCGATCCTGTGGCTCGTTCTCGGTTTTATTAAGCCTGTGTCTCGGTTCTCGGAATGCCAATCTGATCTGATGCTCTGAGTACCCGTTGCGTCTGAATGTCTGCCGTAGGTGGTTGACTTCGCCCGATGTCGACAGCCTACCGGGCGAAGTCAACCGCAGGTTAAAAAAAATACACCCAGTTCCAACAAGCGGGCGAGGGTTGTCTTATAAACAACGCCTTTGTGACATTTTACATTTGTTAGTATGGTATGGAGCTGCGCATCTCAGTTTCCTTATACAAAGCATGTTTTGCCTGTATCATATTTACACAATTATGCGTTCTCATCATTCGTCTGTTGGGCCAGCTGGTTTGTTTATGCTTAAGCGCACCAGAGACAAGACGTAAACAAACCAGCTGGCCCAACAGACGAATGATGAGAACGCATAATTGTGTAAATATGATGCAAGCAAAACATGCTTTGGTTAATAAAACGGAGATGCGCAGCTGCAAACCCTAAATAACAAATGTAAATAGTAAGTAATTATTGGCAATAAAAAAATCTTATGCTCATAATTACGTAATAATTGGATAAAAATGAATATAAAAACTACAACACAGGTTCGTCGCTGATGATGCCTCGATGAGAGGTGAAACGCGTACGACGCAGCAATAAATAAATTAAACAGTTGCATTGGCGTTATCATTCAACTGGTAACATCGTCATTTGTTCGGTCAATGCAAAAGCACTGTCTCCTACCAATACGAAAGGCATATTTGGTCCACCTTATCGAATTGGCTCTGGATCTGGCCACTTAAGTTGATTAGCAGCCAAAGTTATATTAAAAAGCAGTCGCTTGGAACACTCCACTCTCAGAAAATTTTCCTTTTGCACCACAATTTGCATAAATAAAATTATAACCGGCATACACAATAGCCAATAGGACAATACTAAATTGTTCGCTGTAGTTATAATAGTCGCTGCCGGAATTGGAAGGAGCCTGAATCAAAACGTGTTTGCCATCAATAGATCCAAGGCAATGTGTGGAATTTCCAAAATATTTCATAATCACAAGCATTTTCCTTTCATTCATTTGTAGTAGCTGGAACCTGAAACAGCGTTAATAATTATTAGTATAATAGTTTGTAAAGAAACATATAAATTATAAGTTTCTTTGCTCTGCGCAAAAGTATATTGTCTAAGAATATATATTGATTTTGTGGATGCCTGTCAGCTGTGAGGCGGCAGGAAGTAACATCTATGTGTGACAGGGTCAGAGGCCCGGACACCCTAGCGAGGGGTGGACAGTCGGCGACTGGCAATTTAAACCTAGTTAAAAGCATGGCTTTGTGGTGGCTCGTGAAGTTTTGTCATAAAAAATATTGAATACTGTTAAGGAAATTAAATAAAATCATGAGAATTTTAATATTTAAACCTCAAGAATTATCATCAAAATCCAGGTTTTTAGTTTGTTGAAAAAATAAGCACATTTATAATAACTTTAAATATTTAAAATATAAATTTATTTAATTTGTTTTTAATCAGATACAAAATTTTTCATTCGAGTCTCTTTGTTTTCTACGTCTTAACATACTTGATTTTTTAATATTAATAATTCTGATATAAACGTGTCGAACACGCGTCCTACTTGATATAAGTGTGCACGCAGCACTAACCAACGCAACCTCCTCGGGCAACATTTCTGCAACTGACTAGTGTGTCTGCTAAATGTTCCCGGGTGTTGTCCAGCGACATACCGCGCGGCATGTCGCTCCATTTGTCACCTAGTGTATCCAAGGCTTGATCAGCCCGGCACATGTTGCACGTAATTGTTCAACTGTTTCCAATTGCCTGGGACATCAGCAACATTTATAGAGGTCTTGAGCGCAAGACTTTTAGGCCCTCTTCACACTGCGCAATTATGAGACGACGCGACTGAGACTTGAGTATCGTAAATTTTAGTTGCCTACGAGTAAGATACCCACAGGTGACCTAGTACCACGGCCTTATTACACTAGGCGACTTGGCGGCGCAACCAGCCGGGCAACTGGTGGCTCTGCTCGTCGCTGGGCATAGAGTGTTATGGAGCTTATTACACTAGGGCAACCAATGGCGCCGCCAGAAACTGGCGGCCGGCTGGTTGCCGGGCCCGGCCACCAGACCGGCAACCACTGGTGGCCGAGAATCGTGGCGGGGCATTGTATCTTACCTAGCTTATTACACTAGGCCGCCAAGCGGCGCCGCCAGATTCGCCACCACGCGTTCAGTCTACTGTTCATATACTCCTTCCTACTTTACAGTTTTAAAATTGCAGAGAAACTGAGTGACAGGTTTGGTGAGACAACTAGGGACAGTCATCCTCTGATGGGAGGGAATGAATCAGAGGAGAGTATAAATGGCGAACCTACAAAATTTGAAATAAATTCTCAGGAAATTGCGAAGCAACTCAGAAAGCTAAAAGTGGTGTAGGTAATATTACTACAGATTTATTAAAGATTGTGGGATACGATATTGTACCTTACCTTAAAATTTTGTTTAAAATGAGTTTGGAGACTTGCTGCTTACCAGAGTATTGGAAAAGACCGATAGTAGTCAGTGGCGTAGCTAGGTCAACAAGGGCCCCGGTGCAAAAAATTTATTTTGGGCCCTCAGGACAGACGGGCGACCTTTTTTTGCTTTGTGTGCTGGTAGGGGCCCCCTGAACTGAGGATGAGGGCCCTTGAATTATTATTTAGGGGCCCCTGAGTAGTGGTTGGGGCCCCCCTGAGCACAGCGAGGGCCGTTGGTGAGGGGCTCTTGTACTCTCAGGGGCCCCTTAGACGACGGTAGAGCTAAAAAAAAAAAAAAAGGTCGCCAGTTTGCCGTGAAGGCTCGTGGGGCCCTCTAAACTACGCTTGAGGGCCCTTAGAGATGCTCTTTGGGGCCCCTTGAGGTATGCTTGGGGGCCCCCTGAGCGTGAGGGTACCCGGTGCACTGCACCGCCTAGCCCCATAGTAGCTACGCCCCTGATAGTAGTACCAGTTCATAAAGGAAGGGTTAAAAATATGGTGAAAATTCCTGGCCAATTAGTTTGTCATCAGTGATAGGCAGAATGATCGAGAGATTGATATGCATCTATATCAGAAATGTCTGTGAAGAACGAAACTAGTTTTCAGATCGACAACATGGCTTTAAAAGGGTATTCATTTGAATCTCAGATAGTGGGCTATATGCAAGATATTTAAAATGAATTGGAAATGGGAGGCCAAGTTGATAGTGTGGCACTAGATCTTTTTAAGGCATTTGACAGAGTGAGCGATAAAATGGTTTTAAATAAACTGAAATGTATTGAATTGGATGAAAAAGTTACTTGCTGGGCACAGGAATTCTTAAAAGTCAGAAAGCAAATGGTTAGAGTAGGAAATACATTATCAAGAGAAGTGGAAGTAAATATGGGAGTGCTGTTCATTATTCTAATGAATAACTGTGTTACGGTCAGAATCTAGGTGTTTTGCAAATGGTACAATGGTATACAATAGCATAAAAACAGGTGAAGACTGAACAGTTGCAGTATGATCTGGATAGAATATCTAAATGGGTAGGTCAGCATGGAATGAAGATAAATGCCAAGAAGAGTCGGCTTATAAGATACACAGATAAATAGATCTAAAGGTTAATTATGATTACAGAGTGGGGTCAGATTTGCTTGATGAAGTGTAAATTCTTTGCATAACGTTTGATAAACTCAATTGGGCAGGTGGTAGAAAAAGGTTACAAAATCCTTCATTTGCTGAAGAGGGTGATGAGAGGATGTAACAGAGAAGTTAGGGAGTTGGGTTACAAAACTTTTGTCAGATCATTTGTTGAATATGGTGGTGTAGTTTGGGACCACATTTTGGAGATCAAATACAGGAGTTGGAAGGTGTGCAAAGAAGAGCAGCTAGATTTGTTTGTGGTAATTATCGCAGGACCCAGTCAGTAACTGATATGATACAGGAGCTGGATTGGGACTCATTGGAGGAAAGGAGGAGGGTGAAGAGAGTGCTGTAAATGTGCAGGGCACATGTTGGTGATGGAACTTGGAGGGAAATTGGTAAAAGAATTAGGAATAGTGCATGGAAGGAGAAAGGCGAACATGACCACAAGCTTTGGCTCGATTTCTTGCATAAGGGAGTGGAAAAAATTTTCTTTTGTTGTTAAGGGCGTCAGGAATTGGAACAAATTACCAAGTGTAGTGATGAATATATATATATATATATATAGCTAAGGATTTTAAAATTAAAATTTAAAAATCGGAAAAGTAAATGGGGGAGAAATTTAACATTCCAGCTATAAAAGAAAATTTAAATATATACATAAAGGGGAAATTAGATGACTAGGGAAATTGCTACCGGAGTGTTAGCTCCATCGCAATTAAATTAATTAAAAATAATTAAAATGAAAAAGGAAGGCGAATGGAGAGAAAGATGTATGTACATCATATTCTATTGCTAAGAGAATCTATACTCTTTTTGATGAACTGTATTCAGACGACAACAAGTTTTTTAATTACTTAAGAATGTCTAAATCGTCTTTCTTTTAATCATTGTACTTAGTAAAGGTTTATATTACCGGGAAAGATACGAAAATGAGAAATTCTTCTTGCTTTACCCCTTTGTCTTCTCTACACTTCCCCTCATTTCCACAGTGACATTCTGTAGTTCACTGGAGATATTCAACTACACAATTCGCGTGCAATGCGAGGATAACAGCAAGAGACTGCTCGGTTGTGCGAGTGGCTGGCTGGCTGCGCCACCAGAATCCTGGTTGCGTCGCCAACAGAGAAACCAGTGCCTCGGCTGGTTGCGCCGCCAAGTCGCCTAGTGTAATAGGGCCCTTAGGCCCTCTTCACACTGCGCAATTATGAGACGACGCGACTGAGACTTGAGTATCGTAAATTTTAGTTGCCTACGAGTAAGATACCCACAGGTGACCTAGTACCACACACTGAGAATACTGTGAAGCGATGCAGTCTCCTCAGTCTGCCGCTAGCCGTGGTGAGCTTTGCTACCATTCCTGTTTTGGCTTCTGAGAGAGTTATTAATAATGTCAAGTGATGATGATTTGTGTGTCATCTATTATTATTAGAATTATTATAGAAAAAGAAAAATCAGAAAAATGTGGTGCCATCCATACATTGAAAGGAATGTTCACTGCCGTTTATTTGTTGCCGCTAAAGAGTTGAAAAGTCTGATTCTGTTTGTAGCGTTCTACCGCCTGACGAAAGACTCATACCTTACACTTGATCGACAAAATTACTCCATCTATAAGGCAGAGAGACACACAAATGTGTAAGTGCAGAAGAAAGAATCTTAATTACTTTGAGGTAAGTATTTTTTAAATTTTTTCATATTTGAAAATTATGATGAGGTGCAATTCTATCATTCGATTTTTTATTTTTTTTACAGCTTATGTTAGATTTCAAATCGTACATACAAGAGAAAAAACGTAATGTAAATAAGCTTAAATTGAAGAAAATCATTTATAAAATTTTGAAGTTAACTAGTGATCAGATCATTAAACTAGGTAAAACAAGTAAAGGTATAATGAAGTACAGTAACTACTCATTTTTGATCTAGTACAATTGAATTTCTAATTTGAATGAATAAAAATACATTTTTTCCAGATACTTAGCTACTGGGTGCACGTTTGTCTCACTTTCGTTGTACTTCGCCAGAGGGGAGAGTACGATTGAGTATGTCGTGTACGAGACTACAAAAATAATTTGGGATGTTCTCAGTGGAATTTACATGCCAATACCAACTAAACAAGAATGGAAGCAAATCGCTGAACTTTTTTCCTGTTTGTGGAATCTCCCAAATCGCATAGGAGCAATAGACGGGAAACTCTTCCGCATTGAAAAATTGTCGAACAGTGGCTCATTTAATTTCAACTACAAATGTTACCATTCAGTTGTGACGCCGATGGTTTATTTACAATGGTTGAAAGTGGTTACGCAGGAAGAAGAACCAGCGACGGAGGTATATTCCGTGCTTCAGCAATTAAATACTGGTTGACACATAGTGGACTAGATATTTCGCCACCGGCTAGGCTTCCGAATGATGAAAATGACTGTCTTTTCCCTTTCTACTTTGTTGGGGATGAGGCTTTCCCACTACCCACCTATTTATTAAGGCCATATTCAAAAATAATTCTTGATAATGTAAAAAGAGTTTTCAATTACCGATTAAGTCGGGGTCGAAAAACTATCGAATGCACGTTTGGAATGATGTACGAGAAATTTCAGGTACTAAATAGTCCAATTCGTTGCCGAAATCCAGAGAAAATCAATGACACAATAAAAAGTGTTTGTGTTCTCCACAACTACGTTAGGAAAAGAGAAGGTATTCAATACCACATTCAACAACACAATGAACGTTATAACAATGGTATCGCAGCCTCACCTTTATAAACCGCTGCAGTTATACACGCTCACTCTTCTAACGAAATAAGAAATTATTTAGCAAATTACTTTGTCACCCCTCAAGCGTCTCTTCCTTGGCAATGGAACTATTGTATTTAGGAAAGTCACAGTCTTATCATACGGTAATTATAAAATACTTTATGGTGTTCTATATGAAAATAACAAAACAATATGTTAAGTAAACGCAGTTGTAAAGTCAAACACCTAAGTAAATAAATTTTATCATGGACACATACTTGACCTGATATTCTACTTCTTCCCAACTTCAAGCCAATCCTCCTCCATGGCACTCTTCTTTGAGTTTTGAGACAAATCATAAAAACTAAATATTTCTGGACGATCATCAGTAATCACACCTACGTTTGATTGACATTGTTTCTCTATCCATAAGATAGAGAAAAACACAAATGTGGGAATGTGTGAGTCCAGAAGAAAAACATCGCGATCAAGTTGAGCTAAGTAAATTTATTTTTAATTTTAGTACTCGTACATCAGTGGTCGATATTCCACGTTTAGGACCAGGTCTCTTTATATTTTGGTTGGAGGGCTGAGGTTGTCCAGTTGGTGGTTGAGACAGAGGTAATTGCTGGATATTGACTGATGGTTGCTTCTGTGAAGATAGATCAATACTGGAAGCCGGTAGTGGTGGAGGGAGGGGTGGTGTTTCATCGGTGATCTGTTGAGATGTACCTGGGTTTTCCAGAATGTCATCGACACTTTCATCGAATTCAGGGTGAGGTAGTTGTAAGATCGGTGTCACATTTCGTCTTTACGAATGGTAGCGCAAATTTCATTGCTTCCATTAAGTAATAGGTTTTCCTTTTTTTAATCCTGAGCCAGAAGGTTGTGGTCTTAAATGTCGAACAAAAACTGACCTCAAGTTCTTCCACCTTTCTTTACATTCTGAAGCTGAAACATAAACGAAAGTAACCTGACAGTGATGGTGAATAAAAGCAAACAACGATCATTTATGAAATTGTGAAGTTGAAACTAGTAACAGAAATATTAAACTAATGAAAAACAAATTAACGTCCAAGGTACGCAACATGGTGTTAATTAAATTATCTGACAATTAGGGTTACCACCAGTCCTCTACAGTATTGTACTCTATTCCAGATGGGTGTATTCAATAATCTACGAAAGTAACAGAGTACGTTATAATACTCCTTTTATCCAACACCCATTCTCACCTCTCTGGTTGACTTTATAGATCATCGGAACGAAACCGTGGGATTTTTCCGCTACTTTGCCGCATTCGACTGATGTCATGTGCAGTGATCACGTAGCAATGCCTTCTCCTGGGATATACTGGCCGGTCAGCTGATCACATACTTTCCGTTCAAATATTTTATTGTTAGTGGACTATGCCAATGGTCCAATTATTTTATTCGTGCATTGTGTTGTGTATATAGCAAAACTACCAACTATTCAATATGAACATTTTGTGTGTGTTTTTGAAGCTTTAAATCTGTATAAACTGCAAATTGCTATGGATCATTTTATATGAAGAAAAAATACTTCTCAATGAGTTTCTTGAAAAACTAGATGATAAAAATTTTACTGATTTGTCAAATTCTAAAAAATGGCCATATGCAATAAAAGTGAAGATTTTTGATTAAAATATATTATTTTAGCCGTACTAGCCACTTCTATATCCATCGAGAAAGAGTTTTCTCTGTCATGAATGCAAAATGGAGAAATGAAACAAACAAATCTTCGCTCAACTTATTGAAGTATGATTTCATCATATATTTTGAAAGCAGCATCCCGGCATTCGCCAGGAGTGATTGGGAGAAACCATGGAAAACCCAAAACGTACTCACATTGTTCCAAAGAAAGGTGGCAACCCTACAATTATTATTCTTGATTTTACACAATGCACCAAAAAATGTTTAATATTTACCACAACTACGTAAGATCCCATATTCTCATAGTTCATAATAATAATTTCTTAAATTTCTTTACAGATGACAAGTTGCTAATCTACAAATGAAAACTAACAAAAAAAATATAACTTCTATTTTTTTATTAAACTGTTTGTTGCTTGTTTGTTACAAAAATGCTTGATGTTGAATAATTTGCTTGTTGACTATATGATGGAGTCCGATTGTTCCCTCCTCCATTTAAACTTAATAATATTACGAGTATTATCCCTACAATGAGTACTCCGAGAACGTAACAATGAAGTATTGTCAGAATCTTGCGCAACAATCTATAGAAGCCAAATATTAATTTAAACGAAATTGAAATAGTTTTAAATTATAAAGAACATTACTGATTACAAGTTATGACAGTTAAATAAATGGCCAAAACAATACATAATACTAGGCTTGCCAGATTTCTGAACCCCGCAGGGGCCTGGTACGCAAGTGCCAGGTACGGATTTGGCGAACCCGCGGTGCCCGAGCTGGAAACTTGTGAGCGCCGCAAGTTTCCCACACCGTAAACTCCTACCATGCTTCAACGACCACCGTAGGGCGTGGCGGTGGAACGTTGTGTGCCTAGGAGAACGGGGATCTTGGCTTCATCGCCCGGATCGCGAGGACGGTAAAAACCTCTATAAAAAAAACCCTTAACCTCAAGGTCGGATACGTGCCGAGGAGGTGCATGGGTGAGAGGCAGATCACTCGCTAACGTACAACCTCAGGGGCACCTGCGCACCCCTGTTGTATAAGCACTTCTTTTTTAAATTGGTTATACTCGTGGGACCAATATGAAGCCTACTCTAACCAAAAAACCCTGCGGTTCGGGTGTGCCGCAGTATAATAAAAATACACCCACTTCAAAGAAGCGGGCAAGGGCTGACAGCCCCCCTTCTGAAGTTGAAAACAGTAACAGCAAGGGTTATCTAATTGATAACGCTTTTGTAGTAATGCCAAGAACGGAGGGATCCTTCGAAAAGATCTCTCCGTTCTATATACAGAAAGGCTTAGAGGGAATAGCTGGAACCCTCAAAAGCGTGAAAAAGCTGAGGAACGGGACACTGCTGTTAGAGACATCTAACAACAAGCAGGCTGTCCTACTCCTTAAGTGTGAGAAGCTCGGGGAGTTCGCAGTAAAATGCGAACTCCATAAAACGCTCAACTCTAGCAAGGGAGTGATCACTTGCCGTGATCTGATTGATATAGCGTCCGAGGAACTCCTTAAGGAGTGGAAATCAGAAAATGTAGTCGAGGTTCGTCAGATCTCGCGAAGGGTTAACGGCAGTCTTGAGAAGACTGCCACCTTCGTCCTGACGTTCGACACTCCAACGTTGCCGAAATCCATTAAAGCTGGATATCTAAATTTGAATGTTCGCCCGTATGTCCCGGACCCGAGGCGCTGCTTTAAGTGCCAGCGGTTCGGGCATACGACGGCGAACTGTAAAGGCAACGCCACTTGTGGGAAATGTGGAAAATCGGCTCATGAACCGGGTGCAAGCTGCACCCTCCCACAGGTGTGCATTAACTGCTCCGGGCCACATCCAGCCTGGAGCAGGGAGTGTCGAGTGTACCTTGAAGAAAAGAAGGTACAGGAGTTGAAGACTAAGGAAAGAATATCTTTTGGCGAGGCGAAGAAACGGTTTAAGGCGCTGGCGCCACCGGTCTTCGCCACTAGCTTCGCCAAAACGTTGTCAACTCCCGTCAGGAAGGAGAGCGTTGCTGATGGACACATTTTTTGGTTTAAAAAAATGCTTTCAGACCTTCAAAAATTTGTAAAAGTCTTTCCAGCGCAGGCATCATTGATAGAAACCGGATGTTCCCATGTTGAAGGAGTTTGTGGTACTCTACCTCGGCATATTCACAAAATTCTTTTAGTTTTGTTACACGGACTGTGTATATGTGAAAGTATTTATAAATCTTCACAAGCAAGGCTTCAATATCGATTGGGAGACTTATCTACTGCAGTTTGCACACAGTTGTGGACAATGTGTGCTCAACATCCGATTCCATTGATTTCCCGCCCTAGGCTATTCTTGAGTCGGTGAAAAACGTTGTTTTTCCCTGCTCTTTTCACACCTCCGAAGTTAGTGTTGCAGTTATCTCCACAAAAGCCAACTACTTTGTTGTTCAAATCGTTTTGCAACAGGACAGAGCATAAGTGATTTGTCAGGGTTTCATATGTTTCACCCGCCACAGATTTGAAATCTAAAAACTTTACTTGCACACCTGAATTAGGATTAAAATAGCGCACAACAATTGGCACAAGTTTTATCTCCTTTCTGTTTGATGCATCCATGCTTACAGATACATAGTTTGACTTGGTTAAGTCTTCTTTAAGCTCTTCCTGAGCTAAAGGAGCTATGACATTTAGAACTATTGCCTCACACTTAGTTTTACCGAGTGAGAATTTAGGCTCAAAAAACATGGAAATCAGTTTTGATGAACAAGAGTTCGAATAAAACTTAGGCTATGGTTTGCTGTGTGGTAAGCAAAGGTCACCTCTTTCGCTGCTAAGTCTAAGTTTTTGTCATTAGAACTCGAAGTCTTCAAAAAAAAACTACTCATTTTTGACGAGCCAGCAGCACATGATAAACTCTTTTTGTGTTTAACAGACTGCAAATGATCTTTTATATCGGATCGCCAACCGTGAGCAAGTGAAAACTCAGAGTTGCAATGTAAGCATTTAACTCTATCGCCTTGAGCACCGGTACATACCTTTTTCAAGAAAGTATATTCATTCTGTAAATCTTCAGTGAATTTACACGAACGTTTTGGCATTTTCACAGAGAAAGCATGAACTTAAACTTGAAACATAAATTCATGATTGGAGAGACAAGGCGATGTGATGACAATATTTATTTATTAGCAGACCCTCATTCTTTTATAGTTTTCACTTTTCATGCAGTACAGTTAAATAAATGACAAAGTAATTATCCTAAATTATACTTCACAGTTAATTGTTTTAAGACATTTTTGATCATCTATATCTATAAATTATAGTTTATAACCAAATTTAATTTTTACCGGGACGGAAGGTACACCGGCCGGGACACCGGGACTTTGTCTAAAAACCGGGACTGTCCCGGTCAAACCGGGACGTCTGGCAAGCCTACATAATACCTTTGATACTACACAACTTTCTGCAATGCTGCAAAATGAATCTAAAAAACTTAATTGAATTTAAATAGTTTCATAAGGCCGAAAATAGATACAAGAAGGTCAGAAACGGAATTATAAAGTAATTAGTTGTGCCATACACATACCTGACTTGTTCATCTGCTTCCCAATTTCAGCCCAACTTTTCTCCACGACGGCTTTCCTTGAATACTGAGGCAAACTGTAATTATACAGTTCGGGATGTTTTTCAATTTCACTCACAATCTTATTATTAAATGCGTGATCATCCGCCATGTTTCACAAGACTCGCGAGAGACGCGACTGGCCGACTTCCTTGCAGGTCGCCTGAGACTGGTAGGATACCCGTAGGATACGCGTCTCTCGAGAATCGCGCCGTTTGTGCCTCCCCATTACACAACATTGGAAGTGGTTTACTAGATACTCTTAAGATACTAGAGTCTCCATCGCGTCGCCTGGTAATTGCGCAGTGTGAAGAAGGCCTTACAGTTGAAGTTTTACAGGGAATCAAATACAGCGTTTTTCAATTTCTTGGGTGGAGTGATTTGTTGGTTGAAATATATTTGAGCGATGTGGACAACTCAGCTACTGCAGCTTTTGTTGTAATGACAGGCGCATACTATGAACTTCTAAAAACTGTTCCGTTTGTATATTTATAACTAAAATAAATTTTTTATTTTATTATCCTCTGCACTGAAAAACTTGCATAATTAACGACAAAATTTTTTTTTTAAATTGATGATAGAGAACACAGCAACCAGTCACATTTGTTGTAAATATCTTTATTAAACCATTACCGGTTTCAAGCAGAGTTGCTCATCGTCAGATGGTTTGCATTTAATTCACACATGCAGATGAAAGTTACAGCGTATTTGTGCGTCCCGTAATGACAAAAAAAATTAGTTTTTGTTGAATAAGAGCAATTAATTACTTTGTGATGAAGGTTAATCTATAATATTTTACTTACGTTAGGTATCAATGTTCCCGGAAGCAAGCTCATATCGATGCTGAGAAGGTGTGCTGAATCTTTATGAAGGCACAGCTTCAAAAATACATTTTATAGGTACTGAAGGTATTGTTAACAGAAACTAAACAAGAGCACGCTGTAGATTTGCGTCTACATTTACAAGAAAAACAAAGCAAAGTTGATCATAAAGAAAAAGTTTGCTAACACCAAAGATGAATAAGGTTGAATGTTATAACTTAGGTATTTTAATAAAAACGACTAATGGTTATTAAATTTACAATGACCTCTATATTGATAGATGAAATATAGTATTACTTAGTTAGTATTTTGTATGGGATGTATTGAAAATGGGATAAATTTACAAATAGGCATAATGGATGATCTTAATTTAATCAGTGTTAGGTTTATCGAATAATTCTAAGAAATTGTACAGGAAAGCTTTATTAGAGAACTCTTTC